>CM057009.1:30400417-31600417 GCA_029891345.1 Dryococelus australis
ATGCCTACTTTTTTATATCACCAATTTGTTCTAGTAAATGTTCATTAATTTTTTGGCTAATTCTATATGGCCTTGTATGAATTGGCTTATTTGTTAGAATATCTAATTTTATTTCATAATTTTTTCTTCTGTTTGTTCTAGTATGCTATTTGCAAATCTATCTTCATATTAATTAAAAACATTGTTTTTTCTCATATTCACTTAGATTTTTATTTATTTTCCCTGTTATTTCAATTGTATCATCCTCTATTGCCTCTATTTTATTGATACAATATTGAATACCGTCTGCTTGTAAGTACTCTTATGAGAGAGGTGTGTAATGGCACCTGTAATAATTTATTTGTATTGTGACTAGTAGTCATATTATCATTAAGGAATGGAATAATATTATAATGTTTTATGAAGTCAGCACCTAAATATTGATTTACAACTTCTCAAATGATTAAAAAGTCTTGTGGAAATGTATGTCCTAAGATGCTTAATTTAATGTTTGTTTTGTATTTAGGGATTTGAATTTCCTCTGTAGCTCCTACAAGCGTAAAATTTTCTGTGATCTGAAGTTGTTAGTTTGTAATTGTCCTAGCAACACAACTTTGGCTACATCCCATGTCTAACAATGCCTAATACTGCTGGCTGTGTAATTTGACCTTGACTTTCAGTGTGGATGTTTTAACAGCAGTGTAGTTTGTAAACTGGTCTGTGGAATTGTCTTGCTTTCCTAGCGCTGCCAGTTCCTGGTTGCGCCTATGCACGTTTTTCTGACTCGGCCGTGCCTTTGTAGGTGTTGTTTCATCATTGTCCGACAATTCTGCATGCGTGTTTTTTTGTCTCTACGACACGTGGTATTAGTATTAGTTTCCTTGTTGATGAATACGTTTATCGGCTGAAGGTTGAAACACTTTTTGAAATGTTTGAATCTGCCGGGAATATCTGTTCGGAATTCAACCTTGTGGTTCCGAAATGTCACATTGTTTACTATGGTGCCCGGAATAGAAGCAAAGAGCACATGTTTGTTGTGCTTGGCTTCTGAGCCCTGTGAACTTGGTTGTGTTCTTGTTTGCTGGAATGTCTGTAGTTGGTAATTATTTCCACTATTTAGCTTTGACACCAAGGTTATTTCTGCATGTGTGTGTAGTTGTGTGTTCAGATTGGCCCCGTGTTAAAAAACTGCTTGTGAATGTTAATATCAGTCTTCTTGTACTGATTTTACTGAGATCCTGCGATTTCTCATGCATTTCAATTTTAGTGAACTATATTTGTGAACTAACCTGAGTTGTATCTTTTCTTTTTCCACTTTGATATATTTTATTTATATTTTCTGTTGCGAAAAGACACCTAACGTCTGGGTTGGAATAATTCTTTTTATATTTCCGCATAAATATAATTTGTTTGGATTTCTTCCTCCTTTTTTATTATTTGTATTGTTTTTTCCTCATTACCCGCGTTATTACTGATACTGTCTATGGGAGTAAAGCATTGAACCCCCTTGTATCCTAATTTTTTGGTTTGGTTCTGTAATCTGTATATCTATTATTTGCACTAGCTTGTTCCTTTTTTGTTGGAGTTATGCCACTTACTGCATCCACCAAGCTCATAGTTCTTGTTTTGTTCTATCTTTTACATCCCTTTGTTTTGTTTGTGTTTGAGGAATATCTTTTCTGATTTTTGTTTGGAAAAGGAGTGTATTCCCTTTGGATGATAATGACTGGCTGTGTGTTATGTAGGATTTCCTTATTCCGTTGTATTGGTGTATAATGTTTCGTACTCTTGAGAGTTTTGAGAATGGTAATTATGCGTGTAACAGTTTCGGTGAACCTACGGTAATTTGTTACTCCAGTCAATTCGGCAATCTCTTTCATTTTAGCAATTTCATTTTGGAGTTTTCGTGTTTTGTGGTTTGGTGAAGTAAAAACAATAGCCTCATATTTCTTTACCCCTACCCCAACTTGAGTTTTTTGATGAGCTGTTCTAAAGTGTCATTCTGAAGGCCTATTAATTTATCTGCTATGAATGGTAACAAAGATTTCCATATTATTTCTATGAATTCCTGTTCTGGTATATTAGGAATATACTTTATTTTGTAAAACATATCTTCAATGTGAGTTTGGTAACTTTCACAAATTTTCTGCCTTTTGTATACAGCAAGTGCCTATACTTGGGTGCAGAATCTACAGGTAAGAATGCCTTTTGTAATCTATTTTCAATGTCAGCCCATGTGATGTGTTCCTCTGTTCTGGTTTGAATAGCATTGTCATACGTTCGTTTTGCTGTTCCTTCTAAATAGAATTTTAGTCTGTGACATTTTTCCTTTTCGCCCCAGTTATTGTCACTGGCTTTAAAAATTCCTCTACATCGTGACCTGTTTCCCCTCAAAATATATAATTTTTTTCTGCAGTTTGGATTACTTCTTAAGTTTTGTCCTTTTGCCATAGTGTTTTGTAAATTATGAAATTGTTCTAAATTAACATACTTTGGCATTGGTGATTGTAAATTACTGTATTGGAATCTTGAATTCTAGTAATTAATTTACCGATATCGTCATATAAATGATGAGCATCATCATCTGAAATTTTTTCTAATCCCTTACTTACAATTTTAGAAACTAACCCTCCAGTTAATCTGGTAGTTTTACTATCTAGTTCTGCAAGTAAGTTTGGATTGTTCTATATTAGTTTGTCTGCTTTTTCAATAAGAAAATAAAATATTTCTGTGGTATCTAATATTGTTGATTTTCTACCGCGCATCTGGTAACTTAAGTCTATAATTGCAGTTTCAAATAATTTTTTAGCTACTAACAAAATGGGTTGATGCTTTTTGGCACTCATAAAAATGTTCTCTGCCACTAGATTTTTTTAACACTTCCCTATTGTACCATGCAATTCACATCTATTGTTATATTTGCTGCGATGTCAATAAGTATGCAATCTCATTTCTTGCAGTGTTACTACATAGTTAGTACATGTAAAAGTATTCTATACATGCAAGCAAACCATGCAGCTATGAATGAATGATTCTAATAAAATTAATTTATCATGATGGTGGCTAAACACTCTTGCTACGAGGAGGGAGGGAGGGATGGAACCTCCACCAGTGTAACAGTCTTGGGTCACCCTAGTGTTACCCAATGGCTGTCCAGTTAATGTGTGTCTATTTCCAAGGGTGAGATGGTTGAAATGATCAAGGAGAACTATAATAAACTAGGCATTTTACTATGCTCCATGGTCTTACATATTTCGATTTATTATTGAGCACACATTAGACTGATAACTTTGTGCTCACTCAAGCTACAATTGTTTAAACATATATCCAGCTCAGCCCTAATTAAAGCCTCACACCCTTTGGTGGATATTCACCACTGTTTGACTCGTCACATCATTGGCTTGAATTAAGACGAGGGCTCTCCTCCCACATCACCTTAAGAGTCTGTCTCCCCAGGGTCACATGGTGATGAACAACCATGCCCTTCTTGCCTGGCCTCCTTATATTTTAGCTCCTGGCCTCATTTCTGTCTCCCTGCTTGGCAGCTCTGTTTGATGTTATCATACCATTCCTTTAAATATCACTTGGTCCTATACCCCTGCCATTATAACAAGTAGTCTTCAGTCTTCTTTAGAGTTCATACCATAGATTTTCTATGGGGTTCAGGTTAGGTGATTGAGGTGTGTTAATGACTTTTGGACAGTTATACAAAAGCCAGCTCTTGACAATGTACGACTTGTGTTTTGGGTCATTATCTTAGTAGAATCTAAATGTGTTCCTAATGCCCAGTTTTTCAGCATTCTTGTGTAGGTTTTCTTTCAGAATGTTGAGATAGTCTTCCTTTTTCATTGTTCCATCAACACGTACTGCCTCTCAAGCACCTGCTGAAGATATTACAACCCCAGATGATAATAATACCTCCACCGTGTTTCACAGTATATTGTGCCATACTGTTACCCTGCCATCGGAACCTAAAACATTCATTTTTGTCTTGTCAGCAAAAATCACATCATTTAACCAGCTTACATCTTTGTCAGCGTGGTCTTGAACTTGTCGTTTTCTTATATTCCCCTCGTTAATAAAATACTTCTTTCTTTGTACCCTTCCATTATATCCTGCTCTTCTGATAACTTGTATGGTTTCTGGATAGACATTCTTTCCACATTCATTGAGTACCTCCATGGCAAGTTTACAACCATTAATTTTCGGATCATTCTTATTTTTCTGATTACTAGATGTTCTCTCTTGCCTGGTTTCTTTGGCTGTCCTTTTTGAGGTATTGAATCTATTGTCTCTTCCTTCTCAAACCTTTTTATGAGGTTTCCGACAGTGGACCTTGGCAGATTCAAGTACTCTGTAATGTATTGTTGAGGTTTCTTCTTTGCTTGAAGAAAAATTACCAGCTGCCACTGTTAAAACGTTATATTTTTGTTCTTACGTCCCTTTGACTGATTGCCACAGCCAACAGAGCTACCCAATACAACCTCTCAGCACAGAGAGTGTGCAAGGAATGACACAAGGTACTAATGAAATGTGCATCACATCTGTGCCATGTGTCCACCACAGCCAACAGAGCTACCCAATACAACCTCTCAGCACAGAGAGTGTGCAAGGAATGACACAAGGTACTAACGAAATGTGCATCATGCCTGTGCCATGTGTCCACCACAGCTGGCCGAATATTAAAACGGCGGAATGAAACTAAATTAAATGCAAGACTTCCCTCACATTCCGGATTTTACCGGAATGCTCTTGCCATCACCAAAGTTAAAAAACAGCCACGCATCAGCCAAATTGCCCAAACACAAACAGCAACATGATTGTGGTTAAGCCTCACCAAGGCATGATTTAAGTCCAGACCAGACTGCCGCCAATACAACACACAAAATAACAGAAAAATAGAATCCCAGCAGAAAAAATAATTTACAAGGTTTAGGCATAAAAGAGAAATAAAAGGAACTTAGCAAATGTGGTAAAGTTTGGACGTTTAGTCCATTATAAAGTGATAATAAAAGTAGACAATCCAAAAAATGAAGCTATGTCATTATTAGTCACAAGCAAGAAGAAATAGAAAGGGTGTGTTCTGATTGTAACAGTGACTGTCGGAGATATCAAGTCGCTTGATGCAACACCAGACACAACAAAAATTATTTTGAGATTTTACAATGATGGTGATTAATACAAAAGTTCTGGATAAAAAATTACAGAAGAACAATATAACATTTTCCTGAAAAATATTTTACACAATTATTTTGGTTTCAAGAAAATTATTTTAAATACTTTTAAACAGATCATATAACACTTGGAACTGGTCGCCAATAAATATTAAACATACTATGTGATGGAAACATACAAATATTGTTGGTTAAATACACAGAATTGTCAAAAAGGTGAACATGACATTAAGTGTGATCGTAAATGACAATATATAAATAAATGAAATAGTTGGTGCTCAAAAAAAAGTTTTTGCCATAAAAAAAAATTAACTCTCAGAAAGAGAAAACAACGAAAAACGTAGTGATTGACTAAAATGACACACACTTGCTACCGTAAATGTGGCCATAGGATTCAAGGTGTGACAAACACTGACATGCGCACACACTAAAATTGACAAACTAATATTTAACAAAGATACTTGGTACAAAAAATTATTTATTATCAGTAGAAGTTTATGTAGAAGGCAAAGGAACCATAGCACATTCTTCTGGCTCAAGAACAGGCCGGTCAGAAGATGGGGAATTTATCTTGGCACAGAATTTGGATTTTAACCAAAAGTACATTATAAGCAGGAAACAAAAAAACACCAATACAAGAGACAGTAATGGAGATGAGTTAGGTTGACAGGAGGTTGTGTAGGATTAGGGCGAAGAAAATGCAGGATATCCTGAAAGTTGGTTCCATGAGGACGTGAAGCCAAAAAGGTGTCTAATTTCTTAAGGTTGAAGTAAAGCAACTGCCTATGGAGCACTGCACCTGACTGTACAATGTGAAGAACTCATAAAAAATTAGTACAGATGCCATAAAAATTGTCAGAAAAGTGTGAGTTATGCAGTATATAAAAGAAGAATGTTTTTATTTTGCAACAAAATAAAATATTTGACTAAAATATACTTTTTAAATGTAAAAAATTAATCGACCGATAGTCCGCATTTTTTTTTACAAAATTTTATAATAATTTTTTAGTTACGTCATTTTCAGACATAAATGTTTGTAACAAATGGACACACATAAAATCAATTATAAAAATTATTTCTTGCATTATTATTACAATTTTCTTACACACAATCATAGTAAACATTACCATTATATTCCACTATGAAGATTTTTTCTTTCGGAAGCATTCAGAATGGACATATGCTTACATTTTGTTAAAAATACTGACTTATAATCAATTTTTTACAATTAAAAAGTATTAATAAAGTATTTTATAATATTGCAAAATATATACATTATTCTTTCATATACAGCATAAATTGCACTTTTTTGACAATTGTTGTGGTGTCTCTACTACTTTTTTAATGAGTTCATGTTTGTATAGTCTGGCACAGTGTTACATAGAATGGAATCATTGAGGATAAGGTTAGGACATGAGAGAGCTTAGCTACTAATGAATAGCAGAATTCACAGAAGCAAACATTTTGAAGAAGGGACTCATGATGTCACAGTGTGATGTGTTATCAGTTCACTACCTGACAATGCAAGGGTGAAAGGGGAAAAAAATTATGTAGTAGACCTACACAAAAATGTAACATCAATGGTAGTATTAGAAGTAAATAGTCAATGAGAGCTAGTTTTACGAAAAAAGGAAAGTTTTATACGAAATAAATTTATCACACAGTTAAAAATATGATTTTCTAATAAAAAGGTTACATTCACAGTTATCTACATGTGCGCCAAAGGCCAAAGAAGAAGAAAGAAGCAGGGCATAGGGTAATGCAGTGAGTGTAACATCTTATAAGAGAATAATGGTTAACAATAATGATTACTGTCCAAACTAACAGTCAAAAGTTCCTGAACATTGAGTAGCAGGTATCTGTTTAATTTAGAATGCAAGAAGTGAACAGGAAAAATATGTTACCTTTCAAACTGACTATCCGGACTGGCCAAGGAAACCTTGACATTAAGAGATGAATTGTAAATAATTGCCTGAACATTACTTAGACCATAAAACGTATATAAATTTTCATGTATAAGAGGTACTATCGTGTTAAGTTGTAGAATAATGAATTGTTGAATATGTTTTAGAATCTTTAAGAATAATCAGCATTTAAGAAAGTTGTACTTAACTTGCCCTGTACATTAGTTTCAATGGCATGACGCAAATAAAAAATTTCCAATATAGCATTAGCGAGAGCTTGACTGAGGCAGAGTAGCATACCATTTAAATCAATCCTAAAAGTCTATATTAACATCACATTTAGAGTGTCATGTAATGCAAATGAGAGGTTACAATACAAGGTATTATAATGATCCACATATAACTGTCTTAAATTTTTGTAGTACCCATTGTTATTTATAATTCTGTCTTCTAAATTTTGGATAAAAACTTTTTGATTACCCACATTTGTTGAAATGTCATCCTGAGTGTTTGCCAGAGAGTTCAGACAATGTTCCAAAAGTGTTAAATCTGCACTATCTAAAGTGCCAAAACAGTTTTCTAAATCTTTTTCCCCAAGACCAATTAATGCATGCTTCAATCTGGATGGCAATAAAGAAGTTTATGTTTCAGTTTCTGACTTGAATGCAAGCAAACTATTTGTTAATTGTAACACAGTTAAATAAAAATTTTGGTCAAATAAATTTTCAGCAGGATGCCTGTTTTCGTTCTCACACGCTGACACAATTGTATTTTTCATGGTTTAAAGTTATGAACACTCATTTCGCAAGGTAATCTAATTAAACCAAAATTGAATACTACTGAGTAAGTATTGTCAGAAAACAAGAAGGTATCGTCACGTTCAACGACTATACTGGAATCCAGTGGTGTGAGGGTAACTGTTGAAAGTACTAACACAAACAAACATGATACACTCATGGAGAGTATAACTAGGAATTGAGATTTCACCAGAAACTAGATTTTTGTACAAATTATCCCCATGGAAATTATTACAAGTGTTTTGTTTCTAAGCTACTACTACAGCCCATAAACAAACCAAAGCAAGAGTGGAACACATCTCCAAGCTATATATTAACCATTTAGAAATAAAAACCCAAAATAAAACCTAGTATATTACAAATTGGAAAATTGAAATAAAAATTCCAATGTTTGGAGATTATTTTACAACTCAAATCCAAATTTAAGATGCACAAAATATTATTTTTCTTACTAACCTAGTACTGCAGTTTTTTCTTTATAAGCGTGCAAACAGAATGGACTCTGACCAGTCGGTGATCAGTCCATGGTCTAAACAAAGTCAAGGCCAAGAAGAATAAGGGCTGGTCAGCCAAATAAACAAGAAAAGTTATTGTAAACCACCTACAGCTAGATTGTAGAACACAAATTCTGTTCAGAAAATGGAGAATGAAATGTTTTAAGTGAGAAACATAAGCTCTTGCATGTTCCTGAATTGGGGTCAGCAAGGCTAGCAGTGACTGGCGTTAAGAAACATTGGATTTGGTAAGGACCAGTCCAACGGTAGGGAAGTTTAGCCATTTTCTTATCAACTGCTCTGTTGATGGGATGAGCTTTACTAGAAACTAGATCACCTACACAAAATGGATTGTCAATTCAATGTTTATCATGTTTGATACGGGTCTTGAAATGAGTGTTTTTTGCTTGTTGATTGGGCTTAAGTGACGCTAAGATTAAATGGCCATGTCTTAGGAGATTCATGCTTAACATACTCGAAAGCCATTTGTGACCACGGATGAGGATGATTTCTGCCCCAATTAGAATGCCCTGTCTTATGAAAAGCAATGAGAAATTAATGGTGGTTTCAGTTGAAATGCTCCGCATGTGAGGGGGAGTAATTATATCGTTGGTGTTAAGGTAAAAGGATTTAATCCACATTGACACAATTTTTCAGGAGAACAAAAAACTGTTGTTATTGATTAATATTTATGTACACTTTTCAATTTGTTCATGCAGCTAGAGTTCTCACTTATATGATGCAGTTAATAGAATCGCATATCGATATGTGACATCCTTGTATTTTGTAAAACAAACACAATTTTGAGGGTTACATCCTTTTACCTTAACATTTATGAGGGTTACTACACTTTTCCATATGTATAACAGACATAAAGATATTGACGGTGCCTACCTACCTAGTGTTTTCAATTAAGAAATATAATAAAACCATTAAAGATTATTGTTATTAAGGAATCAAGTTAAATGTCTCAATGACGAGTAGTCAAAAGTATACATTAACACTAATAATTGACACTGTTCACTTCATCATCTTCATCTGTCTCATTTAAACAGTCAGGAATGTCATTTTCTTTGGAAGATATTTATATTCGTGATGGTAGTTAATTGGTATTGCACCCTTAGAACACAGATTATTTAGGTCCTTATATTTAGCTATGGATATTGGTAGTCGAGCTGAGTAGTTATTGGGAAATTGTTTTTTCACATCTTGTGATACATTTTAAAATGCAGTGGAAGGCCTGGTGCCTGTTCATCAAAGGAAGTAAAAACATCAACAATGTTGTTGCCTTTATACAAGCTAACCTTTGTTACTTCTCTAATCATTATTTTACTTCCTTCCTCGCTTCTAGTTTTGGAATCTGGTAAAATGGATTCTTGAAGCTCTTTCCAATTTCTGAATGTGCTGTGAATAAGCACACTCGCATTGTAGGGTCCCGGCCTAATCCTATTATTTCGTACTATTGTAGGCCATTGTGATGGAGCCCAGATGGTTTTCTTCTTTGTGAAAGAATCAATGCATGCATGTATAGTCAACAGGCATGTACATATGTCCTGGAATAAGGTAGCTAATGCTCACTGATACAGCATGTCTTGAATTGTTCAAAAACAGAACAGCGTAGCCCACATCTGCCTATTCTTGTTTTGTCCGGGGCAGCTATCGCAGTATAGGGCTATGTCTTTTAACATGTCCTCGGTCATCAACAGTACATAAGTACTCTAAAACTACAGAACATATTTTGTTTGCTTCCCTTTTACTATCACATTCTCCCCATAAATAGCAGAAACCTTCTCTAGTTGAGCTTTCATAGAAAGTGCGGTTGTACATGGCATACTTCCTATTATAATACAGTATTGGGTTTCATTCTCCTTGAGGTGTGTTCAACATCGTCTACAAATCAAATGACACACACAAAAACGATTAATCTTCTCTGGCACGTGTTTAATTGCATTCAAATGCTTTCTTTGCAAATTCCTTATCGCTCAAATGTTTAGTGAAAACTGTGTCGCTGATATCTTTGCCCAGATTATTATGTTTCTCACACATTACACATGATTTTTCGGACAATGAATGTCTATGTTGTAATCTGTGCGCCAAATATTCGTGAACACTTGTTCTTTAACAGGGACAAAGTTGTTTTCCTTGGCATACACAGTATAATCTGTAAACATTACTGACGTTCTTGAATTCCACAGGAAGATACAGTCTGTTGGTACTCTGACGACAATAGTGGGATGGGACTGCTGGAAGAAATGTAATGAATTTTTCTACGTCTTCTTTTCTCTCTTGTGGTGTCTTATTTGGAGGTGATTTCCTGCCCCTCGTCTGGCTTTGGTGTATGTAGTTCGCTTTTGTTGTCAAATGTGTAATGAAATATTCGCTGACTGATGTCAAGTATTTTCAACATAAACTGTTGACAGGCTTTAATTTTCATTTTTTCCTTGGGCAGGTAATATGTCAAAGTTCTGCTACATCTACTGTGTTGTTGCTTTGTATACACTTGCTTATTTTAGTCTTCTTTTATGCAGGATAGCAAGAACAAATTTTTACCTTCATTATCTAATGCTCTATACATGTTGAAGAGATGCTGCCTTTCATCTCCTAATTGCGCAGAACATTTGTTTTGGCATTTTCCATGTGCACATGGGTCAGATTTGACATTTTTTGCAGGCATTTGTTTGTTGGTTTTATTTATGTACGCTTTACCCCTATTTTTTTTACGTTTTTGCACAAGTGACTTTGGAGGCATTTGGCGTTTCCTTTTCCCTCCATCACCAACAATTTATTTTAGGTTTTTTACCACAGCATTTTCTCTTATTTTGGCCACATCTTGCATACTTTTTCTATCCATTTCATTAGTGACACTTGTTTACACAATAGTAGAATAATTTGCATTCATTGTAATTTCTTCTACGATACCCAAAATGATTTGTTGCATTTCATTAGTGGCAGAAAATAATTTACCAGCATTAGATGACACTGATTCAGTTGTCAGTATGACATCTTTACCATCAGCTATATGGGTATATTCATTTTCTGTGTGATTACTGCCGTTGGGATAAATTGGAGAATATACATTTTCCACGACACTATTCTCTAATTGCAATGTCACTGTTACTTCACCACTAGGTTTACACTTAGGGTTACCTACTTACCATATATATATGGGTCTATATGTAGGTATGTACTGGCACTAACCATAGCAGTAACACATTCCATTTCTTCAGTTGATTGCTCAGGAAGTCCACAATACCTTACACTCACATCCGTAACCTTTTAATTTTGAGCTTGCACGAGACATTCTTTTGTATGATCACTCTTCTTCCCTTGTACCTATGTGGCATACATCATTTTACCTCACTGCAAAATGATTTTTTGAGGGTTACTTCACACAAAATTACTGTATATGTACCATGCAAATGGTTTTAGGGTTACTGCATTTTACCTACACGTGACAGTGAATGAATGCGACAATTTCAATGAGCAGATTATCTCACTTTTGGGAATTTTGAAGGTTACATCCTTTTACCATAACACCCACAATAGGGTGCCCACAAGGTGATATGGTGAATCCCAGAAGGAAAACATATCCCAAAAAATTTTTGAACTGAATTGAGAAACATTATCAGACACACTTGATGAATGTACGCCAAAATTTTTAAATACTCTCTCTTGTAGAACACAAATAGTAGATATAGCATCAGCCTTTCTCATAGGAATCAATCACACAAATTTAGAAAATGCATAGACACAAACTAATAACATGTTATTGCCTGACTAATAACATGTTATTGCCTGACTTCTTGGAAAAGGACCAACAAAATCCATGAAAAGCTTCTGCATAGGTTTCTCAGCCACATCTGAAGAAAGAAAACATAGGTGTGTGTTTTGAGCAGGGTTGTGCAAAGCACACAATTTACAGTATTTAACTCTTTCTGAAACTTCAGCATCCATGCTTTTCCAAATAAAATGCTTATAAATTGCCTGAATGGTTTTGTGTGCGCCTAATTGAGCACCTAGAGGTTATGAATGAAAATATTGGAAAACCATTGGTTTTAGATGAGAAGGTAACATAACACATTTTACAGTGGGATTTGCAACATAAAAGACCTTTGACAGTAAAATATAGTTTTTGTTGAACACCAGATTTTAGTTTTTTAAGAATTTCACCAAATTTATCATCCTTTTCTTAATTTTCCATGATATTTGTAAATGCCAATGGAAAATCTACTAAAACATTACAATTTGGAAGAATTTCAGATTCGTCACTAATTTTGGATTCATTGAACATGCGAGAGAGAGCATCATCTACTACATTCTGTCATCCTTTAATGTGTTGCACTTTAAATTTTGATAATGAAATCCTAATGACCCAAAAGTCACGACAATGCATGGTTATCTGTTTCCAGTAGGAATCCTGCATTTTCTAAATACTGCTGAAACTTGTTGATACCAGAAACAACTGCTAGACATTCTAATTCATAAAGAGTGGACTTTTTCTCCTAGAGTGTGAGTGCGGGATGCAAATGAGATGGGTTGATGAATCCCATCTATCTCCTGACACAAGACAGCTCCTACAGTTGAGCTCAAAGCATCAGTCTGCAGGATGAATTCGTTAGAACAATCCGTCATCCGCAGAACCGGAGGGTGCATATTGTCATTTTTGAGTGTCAAAAGATTTCTGCTATTCCTCACCCCCACACAAACTTTACTGATTTTTTGCGTAGCATGTCAAGAAATTTACCGAAAAACAGGACCATTCTGGTAAAACGGGCAATAGCTTTAACGTCCAGGCAATGGAAAATCTCTAATACATCTAGTCTGCTCAGGGTCAATGGAAACTCCTTCTGACAAAATCCTATGGCCTATAAAGGATATTTCCTGAACAGTAAACTTAACCTTATTAGGGTTAACACCTGTCTTTTCCAAATGTGACAGAACGTCCTTTAGGTAAACTAAATGTTGTACTAATTACTTGGAATATATCACAAGGTCATCCAGATAGTTGTATATATATTTAAATTTCACATCATAGAAAATTTTTTCTAAAAGGTGCACGAGAACTTGAGCAGCTGTAGCCAAGCCAAAAGGCACACGGGTAAACTGATAAAGATTCCAGGGGACACAAAAACTTGATTGGTTTGGACTGTTCTGACAATGGAATTTGGTGATACACAGTATTATGATCAATAGAGGTGAAAAATTTGGATTTGCCAAACCAATAGAAAGCCGATTGAAGGTCAGGAAGAGGGAGAGACCCAATTTCAATTTTTAAAAATTAATTTTGCCGTTATCAATAACCATTCTGTGCTTACCATTAGGTTTTGGAACAAAAACAGCTAGACTTTTTTTTACTGTGATGTGGATGGTTCAATAACACCTTTAACAATTCCTGAACCTTTTTTTCTTTATATCCATTTCGAATCGGGCTAACCAATATAGATGGCTTATAACACAATCCTTGTCTAAAAGCTTTATTTCATACTCCAACAAATCAGTAAGACCTAATTCTGATGTGAGAACTTTCAAAGAAATTGTTTACAAATGTTCTTTATAGTAACACGCTGTACCAATTCCAATTTGCTGTGACCTGTCCTGAGGATGAATCATGCCATGCAAGGAACGGGGATAGTTGTAACTATATAATAGAGCACTCAATATACAAAATACTATATTTATTAACTCACAGCTTTTATCCACCATCGGGCAGACCTCAATAGTGGCAGCGGCTGGCGTCGAAGTGGGGACCACTGGCCTAGTGGTCCTCTTTGAAGTTATCTCATTGTCCCTTTCGAATCAAGACTGCAGCGAGCCGCCATTGCTCCAGCCTTATATAGTGCTCCGCCTGGCCTCACAACCTTCCTCGCCTGGGGATTGTTTTAATAATAGCCGGGCTGGCCCGTCAAGGTCACGCCATCCTGGACTCTCGAGCGTCGCCTGCCAGCCCTGGCTAATGGTGACCACACCAAGGCCCCCGTTCTCCATAAAATCCATCTGTCCCGCATGATTGCATTGGATCATCTGACGATTGGAAGTTAATGAGTGAGGCCAGGCCGAAGAACAGTCAGGTGGCTCAGCGGAGAGGATTTAACCAGGTACCATCAGTATGGGTAGAGATGTGCGACTGGAAGAGGTCTCTCTTCTGGTTGAAAGCCGGGAGGGTATTTAATTAATTAGTGTCCTTCACACACTTATTTCATTATTATTCCCTAGGGCGCTGTCAGTCCTTAGGTTAAGATATTGATTACATTGGAAAGAGAAAAGAGCACTCTTTTGAAAAACATTTTGATACAAGTTTCTGAAAACCTTGTTCGTTATATACTTAACATTTAAATACGTGTGTTATACACTCTGAAAAGAGCATCATATCTGGCAATCTGATTTTATAATTATTTGCTATATATTTCTACTTTGAAGTTTTATGACAATGTAAAACGTTTCTTGTTGGTACGTCTTTGACTGCCCTATTTGGAGTTAAAACACATTTTAATTACAAGCTTAAATATTTATTTATATACATTTGTTAGTACTTTCTCACGTACTTCTATATGGCAGGGTTATTGCTTTTGCCTATGATTCAACAAGTTTTAAAATATCTAAATCTATAACATAAGTCGTGTTAGCTTTACACTTGTAAGGTATTCTGTGTGAGAAACTATACTCGTCATACATTTATTACTCTAGAAATATAAACATTTATTTACAATTGTTTGAACATTTTCTGTAGTATGTTGCCGGCACGGTAATATTAAGCCACTATGGTTTTGCGTAATCATAGGGTGGGGAAGGAGGTTTTGCGATTGGCTCTGTAATATATGAAATTATCCCAAAAAAAATTATATTATAAGAATTACTCCTCTGCGCCGACTGCGAGGGTACATAGAAAAAGGGTTTATGTGCACATTTTTATGATATACACTCTGCCAGAGCGGTGGGGAATTTGTTGCTACCTTATTCAGGTATACAAGAAAAATATATATTGGATCATTGTTAAAAGTAATTTTAAAATCAGTCTTAGTTAAAATGTACAAGAAAATTATGATTCAGTGTTAACATTACTTGGCCATGCTAATTGTGTGGGCAATTGAACTTAGCATGTATATTTGTATTTACACAAGCCTGATATCTTTGAGATGAATATAAAATTAGTTATTATGGCATTCTCGCCTAACGGTAATTTCCAGTCTGTCATACGCTCTAGCGCTTAATTCTGAGCCAAAACAGCGGTAGTCCTGGCTGCTGGCGACATCTATTGTTCATAGCACTGACTGTTGCACAAATTGTTTACTTAGTCAGCTAAGAGAGTGCACTGTCATGCGCAGCAATCACCTTGTTGGCTGGCAAAACTGTGTAGCTAGAGGAATGCCGACAGGCCTGACTTGCTATCTGGGCTATCCCTGTTTTACATTATATTTTCCACATATACAACTATATTATTTTAACCCATTATTAGTGCTAAAAATATTCTCTAATCTTTCTAATTTGTAAGCGCTTTGTAGTTACTGACTGGCTTTCAACTATTATTCCCATTAAGTGATACTGCCTTTTCTAACAAAATTGATATCCTAATCAATTTATAGTAAATGAGACTTATTGCTAACAGTAATACTATAATAAGCGAGGAACTGGCATAATTAAAATGTTCTTGAGACATGACTGAGAACATACATTTGGACAACACATTATTCTTATTAGAAATGTATAGCACATTCGGCAAGTTAGCATGCGAAATTTTCCAGTCTGTATCAATAGTATCATTTATAGAAGAAAAGGGGTAACTGTTTCACTTCAAAATTTCTATTCTTAAGCCACTGTATTGGTAAAATAGTATGCGAGACAGCTGTGTCGGGGCTTTTTATATTGCACACGTGCATGACTTTACAACCACATGGGACTCGTATTTCTATAGACCCAATGTCAGATTTTATGATTGTTTGGCTAAGTGATTTGTTTATACATTTTACCGCTAAATTACCAGAGGGATTTGTGATCACATAATGATGAGACTGTAAGCAGTTACCTGCAATTTCTTACTCTCAACATGTGAAAATTTACAAAAATTATACAACTATTCAAGATTTTGTTACCTAATAGCCTCTTTGAAACAACTGGTTGTATGAGTGAACATATCTACAGCTATAATCCCTTTTGGCACGTCAATGGTACGCAATTCATTATTAAAGAAGTACAGAGTTTGTACCGCTTTGAAAAATTCCCAAGAGAATTTAGTACTTAATAGAGGCACTTGAACTTTTATCATGATCTGAGTGGGCGAAAGAGTACTCTGTTATGGGGACAGTATAACAACTTAATATTTTGTTAACAGGAATGCTGAGTTTCAAATTCATTTGACTAAGTTTAGGTTCTAATTTAATCAATTCTCTTGTTAAGAGAGACCTAGATACCGCCTGTAACGGTAGGAGGTTATTTTTGCATACCTGAATATAGGTATTTATAAACTTATTTCAGTTATAATGTTAATAATTTCTAAAATAATACCTACCAACATTTGGCTTTGAACTTCGGACTTTTCAATTTCTTTTTCTTCTGAATGAAAATTACAAGCTAGCAATTGAAATTGATTTAACATAGCATTAATTTTTACGTGAATTTGTTCTTTGATTTCTGCCACAGTATTAACTGTGAGGTTGAGATCATTGATAGATGCCTTTACGTTATTTTTGATGTCACTTATTTGTATAGCCAACATTTGTTCATTAGACAATAACCCTTGCAAATGGCGTGTGGTTAGAATGTTGCAACACCACGTTGCCAGATCCCCAGGAAAGTCGAGGATAGTTTATTTCTGTTTCGCAGGGAGACTTTGGAAATGAGTTTGTTTACAATGTTTACACTTGTCACATTAAAAATTTCTTGAAGAATGTTGGCGTTTCTGCAGACTGTCGAGTTGCAAATGGCACAGGCACTGCAGAACCATTTGTCAACTTTGGCTGGGGCCGCGGTTCCTGCAGTGGCACTGTGAACAGCAGCAGCACAGTTTCCTCGTATTGGATTTGCGGCGTCAGCTAGCTGAAGTAAACGCAGTGGTGTGTCTTGAACAACAGTTCTGCTTTCCCCATCTCTGCAAGGCGCATTAGGCAGCCTGGCACATCCTGGAGCTGGAATAGCCTTGGTTCACAAGTCCTCTCCCCCTGTAACAAAAGGAGCGTGTTACTGTCGGACATCAGCAAGTTTTACATTCCGAGTACTTGAACTATTCTGTAGGACCCTTGGTATTTAAATGAGAATACCTTCTGTCTGGCGTGTGTTTTCACCCACACAAACTGGCCTACTTTTAGTTTGTTCGGGCAATGTGTAATGTCAAATATCCGCTTTTGTTGTTGCTGGGAGGCAACTAAGTTGATGCGCGCTTGTTCCTTTATTTGTTTAAGGCATTTGCACTAGCAAGGGGAATACAAATGGCTAATGACATGCTAAGGCTGTATCGCTTCAACCCCATACATAAGGAAGAAAGGGGTGAACTTTGTACTTTCACGGTCGTATTATAATTGAAAATTATATATTGGGTGTACTCGTCCTAGTGAGTTGGATCATCGCTGGCACAAGAAGTAAGATGCTGGGATAAAATCTTATTAACCTGTTCGGTCAAACCATTGCAGGCTGTGTGATATGCCATGGTTTGTAGTTTCTTTATTTGTAATTTGTGTAAAAGGTCCCCATCATTTCATTATTAAATGAAGTATATCTATCCGTAAAGATGGATTTAGGACAACCAAATTCTAAAATAATGTCTTTAACAAAGTTGGCACAGTTAACTCATCAATCAATTTTATGGGACAGGCTATGGCGTATTGAGTGGCAAACACGGTCATAACTAATACATATTTGTTACCTCGGGCTGATGTTTGTAGAGGCCCTTTCGCGTTGAGACCCCATGACTGGTGAAGAGGGGGGGGATTAGTCATCTAACCTATAGGCTTCTAATTTGGCGCTTTAATTCACTGACATGTGGGACAGTTCTTTATATATTTTTTAACATCTTTGTTCATCGTATCACAATAATACACAGTTTTAATTTTCTCTAACGTCTTAAACTGTGCCCTCTGCCTAACAGGGCACGTAATATTTGGGTGCAAGTGTCATTTTGCATTCCCCGGATGGTGTATGTAACGTCATATAAATTTTGCAGTTTCCTGAAATGGCGTATCGTCTAGCAAGGTGACTATATTTTGGAGTAGCATTGTCCGGATCAGTTAAAGCTAACTTTAATTGTTGAATATGGGGGTTGTTGGCATATTCTGCGAGATATGGTGATGCCAGTTGGTCACTCACAGGTAGTAATAATAGGTGGGTGTCATCATCGACTTTGATATATTCCTGCTCGTGGATATAGACGGGTAAATAGGATAATTTGTTCATGTTATTGTACGTGTTGAGTACACGACAATACAGTCACGAATCAAGACATGTGGTCGAAATTTATTTCCATTTTTTGCTTAATAATTTCAATATTTACATTGTTATTAATTGCTACTGTTTTTGCTATTGCCTGAATTGGCAAATATTCTTCATTAATGATTGATTTAGCGATGCGTGCTTTGTCTGTAGTGTGGAATTTGTGTTTAATCAATTGTTTGATGTCGGCCCAGTTGTTAGTGAAGTATGCTTTACAGACTTTTATTTCCGTGTCTTTTGTGGGACCTTGGAATAGTGCCTCAGCTAGTGCTGTGTAGATTGGACATTTTAGTAACTGGCATTTTATTTGGTAGGTTACATTGTTGACCGTAATAGGTGTAGTCAGTCAGCTACTCCTACCACAGGTATGGACTCATAGCGTCGGCAAGTGTGTTTAATTTGTCTTTCACTATCTTTGCCTCGAAGTTGTATTCCGTTAATGCTATGGCCATCTTCTGGATTCTAATATTATGTTCCGCCATGGCCTTGAGATATCTTAAAATTGCATGGTCCGTTTCTGTAATGAATTTACGGCCATAAAGATATTGTTTAAAATAAAGCACAACATACTTAATGGCGGAAAACTCCTTTTGGTAGCAGGTAATTTTTTTCATTTAAGGATAATTTCTTTGATGTGAAAGCTATTATGTCCCGTTCTTTAGTAGTTATGGAGTTTTCTTGTAATAACACAGTGCCTATAGCGGTTTGCGAGTATTGTTTTGTTTGGCGTTGGTCGTCAAATTTTGCTAATATGGGTGGGTTGCTTAATGCTGGTTTCAGCTTTTTGAAAGCAAGTTGTTCTTTCTCTCCTCCATTTGAACGGTATAGTTTCTTCAGTTAATTCTGTTAGTGGTTCCGCTATCTGGGCTTAATTAAGTATATATCTCAAGTAGGGTGTAAGTCCTAGAAATGTCCGGGTTTGTTCAACATTTTTAGATGGCGCAATTTGTTGTATAGTTGCTACTTTTTCCGGGTCAGTTTGTAATCCTTGGGGTGTTATATAATGACCTAGAATTTTAATTTCATGGTGTGCAAAATTGCATTTCTTGCTATTGAATTTTTACATTGAATTTTTTCAGATGCTCCTAACCTTCCAGATGATTGCTAGATGTTCAGGGAACGTGTTCTCGATAATAAAAATATCGAGCCACTGTGGTATTCTAATGTAATGGTCCTAACATGATGTCTACAAAGTTTTGGAAATAATTTGGACTCGTTACGAGGCCCATAGGCATACGGGCGTACTCATATAGAGCTCGATTCCGTCCACACTAAATGCGAGCTTATATCTGTCTTCCTTACCGATAGGTATGGTGTAAAATCCACTAAACATATCGATGGAAGTTAGATATTTTGAATTCTGTAAAGTTGTGATATCATCTTGCCTTCGAGGAATTGGGTATCGGACCTTAGTTAAGTGTTGATTCAGCAATCAAAAATCTGTAAGGAACCTAATTCCTCCTTGCCGTTTGGGGATAACTAGACTCGGTGCGACGTAAGCTGATTCGGAAGGTGTGATAAGTCTCGAGTCTAACATCTGTTGTATTTGCTTTTGAATGTCCTCTCAGTTTGGGGTTTATTCTATACGGCCGAGTATGAATCTGCTTATCTGTGTTTAGTTCAAGCTTTATTTCATAAGCGTTTGTTTAGGTTGATTCGTGAATGGAACTAGCAAAGCGATCACTGTATTCTTCTAATAACATTTGCATTTGATTTATCGGGTGAAGTGGTAATTGAGGATTGTGACCCAACGATTTTTTGGTTGTGGTGTCCTCTATTGTGGTTATTTTTAAAGCTGTGCCAATCCACAAATTTTGCAGATACACTGATCTGTCGATACTGCTAATACAGATCGGCCAATATGGTGCAGATACATGTACGTAACTTATAAAAAAATTGAATCATTCACAAAGAAATTTCTGCTTTTTTTTTTTGTCTTGAATGGATATGTATATACAATAATAGATAAATTTACATTCTACTAAATTTGGATTTATCATCATGATAAAGGCATTGGTTATTAAATATAAATAAAATTTCATGTAAAGACATGTGTTGTTAAAAATTATTTTTTTCAAATGTTACAGTCCAATTTGACATGTGGATAACTTTTTACATGACTGCCGTATGTATGCAATGTGAGAACATGAAAAGCTGAATATACAATAGCCTAAGTTTTTGTAATCAGACATACAGTGTTTGCTCATAACTCGTAGTATTTTACTCTATTTGGAAAACAAACATTTAATAATTAAAATATTTTTTTATGTTAGAGAATAGAAAAAAACATGATCCATTTCATGGGTACAACAAATGTTACTATCAATGTATTAGCATGTTGCACTGCATTTCTGTCGCTTCTTTGTCACTTCCTTTCGTAAGGAGTCTGTGTCTGACAGTGTTTGGTGTCCCGATATTGTCTGATTATTCCTGAAGATACCAAGTTCGGCTCTTTGAATATTCGTGGTTATGTCCTCAATGGTGTCATTTTTCAGACAGACAATTTTATCTGTTATAGATGGGAGAGCGCCACATGATACCTATGAAATCGCTATCAGTTACATTGGGATTGTATTTTCAGCAATAGGACATGAGTGTTTGAATATGTTTCTGCGTGCTGTCGTGTGGTTTCTGTTTAGTTGTAAACAAAAGTTGCTTTAAGTACTCTCCAGTTGCTGGTGTGGAAAATGTGGTCTTTACTGTGTTCAGAACACCTTGCCACGTGGTCTTTACTGTGTTCAGAACACCTTGCCACGTGGTCTTTAGCGTGTTCACAACACCTTGCCACATGATCTCGCCCACGTGTGTGTGTGCGCGCGGTTATCTAAGGTATGCCTAGCTGACCCTTTTACATAGTACTTTAACTTTTTGCATTTGTCTTCGTAAGTCCAGTAACCCATTTTTATTTATCATCCCCTGAAAACGTGGGTATTTGGATGGGTTGTTGTATAATTATATTCACAGGTGGAGTGTTTGCCATGTTATCTACTTGTGTTGTATTCTCAAGAGTGATGCTAAGGGTGAATTTTCATAAAATTTCTCTGTTGTGTCAGTGTTAATGTGAACTGGTGTAAAGTAATCTGATGTGTGTGCAATGTTTTGGTATGTGGGTGGTGGTGGTGTCCGCAGAAGTCCACTGTTAGTTAATTTAGTAATGAGACTGCGTGTAATGAGTGTGGAAGTAGTGTTAAATTGATCAATTAAATCTGGGTTCTCCTATAAGAGTTGTTCTGTGGACTCGATTAAACTTTGGAATTTATCTACAGTATTTGTGTTGTGGGCTGCTAATTTCTTTCGAGTTTCAGATAAATCAATGGTCACGTGTTTTATTATACTGCGTGCTGTGTTCAAAAACGACTTGTTTGCTTTATCCTTCATAAAGTGTAGTATATTGTTTGTTAGTGTAACTTGAGACCTTATCTACCATGCACACACATAAGCTGGCTTTAATAATTATTTTCACACTGCAAACACACTTATGGAAATTGCGTTTGCGAAAATTAAACCGGTCCGAAAAGCGGCCGTAATTTCTCATGCAATTATCTTTAATCAAGCATAAGCACAAACACACACTCACTATACTAGAATGGGTGCTTTGGCATGCTGAAGAAACTGCAACGTGGCTGTTTGCACCCACGTGCTGGCGTGGCTGGAATTTGCTGAGTAGCGCACACTTTGTGGCTTTGAATGGCTGGTACAAGTTCACACTTCTACTACTGTTTACTACAGTTCTCTGTAGGTTACTGAAGGACGTTCGCTTTAATGCTTTCTGACAGGGGGTATAAATCTGGGTCGCGGGGATTATGAGATGATTTTGTATTCTGATGTAATAGGAATTAACAATGCAATGAGTTGAAATGAAATTAAGAACACCGTTGCCTCCATGCTTGCTGACTTTTGATATTACTTAGTTATAACATGCACAATTTGGCCAGGAATTGCAACCCCCGTGGTTTGGTGGAAGTTGGTATGTGTTTCTAATAATTCCTAATCGTTAACTCTGCTGCTACAATATGAATGATATCTTCCAGCGATCCCAACTGTAATTTACTTTACTTTATGCTGTAAGTGCACTAGAGGGGAGGTTGGAAGCTTCGGCTGCCTCCACCATTTGCTGTGACCTGTCCTGAGGATGAATCAGGCCATGCAATGAAGAGAGATATTCGTAACTAGCTAATGGAACACTCAATATACAAAATACTGTATTTATTAACTCACAGCTTTTATACACAATCTCACATATAAATTGCACTCTACATTACTTTACAATTACTCAATTACTTTGCAGTTACCAATTATAGTTAAGAGGTCCTGATGACCTGTTGCAACAAACTCTCATTAATGTGCTCGTGATTCTGAGGGAGTCTAAGGTTTTATACGATGAATCTAAGGCTGCATGACAAGGCGCCCTACTGGGAGTATATTTACCCAGGCTTTGTCTCGTCATCACCGTCGGGATGATCTCGACAGTTGTAGTATCTGGTATCAAAATAGGGACCACTGGCCTAGTGGTCCTCTCTGAAGTCATCTCGTCATCCCTCGGAATCAAGCGAGCCGCCATTGCTGCATTCTTATTTAGTGCCCCGCTTGGCATCACACCCTTTCTCGGCGGGGGAATGTTTTAATAACAGCCGGGCTGGCCCGTCGTGGTCATGCCATCCTGGACTCTTGAGCATCGCCTGCCAGCCCTGGCTAATGGTGACCACACCAAAATGCACAAATCAGTCAATAATGGGCTTTGATTCAGCACATTTCAAGAGAGAGTGGTGGAATTTTACAATTAGTAAAAATAATTTTGTCCACTGGAGAAAGTTTAAAGAAAATGTGTTATGCCTGAATGTCTAAAATAAGTCATGTGAATGCCGTGGAATTGGCTCTTATGACAGACCAAGGTTTTTTAAACTAAGCATTTTGCGCAGTTAAATGCCCAAGATTTAATTATTTAAGAATTACACAGCACAAAATTGGTAAGCTTCATTGGAAGTTGTGCCCGACTGAATTTTGCAAGCTTGAACAGATTTTACCATTTTTTAATCCATCAATTGCTCAAGGAGTTTACCTGAAATAATAGTGCACACAGATCCTAAGTCTACCAGTGCATTAACAGACAATGGTCCCAAATTTACCTCAACATGAGAAGTAGGAATTTTTTTTACATCCTCTACATTGAGAAAATTTACTTGAAATAATTTTTTTTTTTTTTTCACCTCGGATGTCATAAGGACCAAAAATATGTTGAAAATGATGACAGATTTACCATTTGTACTAGGTGAGCATTTTATTGAGAATTGACAAAGTTGCCAGCTTGACAGGAATTAATGCTGACGTTTCATCCCCACTAGACTTGTTTTTTGCCTGTAACTTAAAACATTATGCAATAACATGACCAGGTTTCTTGCAGTAATTGAAATTAGGAATACTGCAAGATTTGGAAGAACCTTTAGTAGTGCTACTTGTATCATCAGCTGGTTTTTTGGAAGATGAAGTGTGTGCATCTACTGAACTGACATCAGGGCCACAGGTTTTACTATTTTTTATCAGAGTTGACGCCCAATTTCTTTGGGAATCTTCCCTGTCCAAAATATATTTCAAGACACCATACATAATATTTTGTGAATGGATTCAAACTTATTCTAATCCCAAAAACGAGCAGGTTTACCAACAAAGACCAAACAGGACTTCAAAAATGGTATTGACAATGTCACTCTAATACGACAAACAGAAAATTACAGCAGCCTCTTTAATGCTACTAACATATACTGGCAATGATTCGAGGGGCTCTTGCAACCAATTGAACATTTTCAGTTGTAACTGTGTAAGTAATCGAGATGGAATGAAATAGTGAAAAATATCTGCTTGATAAGCATCAAATGTAGTATGTTGAGAAATAGCTAGTATAGTTCTTTCACTCAAAGGTCCCTGTGTGAAGGGATAAATGATTTTCAATAGCTGGGTTTTGGGGTACCATTCTACTTTGGTGTAGTTTTATAATAATTGTCAAAAATGCTAAGAATTTGGGCACCCACAAACCATCGGAGGCAGGCAATTCATGCAAATTTCTTTCAAGCATATGGGTAATTTTACCAAACTATGATATCAGATTTTGCCCAGATGGCATTACCACAGCTGACATAAGTGGGATGGTTCTGAAGACTGTATTAGTATGTGGGATAAGTGATTTGCATATTATGTGAAATTGAGGATGGAGGTATCCCAGATACTGCGATGGAATGGGCGTGGACACAGTACTGACATTAAGAGCAGCAAATTGCTTAGCAACCATAGAGGTTTGAATATCAGATAAAGGTTTCTGGGATTCATTAGCTTCAATATGATCCGCAGCCTCAAATAGGGATTGTGCCATAGAGGCAATATTGTTCAGAGACTGAGCCTGAATTTCTGAAAGTCGGTTAGCATTTTTTAAACAAATTTGGGCCTGCTTTCTCAAATGGGTGAGCCTTTGTTTTAAGTCCTGAATAGACTGGAGGGCTTGAGTCATCGTCACTGTTAAACATTTCCTGAAGATAAATTATTTTTTAAGTTAAAGTGCAGTATTTAGACTCAATAGTTATATCAGCTAAATTATTCAAATTAATAAGGGTGTCAGTATTTATTGCAGCAAGCAAAGTACTTTTAAATGACATAGCAGTTTCTCAGGAGGTTGAACACCTTTAATAATACACTCTTATTGACCCTCGTCCTTGACTAGATGTTCTGGCACAATAGCTGACGTGGCAAACAATACAAAATAACGAGACTTAAAGGAACACTTAAAATATCTTATGTTAAATTAACCCCAAAGTATGCAGTGTGTGCACCTGTGTCACACACCAAAATCTCGAAACCAAAAGGCCTACACATGCACAAAGGCATGCTTAAAAGTTATACACTTGTATATACAACCACCAACTACTGCTACCAGTTGTTCTGGTACACCATACCTCTCATCAGTAGCCCTTGTACAGGAACTCCAAGCAAGTGGTTTTAGCCCCGCCAAGCCTAGAACTACTGGTGAGAAGCATGGGAGGAAGTTCCGATGGATCTGGCTGTGTAGTGTGTCACCTGACAAAGACAACAACGTGGGCCAAACCTAGAATCCAGCACCTTTACATAAATATTTATAGAAATATAACCAGCATGTAAAAATGTAATTTGAAAGTAAGTGTGGGTTATTAAATTACTAAAAGTCCTCGAACATAGACTATTTAATAATGACTAACAATGTTAAATATCTCGTAAAAAAAATAACAAGACAACATATAATTTCAACAGACTTTAAAATGATTTTACCATTTTCTTTTCCTTCATTTTAAGCTGCAGTGTTGATAATTTCTAATATTTATAAGTAATTTCATAGTTTTAATGATTGGGATCTCAAAGCAGAAAAGAAAGTCCAATTGCTTTAGGGGCCACAGTGGCTGAGCAGTTAGCCGGCTCGCCTCCCACCAAGGCGATCCGGGTTCAATCCCCGGCCAGGTCACTCCGGATTTTCGCATGTGGGAATCTTGCTGGACGTTTTCTCTGGGATCTCCCGTTTCCCCGCCCTTTTATTCTGGCGCTGCACCATACTCACCTCAATCACCCTCATTGGTTCTCAAGTCCTCAATGTTAAGAGCCGTCAAAATCTCTTCACTCACTCCAATTGCTCTAACAAGTTTATTTAAAATAAAGTTTTAGGTTTCTCAAATCAATTTTATGTTACTCAAAACAATTTTATGTTATTCAGATTAAAATATGTTCAAACAGAAAAGTTCCAAAGATAAATTCCTGTTGGACGAACAACTTAATGTGCTGAATACTGATGCATGCATATGCACAAGATCAACTGATAGAGTGAAAGTAAATTAAATGCTGGACTTTCCTCACATTCTGGAGTTAACCGGAATGCTCTTGCCATTGCCAAAGTTAAAAAAAAACGGTCACACATCAGCCAAATCGCTCACACGAGCAGCAACATGGTCGTGGACAAGCCTCACCAAGGCAGCAATTAAGTCCTGACTGGGCGACTCCTAATACAACACACTTTATACCAGTAAAATAGAAACCTAGCACAAAATGATATTTACAAGATTGGGGCTTAAAAGAGAGAAAAAAGGATCTTACCAGATGTGGTAAAGTTGGTCGTATAGGCCATAAATAAATTATAAAAACAGATGATACAAAAAAAACGAAACTACGCCATTATTAGTCACAAGCAAGAAGAAAGAGTGTGTTCTGCAACAAAGTCTCTCTCACAGATATTTGTCACTTATACAACACCAGAAACAACTTAAAGTAATTTGAGACTTTACAATGACAGTAATTAATACAAAGGAACTGAATTGAAAAATACAGAAAAGCAATATAATATTTTCTACAACAATATTTTACACAATTATTTTGGTTGAAAAGAAAATTTTTTTTCAAATACTTTTAAACCGATCAGATAACACTTGGAGCTGGTCACCTATAAATATCAAACTTACAACATGAAATAAATATATAAATATTGCTGGTTAAATGCACAGAATTATGAAAAAGGTGACCACAACATTAATTAGAAGTAATCATAAATGACGATACATAAAAAATTTAAATAGTAGCTGCTAAAAAATAAAAGGTTTTGCCATAAAAAAAATTTGTTATAAGAAAGAGAAAACAACGAAGAAAAATTTAGCAAGTGCCTAAAATGGCACAATGAAATAAAATAGATGACTGACAGTACCTTAAATTGGTAGTTTCATGCAATTAATGTAACTCTCCCAAGGTTGCTGTGACTGCCCTCACAACTGTGGTGCGAAGAACAGCCACCTTGCTCCATGTCTTCAGATATTGGAGTATTTGGAGCTGCACACTCGACCCCAAGTGCACCTTCTCATCAAAGGTCAGCCCAGTGCCTTGGCTTTGTCACACCCCTGGGACATGGTGCACTCTTGGGTTAAGTCGCACCATAACTTAAAGCAAGCTCCAGACAGGAAACCAACTTAGTCGAACCATGTAAGCAACAGAGAGACGGCACGTTTGCCCGTCAATGCCGAGGACACAGTACCCATATGGACTGGCAGTGTGCTGGACACGTCCACCTAAGCGAATATTTGAACGGGCACACTTTAGTCTCAAACACTCTGCATGAATAACACGGTACGGCGCACTGAGTAAACTCGCGAACTCAGTGCCGCCAAGCAGTCGTTAAGCAAAACCACATGAAAAAAAATTACATAATAATTAATATTTATTGATCTTTACTTACATTTATTATTAACAACAGTTAAACAGAAATGTATATGCTAACAAAAATAACATAATAAAAGCCTTATTAAAGTTTAGGTTACACTGGGTAACTTAATAATTTTGGGAACCGATGTCACCAACTGTATAAAAAATAACCAAGACAGGGCAGAGCACAAGCAAGGCTTGTCAAGCAATACAGAATGCCATCACAAATGTTATACACATATTCTATGGAGGTTTCAAAGAAGGGCAGTCTGACACACAATACCCGCTTGAGGATGGTCCAGCTGATAAGTTTTCATCCACAATCGGCAACCTGTATTTACCGCAACTTCAGTTGTAGTGCAGACAGTCTGACTAGCAAACGTCTGAAAATTCCACTTCTTACCAGAGATGTACTAAACATAATTTTACACACAGTGAGTTTTGAATTTGTATTTGTAATCAATCATGTATGCGAAACAAAATAGATTGGAAGCATCAGGGGTTGCATTTTCCTTAAGCATCTTTTACTAGAATTTTTATACCATTTTTGACTACACAAATTATAATTAATTTCACCAGTCATAAAATAAATTAAAACTGTGATTTTGTACAATAAATTTTAGGAGGAAACAGTCACAAGGAAAAATGTACAATTTGAGATGAGTTTTCCCCAAATTGTAGTAAACAGTTTTAACAAGCAATTTTTGATATGAAATGGCATAGTGTAACAGAGCCGAATCATATTTTTGTGTAAAATAATTCCAAGGGGGTGGAGGGAGATACAGTTAAAGCTTTACAATGAACGATAAATATTATGTTGCACAAGAGTTTTAAGTTTATTTAATCAAAGTAATATACAATATATGTGCCATCAGTGTTCTAAATGTCGGAGACAGTTAGTTAATGCAAACGTTTTAAACTACTAGCTGATAGTGTCAAGTATAATAATGAAATTTCAACAGATGTGTGTTTTATTATGTGTGTGCTGTGTGTTGATTGGTGTGTGTATGTTAGTTGCAAATATTAAAATTGCTTGTTTGACTTAAAAAAGTTTCAAATTCTAATATGCAAATTTAGTAACATGTCTATTCTATAAAATGTCAACACCACGTTGTGGCTGGTAGAGATGCCTCACAGATTGCAATTTGGACTTCTCATTACTTTGATGCCGGCTAAGAGCCAGCCACAGCTAGACCATAATGGCACTCGCCATTAGTGGTACACATGGGTAAGCATGTGTGCGCATCCTGCTACAAGTACGGACTTTCCCAAAACGGGAAAAATGTTTGTGTATTATATACTTTTTCTAGGGTAAAATATGTTTGAATAGGGTCACAAGTCTTATTTCAGAGTCTTGTGTGTAATGTTGAGATTTCAAATCCAAAGTGCACATGGCGTCAAAGAGAGAGACAATAGTATTCAGGCAAAAATGTCTTTAAAAGACTATTCAATAATTCCCTGAAAACATAACTTTGAATTCTGTCTGTAATACTGTTTAATAACTCTTTTGGTGCCATTTCAATTGCAATATAAGATTTCCACTCTGCGTGCATAGCACTTATGCTTGTGTAGACCCCGTAGGCAGCGATGGTAGGTCCGTGTGACCCCTACCTCTGGGCAGTCATCCTAGAAGAGCTGGGGGGCCTAATCTCGAGATTGTTTGAGTGCAGTTAGTATACGAGACATCTCGCGCAGTCCGCAATGTATACGAGGGAATTGTTGTAAGCTCCAACCCCTGGAACTCGCATACATTTTCAGTGTGCGAGGGGAGTGCCAGGCAAGCATATACGAGTGACATTTGGTCATGTTGGTGAACCTGCGGCTAGATGGGAACAAATATTAGCGGGACTCAGCTAATCAGAAGCGTCACTTGTATCGCGTGCGTTTGTTTATTTACATTGTACGCAGCTTGCTTTGAGTTACAGGGACGAATAATGCCGATTCCACACGAAGCTTTCTTCGCCACTGTAACAAGAAAATTATAATTTCTGCAGTAGTTAAGGTTATCCACGCTACTATGACCTATTCTTTCAAAAATTAAAAATATCATCTGTCGTCAATAACATTTGGCAACACTAAAAATACATTACATTTAATAGAAACTGAATTTTTGCTTTTGTCTGTTCAATACAAATATAAAGTTGTACCACTATTTTCAAGTGAGAGTTGTAAGTTGATGGTTAGTCGTGGACTGGAATTTTTTGACTGGTTCAAACCTCTCTTAAGTACAAAATATTTTAACTTTTTTAATATCTTTTTTTATACACGGTAGAACACCCACATAACGAAAGTTTAAAGACATTTTCATTTTGTCTTCTTATTTTAAAGGGAAAGTACAGAAAACTATATTGGAAATTAACGGAGAGTTCCGTGAAATTTGCAGAAAGTCATTTTCTATAAATCAATGTGTCCGTAATTTTATGGAGAGTTTTCGGACACTTCTGGATTAATTTTTACCAGCACTTTTCTGTAAAATGAAGGAAATAGTTTTTAACAGTGCAGGGATTGGTCAGTAAAATTCTTACCTGTGGAAATTACATACAATTTAACTAAGAGAACGCAGTTGTGTATCGTACATTGCCATAATGTTTACATTGCATTATAAATATTGAAATGTGAATGTATATGTTAAGTTGCCCATCATTTGGAGAGTATTAGCAGCTACATGACACTTTGCTAGACGTCGTGTTTGAGTAAGAGCAACTGTGAAGTCCATAGATACTTTTAGTGTAATAATCTTAACCTGTTGCCATGTAGTTCAACTTCTTCCAATTCTTATATTGCCATTACAGTCATCCATTCTTTGGCTATAATAAATGCAATATGCGACTGATATTTAGGCTACTTATCACATGATACACTGTTCAATTATTTACCAAATGAATATCTAGGCTACTGTCTGTTACAGGCTAACCTAAATAGTTGTACTTGAATGTGGTATATATTAACAAGAAGTTTGTGCAATAATAATAACATATGTTATTTACAGAGTTTTATATGCAAGACTAACTAAGTAGTAACTTATGACGTCTAACCTCCCAACTATGAGTCATTGAACAATAATGAACGTCAGTAGTAGACCTATTTAATTACACTTTTACTCATAACCTCATTTGCACTCTAAACACGAATTTTACTTCTTGTCCGGTCAACAAGTTCTTAATTTGCATACGATTATACTTCTGCACAGCATAAATGATGTGTAAATTGAATTCACTCAGCATCAACAGTCATCTATATCTAATATTTTGTTTGTTTTAATGCACTACTCATCTACGACTCCACATCTCGCACTGCGATGATCGAGACGTATACGATGGATGTCGAATGGTTTGATCTTACCGTTTTATAAAATTGTGCAAGTTAGAGCTGCAATTCTAAGGTTTCGTATATGAGTGCAGAGCGAGCGTATCCTGCCTGGCGAGGTAAGATGCTGTCACGTACACACTTCATCCTTTTGCACTGATGTAGGTTTCAATTGTTCACATTAGTATACCGGTTAACCTTTGCCTTGTGTATGTTTTGCCAGACATCCCCAGTGGAATGCTCTCCGCTTAACTTAATTATTTACAGCCTTTCAGGCCTTTTTGGAATTTATTTAAACATAATTAGAGGAGGAGATGTCTGAGAGGCCATGCGGCCTGCGCAGTTTATCAGATGCCATATGCCCATGTTTAGGGTTTTTTATTGTAACTTCTGCTTAATTGCGCCGAGCAATATTAAGGGTAATTTGTTTGTATAATTATTTGATTGTTTTATCATGTTAAATATGTTTTGTGGACACGTGGCCACATGGTTAGCTGCCACCAATTCCATTATTTGCACCATCACCACGTAATGAGGGATAATTCTTGTTCCATCTTGTGCGCCTTAATTTATCTCAGGGTTTTATGTAATATTTTCAATACGGGCTCTTGTATTTTTCATGTTTGATGCATTTTGTCGCTGACCACGTGGTCAATTCATGCACGCGTTTTTTTTCCCCGCCATTCAGCACCTAAAGTGCTTTTGTATGCTCGTTTCTTGTGGGGACCAATTTTATAATGCTGATACAAATTTTGGCCAATAATTCGTAACGGAAATTACCGTGAAATATTGTGCTTTTACACCCACACACATGGTCCACTATGAACTTCATCCAGCGGCATCCACGCCATATAAAAATACTTTCACACAATTGTGTGTTTACTTTGCTTGCTCATATCGTGCCCTGTGTTCATCAAGTGTTATATTTGTAATTTTTGTACATCGTAATTATTTTCGCACTAACCTGCTATGTGTATGACCGTCGCCACACACCACGTGGTTCGGGGACGAGTCCCGATGAGTAGGCGTTTGTTGCAGATAATCGCACATATCCATTTCATATCCCGTGTCTTGTCTCTACGCAAAACCTACAGTCCATCCTAGCGGCTGTGGGTCCCTTGCATTGTAGAGGCTGTGTCTTCAAACACTGCGGCACATCATCCAGTCGGAGTGCGCGAGTTGAGTAATCTGCTGTGGGTATCACCCATCAGAACTGGCTAGTCACGTCCGAGTAGTAAAACACCTAATTCATTTTCTGGCACTGTGTAACTTTGTACGAATAAACATACCTCACAGTGTAAAAGTTGCAAGTCTTTGTAGCATCAGTTACTCATCTCCATCAAGTGTTTTGTATTTGTGTCGTGTATTAAAGTGTTTTCATAAGTACGTACGGGTGAGACGTACACACACAACCCACAGCATTCCTGTGATCCCTGAGTCTCAAAGTGCGGTGTGTAGAAACCACCGCTGGCTCCCATCAAAACAGGTAAAAGTGTATAGTGATTGTCTCCGTGTCTCATCGACAGCATCAACTTATTATTTTACTAGTTTAGCCTAACCTAACATAGTTTAACCAAGTGTAGAGTAGAAATAATGGAGTAGTTGTTTGAGGAATTGTTGGAAGACATAAAGGGGGTGCTAAGCAAATTGCAAGCTAGTCCACAGCACAGGAGGAAAAGCTGAGAAGGGAAGAAGAGTTAGGCAGAATGCAAGCAGGGCTGCAGAAGGGACTGCAGGAGGAAAGGCAATGGAGAAGGGAGGCAGAGATAGAGGTGGTAAGATTAAGGATGAGGATGCTGGAGGTAGTAGAAAGGGATAAGACAGTAGGATTCCCAAAGCAGCAAATAAGGTTAGAGGAGTGGGAAGTAGTAGCAATGGATAAGGTGATAGTCAGCAGGAAGCAAACAGGAATTGATGAACGGGAAACAGTAAGTATGGAATAGGCAGTGGTGGAAGATAGGAAGCAGTATGTGTAGGCTTGTAGAGGTCAGATTAGCAAAGACCAGCAAGCAGGACAAAGTGGTCGGTTCATGGCCAAAGGAGAAAGAGGAGGTGTGGTCAAAGGGCAGCGCTATTGTAAACGGGGTGGAGCTGAGGGAAGTCAGTAAGGAAATTATGTATAAAGTAGTGTTTAGGGGTGCAGAAATGGGGGATTTGGAGGAAAGAGTTAATAGTATGTATGAGAGATAGCAGGTTGGCCAAGGTTGTTTTAATTCATGTGGGGGGAAATTACCTGGCTCGAAAGGAGGTAGAGCAGGACCTCGGGGGATTGCTGAGGAAAGTGCGGGAGAAGTTCCCAAGAGCTAGGTCAGTATTCTGTGGCATGTTGGTTAGAAAAGGATTAACCCACAGGAAGGTAGTGGCTGCAAGTGAAATTGATGAGAAGGTATGTATTGATTTGGAGGCTACATTTATAGATAGTAGGAAATAGGTAGGCTGGGAAAGTGTAGGGAGGGACCAGGTTCACTTGACAGAGCAGGGAAAGAGGATTCTTGGTGATCTGCTAGGTAGGGAAGTAGCTGGCTGTATGGAGAAGGAAAGGGTCGAGCAGCAAGTATTGAAATAGCAATAATTGACAAGCAAGGAAACAGAAGTGGAGAGAAATGGAGAGGATAGCATTGATGTGGTTGTAGGGGTTGTGATAGGGGGTAAGCAAAGTAGGAGGGTAAAGCAGAGTATTAGCATAAGGATAATGGTGGTGAACTGTAGGAGTGTGTACAACAAGTTGGAGGGCTTCTAAGGAAAGGTTGAAGGATGTGAGGCAGATATAGTGGTAGCTGTGGAGATCTGGCTGAATGAGGAAGTGCTGGATATTGAATGTAGGCAGGATAAGTTCACCATCTTCAGAACAGGCAGGGATGAGAGAGGATTAATAATGGTGTGTGTAAGGAAGAGGCTGAAAAAAGCGGTAGAATGGGTTAACGGGGATGTTGAGGAAATGGAAATTAAATTAAGTGGTGGTAGTAATAGGAAGATTTCTTTGCTGGCAGCGTATAGACCACCAGGATGGATGACAGGCAATTGAGATGATGGAGTGGGTCGATAGACTGAAGGACAGGCAGTGGGTTGTTGTAGCAGGGGATTTGAATATGCCAAGTGTGAAATGAATAGAGGGTGCAGAAGGAATGGGTAACATGATGCAGAGAATTGCAGCATAATTAGTCAATAGAGGATTAGTCCAGGTAGTAGAAACACCTACAAGGTGGAATGAGGAGGGTGTTGGGTCATTGCTAGATATGGTGTTGGTCAGACCTGGGAATGCTGTAGTTGATGCAATAGTATTGGATGGTATAAGTGACCACCATATCCCCGTTGTGAAAATTGGGATTGGCAGGATGAGGGAAGAGCAAATGGCAGAAAGGTTGGTGTGGCAGTATGGGAGATGAGACAAGAAGGGGGTAGAAATCTTTGTGAGAGATAGGTGTGAAAAATGGTCTGTGGAGAAATAACGGAAGGAGTTTAAAGTAATAATAGAGGTTATGTTGAAGAAATTTGTGCCAAAGAAAAGATTATGGACTGGGGGAGATCCGCTATATTATGGACAGGAGATTCTAAAAATGAAAAGGTAGTGTAGAAAATTACATGCCAAATGGAAAAATTAAAGGATGAAAAGTGCTAAGTAAATGATGAAACAGATGGGTAGGGATCTCGAAAGGATGATCAAACAGGCAAAGAATGTATTTTTAGGGAACATGATGGAAGAAGGAAAAGGCAAAGAATGGGGAAATCCTTTAGGTATTTAAGGAAGTTGAGGGGAGGAGAGGAAGGGATCCCTCTGCTAAAAGGAAGGGATCGTAGGTAGGCAACAAATGACCAAGAAAAATCTGAGATTCTTCAAGACCAGTGCTTGTCAGTGTTCGATGCAAAGGTGTATTGGAATAGAGGGGGCAAATAATGATTAGGGGGGTGTTTAGCAAGGTTAATATGAGGGAGTGGGAGATAGAAAAGGATATTAGGCGTTTGAAGAGCAGTAATGCAGAAGGACCAGATGGGAAAAGAAACGCAGCACTAAAGTTTGATGGGAGAGACTTGGTGATATATTTGGAGGTATTGTTTAACAAGTCCTTAGGAGAGGGTAAGTTGCCACAAGGTTGAAAGGATGAGATGGTGGTACCTATACATAAGCAGGGAGAAGATAAGGGGAGGTCTGGTAGCTACAGACCGGTTAGTCTCACATCAAGTATGGGAAAAGTAATGGAGAGGCTGGTGGTCCAGTATGTGGTGAGGGTTATGAACAAGAGGAATTGGTTGGAGGAGTCACAGCAAGGTTTCAGGAGGGGATACTCATGTGAGACTAGCATTTGATAAGTTGCCACATGGGACATTGGTGAGGAAAGTGGAGGAGCTGATACCAGACAAGAGAGTAGTGGGATGGATAGCGGAGTTCCTCAGGGGGCAAAGGCATAGGGTGAAAGTGGGAGAGGCAATATCGGAGGAAGAGGAGGTTATGTCAGACGTACCACTGGGAAGCGTAATGGGTCCTTTGTTATTTACCATAATGGTAAATGACGTGGGTTTGGGGATTAAGGGAAAAATAAGATTGTTTGCAGACAATTTTGTTGTGTATGCAGAAGTTGGGGGGGGGGGAACTTGCAGTTGGACATTGACAAGATATGGTTATGGACCAGGGAAAACAAAATTAAGATAAATGTAAGAAAAACTAAGGTAGTGAGGTTTACAAGGAAGAAGAAAATCAGCAGGGACATGTACAGATGGGAGGGACAAGAGATAGAAGAAGCAGCAGAATATAAGTATCTAGGGATTGTACTGCAGGGAGACCTTAGATGGAAAAAACAGAGAGGGTGGTTGCAAAGGGAAAAGGGCTCTTGGTATGTTGGGAAGGGTGCTGAAGGGAGTCAGCTGTGAGGTGAAGGAGAAGGCATATGACACAATGATACAGCCAATGTTAGAATATGCTGCAGCAGTATGGGACCCGTACGTGGAGGTGGAGGTGCGAGAGCTGGTAAAGGTGCAGAGAAGGGCAACAAGATAGGTGAAGGGTAGGTGGAGAAGGCAGGGGCAGGATGATGAGGAAGAAGGGAACTATAGGCCATCAGTGATGATGAAAGAAATGGGATGGAGCTCATTGAAGGACAGGAGGAAAGTTGAACGGTTAGTCAAGATATACAGGGTGGTGAATGAAGAGGGAGGATGGGGAGGGATACGCTGCAAGCTAAGTAAGGGGATGTTTAGAGGAAGAGGAAACAACAGTGAGAAGCTTCAAAGGGTGTGGAGGAGAACGGAGTGAGGTAGGCAGTCCATGCTCGTGAGGTCTGTGAAGGAGTGGAATGTGTTGCGGGAGGAATTGGTATCAGTGAGGGGGGGTTCGAAAGTTCAGGAAGGGAATGGTAGAGGAGTTTGGTCAGATAAGGGAGAGATCAGAGAGCTCGCCACCGGGCGGTAGCCTAATTGCGACTTCATACGTATTATTATATCATCATAACTTAGTCTAACCTAACATAACCTAATGGAACTCTACCATTGTCACTTTGTCATATCATTTAGTCGACTGATTTGGGTGGTTGCAGAATCCCTGCAACCCCTTTTTAAAATTTCCTGACTAGCAACAGCGTGTTGTGGACATTTTTCGAACGCCCAATGTACGAAAATTCTGATTGCAGTGTGAGAGTTTTTTCATCTCAATAATCAATTTTGATGTGTATGCCTTACACTTACATACAACACAAAGAAATCACCAGAAATTACCACAAAATCCCATGTTCAGGTTGGGTTTCAAGCCCACAACCTAACACATATTTTAAGCACACATGAAGATCCTACAAGTAGTTTATACACACACATTATACACATACTTGTAACAAAAATGATGAATCAAATTTATTTTACAGAAGACTAATGTTAAGTAATATATTGAAGTATAATTCTGTTCGATAAATAAGAAATTAAAACATGTTAATAGTTAAGGAAAATTATTAATTTTGATTGTCAAAAGGGAGACTTAGGTTTAGCGATATAAGAAAATAAGGTATACATTGCTATAGTGCAATCATTTTTACTTCCTATTTTTCTGAAGCGCTGCCAAAGTTCTACTGTAATGCTAGTCCTCCACCTTACGCAAACAGAGTTTAAGTAGTATAAAATTACACCAAAGGGACAATGCACTATATTGATGTGAACTCAGTATAATAATATTTTGCATAAGAATTATTTTTCACTAGGCATTACCAACACCATTTTTCTTACTGTTTTCATTCATATTAGTCATAAATTAAATAATATAATTTAGGCGTATAGATAAAATATATAAGTAAAAGTTCAATTTAACCAAAAATATTATACGTATATATTAACAGAAATATAAGAGATGCTTATAATACACAACATATTTACTGAACATCCAAACATGTCATACATAGGGTGATTTTTCAAAGTTATGATTCAAAAAGTGTGCAGATACACATAATTAACTACATTAAAATTCTTTTGTTTTAAATACATTTAAATGAAACTGTGAGTTGTTTTGGAGTTTTTATGTATATTATTTCCTGATTATTTGAATAGTGGTATAGATGCCCTATTATCTTAGAATACAAATAATCAATCAACCATCAAATGCAATTTTTATATATAAGGGATATCAATTATTTTATTTATTTGAGATTCTACAGTGATTGTCTTCGTGACGAAATAGTGAATTCTCATTTTTACAGGAGGTTCATGAAGAGACACAAAAGATCTGCCGTACATAAAAGTGGCCCAAGAAAAGGCCAAAATGGTTGAAGGACAGGGGACATCAGAAGTGAAAAACAAATGAATAATAATTAATAAATTTGAAATTGGTTCCAAATAAATTTCTAGACTTTTACTATAGCAATAGAACAGCTTTTATATTCTGTGATTGTACATTCATTTTAGTGAAGGTAAACATTATGAAAATAAAACATGAAAAACAATAAACCAAACTGTGAATTAATACTTGCATAATTACAACTACATACAAATTTGCTGACACTCAGACTTAAAATAATTAATACGTGGGTGAGGAAGATTGGGTTCCAAGTAACCAATTTTGTTACCAAAAATGTACACATTCCTTTATGTAAACCATAATAATAATGTATTTCATAATTTCATATTCACAAAAAATTGTGGTGGGACGTATTTGTCTAATTCCTCACACAGCATTACAATTGTTTGACTAAAATATATTGTTAGATATGAACACACTTGTTTCGAAAAGAAGATATCTGGGAAACAACTGTGATTAATTGTTGTAAGCAACTATTCTAGGATATCCTTTGTTTCTATAAATGTTGGACCAATATTATTTTTTTAACAGAATAAAGACCCCAGGGTGGTGTAGTGGTAAAACTGCTCACCTACCACCAAGGTTATCTGGGTTTTATTTTCAGCTAGGTCATCTTGTATTTTCATATATAAAACGTAGTGGACGTTCAAGTTGCCTGGTGGGTTTCAAGGAGCACTCTAGTTTCTCCCACATTACATTCCATTGCTGCTCCATAACCACTTCATCTCACCTTGCTTACTCTCTAAGCTGTAGCGCAAGGACAGGCCTGTCCCACTCTTCCTACAACCAGCTTTGATTAATGCCAATGTAGTGGCTAGAGTGGTCACCTCCCACTAAGGTGAACTGGGTTCAATTCTTGGTGGAGAATCACTTCTGAATTTTCACATATGGGAATTGTGCCGGACGATGGTTTAGCTTGTCAGTGGGTTTTCTTAGGGCTCTCCAATTTCCCCTGCTATTGCATTCTGGTACTGCTTCATTTCCACCTCATTCCACCTTCATCTGTTCTCAAGGCCTCTTTATTAAGAGGCGCCCAAATATCTTCACCCCACTCCACTTCACTCTGATTGGAACCAGCCTTCTCTCATAAATTCCATCGACCCTGCACTTTTTTGCATTGCATCCATAGACTCTCCCTACAACTTGTTGTTACTGTGTTTTCTCTCTCTTTCTTTTCTTCTTTCTCTCTCTTTCTTTCTCTCTACTTTCTTTCTCTTCTCTCTCATCTTTCTTTCTCTCTCTATCTTTCTATCTTTCTTTCTCTCTCTTCTTTCTCTATCTTTCTTTCTCTCTATCTCTTTCTCTTCTTTCTTCTCTCTTTCTTTTCTTTCTCTTTCTCTCTCTCTTTCTCCCTTCTCTCTCTCTTCTCCTCTCTCTTTCTCTCTCTCTTTCTCTCTCTCTTTCTCTCTCTCTCTCTGTCTATTTCCAATGCTAGTATAAACCCTAAGACATTGTCAAATTATATATACTGAGTGGTCATGTATGACAGTTATTTTGTTGCATAAATGAGAGCAGGAGAGTGGAGTGGCAAGCTCCACAAGCACAATACTAAATAACAAGAACATTTAACATTATAAAAGAGGGATAATCATGATGAAATAATGTAATGTGTGACTCAAATGGCACACCACACGGTGCAGGAAGCTCCTGGGAAATGTGTGTCTGAAGGTGGTTTTGTGAAGAAAAAAATGTGTAGATGGAGCATATCAATAGTGTAAAGGGAATTGAAGCAGCATGTATTTAATAGCAATACTGAAGTTATTTTGCAAGCCTTACTTAGAAAACTATGGCAAGTGTTACACGTACCAGTATGAGGCAGTAGAAAAGGAAATCTCCTGCAACAAGGGGTGACCAAATTGACGATTTAGCGACAACCATCTGGAATACTGTGGAAGAAACTCTTAGCAGTGTCATTGTTAAGCAAGTTGCTGATACTGTAACTGACTTGGTGACAAAGAAAGTAATAGGACTAAAAGATAATATTGTATTCAACTCAAATGCTTCTAATGTTTCAAAACAATTCTGTGATCTGGAGGCTGCGATTGAAAGATTAAAAGCTGAAAGTGCAAGAAGAGATGACTTTTGGGAAATACCAGAGACATAACAACATACAAATTTTTGGTATCAAGGAAACGAAAAGGAGAACTCACTCAAGGTGGTAGTGTGCCTCACAAAGCAAATAGTGAATAGTCTGACGACCGACACAGAGCATAGCCACAGAGTGGGTAAGAAGACAGACAGAAGTGCATGACCAATTATAGCAAAGCTTATTAATTACCAAAAAGATGATAGCTATTCCTCGGCAAGCGGCACCCTAAAGGAACTGGAACAACCATTGGGGGAGACCTCACGGCACAGAGAATGCAACTGCTTCAGGTTGTCATCAGCAAGCTTAGGATTAAAAAAAAACACAGACTGAAGATGGTACCATCTTCGTGAGACAAGGATCGGCTAAAAAAAATTATCTCTTTAAAAGAAGACCTATAATAAATAATTAAATCCAAGTAAGATTATATTAGTTCAAGGACAAAATGCTTCACTTGAGTTTTAACTATATTGTGTTATTATAGCCTTTGTATGACTACTATAATTGTTCTGTTTTTCTATTCATGTATGCCTTTGTTTTAATTTAAAATGGGACATATTATACGTACAAAGTAGATCCTTATGAAACATTTATAAGTAACCCAATTCTTAGACTGTAAGCTATATTTTTTTCCTATTTTATATTTGCCAATAAGCTGTATTATTTCTTAATATAGAAATATTTTAACTGTGTCCAATATTAGCATTCTTTGCTATACTTTTTTACAGTTTAGGTCAATTATAATTACTGCATCAGTTTCTTTAACTAGTTATTTTTTAAATCATCTAATTATCTATATTTAAGTATTTGCAGTCATAATATTACGAGTGCAACAGTTTTAAAGCATGTGGAGATGTGTATAATGTGTTATGAGGAAACTTGAGAAAGAACTTGTGGCCTCACAGCTGGACTTATTTTGTTCCTCCCTGAGGGCTCACTTTGGACATGACAGTGGTTAGTCGTGTAGGCATTCCACAGCTGCAGATAGTTTGCTGTTACCAAGGTCCTCCCCCCTATTACCAAGGTTGTGTTTGACCCTGACAGTTGCTCTGCACCCCTCATTAAAATCAATATGCACCACTGCCCAACCTACTCTATATATAACTAGAAAATATGTCATTTAAATGTACTGTCTCTAGTGCGACACATATAAAATGTTGGGAGTATCATTACGACAAACACGAGTCACATCTTTGCAATAACTAAACATGGCTATGCCTGGCTGTTCCTTCGGCGAGAGTGGAAATTACAAGTTGTATTATGTTCATTAGACGAGACAGGGTAGTAGAACGTAATTGGGGAGGTGTCTGCATATATGTTCTCAATAGTCTCAATAACAAACTAATTATACAAATAAATATATAAAGTAGCAGTCAACTTGAAGAGTGGTGGGTGGAAGTAAAATATAATCTTGAAAACTTGTACAAACCACCGGATGTCTCCTATAAAGAACATGAGCAGTTTGAATTGTGCCTAGAAAATGTACTGACATCACACAAAAATATTATCTGTTTAGGAGACTTTAATAAAAATTTATTGAATAAAACTGCAACGGATGTCAAATATTAATCATAGAATGTCATTTGATGGCTTTTAACAGATGATAACTCCCCCAACTAAAGTAACACCTGATTCAGAAAACTTTATTGACCTCATATTTTTTAGAAATTATTCCAAGGTGACTTACATGGGACAACATAACTGACTTTTATTTATGGACCACAACCTTTATAATTCGCAGATGTCAGATTTGGCTATTGGAAACAGTGTGAATTACTCAATGGGCAGATAAGTGACAATTAAAAAAAGGTGGCATATGAAAATTAATTAAGAATTGAAGTGTCGGACGATTTCCTCTGTATTTTATTAAATTAAAACAGTTTACACTCTTCAAAATTCAGAGTTATGAATATCAGCTCTACAAATAGCCAGTAGAATCACAGAACAGTGCTGTAGAGTTAGTTAATTATTGACGTCACTAAAAAGTTGCATCGCAAGAAAATTATGAAGACAGGAGTTGTGTAATTGTACCTCCTTGCACCCTAGCGACTCCCCACACTGACGGAAATAATTTTGTAGGACAAAAGTTAGTCTGAAAATTAAGGTTGAAAAGAAAGAGGTCCTGGGTGCTTGCCGGTTTGGATAAAATTGATCACGCTCTGACAATGTCACTTCCTTGCGGGCTGGTCGTACCAGCAGGTGCTCACGGCTAAAGTCGCCAGACTTTCTACCCCCACTCCTTACAACAGGGTACCAAAAACAACCAAATAAAAGCATGAGGAGGTACCTAATCCTTTCGGATACCATGCGAACCCGTCACAACCACTTTCCCATGCCAGCCGAACTGCGTAGAAGTTTAACAACCAAATTTCTAGAACATACTCAAAAGGAAAAAAGTCTAAGAATATCTTAATTGTCCTTACCTCTGACAGCTGATGCAACCTCAACTGCAACTTCAGAAAAAGCAAACACATGACAGATAAACACACTAACACGACCAATACATCAAATACTGGCAAGCAATTACAATTCCTCGCAAAACAAAAGGAAATGAATCCAATTTCCCAATTAAATTGGTATTAACCACATCATTATAACTTGTTTACGTTAGTTACTGCTTTCTGACACCTATTTATTTGCCAAATAAGGCTCTAAGATGTTGATATAAACAAATAAACCTTAAACTGTTCTATGATCATTAAAAAAAATATTAAAACTGGCAAGTTGCACTTACTTGTGAAGATGATAATGTTAACTTTCTTAACTCCATATTAATAAATCTATCAGACATGCATGATCCTACCTTTTCTAAAAGTCGTCGACTTCTCCAGCAGAGGGGAGGAGCGGCTGTGATGCCAGCCAAGCCAGGTGTCAATTATTCCTTTGACTGTCGACAACCCGGAGCAGACTTCCTGGCGAGAGAAGAGGGTCAAAATGGGTCAGCCCCCCTCCCACAGCGTAGGGCTGTGCACGCCTGATGCTAGGAGCTGCATGTGTAACACTGCCCCCTCCTTAACTCCATTCATCCCCAACAGACCCGCCAACATCTGGATCTTCGTAGAGTGCCAGTCTGTCAGTGTGTATAACCTTATACTTATCTTTTAAGGAGTCCCGGTGACAGATCTGGAAGGAAGTATCACTTACTCATTTCAAAATTTGGTAAGGGCCTTCCCAACATCCTTGTCAGTGAAATGTGTTACCTTGAAGGTGTTTCTTTTCATACAACCATGTTAGCCTTCCTTCACTGAATGTATTGCCTGCAATTCTCAGACTGCATTGAGTGTTCCTCTTGATGCCAATAGACACTGGAATATGTTAGTCGCCTGCCTCTTGGCTGTCCTCATATTCCTGAATATGCATAATATGTGCAGCTTTATCTGATAACTGGCCCTCTCTCGTTGCCTCTCCTGCTTTAACTGCAGGGTGACATTTTAGGTGGTCCGACTCCTGTATCCTTGTTCTTCTTATCATCATAGAATAATCTTTTTTTGTTCCCTCAGATAGGATGTTGCCAGTAGTTTCCATAGGCCTGTGATTTGGATAGGCATTACTGTTGCTGTCTGTTACAATAGTTCATGCAGCTGTCCTGTAGCCAGTTCCTCGATGACTAGTCTTAGTTGGCATCCCTGGACACTAGGTTCACAAGTGTCCCTACTTTCTGCAGTTCCAGCATTCTTTGCACCTCTGTCAATGAGGTACAGATGTTGCAGCCTCTTCGGAGTTTAAAAGTTCCCCTACTGCAGTCTCCAGTATTCTCAACAAGCTCTCGGTCATACTAATGTCTGGCTGCTGGGTTCTGCGATTCCTTTGTAGATATGGGATTCTCAAGTGTCCTGTCCGGCAACACTTTCTATGTTTATGTGGACAAAAACGTGATTTCCTAGCACAGACTTTGGTAGCGATAACTTACATTGTAGCCTCCAACTTCACGACATCCAGGATGCTATCTCCATTGCCATCATTGAATGGGGTAGCTGCCTGTACTGAATGCCAGAATGTCGTCTTCTCCTTCTGATTTCCACCTCCAATGCTCGGGGCAGGGTATTCTGCATGCTGTGAGACTATGCCAGGCATACAGCTTAGTGCACATCTGCATCAGCAATAGCATTCACAAAAAAGTACTGCAATGATGTCGCATGCCTCCTCGGGGCACCCTTACAGAGACAGGTGTGAGAGCCGCATGATGTCCTAGCACATCCTGCAGTGATTCTCCTGGTCGCTGGATGTGACCTCACAGTTGGGCATGATGGGCGTGTTGCCAAATTACAGCTCAAAGGCAGAGACCAATGTTGAGTATTCCAGTTGATGTTCTAGTAGGGAATATGCTTAGTGCAGGTCCCCTCAGTACAGCCACCAGGTAGTATGCTTGTTGCTCGTCAGTCCAACCACTCGGGGCGGCAACAATCTCTAACTGATGTTGGTATTCGTTCCAAGGTGTCTGTCCATTGTAGGGTATGTGCTTTATTATGATGCCTTTCCTCACCCCTGGATGAGATGTACCCACACTGCAGAATTGTTGGGTCTCTCCTGAGGTGGCTATATTGGCAGCGACCTTGTTTCTTCTCCTTGCTGCCCACACTCATTGACATGCAATCAATTTCAGCGCCTTCTCTGCTGCTGTATGTCTTCTCTGCTGCTGTAAGAATTCTTGCCATTCCTTCTTGAGGGTGCTCGCCTCCTGATCCACCTTTCTCTTGACACTTTAAATTTTCTTGTTTATACAGTCTATTTTATTATTTACCAATTCTCTAAAAGGTACCCTCTCTTTTGGTCCAGATTTTTGGACATACTGTTTATTTTTCAATCAAAGTTTCTTTTCATAATGTATTTTATTATATACCACTTTACTAACACTAGGCCCTATCTATTTTCTTGTCTACCAGTTCACTTATACCATTAATTTAGCTATTTACAGAATCACTAGGACTACTAATTTGGCTATGTACATTATCATTTACACTGGTCCTTTTACTATTTACATTCTCATTAACATTATCTATAAAACTATTTATTCTATTATTTACAATGTTATTTTGCTATTTATTTGGTCACTTAGACTTTTGATTAAATAGCAAAGTGCTTTCATGTCTAGCAACATTTTTCTAGTTAGCAGCCACAAATTTCTTAATTCCGGGGCCTATTACTGTAACTATTGTTATATTTGCAATATTATCTTGTCATTTAATATCTACTGTAGTAAAATGCCTTCATCCCACCTCTGACATCAGTGTTGCAATTTCTCAAGTCAGTGGACTAAATCAGATTCGTTAAGGGATGGAGGTCTTAATAAAAAAAAAAAGAATTAATTTTAATTTCCTACTTTATTAACAATAACTTGCATATCCTCCCAAGTAGTCAGCTTCTTCAGCAGGGTGGGGAGGGGGGCTGTGATGCTAGCCAGATCAGCTGCCAATCATTCCCCTGGCTGCCAACCGCCCGGAGCAGACCGTATAGGGGAAGAGGAGGGTCAAGGTCGATCAGCCCCTCCTCCCGCAACTCTGGGCCACGCACATAACAATAGACTTACCCAGTGCAAAATATATAAAACTTTATTTAATTGACGGGGTGTCCATATACCTTGAAAAACAGGGAAATGTCAGGGAATATTCACCTGCGTCGGGGGAATTGTAAACAATTTGCTACTCTGCAAAAGTTGTTAGTTGTAGAATATAGGGTCAATTTAGCATATTCTATTTAAAATTTCACTTTGTAAGTTTTGGAACTGGCAAGAATACATTTTTGCCAAATAACATTCTTATCTGTAAAAAATAAAAAAAATTTTTGTTTGTAATGGCACTCATGTGAAGTCAGTAGCATACATCGTGAGAAGTATAGATGAACTGAATAAAATTTTGGTTCTGCTTGCTCCGTCTTTTGCAGTGTAATTTAATTATATTTCACTGATTGTATATTGGTTCTGCCAGTGGTGGAAAAATGTTGTATTGGAAGGTATCAGTCCTGAAAATAGGTCAGGGAAAATGGGTAGCTCGTATTAGCACGAGAGACTATTAGGGCCTGGCCAATGGCTGAGCGAAACCCTGAACCCTGGCTTGAAATGCAGTTGGATGATGACCTATTCCAGCTGGTCAGACACAGCTGCGGTTCACTCATTCTGTATGGAGGATAACCCTGAGAACACTCGTAGAGACCTTACACTTACTATTTTCAATCAGACAGTGATGCAGCTATTCGGGCATGCTCCCTAGTTTCCTGACCTCCTTACATGAAGACATTTATAAAGGGAATAATCCTGAGAAAACACCGAGACTGGACGGATTTAGGCCGTTCACAGTGAATTGACTTACTAATGTGTACACGGTACTCTACCTGGAAAGAAAGTACAGGACACAGTTGCAATTGTACTTGCATGTATTCCAGAATAATGATGATGAATGACATATACACCTTGAACATAGCAGGCGTGTGGCTTAGGCCGCACTGATGTAGAATTTAAGTGACTAAGACCGGTGGGGTTGCAGTGGTACCGGTGAGGTGCTTGCCCGGGCATCAAAACTATAAGGAATCCCCGGTGTATTAAATATTAATTATTACACTATGTGGCTGTTCACAAAAACCATGAAGGCCCGGGGCCACAAAGCATACAAAACATTTAGTCCCCGCTATGACCGACTGGCTGAGGTAAAGGCACCACAGCGTTGACCTTGTCAATGCAGCACAGTAAAAAAAATCTCTTTATGCAAATGTGAATATGTGAATTTTACAATAAGGATGATCTAGTTGTATTAAGCGGTACCCTTCGACACTCTTGTGTTAGTCTTACCTAACACTGACATTTACATTATTGAAATACTTAAATTACTGTGGCAGTTACACTATTGTTATGTGCAGGTATGTTTTCTTGTGAAGTTTTTGGGGTTGTTCCTAGAGTTTATCTGCTCAAGACAACTACTCCTCAAATGTAATGAAAAACATGATTAACCGTGTAAATTTACAATGAGTACCTGGTTAGGTTTCCGATATTGATACGGGTATTATCTTCAGGATGTAATGACATGGGGTGGTCACATACACGCGAGACATGTCCCCCATTGCACGAGGACACCTTTTCTAATGTTCCTTACATGTGCCCCAACAATTAGATCACAGGCTTCATTTATTGCAAATTCTATAGCTTAGCTAATTACACTGTGTTTATAAAGCTGTTCTTTGTAATTGCATGCATCACTGTACTGAGTCTGGGAGTCGGCATGGATAACACACGCTGGTACAGTTCATGGCGCTGCTGCGCTAACCTGGTCAGCGTGCACGGCACATCGATACATTGCTGGTGGTCCATGACGTCTTGGTGCATGGTGGAGTGCTTAGTCCTGCTGTGCGGAGTGTGTGTGTGTGCGTGCGTGCATGCATGTATGTGTCAGCAGGGACTCAAAAGGGAGGGGAGACACTGCCAGTCATGTTGCTGGTATTTCAGTAAAGCAGTGTTTTGAAGATTATAAAGAGAATGTGCTTAGCTCTTTGCCCTTATTATTATTACTCTAAGGGCATGACAAAAATAAGTATGGACATCCATTAACAAAATTTTGGGTACCAAAAATTTACATACTAAATATTTAAGCTGTGGATGCAATAAGCTGCATCTAATACGAATGCAATTCATATTGATAATATTGAATGTTGGTTTTAGCAGTGTTTGGGGTGTTCAAACTTTCTAAATTTCTGAGAAGTTTTTCACGTGTTCTAAATTTTGGATTGCATTTTCTGTATTAATATTGAAAAAAGATCCAGTGCCAATTTTTGTTAAGTGTTTCAATAATTATGATATAAATTATTAGAGATAAAAGTTGTTTGTGATTAGAGCTATCTTGGCTTTCAGGTTGAGCCGCATAATTGTAGAAGTGCTCTCAGATGTTTTGCCTCACATTGCAGCAGTCATCATCAGGGTTGCAGTACAACTGAGCAGCAGGTGATAGTAGGACTGTATTTATATCAACAGAGAAGATGGATACAAATTGAGTAACACCTGGGCACCACTCATTGACAAGCACAGGCATACTAGCAGCCAAAAACCAAATAATTAATATTGGTGAACATAAGAAGCAAACGGAAGAATAGACTTCCTCTAATTGGCCAGTACAATATACAATCGAGAGAGGTCTTCGCTGATTGGCCAATACAGCAGCCAATAGGGAGAGGCATTCTCTTGGACTTCACCTTGGCCAATGAGAAAAGGTTCCCTTGATTGGCTGAGCAAGATGAGCTCTGCCAAGCTATAAATACAGCCTTACTTTCACCTGCTGCTGAAACTAAACCAACTTGAAAGTGTTTATTAGCAGTGTAAAATTATTCCTTATATAAATATACATATTTTAAGCACCAAATTCACAGTACCACCTCTACTGCCATAATTTGGGTTACATAGCTTCAATTATAATTTTAACTCAGCTAGAGGAAGGCCCCACCTCCTCTTCCAGACCATCCGCAATAAATTCACAGGAAATTTTTAATAATTCAAACAACCTTTTATTGATTTCAATTATTAAAAGACCTATGACTATTCTAAATTCCACTATACTAGGACCTGGAATTCCACTGCCTTTCCCCTTACTTTCGTAGGGCCCAAGGGCCATGACGTGTGAACACTGCACATGTAGGGTAAAATGCAATTAAGGAAGGGGTGGACAGGGTGGGCTAACTGCCCCTAACCCAGACCTAAGTAATGATTACCACCTGGAAAGACTAGGACCCTCATAGGCCTGTACTTCCCTTGTGCTGAGGGGCCTAGCCCCAGTGATAAGCGGCGGCATGCTGTTAAATTGTACTGCAACCCTGATGATGCCTGCTGCAATGCAAGGCGAAATGTTGAACACTTCCACAATGACGCGGCTGAACCTGGAAAACCAAGATAGATCTAAAGACAATGACAGTGAAAGTCTGCAAACATAGTTATTTGTGATGTTAGTGATAATACTTTATCAATAATTTTGATTATTTTATGGGTTCAACTTATTGCTTCAGTATAGATATTGTTAGTTAAAGCAGTGTTGTAAAGTGGATGTCGCTTAGGTCTGTCAGTCTCTTTTGTGAAAATGTTTCCCCCCCCCCCCCCCCCTTCAATCAGAATTTCTACTAATAAATTTTGATTAGTTAAATTTACACAGTTAAGTGAGATTTGGGTGGCTCTTAACATAGTGGTCTTGAGAGCCAATGATTATGAAGCGAGGTGAGTATGGAGCAGCGCTGGAATGCAAGGACAGTATTAGTCTTGACATCACTGATAGGGTAGGTTTCCATCCACCTTGTGCACAAGTCTTGTCACCACTGTTATAAACCTTTTCCCCTAAGGTGCCTTTGAGTAGGATCACATATAATGCTACCTATGTGAAAGGTGTCATTGGGTTCCTTAGGCGGTGGTGTTCTTCCTCATCCTGTTGTTGATAGGTGGTACACTCCCTCACTCACACACTCATATCCCTTGCAATACCTGGCCACCAGTAGCCTGTCTCGATTAGCCTACACGTCTGGTCAGCTACAGTGTTACGGACTTCTTTTGGCAAATATTATGTGTGCCAGTGGGTGTTTTCTCCAGGTGCTTAGTTCTGAACTACCCCGTCTAACACCCACCAGGTGTCCAATGCCTCATGCTCAAATTTCTCTTAAACTCTCTCCGCCTTCACAGACGTGTCTGGGTTCCTCACACTTGCTCTTTTACCTCAGCTATGGAGGCTGGGGACTGTTTGTCAGCATAATCAGTTAAGTAAATTGGTTTATAGGTGGTAACTGCCCATTCAGACTGCTTTACATGAGGTGTCGTTATATCCCATTCTTCCTCATCTAGGATCACCTGTTCTGTGTCTGCCTTGCATGATAGTTTGCTTGTCATGCTACATGTTCCGCTGCAAACTCAAAACAATAGGAATAATGCTCAGGGGATTAGCTTTACCTTGTGTCCCTGAATGATATGCAATCACATCATAAGTCTGTGGTGTGAATGATTTCCCTTCCAGATGTGATCGGTACTTTAAAGCACCCAGACAATGGCGAGAGGCATTTCTGCTAGATACTGTGGTGACATCTTTCATTTAAAAACAAATTTTCCCCCTCATCCATTTGATACAAAATCCTGTGCATAGTTTATTAGCATCCATTTGCATTAACAGATAACGGCCCTGGTCAGTAACTGCCAGGGTGTGGCATTATGTGAACGTTATTTTCACTGTATAATGTGCTTGTTGGGCCAATAAATTTCCGCATTTGTTTACTTATCAATGTTTTTTCTTTTGTGGTCAATTGCTTGGGTCGCGATTGATTGCCCTGCTTGCTCACTACATGTCCCAGGAATTCCTGCTTTGATACACTTATGCAACATTTTTGTGGTGTGCAGGTTAAGTGGTGGGTTGCGAGTCTTTGCAGTACCATGTCAAAATGTCTGACATGTTCATCCCAATTGGCAGACCAGACAATGATATTGGCCAAGTAAGCTCTTGCAGGTGCCCATTCAGTCCGTGTGGCATTACCCTAAATGAAACCTGCATCTATCTGGCACTGTGAATGTGAATTTACGTCTGTCACTCGGGCACATCAGTAGCTGCCAATAACTAGATTGCAAGTCAAACTTGCGAACACCTTAGCATTACCTAGGCCACGGAGGTGTAGTAGTCAGACTGCTTGCCTCCCACTATGACAAACTAGGTTTGATTCCCATTGGGATCACTTCTGGATTTTTGTACATGGTGTAACACTCGTCCTTCCTCCTCTCTCCTATTCACATTAATTCCTACTATTTGTCTGTTCAGACTAAGTCAACTTTATGCAATACTGCACTTGAAGGGAAGAGGTTCTATGGGGGTAAGCTGACGATTGTTACTAATAAGGAAAATTATTATATAAAGTATATATTTATTACAAAACTCTATAATTGGACAATTCATATATCTACTCATACAGAACAGTAGTTAGAGCTTAGTTATATTACGTTATTATGATAATACAATACAATTTAGTTATGCCCTAACCTTACCAGAGTTATAGATCATAAAAGGGGATTGATGGGGACTAGTAAATATTGTGACATCCTACCGCTACGCGATTATGCTCACCAGTAGATCTCTGCAGATAGGCCCTAGAGCCCCTCTGGCCAAATAGTACAGTTGCCTTCTGCTTCAGCTCTGTCTCACACACTCACTGTCTTGCTGTGTACCTTGATGCCATCTGGGGTGACGGGGGGGGGGGGGTACCACTATGGGAGGCGCTTATATAGCCAGGCGAGTTAGAGCATGTTATTAAAACATTTTGCCCAGCCACAAGCTATACCCCATGTCATCTTAGGCGGTAGGTGAGTGGCGCCAGGTTGCTGCTACAGTGGGAATTGTGCCAGACAATGCTGCTGGTCGTCTGGTTTGCTCAGGAATCTGTTTCCCCCACCCTTGCAATTTGACATTGCTTCACATTCACACCTACTAAGCCAGTTATCACATCTTTTTTACTAATCAGCGGGGTAGGGGGTGTTATGGTCACGTCATTCACTGGGCAGAAGTCTACACAAAATCTTGTCATCCCATACTTTTGTCAGCAAACACAATTTTAACATTCTATTAACTCTGAGGGGCTTAATCACTCGCCTCTCACAAAATTTCACAAATCTACTTTTTTATTTCATCCCGCTCCCACCGTAGTCTCACGGCTTGACGTAGATAGGCCTCTTGTGCATGGTGTTCATATGGTGCATCTTTACAGTGGTTTGCTGTAGGGGATCTGTTGCAGTGAACACAGCCTTCCTCTTGTCGATCAACAGCTGTTATGTGGCCTAGTGGGTGGGGGTACACTGTGCTGAAATTCCCATAGTTTTACCAGATTCCTGGGTGTCGGGATGGTAGCTACTAGCATATACCTAGTTTGTCATTCCTATTGGCTGTGGTGTATTCTTACTGGTACTATTTTGATCACCACATCCTGTTTCGTAAGCCACGGATGGCCCAGATCTTGGTAACTTCAAGTTTATGTCAAGTGTTGTGGCATTGACCACCATCTTCCTTCACAGGCCTCTCAACACTGCTCAGTTACCCATTCACACTCCTTAAGATATGCTCTTAGGGTGTACTAAGAGTGCTACTGGGTGCCCACCAGGACAGGGCTAAAGTTTATGGAGCAGGCACAATTACAAATGTAAATTAGAATGTATCATTTAAATTAAGATGATATACTTTTTGATGTATTTTTTGGCATGAAAGTCATGTTATCTATACAAAAGGAATGCATTGAACATTACAGGATTCTGATACTCGCCAAAATTTATTAGTTACATATATAAATGACTAAAATCATTTTTACAGTTATAAGTAGATGTTAAGAATAGCGGTTTTATCCGAAGGAGACATGGTAGACCCACAAAATGAATTTATACTGGTTTTGCATGGCTTAACTGTTCAATATTTAAGGGGGTGTAATGATGAATTTAAGAGAATGTTGGTAATAAAACAGATAACATACAAGGAGTTCAGTTGCTTCATTTACGTCGAGCGCCATGTTGTATAGTCCTGTAATATTGTAAACAAATGCAAATTGACAGTCACCTGTCTACTGTGGATGTGTAGACATTGCCGTAGTTTAGTTTGCCGGTATATGCAGTACTGTGCATTGTGTATTTGACTGTGGGGAGGATTGTGATGTATGGGGTGTTTTATGTATGTTTTATTGCAATTCACTCTTTTTGATGTGTTATATAAAATAATTGTGCCAAAGTATGAGTGTTTCTGTGCCGTTATGTACATAGGAAATGTTAAAAATGTAATATTTGTGCGGTAATTTGAGTGTGTCTGGAGTTTGGACAAATTGAATCCATGTTAATGTGTCATGCTTAATTATCTAAAACGTATGAATGGTAATTGATTGGGTAACGTAATACATTTGGAGTTTTAGAATTGACAGTGATTATATTGTAGTTAAGTGAACTGTGTAGTATTGTGTGTGTGATAGTTGAACGGCTTACGTGCTTTCGCCACCAGTCATGTCAATTGCGGAAGACCTGGCCAAATTAAACGTAATTTCACTATAGGTTGTAATTGTTGCTGTGATCATGTATAAATTATGTTCGTGTAGCCCCTTAACACTGAAATATACTGTTCAAGCATAGTCAAACATAATGCACCAATCCAGAGTTCCAGCACCACAAGGGGAGTAAATTCCCAAAACAGTGATTCAAGGCACGCCTGCTGTTTTCTGTGGGTATAGAGCACGAAGCGCTTTTACAACTGTGAAGCTTGGAGTTTACCATAAAAACAAAAATAGGGTATTTGTGCCGACATGCAATAGTGTATTGGCACATATCATATTGCAAAGTTACATGAAGTTAGGTTAAGTATTCCTGCATATAGAGCAGCAAACCAAATTTGTTTACATAAATTATATATAATTGTTATATATTTTACCCCAGAATTTCCCACTCTTCATAGCTTTCCCCACTATCGTATTCGTGATTTCTGTTGACAGTATTGTGAAATTAGGTATTGTTTGGTAAGTTCTTTTTGCTTACAACATGTTTACGTGATAAAATATAACGGAAATGTACATTTTTTTGCACGTTTTACCCCACAATTTCCATGATCTGTGTACCCCTCCTCACTATTGTATTTGTGGCATGTAATGATAGTATTGTGAATTTAGGAATAGTTTTGTTATGATTTTTTGCAATTTTAACTTATTTTCATGATATAATATTATGATAACGTACATATTTTTTGTTTGTTTTACCCTGCAGTTTCGCTGATGTTCGTAACCCTCTCGCTATGGTGTTTGTGGCTAGTATTGAAGTGATTGTGAATTTAGGTATTGTTCAGTTACGTATTTTTGCAATTTAACGTATTTCCACGATGAAATATTACGACAATGTACATATTTTTCATACGTTTTACCCCACATTTTCCCTGATCTTCATAGTCCTCCCCATTATTGTATTTGTGGTTTGTATTGATGATATGTTGATGCGCCTAGTAAATTCATGTTCAGTGTAATAAGTAGAGTGGAATTATACCACTTTATGTGAATTTGAAAGTATTTAATATTAGCTCTGTGCCAAATGCATCTCAGCTCAGGAATAGTAATATAAAGTGGAAATCACATGTGGGTAGAGAAAGGGCCTAGTAATGGAAACAATATCATTGTACCAAAGCATTACCCTTCTTGACGGAGATTTAATGATAATGCAGAGACATAGAAGAAATTCACTGTTAACAACTGTCACTTCTCCTCAAAACCAATAAAGTTCAAAAGTGTTACCAGTATTCCTCCAGACACTCGGCATTCAACATGTTTAATAACACACTCAAGATTTCATTGACTGTAACTTTGGATAATTTTTATAGAATGTCCATAGACAACTTGAAATTTTATATTTAAGTTGTGTCTGTTTCACTGTTCATATAGGCCTACAGTGTTTTTGTAATGAGGTGATGTTATTGATGTTTATTGTTGTTTTGAATATAATTTGTGCTAGTTGACAAGGTTATATAAACCATTCATAACTTTTACATTATACACATGTTCAAGACAGATATCCATGAAAATTATTTTAAAACTGTTTTTGTTTCTTACAGATTGAAGAAAAAAATTCTGATGTATCTAATTTAGATGATGGCCAGTTGAAAGCTCTTCTTGATGAAGCAATAACTTACAAGTGCCCAAAGGATCGTGAAGGAAAGAGTAACCTTTTTAGAGTAAGTTGATTTTAGCTGTGCCAATTTTTTCTGAGGTATAATTTTGAATGATTATATATTTACTTTAATAATTTAGCCTATCTTTTTGTATGTGTACCCAGTTTATGTGCAATTTTCTAATTGGTCGTAATGTAGTACATATTACCATTCTGTACCAAATTTGTATGATTTTGTGTCTGAGTAAAAAACATTTCACAATTATCAATTTGTTGTTTTGTGTTTTAAGCAAATGATGCTAAATAATTCTTATGACAAGTGTTTATGTGAAATTGTTGCAAATAATACCAATAGTAATTTATTATTTATGTACATTTTATGTTGGATCATCTATTTTTCTGCACTATCCTTATTCACAGTATTTTTTAAGGATGTAAAGGTCCTGTTGAATCCACTCTTGTTTGTATTCCATTTCCATCCAATCCCCTCAGACATGCACACAATCAGTAACTTAAAAAGATGGGAGGGGAACATAGGCAAAACCTTTACATGTTGGACTCCTTCAAATGAAGTGCCTCTAAATAACCAAAGATCGCTGGCAAGCACCAAACTAATAATTGCAAGACACATGACTTGCTCATATTATAATTTAACATTAACAAATCACTTTAAATTATTGTTTACAAGTTGGCACCAATATATAGTTTAAATTCAGTTTTAAATCTGAATAAAAAATACTGTGCCACATGACTACAATGTTAATATCAGAGATGAGAATCTAACCTTTCAGTTTTGAGTTCCAATCACTGTGGCACTTGAGCTCAGTTTTATGCCATTACAAATTGTAAGGGCTTGTAGTGGGGACCAAGACGGTTACATTTGCATAAGAACTTATGTGCGTAAACGTACCATTTCCCTGCGACAAACAAAACACCACCACATCACATGTTGATCTCTCCCACATCTGCAACTTACTGTAGGCTTTTTTTCTTCTGAGTTTAATTACAAGACGGGCTCGATGTGATGACCAGCGACGTCTTACACAAACACGGTACCTATGTACCATGTTCTTGTACACACAATCACCAATACCTGGACATCCAAGATCCACCACAGCTATAACCCATGCTAGCAGTTCTTCCTCTGATTCCAAAGAGGTGTGGTAAATCAAGCCCTTCATGTGGCCCTACAGGAGGTAGTCTAGCAGTCGTTTTGGCCAACAGTGGATAGGTCAAGGTGGCCCGATTGCTTGGCCTGCACGTTCACCCGACTACTCCGCTAGACTACTTCCTGTGCGGCCACATGAAGGGCGTGATTGACACCCCTGTGGAATCAGAGGAGGACCTGCTAGTGTGGATTATGACTGCGGCGGATATTGGATATACAGGTATTGGTGATTGTGTGTACCAGAACATGGTACGTAGGTACTGTGTTTATGTAGACGTCGCTGGTCATCACATTGATCCCTTCTTGTAAGTGGACCCAGAAGACAAACTATATATAGCGTGTTGCAGATGTGGGAGAGGTCAACATATGATGTGGTGGTGTTTTGTTTGTTGCGGAGAAACTGTATGTTTCCGCACATAATTTCCTATGCAAAACGTAACCGTCTTGGTCCCCACTACAAGCCCTTACACCAGTATAATAAACCCAGTCAATGTTGCTATTAGTCATTGGTTAAAGGTGCCTAGTCATATTCAGTTTCACTGTTTCCTATAAATAAAATTATGCAAAGAAAGTTTTGTAAAATTATTTTTGAAATATGTCTGTTGTGCTCATTGCTATTTCTTTTGAGTTTGTCTATTTTTCAGTTATCATTTCACATATAAAGCTTCCTGTAAACCATGTGTTATTCAAATTTACTGTAGCAGTTTTGTGAATGCTTTTTAAAAGTTTTTATGAAAGTGCCAAGCAATTAACATGAGTGAAATAAATGTCTTGTTCGAACCACAACTTATGCAGTAATTTTATTAAGTAAATTTATACTTCTACTGTTTTTGTTTCCATTCTTTGGAGTAGTTTGGTTTACAAGCACGCAGTTGTCCCCAAAATATGTTTTGAAGCCAAAGCTGTGCTGTTGACTTCACAAACTCCATATTATAGTCTTCCTGCTGGTAGAGAGATGAGACCACACCTTGGTTATACCAAGAAATTGACAAATCAATTTGATAAGGATCTAATAATAGAATTACATATGGTTACAAGTAATCAGGCTGTTGTTAGAGTTAATGAAGTATGGAGGTTTTACCAAATTAAAAATTAATTTCTTAATTTATTTACAATGATGTAAAAATCTTCACAGCTATTATTTACTACATTAACTACCTATTTTTTCATGTTTGAAACATACTGGATGGGGCTGCTGGTCAGTGGGTTTTCTCGAGGATCTCCAGTTTCCCACCGCCCTCTTAATTTATTTACACAAATATAAAATCTACACAGCTATTGTTTACTACATTAACTACCTATTTTTGCATGTGGGAAACGTGCCAGATGAGGCTGCTGGTCGGTGGGTTTTCTCTGGGCTCTCCAGTTTCCCCTGCCTTTCTGACAGCATGGCATGGTATGAGATTGGTTTAACTGAGGTTTTCAGGAGCAGTAAAATGATTTACCAGGAAAAAGTGGTTTGGAATCATACTGCACCCAGGCACCAGGTATTGTACAGCGACAATACCCCAGGTATTGTACAGCAACAATACCTATGATGATGTGGAGAGCTGACTCTTGTTACTTCAGAGGTCGTTAGCTGACGACCAAAGGCAACAATCCTTCCAGTGTGCGTTCCTCAGTTATGTTCCTGATTCAGTCACGTATTGCATAGTTGATCTTAGGGCTGACCACACACCTGTAAATACTTTGCGAATGGTTGACATTAACATTTGATGTAAGACAATTACACTGGAAATTAAACAGTTGATGATACAAAACACTTTGGTGAAAAGGTGAGTGCCTGTGCCCTGAAATGCTCGAAGGCGACCAGAATAAAATATGACACACTTCACATTATTCCATTGGGTTTTATTAAATGTGTGTCTGATGAAGACGACTTAACATTGATGTCAGGTTTGACCTATCGATGCAGATTACACTGTAAAAGAAGGCGCAAAGCCAGACTAAGGTTAAATGGTAAAGTTATGCTTCCCCAGGCGATGCAAGCTCTGGGAAAGGTGAGAGATGGAGGGTCCCGGGCGGCAAACGAAACAGTTCTGATTAAATTAAATAACTATTGAAAACTAAATGGTTGATGCTCAGTTTGATAGCTGCATGGGCGCGTGAAAACCGTGAACACGGTAACACATCTCCACACTCTCAGATAACGATTCAATGACTAGCGGTAATGCGTGTCGTGCTGGCCGGTGTTGGCGGCAGATGAGCCACAAGAAACTACTTTCTTACATTTGCAGTTTACATAAACAGTACTTGCACTCATCATGCAGTGTGGAAACATTCATAAATAAAACTATCAAACATAACATCTTTAATACATAAAACAGAGTTCTGGTGATTGACGTGAAGATGGAATGTATGAGAATGGAAAGTACTGAAAAACAATAAAACACACTTGCAAAGGCCCTTTGGACTGTAAGGCAGTTTGTTACATTGTCTTATATGGCCGCATGCCCTTGCATGAAATTGCTTTGTAGTTTTACGTACCTTTAGCACACTTAGCACTCGGGTGCTATTTCTGTGTACTTGTGCGCTTGAAACGCACGTGTCGGTGTGGCCACTGTGTCCTTTCTCACATGGCACTTTCCCTTGTTTAGCACATGCATCACTTCAGTTGCACAACCACACTGATGCACTGTAATCTAATGCTGTTCGAAGTCACTGCGTGGACTGCACCGCTGCATGTGGGCTCCCGGTGGAGTCCAGTGTCTTCTGCGCTGAACCTGCCGGGTGGCAGGCAAACAGGCTAGATGATTGTGGTCGGCGTCACTTTCATTCCGGTGCTGCTCCATACTCACACCTCGCTTCATCCTTGTTGACTTTCAGTGAGTGCAGTATTTGTCATCTTGGTTTTAATTAAAGTTATCACTCTTTATACTTGCTACTGTCACTTAATCCGCTATTATTATTGACACATGATCAATAAAACTGTCTATTGTTGTCATTGGAAATGTCCATCTCAAATCGGGTCCCACAGCTTCACTGGTGAGTCCCCCCCCCCCCCCTCTTGCTCCCTTCCCCTCCAATTAACCATACCGATACCCACAAATTCACTCTTGCTGGTCACTGGCTACCCATTTCCTGGGGGACCCTAATTAACTTGTTGATAGACTCAAGACATTTGATTGCTTTACAACAAGGTGAAGACTTGTCGCACATTAACGAGATATGTGTAATCATTAGTGAACTGAAGAGAAGGGGTTATATTACATGATATGAGGAAATGCTTTATTGTGATATGTGTAAAATAACTATATTGTTAACATAAAATATTAAATTTTTTGTTTGTTTTGTATCCTTTTATCCCTCATAATATTATACTGGTGCTAGGACCAGTCAACTATTTATGTTAAGATCCACATACCAAATATTATTGAAGACTTTTAAGTATTAAAAATTCATGAATAATGGACTGCATATAAAACATTAACTTTGTCATGTACAAATTTGGATACAGTTGGCAAACAAATGTTATTTCTATAAATGTGGGTGGGGACAAACAGAAGGATGAATCAAGGGATTAGGATTGATCGAAGGATTTGTGAGGGTTTGCGTATATGTGTGCCGAGGATTACTGATGGTTGGTGAGGGTTGCAGAGGATGATTGGCAAGGGTTGCAGAGGATGATTGGTGAGGGGTTGCAGAGGATTATTGTAGAGGATTTTTAAGCAACTGGAGGAGATTGCGAAGCAGGTGGGTTAATTGTAGAGTGTATGGTGTTGATTGCTGAGGATTCCAGATGATTACTGCGGTTTGTGGATGATTGAGGATGAGGAGGTGGAAGAGGATTGGGGAAGCTGGTAATGGTTTTTCGGTATGGACCCTAGTCATAGTCTGTTAGGGATGGCTAATTCGGTAGAGATCTGTGCAGGTGCAGATATCTGCCTTTTTTTTTTTCACTTTTGTGAATTAAAATCTTCCCTCATTGTGGATTGTGGATAAATTTGCGGATAGTGGCATTACTGGTACTACTTTTGAAAAAAAGCTACTTTTCTACAATTGACTACCAGTCACAGGTTGGCACATGGGAGAGAGATACATTGCGCTGTCTTGGTACTTTGTAATCTGCTGCTGACTGCTCATCGCTTCCTGCCTCTTAGTGCACTGCGTTCCTACCCACACAGTTAATTATATTTCTGTTTAGTGGTAAAGTGAACATTCGTTGTGCAGGTTGTTTTTGTGTATGATGAATGAAGACCCTGCTATTTACATGAACGCGTTTGGTGTGTTTTCTGTGTTACTGATTTTAATTTTCATTGCGATGGCAGTGGATATGGATTAAATATTGTATAAAATCAAACAAGGAGAATTCCTTTTAGTGTGAGATACTAAATTCAAAACTTCGATGTGGCAAACGTTTGGTTACATTTTTAATGGTGGTGAAAAGCTGGCCAATTTAGTGGGGTGCTTTACATGCAAGAAAGTGTGTTTTTTTGCAGGACATAAATCTGGAACTTCAAACCTGTTAATACATAACTATGTAAGCAACCAGAAAAGCATATGTAAAAAACCTGAAGTATCTACACATTTAAAATCACAAGTGACAAACAAACTTGTAAAAATTGTGTCTAAAGACATATTACCATTTGAAATTGCATCATCAAAAGTGCTATTAAAATGGTGAAGTTCCTCATTAATGTATGAGCTAAACACGGAGCAGTAAATACTGAAGAGCTACTACCCCACCCTATTACAATATCCAGGAATTTGAAGGAAATGGCTGATATTGTCCTGGAAAGCACATAGAAGTAAATACTGTGTGTTTTTTGTAATGTTATTTGGAATTTCTTAGTTAATTTGTAATTATTTGTTACAATTTTTTAAAATTTTAAATAAATTATTGAGATTTTCATTTTTTTTTTTTTTTTTTTTTTTTTTTTTTTTTTAATTTTGCCATTTTTTTGGTTTAAGGTCATTCAAGGTAATCGGCACAGGGTCAAGGTCTTGAACAAGGTCAAAGCCAAGGTAATTTGGATTCAACATGGTGGCCAGACTGTTCTGGTCCTGGGTCCTCTTATGCCTGAATCCCCATAATCATTCTACGAACATTTCATTATGATTTTACATTGTGCAGTTTCAGTATTTTCGTAATGAATGCACATTTTGTACTTGAGAATATATTGCATTGTACTCTTTAGTTATTATAAGTGGTAGTTTCTGCAGTAGCTTCCCCACACTATGAAATACATAGTCAGCAGATAAAAATCCGTTACCTCTAACTGGGAAAAGAATTATCATATTCTGCATTTACAGAGTGTCGTAACCAATGTGTCAATGCATGTACGGTATGATTAATTTTGTTCTGGCCTCCACAGCCACACAAAATAAGCAGATACTAGAAATGTTGTCAGGTAAACAGTGACTTGGGCAGTGCAGCAATTCAAAAGACACTTCAGTCTAACCCCTTCATGCTTGATCTTCTATCCAAACATAAAAATCTTGTTTCTTACGGTCTATTGGCACCCAGCTCAGTGAATAAAAACCTGTCTGTCTATTATAAAGTGCCCCCTGGATAGACGTCTGGAGAAGTGGCTGAACTTGTTGAAGATCAAAACGCACAGAATATGAATTGGGTGGATCATAAAATGAGTTGTGCAAAATCATTAACTGATTTGGTTGTGAGCTTGTGCACTCTTAAGTTGCATAAGTCAATAGTTTTTACTGGTGTTGTCTTTTGCAGAGTGAATAAATTTTTGTAAACAAATACATGTTGTGCAGCAATCTGAGGAAGGTGATTTGAATCCTACATAAAAATTGTCACACAAAAATCTGCCGAACATTGAAAAAGTGACTCTCTATGATCTATTGTGCTCTACACTTCTAGTGTACATTTTGTGAAAATTAGAAATGATAATGAACCAGAAATGAATGCACAAGATAAAAATTGTGTTTCAAATGGTTGTATTAATGTTCTACATGTAATGAACCAAAAATGAATGCATAAGATAAAAATTGTATTTCAAATGGTTGTATTAATGTTCTACATATTTACAAATAACCATAAACATTATTGCGCGTACTTTCTTTGATACGTGAAAACAACGTCTTGGTTGCAAGGTTCTTGATAAAAGGGGCACAAAAGCTGCTACCTAATACCTAACAGGAGGTGTAGAACTATGGAAGACCATCTCTGATAAGTCTATTAACTGCATAACTTTGTTGACCACCCCAGGATACCTCTACTACCTGGGAGTGACTTGTTGAACTACATCTTCAACACAGGACAGTGGACACGTCTGGTTATGAATGTAAACTCTCAAAGCTTATATAGAAAATTTGTTTAACTCATTTTTGAATTTTTGTGAACATGTCTGGTTTTGAAGGTTTGTTCCTCAACTATTGTTTGCAGTGATGGTTGCTGCTACACCAGAGCTGGGATATCACTCTCTCAAGTACACTTCTGCAGCTATTGACCAAGAATCTAACAGTACATTATAAGTTTTTAGAGGTAGATACACACAAATGGAGGCAGATTCTGTATACTCAAAGATTGAAAATCAGATAAAAGAAACAAAGAAATGTAATGTTTTAGCAGGCATGTAGCAATTTGTAGGCAAGCATGCAAGAATCCAGATCCTGATAAAGCTTACAGGCAGAAAAATTGAAGATCAGAGCCTTGAAATACACCCCTGATGGAAATATTCTCTATAGGTAGCACTTCACAGAACAGTGGAAAATGTTTCCTGTTCGCAAAAGGCAAATCACTGCTAAACCATTTGATAGTTTCCCATCACTGTACATGGAGAGATTAAATATAAAAAATCTGTCTGTAAAACAAAGTATTGAATTAGGTTTACCATTCATTTTGACAGCCTTCACTTTGAAGTTTAAAACACATTTTCTGTAATTCTGTCATGTGCCTTTATTATTTTGTGTAAGACCAGTTGGTCACATTGCGCGATATTTATAAAAAATTAAGGGTTACTTCTTCAATGGGTTTACATAGCATGTTTGTGTAGTACTGCTGCTATTGCAAAATTGTAAACAATACAATGTCCTCTATGTTTTGCTGTGTTTCAATTATACATTAATATTTGTTATGTCCGTTTTAAGATTATTTTACTACTAACAGGGTGTCTACCAGCCATGGATAACCTGAAAAAATCAGAGAATTTGAAATCCGTAAAAAAATCGGGGAATTTTTGAAAAAGTCAACAAATTTTAGTTAACAGAAGTTGGCAGTGGGTAGTTACATGGGTGTGTATGATAACCTATCCTGTTTCATCGATGAAAATATGGGAGGTGTTTTCAAAGTGATTGTCACTATTCCGTCTTTTATTAATATTCACAGTCGGTAATTCATGGAATTTAAATTTAAACATTGGTCTTTTACAGCCATCAAACAACTCTGAAGCGTTCACAAATTATCTAGTAACTCTAAACTGATAGGTAACCTCGTCATGTGACTGAGTTAACTCGGTTTTATCAGATTAGTTTTCGCAAATGCATGTAATTTATGTTTGTTTCTGTAATGTAGAGAAATTTCATCCTAGGGAGACAAACCAGTTAAAATTGTAAAACAGAAATAATGTCATTCCAAGTCATTCCAAGCAAATGAAACAAGTTCCATGTGGTATTATTTTTTCAACAAGGTTGGCTATTGTTTTTTTGTACATGTGTTTTGGTAGGTTTTCCACCTGTCCATAATGTGCTAATATTATACATAAAACGTGATAATATTATACATTTAATCAATTTTATGAAATGTATGATTTTTCTTTTTTCATTACTTATTGTTATAACTTTACATATAAATTATTTTCATGCTATTTTAATTGTGAAACGGTTCCCTAAATATTGCTATGCTGTCATTGGTTTTTAGTTTTAAAATTATAGCTTTGTATTTATCTGTATTTAGCAAGATGATGATTTGAAGGTTGTGGTGTTCAAAGTAAAAAGCTTACAAAATGCAAAAACAAATTTCAAAAGGCAAAACCAAAACGAACTGCAATATGCACTTATGTTAAATTATTTATTACCATTTAGTTAACTAAAATTCTAGATTGCAACATGGGTTGAGCATATTCCTTCAAGTTTATGGCCTTTTTCACATGGCATATACCTTATGCAATTTCAGCATACAAACAGTAATTGTAGGCCTTGTTTTTACTGTGATTTATGAATTTATTGCACCCAAGTTGTTCTACTTATGGGTGTAACAACTACTTAAGCACCTTAAGAGGTAGAGTAAAATTTGTATGTTGTAGTTTGGCACTAACGGTTGGTTTAAGGATCATGTTTGGAAGCTATCATAAGTGAATTGTTTTGGTGGGCAGTGCCAGTTGTGTAGAATATATTTATTGGTTAGTGGATGTGCCTAACTTGTAAGAAACCCTGACATGAGTAGTAATAACCTGTTGCTAACCTGTTTTTTTCCCATGAAGGCTAATCAGAAACATGAAATACTTCTCTGAAACTTATGATGATAATTTGCTATTGTAAATTCCTTTTTAAATCAGCATTTCACATTTGCCCTGATAAGTGATGAGGAAAAGATCCACGTTATCATTCGTTAATTCACTCCCTGTTTCCAATAATTTTGAAATATTTACATTTTCTGCTATATTCCTGTCAGAGGTGGCATTTAGGTGTGTGTCTACACCTACTAGAATTTTTATGCAAAAGTTGTAGAAGGTACTTATTACCTTGTGAACAAAGAGTATTACAATGTTTTGGTAAATGTACCTGTTTTTATTTATTTTGGAGTTTATTCAGCCAACCAATTTTGGATGGACTGAGTACTGTTAATTTTTTTAGCATCACTCCAAGGGGAAAGGTAATTGGTTGTCTGTTTCTCCGACGATGCCACTAGTGATCAGCCAGCAGTCCAGCCAGGTTCATCGACGTGTTTGGTTAATCAACCAAATGTCACTTGCACATCTGCAGAGAAAAAATTGGACTATTAAACTAAAATCCATCTCAAATTTATTGGAAACCGATTCTGTGACAGCAGCAGAAGTTATGCTTGTTCTCAATGCTGTCATGTAATCACAGTTAGCAAAGTCTGTTGGGAGACTTGTTAGACTTGCTTTAAAGATTTTGACTTGACAGTGCGATAGCAAACAAAATAAATCTTCAAAATGATAAGATGGGTTATATGATAATTCACGGTTTGCATCCTTATGTAGAGAATCAGTTACTTAAGTCAGTACAGGCATCAAGGTTTTATGTCGTTGGTTTTGACGAGTTCAACACAGTGGCTCAAAAAGAGCAAATGGAGATCAATATTAGGTTTTGGGCTGAAAATAAAGAAGTTGTTTCCACTTATTTTATATGTGTTTTTGGGACATACAACATCTCAATGTTTACTAAAAGGATTTCTGAAAGCTCTCTCCTCTCTTGACCTTCGAAATATTCTGCAATTATTCATGGATGACCCCAACATGTATTGGTCATTATTATTAACTTCGAAGAGACACATCACAGACAACTTCGGTGAAGAAACACATTCACTGTTGGAAATGGGTAGCTGTGGGCTTAATATGGTTCATGGTGCATTCAAAACAAGAATTCCTGCCACTTGATGGGAAATTGTAAGTTTTGGAGACATTATTACTCTTTGTTTAAGGATGTACCTGCAAGGAGGTCAGATTATATTCGAATCACAGGTTCAGAGCTTTTTCCCAAGAAGTTTCGTGCAATAAGGTGGCTAGAAAATGTGAAAGTTGCTGAGCGTGCCATGAAAATCTTTCTTCGCCTAAAGAAATTTGTTAAAGAAATGCCTGTTTCTTGTGTGTCTTTTAAAACATTGTGTAAAGTGCTCTTGTAGACAATCTTCTGGAGGTAAAATTGACTTTCTTCCATTCTTTGGCATCAGAGTTGGAATTGTTTCTTACAATATTTCAAAGTGAAGCACCCATGGTGCCTTTTCTCTATCATTCACTGGAAGACATTTTATTACCTTGGCAAAAAAAATTTTGAAAATGGAGGTACTGCAGAGTTTTAAGGAGAAATGGAATGTGTGTCAATTAGATTTAGATCAGCAGGATAACTTACTGACAACAAATAACATTAAATGTGTTTATACAGTATGCCATGTTATGAAGAAAGAAGCACTACCAGAAAAGGCAGTCATATTATTCAAAAATAATGTTCGGAGTTGTCTAAAGGTGATTGTAAAAAAACTCAAGACAAGAGTCCCCTGAAGTACACACTCACTAAGGGAATTTCCTGCTTGTGTCCATCTATGGCTTTACATGTGCAGCTGAGGAAACCGTGCTTGAAGTTGTCTTTAGGATGTTGTCTTCAAAATCGGTGGTTGTCAGTACCAGAAGCTTATACCATTGAGCAAACATAAGAGTTGGTATGTTCCTCGGAAGTCTAAAGCGTTTCTTTCATCTTTTTCTCGAGGAGGACACCTTGAACACTTGTGGCTGCACATTCTTAAGGCACATTCATTTTCTGCTAAAAGTGGCCTTCTAAAGTTTGTGAAGATGGTGTTGGTACTTTCTTATGGAAATACCACTTTAGAAAGAGGATTTTCTCTTAATTCTAATCTGCTGACTGAAAAATTGCAGGAACAAGCCTTGATTGCACAGACACAAGTGTAAGACTGTGTTTGTTTTGGCGGTGTATAGCATGTTATCACCAAGTTCATGTTGCAGTATGTTAGAAATGTCAGTTGTAGGCGTAAAGAAACTTTGCAAACAAAAAAAGGAAGAGGAAGGGAAAAAGAAGAGTTGAGGAGGAAATCAAAGAATTACAGAAGAAAAAGGTTTGAGTGTTATAGTTGGTGCATTCAGAATCAAATGCTATAGATGCGAAATTTTAGTCACTGTGAAATTGATGGTAGCTGTCTTTTACTAATTTTTTATAACAGTGTGTGTTAAATATTGTGACAAGTAACTTTTTTGTATCTTTATTAATGATTTTCCTTTTTTTTTTTAAATTGATTTGTGTTTTATTGCCAAAGTTCTGTTCAGCATATTTATACTGTCATTGTTAACTTCATATAATTGTTGAGATGAGATGATTGCTATGTATGGCGAAATTATTTTTGGCATGTATTATTTTTATAGTGCACTTACTAGCACAATTTAGAAATGTATTGTAATTTTGGGTCATATATAAAATCAGCTTCATATAAACATGCAAAATTAGTCTGACATTCATACATTGTAAGGTAAGCGGATATATATATATATATATATATATATATATATATATATATATATATATATATATATATATATATATATATATATATATATATATTACTCTTTTGGTTGTATTTGAATGAGTAAGCTTATTTTTGGTAAATTTTTGTAGTTTCAGGTTTTTAACACATTAACTGTTTTTATTGGCGGTCTTGACTTAAAATTGATCATTACGATACAAAATCTTTGTTCATAAGCAGAACTACATTTTTCAGTATTCTCATTTCAAAATTTTTATCGAAAAAGAAATTTGATTTATGTATTATTAGGGTTTGTATTCTTTTTAAAGTGTGTGCTAGTTTTCCATTAAGTAAAACACAATTGTTATTGTACATCTATATTGCTAATTATATTGCTAATTATAATTTTTCACCAATATGATATGAATTTATTTACAGTCTGGTGAAATTCCGTAAGTGTTTAAAAATGTGGGAAAATATAATTGTAACCTTGGAAACCCTGGGACAATCAGGGAATTTTTTCTGATCTGGTAGACATCCTGTACTAATTTACATAATGTAACTACATAAATATTAACATTATAATTAAACTTTGTATCTCCATTTAGTGAGGATTTATCTTTGGTAAAATCTTGTAACTCAACTAACAGATATAAAATAATTTGTAAAATGTAAATAATTCCAGTTATAAAATTTCTCATGCTAACAAAACACAAAATACAATTTTCTAATGATTTTGTTTACAAATAATGAAGTTGCACAGTTTTTTTGTCTCTCTGGTACAATTTTCTTTTTAACTTAAATTTGAGTCGCTTAGTTGTGTGAATTACATGGGCATCAGCAGGGGTGACAAGGGGGTGCCTATAGCCCCCCCCCCCCCCCCCCCCCCCCAGGAACTGAATTATTTTTAGGTTTATGTGATCAGCAAATTGCCACTGTTGTTAAATAATAATATTTGTCTGCATTCGGGCATTAAGATCATGACTGGACTGTATAGGTGGGATTTGCGGTATACCATTTGCTATCATCTGCGGTCTTCTCTCATCATTTAGTGAAAAAAAAGTGGTTATTCTTGGGAGGGAAATTGAATGTTTAATCAGTGGCATTTTGTGTTGCCTTTGAATGTTTTTGGATGCATGTGTAATCAAAATTCTTCCTTGCTCCTCTTGGGGGGGGGGGGGATATAACCATTATTGAATATAAGTGTGTGTGGTTTAACTGACTGGCATGTGTATAAAGAAACATTTTAAAGAATGGTCAGCATGATGGTGGGTAGCGGTGAGCATTACACATGGCTTGCAGTAGGAATTTCACAGCACCGATAAGTAGGACATGACACAACAAAAACTTTGGTGACAACACAATAATTAGGTTTTCAGTGTGACTGCACGAATTTACAGGACGACTGTTTACGCACACAAGATGGTTAGGATTGAATTTAGAAGGGCGCTGACAGGAGTAAGTCATTTCAAAGGTGATGAACAGAATTGAAATTTTGGTTTACGCATGTGGTGTTATTTTGAAATTGGAAGATGTGAAAGATGTATAGTTAAATTTAGTGTAGTGAGTGAGAGAAGAGATTTGGGCAACTCTTAACATTGGTCTTGATAGCTGAAATTCAGTGTAGTTACTCAGTTAATAATATGTTTTGTTTGAAAAGCACCCACACAGCAAACAGTTTAATATTTTCTGGTTAATAATTTTTGTCTAGCTGACATCACAAGTGCTTTGCTTTTGATTGGCTGATGAGTTTTTACAGTAATGTCACAGCTGTCGTGTTGTGCTTGTGCTATGCGATTCCCGAAGGCGGATAGACTTTCACAATAGTTCATATTGAATCTGTTATCACTTAATGGCAACTATAATACATACTTAATTATTAAGTTTCAGAGGTATTTTTAGGACATATAAAAGTACTGAAAATAATGTATAAACTTTGTACGAATTCAAATTTACTGTTATTATTTTTTTTAAGATCTGAAGTTAGTATTACATAATAAATAGTAGCTGTGAATGCAATGACAACACGTATACCAAAAGAAGAAGAGAGTGAAGTGATTTGGGCAACCCTAAACAGTGAGCTCTTGAGAATGTACCAAAAGCAGAACACACTTTGAAAAATCTAACGAAAAAATTATTAGCTTACTTACTCTTAAATCATAATCATAAAGTTCAGTTCAATTTTCAAAATGGGAAAATTGAAAATGATTAATGGAAATGTTTAGGTTGTCATTAGGTCAATCTAGCGGCTATTGCTGGAATTAAGTGTGGAAACAATCTGTAGCACAGCAGTTTGTCAATTGAGTTACAAGGTGTGTCAAAGCTGTTTTTCAAATATGTCATTGAAGGTAAGTTGTTTTTAAATGTGTGTTTACTATTTAAGAATGTAAAATAATGGGAAATTACTTTGAACTTAAAAAAAGGAAGAGTGCAGTAGTGGCCGGTATTTATCACGTGCTTTTTGTGTTTCCCTCCACACTCCCACGTAAATGCACATTGTCCTTTTAACTTGCAACTAGTTGAATATCTACGCAAGATCAGACATAATACACTACACCTTCATTTTGTCTACTGTAATTGGTTTTGTGAATGTACATCTGAATAAACATTTTTGTTTTTGTAATTATATTTGAATGTGATTTATTAAGGCCTAAAGCTCCAATATTTCACTTTTCATCCTTTGTCTGCTTTGTTTACTTAAATTCTTTCATTTATTGAAATTTTTAAATTCATAATCATAACTTAAAAACAAATCATTTCTCTTATTCCAGACAATGTATTGACAAAGGTACATTGTACCTTACAGAAATCAGTCATATATTATATGAGAGAAATGGAATCAGAAAACATACCATCAACATTGTTGAAAATCATTTCATGTATGCATGTTCAGAAATTCAATAATACCCCTCACTAGATTGATTTAGTATGCTTTGCCTTGTCATTATTACGACTGCTATTGCATTCTCTACTAGCTGAGTGCTAACATGTAGCAGATAGCTGCAGGGGTGCAAACGAGTTTCATCAGTGCTGCTACCAAGAGGCAGACATTAGAATTGTTTCTGCAGGAAACACACAAGGCAAAGAAAGTGCAGCATACCTGTCCATTGTTGAAATTTATATTATATCCTACATCATTACTTTGTAGTTTAGGAGCGGGAACATATCAGCTTTGTGCATTACAGATTGCAAAATATAATCTTACAGAAAAAAAGTAAAAGTACTTGATGTTCTTGATCAAGAATAAATAACAACTCTCATCACTTTAATACTGGCCGCTACTGTAAGAAATTGTTTAATGAATAACTTTGGTAACCCAAACATTTTGAAAGGCCTGCAAAATCCTGGCAATGGTTGACCTGACCAATAAGTATTTAGAAGGTTGTAATTAAAGAATTTTATGACATGTCACCTGCTAGGCCTATCTTGATTGTAGAATGCAAACGCACCTGTGTTTTTTATGTAGATACTAGTCAGTTTTTTCTTTCAACTCTCAGATATTACAATTTGAAATCTATTTATTAGAGAATATGTATTGTTAAATTTCACTTGTCAGTGTGGCGTGGTTCCACACATCGTCGTCAGCTTCTATTAAATGTTAAACATTAATTTAAGGCAGTTACCGATTTTTGCAGAAAAGTTTTAAATATATTGTGTTGCCACAATACTTAAAGTTGATTTAAGCAACAACTATTGCTCAGTAGTGTTCATGACTTATTATAAAGCACTTTTGATACACAAATTTGTTTGAAGACAGTATTGTCTAACCCATTGATTTTCAAAGTGGGGGGTGCGGATGCCAAAGCATAGAAGCAAACTTGATATTGCCAGTGATTTATGTTGTGCTATTTATTATATTCAACAAAGAATTGGGAATCTTGTTAAAAATAAGCGAGCTCATCCGTCTCACTGATTGATTTATTTGTCCACCACAATTTGTGTTTAATAAGGATTAAAATTGAATGACTAAATAAAACCTTTGAGACTTTATTCGTTTTTGGTTTACCCTTATAATAATAATGAAGTTTTGCATTGGGGCGGGGGGGGTGGTGTATTTTTTTGCAGAAGGGAGGCATGATAAACTAAAGTTTAGGAACCCCTGGTCTAACCTATCTCCATATTCTATGGCATATTGGTTTTGCATTGCAAATGTTTCCAGCATAAACAAAATTTTTGGTTTTAGTTCACTAAAAACATTTTTAGGCAGTGATTCAAAAATGTAGTAATAAATACATAATTTTAAGTACTGTATTCAGTACGCACTGATAAATCACATAAATGATAGTATAAAATATTCAAAACAATGGCACTCCCAACTGTTGGTCTAGTCATAGGAATGTCTTAAATTTTGAAGCAGGCTGATTTTTTTATTTGTGTTTTAGTGTTCAGAATTGAGTTAATGATCACAATTTCAAGTTCAACTTTTTTAAAATCCCATAAAATGTAAATGGAGTTCATGTCAGTAACTTGTATTAATCGAGGGGGGTTTAGACAGGACTTAGTTAAATATTTCTGTGTTTTGTTCACAACATTTGCCATAATATGTAATACATAATTATTGTTCATACATTAAGTTTTAATTCAGACTCATTTTATAACGTGGAGAGAGACACAGTTGAATCAATGACAATCATAAGGCATTACGGGCTTAATAGTCTCGTTGACAGCAAAGTCATTATTATCGGAGCCGGGTGCACAAACGGGGGGAAAGGGGAAAGGAATATGCCATGATGTGTTTTAAGGAACTGCCCTGAGTTTGCCTGGAGTGATTTAGGAAAAACACAGAAAAACTAAATCATTGTGGCTGAACTGGGCATCGAGATTGGGTCATCCTGAGTGTTAGTAGCAAATCTAACCACTGTGTCATCTAGTTTGGTTTTTCGACCTTGATTAAAAGACAATTTTGTACAGAAATTCTGACAAAATTAACAAGTGTTGAAACCATATGTTACTGCATTTGAAAAGAAAAATTTGTAATCCTGCATTTACAAAAGTAATACTGTGATTTTGTACAATAATGGTTTCAGCATAAAGTAAATGCAAAAATAAGAATTTTTATGAATACATTTTTGTATCTATTCCTTGAGCAAAGTATATCTCTTAAGCATAAATTTTTTCGTGTTTGCGTAAATTATTTATAATTTCAGGTTATTTTACACATTTATCATAACTTCTGTTCTTTTGTTGATAACCTCAGAACAACCATGGATATAAGGTGGTTTTCTAAAAAGGTTTAAAACAACATTTTTGAGGCAGTATTGGAAATCCAGTGTATCCTATTAGTGAAAAGCAATTAGTGGGTTGAGGGGTCAATTAAATTTCTTGGACATAGGACATTATGTAAAAAATCTCAAACTAGTATTCCCAGCCACTTCAAAATAAACTTCTCACTGTTTTGGAAACCTTTACGAAGTTACGTTTCAAATTCCTGAGCATTTTGTTGTGTTTGGCTGTCACAGTATGAACCGTGCTTAGCTTATTCTAGTTTCCTGAAAGGTGCTGTCTGTAGGTATTATGTTCTCTTTCCACAACCTGTAGTGTGAGGTTTACAAGGGGAATTAATTACGAAAGAGAATTTTATAAATATAAGGACGTTCATGAAGCTGCATATCATCACATGAAAACTTAATGGCACCTCAACTAACAAGAAGACTCAGCCAATTTCGTGAAAATCATTGGCAGAAATGTTGCACCAGTAGATCTGAAAATCAACAAAGCATGTGCTGAAGTAATAAAAAATAATCTGCAGAAACTTTTGTTGATTCTGTCTTCAGTTCTGTTTTGTGCTTCCCATGACATCACCCTACAAGGAAAAAAAAATGACTCGGGCAAATTTTAAAGACCTCCAGGAATTTTGTGTTAATGCAGGAGATAGCATTTTGCAAGAAAATCTCCAAAGTGGGATGGGTAATGCAAAATACACATCAGGAAAAACACAAAATAAAGTAGTAGATTTGGATGAAAAAAATAGTCAGAGAAATTATTTCCGAAAAAGTAACCTTGTCCGTCAGTGTTTTAATTTTAACCGATGAAACTTGATATTTCTGATAGAACAACTATTCATGGGAGTGTGCTATTTTGACCAAGCTGTCATTTGTTAAAGAAGAATCCTTTGATGTGGTGCCACTAATTGACCAATCGGGTGAGGCCGTTGCAAACAAAATAATAGATGCATGTAAACAGTTTGGCCTAGATATGAACAAATGTATAGGTCAAGGTTATGATGGATGTTCTGCCATGACAAGATAAAAGGTGGGGTCCAAGCTTTATTTAGAAGAAATGCCCTAAAGCTACCTTCATTCAGGTTTCCTCCCATTAACTAAATAGTTTGGTCAATGATTTAAATGATGTGAGCTGTATCTGAAATACTGTAGGAACAGTCCACAACAAAGGAAGTATGTTCCAAATGTTCCAATGCTGTGTGAAACACAGTGGGCATAGAAGTACTAGTCTATATGTGTTTTCTCTGAAAATTTCACAAATATTGTGACTGTGCTGGAACACCTCTCTGTGGAAAGCAATTCCCACACCAGGCCAACTGCCTATCAAATTTGGTGTGCCATTAGAACATCTCCGTTCCTTGTCTGCCTTGTTGTCATATGCAAATATGCAGCAGTACTGGAACTCATTACACAAGCTCTCCAGAGTGTTCAGGTAGATCATTTGACAGTAAAGTCATCGTATCAAAGAATTACTTTAAATATTGAAGGGACAGTGTTGAGACTTTCAATAACATCTTAGAAAAACTTGAATATACTCAAGCAGGAGTTAATTTAACCATGCCAAGACTAGCCACATGACAAATCACGAGACCAAATCCTCCTTGTAAAAATCTTGAGAATTATTGCTAACCGTCTGTGTTCGTACCATATTTGGACTCTATAATTTCTTCCTTAGAAAGTCGTTTCAGTGACGGCAATAATCATGTTTACAGTCTGTTGCAGTTGCATCCTACACTGATGGTCAACATGAACAAAAATGATTTTGCCTCTATGGTAAAAACATTTCAAGAATTTTATGAAACTGACAATTTTGAAGCTGAATCAAATATGTGGTACGAGATGTGGAAAAAAAAAAACTTCAAGGCAATATGAAAGACATTAGCTTGTTAGATCTCCTAGGGTAACCTTATTTATTTCCTGCAATAAATTGAGCTATACAAATAGCATTTTCGTTGCCAGCAACTATTTGTATGATCGAGAGGTCGTTTAGTAACTTGCAAAGAAAAAAAAAAATGTCTTCAGGCTACTGTATTAAACAGTTGGCTCTCAGGATCGTGTATACTGATTGTACCCTGGGAAAAATTTCAAATGCAGAATTCAAAGGCACAGTTCATAGAGAAAGTAAACAGATTTGGTCAGACATCTAGGAGACTGCATTGTGTTTTTGAAGAATAATGTAGTTCAGTAATGTATATTTGGTCCTGGCTTTGTTTCATACATCAGGGAAATAAAACATCACATATTTATATGTACTATCATCGCAATTAAATTGTATTAATCAAATAATTAAAGTTAAAGATCAGTGTTACCAAAGGAATTAAAAAGGTTATTAGTTTAACAAAATGTTTACATTGGTACATTATTCATGAATTTGCAATGTGTTCATTATGATTTAGTAGGGGTCAATCTGAATTTATAACACTATTAAGATATTACCAAATTTGGCAACAATTATTTAATGACACAATGCCAAAAGACAAGATCCTGTTGGGGAAAGGGGTAGCTGAGTTTTTTTGTGCATTTCTAATACATTAAGTATCTGTGTCACAGTATTTGCTATTATGTTGTAATTAGTATATAAAAATAAACCAATTTGTTCATATATTGTATCACAGATGTTGGTTTTATTTATTCTATACATAACCCTATTTGTAAATTTTAACTTTTCCATTTAAAATACATTTTATTCCTATTACCACCTCCCTTCCCCTTCCTGTGCATATTTAAAGAATTATGGTGACTCCATTTATCAATGTAGAGTAATTGTTCTATGCCTGTATTTGAAGACTTTTGCCCTAGTATTGGCAGTGTGTGTCTCACTAGTTTATATTGTTTTATTTTTAATTCTGTGTTGCTGTTCGTGTAGTAGTGCAGCTCTACAATTGCAGACCCAAGTTACCCATCTCTAAAGTCTTGAAAAGTCTGCCATTTCATGATGGGTTTTAAAGTTTCTAATTTGGTAAATTAGAAATATAGTATAAAACAGTTGCCTGGCTGTGTGTGTGTGTATTCGGCTAAGGCTTCTAAATTACTTAATGGATTTGATGCAGTTTTCACCATCATTTAGAGAATTTCTTGAGGAAGATTTAGGTATATAATACATTAATATTTAATCTAGGGATAATATATAAATGTAGATGTTTTATAATAAAGTTGGAAAAAACAGCTTTTCAGGTGCTTAGATGGCTTACGCTAACAAAACCATAAGAAATACACCAAATTAATGTGCTACAGAATTGTATACCTCAAAGTTCTACAAAAAATTCAGCGACAGCATATGTTTATCATCTAAGGATGACCCACAGTATCCACTTTTGTCTTTTAGGGGTTCATTTACGAAGACTTTGTGAACAACACAGTATTAATCCTATGTTAGTTACCTTAAGCAATTAGTGTATATACTTGATGTAAACCTAAACAACACTATATTTGTAAATCGCACCCGAGCAAGGCTGGGGTGGGTTGCTAGTATTGTAAAAATATGGTCAAAATAAAAATGTAATGTGATTTTAAGTATTTGCACTACCATACATAACAATTTGAAACTTCATAATCAAGGTATAGTGTAACAAATTTAATAAATTTTTCTCTTTAAAAATATATTTTTGAAACTTATAGATTTTGCTGCACTACCAGTTTGAAGTAAACAATTTGTGCCTTTAAATACTGTTTTTGCATATTAATACACACCTCAAAAAAGTTTTGTACTGCCAGGATTTCTGAGTTAGTAGGTTGCACATGGTCCAAAAGAAAGTATGGGGGTGAAAATACAATCTCTCTGTACAGAATACTTCACTTAGCTTGGTTAAACAAACCAACAAATGTGAAAATCTAAATGAAAGTTTGGCAACCAAATTGCAGGTAGTGGAAAAATTTTGTGAGGTGTGTGCATTTTGGTAGAATTGCAAGCTGTATGTGTTTTGGCAGAATTGTACGGCTGTTTTATTATACATGCATGCATACACGGTGAATACATGCATTGATTTTTGCGTGCGTATATCCCAACAATTGCATTGGCTTAGAAAATTTTGCAGTCATCTTCCTCAAATGCGTAATATTGTTGCTTAGCTTTATCTGCATCAAATTTGCTTTCACAAATACATGTTGCTGTTGCTATCCAAAAGTGCAGATTTTAACAAATAGGTATATGTAATTATTTGATGAAGATGGAATTTCCTTGTTTCAGAAGGATTAGTTAGCAGTGGATCATTCATATTGATGTTGTCCTTTATTTCTTGCAATTTAGCACCAATGCAACTTGTTCAGCACTAATGCAACTTAACTACTTTTATAGCTTTTTATATTTTTATTTGTGTGGCCCCAAGAGAATTTTAACTTCCTAATAGATGATTTTTTCAAACATTAATATTTCATCTGATTTATACAGGCGAAAACAATACCAGAGTTTCAGAACTGTGGAATTAACGTAGTATATTTTTATGGCTGTACCAAACAAAGTGGTACTTATTAAGGCATGAGCTTAGAAAATAACGTGCACTCAGGTGAAATTTTTTGACGAAAGCAGATTTAAATGGCTGAACTTTTTCTATTGTGTGGCACATGGTTTTGTAAATCTTCCATAGGTGTGATAGCATTGGAAATCCTCTGTTAAATCGTGAAATTTGTAATGCTTCGAATTTATGACAGTAGGAAGTTTTTTCTGTTTAATTGCTATTGAAATTAACTATTTCAGTGAGGTATAAAATACAGCCTATAACATTACAGGCAATTATAAAAATCCTTAAACTGATTTAATTATGCATTTTTTTAAATGCATAAATAATTTTTCCTTTATACAAAAGGTGATAACCGAAGCTAGTATGTGGCACCATTGGTATTACTCCTAAGGTAGTTTAAGCCATAATTTTTCCTTACCCATAAGATGCATTACACTCTATTTATTATTTAAATTACAACATTCTTAAAGCTGCAAATTTTCTCAATAAAAGATGTTAATTATTGATGGTTCTTGGGACTCTATTGACTTTTTTGAATGTCTCCTCCAGAAATTCATTTGATTCTACTTCTTCCCTCTTCACATAAAAGAAAGTAATTCCATCAATTCTTGCTTGACCATAGGCGAACAAGTCCTCTGGAGTCAGTATTTGATCAGTAGATGTTCTCTGGAAGGAAGCCTTTGAAATAAGGCATTCGATGGTTCCCCCAATGTTATCACATGGACTCTTACCGAGTGATGTTTCAAAGAAGTTCCATTCAGCATCAAGGTAAATGTCTGATGATGATTAGAGCTTTTTGAAATTTTTCCTATTCTTATATTGCCCTTCTACACCATCTGAGAATTATGTAACTTTTTTTATCTGTGGAAAATCTTTTAGTTTTCCCATTCATTTTTTAATAAAAGCATAAAAAAAGTTTCTTTTTATGGCCCAGGTAGTCGCTTAGAAAGCGCACACATTTGAATTTCACAGAGCCCTTTATCAGATCTTTATGATAAAAGCAAAATGGGTGTAAGGTAGCCTGGTCATTGACCCTATAGATTCTTTGTCTTCTTGTACAGTGAAAAAAAAAATTTTCTGAGAAATCTGCAAGCACTATGCCTTCAATAGAATCCAAACTCTGTTTTTGTTTTAAAGTAAGCTGACCTTAGTTTTTGCTGTAAAATGATGCCCACCACCACAGCGGCCACCATCACCACCGCCACAATCACTCACCACCGCCACAATCACTCACCACCACCACCACCACCAATGATTTTAGTTGCAGCAAGTTTCTTACTGCCTTAGGTCCAGAGCACCATGGGCATTCACTAAGCATGCACTCTTCCGACTTTATATCACACAAAATCGAGTCAAGTAAATCTTTGTAATTTGTGTTGAGCTTTGCTCCATCTAACATCAACTGAATGTTCTTATGTGTAAAGCAGATGCAGACAGAGGGAGTGCCACTTGCATCTCCTAACATACATAATTTAGTGTGAAGTTCTGCAAATTTTGGAAAACGTATTTGAGATTTGAGAACTTTTTTTTTTTAATTTGTGTAAAACTCCTTCAATTTACAAAGAACTAGCCTGTTGGTTATCTTTCTTTCCTTGTTTTTAAATTAAATGTACTCTCTTTGCCTGGACATATCCTACTGTTGTCGCTGTGTTAATAAGATTTCGCAGTTGCTTAATATTTTTACGGGCTGCAGCTAGCACAGGCCACCGGATCCCGTTATACATGGCCCAGGGTGACCCTCCCCCCCAGGCTGAAGAAGCAGACACCTGTAGGAGGTGTAGGAATATTCTGGTCGGCACAGCACACAAATTAGAGAAAATTCTGGGTGATGGCGTACGACACTATATATACTGCCGTGGTTCAGCGGCCAGCGGTCTTTGGCTAAGGCCACCTATCTGAGTGCGGACACGAAGTGATGTGCGGTATGACTGCAGATGAGGTGTTCTCTGTATAAATGGACAAGAGGGCGTGAAACCCAATAAGTAAACCCTAGTGTGCGTGAGAGCGCTCGGAGAAGTCTAGAACATTGCGGACTGGGGCGGGACATGGACTAAACTGAGGTGGGACTGAGTCAATATGTAATACAGATTTTTTTTTTAATATTTGAATTGTCAAATGTGGACACATAATTCATAAAATAATTGAATAGGTTGATACACTGTCTATTTTTACTGATCCGTAATTATTTAATTTCATTGCTTTATTTGAGGTAATTATAAATTGTATTAATTTAATTCATTAATTGTAAACAGCAAGTGTTATCAATTTATTGTGAGATGTTGTGTCGAGAGAATTTTGTTTATAGGTAATGTAAATAAAATTTGAAAATTATAATTCATTATTTTATTTTATTAGACCTTAATGAACTTTGTTTTAGCCCACTTAATTACTAAAGACATTGTAACACTGGTGTCAGAAGGGGGGGGTGGAGGCATTTTATTAAAAAGTAATAAAATAATTTTAATTAATGTAACAGTAGGATTTTAACTGATAGGATAAATTTGTAAATATAATAATAGTCGTGAGTAATAATCTGCCAGGGAATTGTTTAGAAATTTTTGAATGCAAGCAAGAAAAATGTCTGCAGATATGGAAGCACTTTGGTCTTTAATTGAAGGACTAAGTAGCTAAATAAGTAGTTAGGGAGTCTGTAAAAAGTCAAATAAGTAGTGTAAATAGTCAAATTATTAATGTAAATGAAAATGTAAATAGTAAAATGGATACTGTTAGAGAATCTATAAATATCCAAATTATTAGTGTTAGAGACAGTGTGAATGAAATTGTTGATGGGGAAAAAAGGCAGTGTGAACAAATATATTGATAGAAAAATAGACTGTTAGCGATGTACTCAAACTGGATAAGAAAATAAACAGTGTGAATGAGAATGTGGACAGAAAGATATAAGATGTGAGTTGGTGAACATTAAAATAGATTGTGAGGACCAGAAAATTGATGATGTGCGTAACAGGGTAGACCAGGTGTGTCAAACACGTGACCCCTACGCCTGTGTAATGCGCCCCCCGAACCGCTTTTAAATTTTTTTCTTTCAAGGACAGTTTGTTCAAGTGAATTGTGAAATCTTAAACCAACACTTGTTTTGTGTTTTGTTTTTATTTTAATGGTAAAATGGAGACAGTAATGTGATGCTGGTGTATGAAAATTACTTCTATTATCTACTACTTGCCAGTTTTTTTCTCACTTTTTTTTACATTCAAAGAATCATATCGGCTGCGAGTAATAGAATTGTCTTCATTGCTTACTCTTCCGATTACAATAGATACCCATATGTCAACAAAGTGTTCACTATTGCCAGTCATTTGTACAGGTTAGTGTACCATTTGCAGTTACAGCTTGTGGAAGTGTGCATTTTAGTGTGCGTGCTACGTATGTAGTTAGGTGAGAGTAAATCATCTTTCTTTTTCTTACGAGTGCTTTTAAAAGGAAAATTTCACTCTCAAAATACTCGGAACTGTAAGAAGTGAACAATTGAAAGTGAACATTGTGTATTCCAAGAAGATAGGAACTTGCTTAATTCTGCTGTGAAAGCAGAGGTAAAATTACATTTTTGATCTGCAGCCAAAGTATTAGTGTCGCGAAGGAGTATAATTTAAGACGCCATTATGAAACACACCGCTACAAATATGGTCAGTACCAAGACATATCAAGAGAAGATGATAAAGTACGGGACTTAAAGACTGCACTTGGTAAGCAACAGTCTGTGTTCATGAATTCGAAAGGAGATGGTGAAGCCTCTGATAGAGCGAGCTATGTGATAGCAGAGCTGATAGCAAAGAACTGTAAATGTTATAGTGGCAGTGAATTTGTAAAGCAGTCTCATGAAAACGACTGAAATTCTGTCTCCCGAAAAAGTTCAAAATTCCAGAAATATTTCCTTGTTGCAAAATATAATTGCCTGGAGAGTTGATGATATCGCACGTAATTTTAATGGACAGTTGCTGGTAAAAGCTGAAAGTTTTGTAGATTTTTCAATTGCAGTTGATGAAAGTACGAATCTCAGTGGCGAGGCACAAGTATCTGATTTTATCTGTGCCTGTGATAAAGACTTAAATATAAAATATAATTAAAGAGTTACTGGGAATAGTTTCGCTTCAAAATACCACAACTGGTGAGGATATCTTTGAAGAAGTATAGTCTCTTGGAAAGGTTTAATCTTCCGTTATCAAAACTAGTGTGTGTAGCAACAGATAGAGCTCCTTCCATGATGGGGAAGTGGAACGGATTCGTTGCTAGGTTGCTGGCTAACAGAAAGAAGTCTCTCCTGAAAGTAAATTACATCACATTCATTGTATTATTCATCATGAAGTACTTTGCTCGAAAACATCACAAATGGAGCATATTTTAAAATATGTAAAGAAAGTGGTAAATTTTATTCGCTTCTGGGGCCTGAATCGTGAATTTTGTGGTTTGTTTAAAGACGTAGGAAGTATATTTGAGGGCTTGGCAGACCATGCAGAAGTTCGTTGGCTTTCTTGTTTTAATGTTCTGAAACTATTTTGGCTTCTTCGTGGGGAGATCAGGCTGTTTTTGGAAATTGAAGGTGAATCTGTTGATCAACTATGTGACTATAACTGGCTTCAAGATTTAGCTTTTATAGTAGACATGACAGGGCATTTAAATTACTTAAATTTAAAGCTGAAAGAAAAAGATCAGCTAGTAATTTCAATGTATGATAACATCAAGGCTTTTAAATTAAAGCTGAATATTTGGGAAGGGCAAATGAATGATGGAAACTTAATTCTCATTTTCCCACCTGCCAAGATGTCAGGAAGTCCCACAGTTCTTCTGATTTTAGTCAATATACTTTTAACGTAAATGAATTAATAAACTAATTCGAAAGTAGGTTTGAAGATTTCAAAACGTCTGAAAATGATTTCTCTTTGTTTAGTGATCCATTTTCCTTTGATGTTCAAAAGGCAAATAACAATCTCCAAATAGAACTGATTGACATCCAGTGCGACACTATGTTAAACAAGTTGAATGAAGTTGGGATCACTAAGTTTTATTCTTATTTGCCAAGCCAGTGCTGTGAAATGTGCCAGTTCGCAGCCGGAATACTAGCAACGTTTTGATCTACTTATCTCTGTGAGCAGTTATTTTCACTTATGAAGGCAAACAAAACTTCTAATCGATCAAGACTGACAAAACAACATTTATCCTCCATCCTGAAAATAGCAGCGTCACAAAATCTGGTGGCAAACATTGAAAAATTGGTTTCTAAAAAAGGTGTAAAATCTCAAGTAAACAGTAAGTGTCTACTTTGCCCTCCACCAGACAATTCTATAGCCAGTGAAACAATGATATTAATGTAAATAATTTTTTTTGTCAGCTTGTGTGCAATTTTAATTTTTTCCCAAATAATATTATAAGACAAAGTATTTCATATTAAAATTCAGTAAAAGTAACAAAGAAAAAAAACATTATTTTTTTTAAATTTGCTGTGCCTTTTTTTATTTTTGCTCTGCAGCCCTTCGACCTAAATTTATCAGTCGAATTGGTCCTCTACACAAGTTGAGTTTGACATACCTGGGGTAGACAATGTTGAGCAGGAAATAAAACAGAAGGTGAACTCCGTCAAGAAAGCATGGAAAGAATTTGTACAGCAACAAGGAAGACGACATATGGGGCGGAAGGGGAGCCGAAATTGGTCACCACCGAACCGACCAGTGCAGGTAGCAAGGAGAAGTTAGTGGTTGCCGCCAATACAGCCATCTCGGGAGAAACCTTGCAGTTTTGCAGTGTGGGTGCGCCTCAACCCAGGGTGGGTAAAGGCAGTGTCACAATAAAGCTTGCTCCATACGACGGACAGACACCTTGGCGTGAATATCGGCATCAGTTGAGATTGTTGTCGCCCTGAATGGCTGGACGGAAGAGCAGCGGACGTACTACCTGGCTGCTGTAGTGAGGGGACCTGCATTGAGCATACTGCAGTCGCTGCCGGAATGACATCATCTAGAATACTCCACATTGGTGTCTGCTTTGGAGCTGTGATTCGGCGACCGATACCTATGACACGCCCACCATGCCCAACTGCGAAGCCACATCCAGGGACCAGGGGAACCACTGCAGAAGCAGTGGAAGGACATCGTGAGGCTGTCGCACCTGATGCTTGGAAGAGGCCCGAGACGTCATCCCAGTCGGCTTCTTCGTTGATGCTATCGCTGACACAGAAGTGTGGCAAGCTATACGGTTGGCTGCGCCTCACACATTGCAGGATGCCTTGGCCCTAGCACTGGAGGTGGATTCAGCATGGCAAACATCAGGGCTCAGATATCCAGTGCGGGCAGTGAGACTAGATGAAGAGGAAAACGACAGTGTCAAGAGGATGCTGAAGGACTTGCAGATGACCATGAGGGACATCGCCTCTAGGGTGCGCACTACGGAGACGTGCCGTTCCCACCCCAAAAAGCCAGAATGTTGGTCGTGTGGACAACCGGGGAATTTGAGGGCCAACTGTCCTCAGCAGCAGCAGCAACCAGGGAGCAAGCACCAAGGGGCAGGTGAGAGTGCAACGTCTTCGGGAAACTTGTAAGCACCAGTCTTGAGGTGCAAAGGTTGGGGATTACTGGGGGGAAGGCCCCAATGTTATTGTAGGTGCATTCAATGAAACAGGACTTGGATGCCATATTGGTGGAGGGGAGCCTAAATGATGTATCTTTTCAGATGGTCGTTGACACAGGGGAACTATAACAGTGGTAAGACCGGACATTCTCAGGCCTTCCTCCCAGCAATCATCCCATAACAGCATGTATGATTGTTATTTAACTATGGTAATGGGTGAGACCACACCAGTCAAAGGCAAGCGAAGGGTATTTACAGCTCGGTATCCTTTAGATACAGCATGAGTTATAGAAAGCACAAATATATGACAAATGCATTTTGGGTCTTGATGTGTATTTCATAAGCTGGGATTCTATAGCGATACTCGACTGTGGGTGTTACGTGTAGATAATATCGAGTTGGTGGTGTCAACACAATGAGATTTAACTTCGCCAATGAGCTGCCCAGTAGTGTGTAATCAGTCTACTGTGCCTCCTGCTTCTAGCAAAGTTGTTATTACAAGCAGATGCCAGGGAAAAATTTGTCATCTCAGAAATGTGGCATTTTACCAGAAGGTGTAATTGTAGCAAGGACTTTTATTTCTTCAAAATTGGACAGTTTACCCATTACGATAATTAATTTATATTACAATGTTATCAGTCTTGAGAAGGGGGCACAATAGAGGTTTGCAAGCATGTCTCACAGATACTTCCAAATGTTTCAGATGCTTCAAAGCCACAACATACTGAATGTCCTCTTCCAGATGCCCAGGGGGAACTGCTAACAAGAAAAAACCTCAACTGGCGACAGGAGAGAGCAGTTTCAGAATTACTGCAGAGTAATAAAGGTGCTTTCTCCTGTGAGCCCAATGACCTTGGCAAAACTAATGTGTGCCACCACATTGACAGGGGATACCAAGCCCATAAAGCAGCCACCAAGGTGACAACCGTTAGCTTCGCATGAGGTGATTGACAGTATTCTGAAAGAGATGAGGAATTTAGAGGTGATACCATCAGTCTGTCCATGGTCTTCCCATTGTGCTTGTTAAAAAGAGAGATGGCTCTATTAGATTTTGTGTTGATTACCACGAACTTAATATTGTTACCAAGAAATATTCTCACTCACCCCCTAGGATAGACGAGACACTGGATAGCCTAGCAGGTTCATAGTGATTTTCTACTCTAGATATAAAGAGCGGGTATTTAAAGTGTGAGGTGGCCTTAGAAGACAAGGAAAATACTGCCTTTTGTGTCCAAGGGAAAGGAACCTGGCAATTCAAGGTAATGCTCTTGACGACATTGTGGTTACAAGAACATTTTAAGAGCACCTGGCATGCTTAGTCTGTGATTCAGAAAGTGACTGTGGCCAACCTGATATTAGTTCCCAAGAAATGCCACCTTTTCCAAAAGAAAATTAATTTTGTAGTTCATGTTGTATCATCAGCTCACGGGATTAAAACAGACCTTGAGAAGACCAGAGCAATAAGAGATTGATCTCTACCAAAAAATAAAACTGAAATGGGAAGTTTCCTGGGCTAATGTGCTTACTACCATCAATCTGTGCCCGGGTTCACCATTATCACCAAGCCTCTGCATGAATTGACTCAGACAAAAAGAAAATTTTATTGGACCTCAGACTGCGAAATTTCTTTCAATATACTAAAGGATATTCTGATATCTCCCACAGTACTGCGCTTCCTGAGTAGATAGGGTGAATTTATTCTGGATACTGCTGCTAGTGATGTTGGAATCGGGGCTGTGTTAGCTCAGATCCAGGATGGAAAAGAGAGGACGGAATACTTCAGTAAGGTGCTATGCAACCCCGAGAGTAACCACTGTGTGACACGCAGAGAGCTTCCGACAGTGATGAATGCGATTGCACATTTTTGCCCATATCTTTATGGCAGATACTTCATTCTAAGAACTGATCATGCTTCATTATGCTGGCTGCTAAAATTAAAAAACCCTGAAAGTTAAATAGCCCGATGGATACAGCACCTTCAAGAATATGATTTTGGAATACAACACAGGTCTGGATTCCTTCACAGCAATGCAGATACACTCTCTAGGAGACTATGCGAACCATTCTGTCATCATTGTGAACACCAGGAGGAAAAGGTTGGTGTATCATGGAAAGCAAGGAGGACAAGAATTCAAGGCCCTGTATCTGGTAATGGGTCATCTACATGGGATGAAAATGACACAAGAAATTATCAGCTAAGTCACCGCCTTGCGTCCAATATTAGAGTGGAAAGAAACCGGGCGGCAACTGAGATGGGAGGAGATATCCAGCCTAGGCATGACAGTCGAGGCATACTGGGCACAGTGGAATTCCCTTGTTATAAAGAATGGTGTGCATTACAGGAACTAGGAAAGTAATGATGGAAGAAGAAGTTATTTACGATTGGTCTGTCTTACCAGAGTGCCGAATCTCAGAAGTGCTAAAAGAACTGCAAAACACAGCAGCAGGTGGTCACTTTGGTGTAAAGAAGACCTTTGACAGAGTCCGAATGAAATTATTGGCTGCATTATGAGGAGGATGTTGAGAAGTGATGCCGTCTGTGTGATGCATGTACCGTGAGCTGTTAAGGAATGAGGTCCCTTCCAGAATTACAATGTTGGGTGCCCCATTTGAAAGGTTGGCAGTGACGTTCTCAGATCACTAACAGTCACTGAGAAGGAGAATAGGTAGCTTTGGGTAGCACAAGACTATTACACAAAGTTGCCTGAGGTTATACTGGTGCCAAACCAAGAGGCTGGCACAGTAGCTGATCCTCTTGTAAAGCATGTTTTCTCCAGGTTTGGAGTGCCACTTGAGCTTAATTCTGATGAAGGATGAAATTTAGAATCAACTCTCTTCCAAGAGATAGCGAGTATTTTAGGAATGAAGAAAACCCGTACCACAGCATTACACTCTCAATTGGATAGGATGGAATGGTCGATAGGCTAAATCGTACCATGGAATAGTATCTGGTTATCTTCGTAGAAGACAGTCTGAAGGATTGGGACTCCAAGGTACCCTTATTTCTCATGGAATATCGCTCGGTGGTCCACAAGTCCACAAGGGCAACATCTTCAAGGATGCTGTTTGGGAGATAGCTCCGCCCCAGCCACCCCAGAAAGTGCTATTAAACTATTTCAGAAGTTAACCGACATTCATGAGTTTGCCCAGAGGTACCTTAAAATTAATATAGACAGAATGAAAACACCATTTGACCAAAGAATGCCTGAGGAGACTTTTCGAGGACAGCTGGTGTTGTTTTACAACCCTCAAAAGAAGAAGGGATATCACGCAAAGCTACAGATATCTTGGGAAGTCCAGTACAGTATCGTGAAACACATAAATTGTGGTCTACCGGATTTGTCAACAGGGCTCTCAGGCGAAGCCTAAGGTTGTCAACATCAACCGACTGGCACTGTACGAAGGCCCTGATGTTGGAGTGTGTTCGGGATGAACAGACTTGAGGGGGCAGTGTTACAGGCTGCAGCTAGCACCGGCTGCCGGCTCCCATTATACGTGGTCCAGGTTCTTCCCCTCCCCTGGGCTGACACACTTGCTACCTTGTTTCTCCCCTTCTTCTGGGAAGTCTGTGGATGATTGACAGCATCGGTCAAGCTCTCACGCCACTCGGCTCCTGCCTGGTGTCACTGGCCCTCCTCTCCCCTTCTGGAGATGCAGACAGATGTAGCGAAGATGTAAGAATATTCTAGTGAGACTGGCTGGTGCCACAGCCCTCTTTCTCCCCGCACTTAAGAAGCAGACACCTGTGGAAGGCGCAGGAACATACTAGGAACTAGGACTCTCTGTGCAACGTGCTAGTTACAGAAAATTCTGAGTGAAGGCCTGTAACACTATATATACTGCCACTGTCCAGCGGCCAGCAGTCTTTGGTGAAGGCCATTTAGCTAAGTGCAGGCACGAAGCGATGTGCGGTAAGACTCCGGACAATTGTGTTCTCGGTCTGAATGGATGAGAGGGCGTGAATCCCGATGAGTGAAGTCTACTGTGCGTGAGGGTGCTTGGAGAATTCTAGAACATTGTGGACTGGAGAGACATGGACTAAACTGAGGTGGGACTGGGTGGACATTTAATACGAATTCTATTGGAAATATTGGAACTATCAAATATGGACAAATAATATATAAAATAATTGAATAGGTTGATAGTATTGTCTATTGAGACTGATCTGTAATTCATTTATTTCATTGATTTATTTTTAAGTTATTATAAATTGTATTAACTGAATTCCTTGTTTGTAAACAGTAAGTGATATCAATTTATTGTGAGAGATTGAGTCAAGAGAATTTTGCTTGCAGTTCATGTGAATAAAATTATAAAATTATGATTAATTATTTTATTTAATTAGACCTCTATCCCTTATCAAAATTTGTTTTAGCCCACTTAATTTCTATAGAGAAATTGTAATATTATGTTTCCTCAGCTAGTCTGTTTAATTTTTGTTCTCTGTGTTGGGGTGAAAACCATACTTATTGACAAGCTTCTTAGTGTTTCCCTTATCAGAAACTGAAACATTGTTGCTTGAACTTTTAAGATAGTTCAGCAAAACACTATAATCATTTTCATTCTGTAACTTTTAAGTGTCCTGCCATGTGTTGGTTACATAAAAAGTAGATATATTTCATTCTTGAAAGCTGAAGAATTTTTGTTTGATTTTGTCTCTAAAGCTTGAGAATGTTTGTCATGAGACAGTTTTTGTATGTTAACAAGAGGCACCCCCAATGTCTCACAAATCAAATTTGCCTCAGGTACATCATCTTCAACAGAAACATGAGATTCATCTTCAGAAGATTAATCAAGAAACTTGTGGCTATCTCGGCTGTCAAGACCTTGCTGCCCAAATCTCTCAGCACAGCTTGAGGGTATCTACTACTATTTTACTGTGGGAGATACACAGAATTTTTCCAGGAATCAATTTTAAGCCAGGTTTTAAAAATTTTGTTGAAATATTCAAAGTAGTTTTTGTGGGACCTTTAGTAAAGTTTTTTTTATGAAGACTAAATGGATAGGATTCCTAAAAGAGATGAGAGAATTTATCCAAATGTTTCTGCTCATCAAAAGCACAATTTGTATTAATGCCAGACTTTTGTAAGCTTTGCTTTAAAAGATTTTTGTTGTCTTCACTAGCTCACTAAAATGTTTTAAATTATCTGTGATATTTCTACCTCATAAGTTTCTATGACAGTCTTCACTTAAACAATTTCCAACCGAACACTTAATTTTAATATAAGCAAAAACTCATTGTAGGACTTTCATTTCACACACTACCAACAAATGCATACAATCTCCAGAATGCAGTACGATACTAACAGGTCAAAAGTAACAAACTATCTTTACATTCTTCTTCCCACCACCATTTCTGCCTTCTTTAATTTTCCCATTACACGCCTCTTTTATGATATGTTTGACAATACTAGGCAAGATATCGTATCTATAGCTATTTTTAGATTTACTTACTCTACATGTGCATGACTCGCAGCAGGATATGAATCATCTAGGTGTCAGCATTGAAGTGTATTATCCTTAGTATATTAGCACTATAAAAATATTATCCAGAAAATGATATATTTTAAATTTTAAGGCAAATTTTGTTTGCAGATTGTGTGTGTAAAGTGTATTATGTATATAATTGTACTTGTGTATGTATAAACCAATAATGTCTGAATAACCTTCATTATCTGTGGTATAAGCAATATAAAAATAAAATTCATTAGCTATGCATACTGTTAAGTGGATTGCATATGCAAGCATACCTATAGCCTATGCAGCCAGTGAATATAGTTTTTTGCTGAATTTAGTGGTTTGCAAAACACCAGTATAATTTTTACATGTGTGTGTGTGTGTGTGTTACTATATAGGACTGCATTCTGCATAAATTTAAGATTTTTCTTGTTTGTCCCACATTGGGAAAAAGCTCACTGAAAATAAATAGTTTTTTGGAAAATCTTCATATTTAAAGCTTGTAAATTGAAAAGGACCCAAAACACTCAAAATAATTGTTCCATTATACTAGTACTAGGCTATATACAGCCAAAAACTTTTGAGGGGTTTTGTATTTGTCCTGGAAAATTTTGATTCTGAAGTTAAAAAAAGGGAAAATTTTTTTGTCAACTTCATGATGGAACAGTAAAAGCATTAATTGTCACAGCCAATGTTTACAATAAACATCAAATGGCATTCTGAACTGAGTAGAACTGACATTTTGAAATATTATGATAACCATGGAGGGAGGAGCTATAGTAGTTTTTCGCAATTGCTAGAAAATGCTCAAAATGGCACCGGCTTCCATCTTTTAATGGCTGCTCTAGGTGAATGTGAACTAATAATTTATTAATTGTAAAACTTTTGTATGGAATGGAATGACCTTAATACAAGTTTATGTGAAACAAGATATAGCTATTTTGTCTGATTTTATCGATGCTGAATACTAAAGCTAAACATTCTAATTCTTAATATGATGATGCCTTTCTCTCCTGATATGTTCATGTGCAGGAAACAAAAGCTATAGGTTGACGGTGTTCATCAAATTCCTGGGACAGGACCACACCCACTGCTACATGTGATACATCTGTTAGTATGGATAATTTTGAGAAATCTGCCATACACAGTACTGGACGACTAGCTATGGCTTGTTTTAGAAATTCAAAGGCTTTGTACTGATCAGGTCCTCATTCAAATTACTTAGTACAGGTCTCACAGAAACTACTTTGGAGCACACACTCGCACATGAACTATACACATTAGGTACAAAAATACTAGCACATTATTCATAAAACTTAAGAATGAACATACACTATTCAGGCCACATAGCAAGCATCTAAGAAAACTAATTAAAGAAAAGTGATTTCATCATTTGTGATACAAATGTGTTCAAGATGGGAAAATTTGCGGAGGGCAGCGCCTAGGTTCACTGTAGCGATTCCATACACGAGATATTTGTTTTCTTGTCTCTCTTTTGATTATGATGGAACCGTCAATAGTCCATACATTTTTTGAGACCATACTTCATTACAGCAACGCAGTATACTTTAATCCTCTTGGCAGTGAGGTCTTTTCTGATAATCACACCAGACTTGGCTATCTGCCTCTTGGCCATGAAAACTTCATTTCTCTGTTGGTATGACATTACCAGTCTTGGTTTACTACTGCTCATATTTTTGGGACCCACGCAATGGCTGCGATCAGAGTCTTGGATAAAAATGTCAGGTAGGTTAAGTTTGTCATGAATAATGTCAGTGTTCTCTTGTATCCATCCAGAAATACTAAAAATTCTAAGGTTGGTGAGACATTGATATTGCTTCAGGTTATCTTTTGTTAGTATCGGGATGCTGCCACTGCTGTTAGTGGTTCATAACTGTGGATCGGGAGGTAAAGGGCACTATGTACATTTTACAAAACTGAGGTTTTGACATTGTGTTATTGTATTCTTAGGCTCTTTTCTAAGGTGCAAACCACTATTTCCTACGTGTAATAATAAGCAATTTAGGCCATTGTTGTATCATGGAAAAGAACAATCCTGTAACGTTCCGTATTTGTGACATTGTGCCTTTTTCCTCCGATACATTGATATATTAACGGTCTTCAATATAGAACATGTGATGTGGCACCTTTGATGATTGCCAGGCATGACTGTACAATGGCCATGACAAGATGTGTGAGATAGCCGTTTAAACAACTGACAAGAGTTTTTAAGTCGTATAATGTGACTGCAAAAGGTAGGGTGAGTGGTGTGTCAAATTGTCAAGTTGTCTTTTATTTGTGCTCTTCAGAATTCTGTCAGATTTTGTTGGGATCAATGGACATTTGAAAGTACACATGTACTTTTATAGTAAAGAAAAAAATTTCATTGCAATAAAAATAGGCATGTTCACACTTCTGCAGTTTTTTGTGCACTTTGAAGACCTACTTATGCCTGTTGCAAGCAGAGGCATGACCCATTGCCTTGTGCATGAGATATCATGTGCAGATGCAAGTAGCTCCTTATCCCAGAAGGGAAGATATGTACAATATTTGTGTGCCTTCTACTCAACGGGCAAGTAATATATAATGATTATATTTTCTGTTCTGATTTATTCTTTTATTTTAGCTTGTTGGTAAGGCTGTGATTGTCACAATGATAGAAATTTGGAATTTGCTGAAAATTGTAAGGTATTCCAATTTCTATGGATGTTTGACTATGTATGAGACAGAGTAAAAAACAGTGAATATCTTAAGTTTCTCAAGGACAGATATGACAGGGATTGCAGAAATGTCCTTAACAAAATAGTCTTCACTCTTATTTAAGGCCATTTTGTATAGCACTAAAAGCACCATACTTTTAATGCTAACATAGGCCTGAAAAATGGACAATTTATACATGACATTAAAAACGTGGCATTTTCTGAGTGCAATAAATGTCTAATTCACTGGCAAAGATATATACAGAATTTTAATGACAAATGGTCAGTTGTTGTTGGTATATAATCATGGCTAAAAAGGATGCTGTGCAATTATACTACATTGGAATGATTTGCCTTTTGCTAGAATATTATTTCTCATTTGGACAGAGAAGAAATATGCTGAATCACCCGGCAAATGTTAATGAGCCATCTTTCAATGCAACAATTAACATTGTGTTTAATACATATAGAATGTATACAGATACATGTTTTGAGTATTACAGAATGTCTACAACTTCCTTTGATCAACTATTGAATCTGATATCTACAAAAATCAGAATATAGAATACTGTTATGAAAAAAAAGTATTGAAGCAGTTGAGATGCTCATCATAATCCTGAGGTAAGTAAGATATGAACATATATATTCTTTTGGCACTATTTACAAATTATAATGTGTGTGTGTGTGTGTGTGTGTGTGTGTGTGTGTGTGTGTGTGTGTGTGTGTGTGTGTATATATATATATATATATATATATATATATATATATATATATATATATATATATATATATATATATATATATATATAATATAATATAATGATAGAGGGTGGGTTGGAAAAGGCAAATCAGCTCGTGACCCATGGTAGTCAGGTCTAAAACAAAAACTATGAGCATAGGAACCACCTTTTATCTGAATGTACATCCTCCATGGAAGTGGAGCTGAGGCACATGTTAGATGACAAGATGGAGAATTCACTGTCTGGATTCTGCTCACATGCGTATACCCACGTAGTGAACTAATTGTTAATATCATCCAACCCTGTCCTTGGAAAATTAGGGATTGCCAATCTTATAAAGCAAGTCATTCTGCAATTGTAGACAGTAAGAGATCAATCTAGGGGAATTAGTAATTGCCATGTCATAATTAACAAAAAAAAATGCTGTTGTCTGAACTTGCTCAGGCTAACCATTTCTGTGATGACACAGAAAACATGAGTGCAGTTTTCATTCCTGCAGAAGGCAACCCATAGAATACCTGCATTGCACACACATGGTAGCTGTGTACAGCCATAATGGTATGAAATACATGACAGTGGGTGGCGGTGAAGGGAGCGGACATACTCTGTGGAGTAGGGTGGACATTGTACTGTGCATTCACAACAGTCAAATAGGACAAATATTCAGGCAGCCACATGGAATAGAGAGTACAGGAATACTGCAACATATACCACACACGATGAGGGTCTTGGTAACCATATTGACGCATGCCACAGGTCAAAGAAAGGGTTCTTTAAATGTTTGTAATGCAGACAGCACATGTGCAAGCCATTCTCTTGTACTGATCATTTTGCATGATGATGGGCTCTATCCGTATCACTACAGTGTTGTCCATCATTTAATGGAAGGAGATTGGCCTTGCTTCCTCATTCTGTTAATGAATGCTGATGTCACTGCTATAAGATTCAGACTTTGTGTGTCATATCCTGTGTTGTTTTTTTTTTTTGCACAACCATCACCACTGGCATTACGGAAATCCATGTCGTGCCAGAGAACTTCAGGTTTGATGGAGCATAAATGTGCAGTGCAGTATACGGGGTACCAGCTTAGTGGGACTGTATCTGTTACCAGACACCCTCACCGGATGCTTGTATGCAGTGTTTCCTCATGAGATACTGTCAGAGTTGCTTGAAGATGTTCTGCTGGCAATCTGAAGGTCGTTGGATGGCAAGCCTGTGGACTTTTCTTGTGGGCATTGCTGAAGGAACTAGTGTACTATAGATGTGTGGACAGCTAACGTCAAGGAATGCGTTGCTTGATTGTGGACTGCTGTGGTACATGTAATCAAACCAGTGATCACTTGCATGTGGTACAGGTGGCCGTTCCATGGTGATTGCATGCCTGCATTGAGATAGTGCAGTCAATTTGAACATTTGTTATTATGAAACTATTTAAGTTTATAATATGCATATGTTACAATGCCAAAAACATGTTCCTAAGAAATGCATTTACAAATGACAGAATATATATAAACCAAGTGTTAGAGCTGTGTATCTGATTTGTATTAAACTTAAATTACGTATCACCAATAAGGCGTTGTTTAGCACTAGTCCTATGGTACATAGGATGTGAACTGCATGCCGGACATGACTTTGTGTTCCCCTGGTCGCATGTGCTGCATTTTGAGTATTGAAAAGGTTGCCTGTTTGTAGGCATGGACGTGGTACTCACACTTTGTTTGCTGTTACTGCAAAAATGGTTAGCCTGAGCGAGTTCAGACAAGAGCACCTTTTTTGACAATTATGACATGTATGTTACTAATTTGCCTAGATAGGTCTCTTACTGCCTACAATTGCACAATTACATGTGTAATATGGCCTGGAGCCCTTAATTTTCCAACGATGGGATTGAATGGCAGTTACAATTTGTTCACATCATTTGCTTAAGCATGTGAACAAAATCCAGATGGTGAATGTTCATCTGGAATAGTTTTTGCTTTGTCACCTAATATGTTTCTCAACTAGGCTTCCTATACTCACTACCCTTGTTTGACATGGCTAACATGGGCCACAAACTGATTTACCATTTTATTCCGCCTGGTATATATAGACGAATCACATTATTATGACCACCTGCTAGAAGTGCCATCTGCAAAGTGTAGCCCATGTCTTATGGCCAGTGACATGGGCTGGTGAAGCGGGTATATAATGTGACCGATAGGCTGGCTGTAAACAGTGTGCTTCCTGCTGTCATAGGTCAGGGAAGCGATATAACAGAGTTGCAAAAAGGGATGATTATCCGCTTTTGGGCCAAGGGAGGCAGCATTTTGGAAACAGTAACGTTTGTGAACTGTTCACATGCTTCTGTGGTAAAGGTGTATCGTTGAGTGGACGAATGGCACCATTGTAAATAAGTCGTGGAAACTGCAGAGCTCCACCTACCATTCATGTCAGATGGGAACGTTGACTACAACAGTGCATGAAGGTCAACCAACAGGCTATAGTGGAACAGTTCACCGCCCAAATGAACCAGGAGGCATCTAGACATGTGTCTACTGCAACAGTTCGGTGAATCCTGCGAATAGGGCTGCGGAGTAGACGAAGGGTGACTGCACTCATGCTAACATAGGTGCACAACGAAAATGTCTGGAATTTGCTTGACAGTATGGCAATTCGACCACTGCTGATCGGCGATGGGTAGCCTTCTCCAACGAGTCACATTTTCAGCTGAATAGAATGAATGAACATCAGTGTGTCCTGCGAGAAACGTCTTGCTTCCATTGCTGGACGAACACAATGCTGTGGGTAAAGTTATCGTGGTGTTTTCTAGGTCAAATCATCCATGTGGAAGGCACTTTTGATTGATTTGGTTATGAATCCATCTTCTGCGATCACGTCCACCCGCACATGATTGTCTTTCCTCTGGAGGATGGGATCCTCTAGCACGATAATGCACCTTGCCGCATGGCTAGAAGTGTCCACACGGGGCTGGAAAAGCAAGAATAGGACTTCAAAGTTCTTCTGTGGCCTCCAAACAGCCCCAATCTTAATCCAATGTAACATCTGTGGGACCACGTCAATCGTATTCGCTGTCTGACTCCTCCGCCACACACCCTTCAACAGTTGTGGGATGCACTGTAGACAGTACGGCTTCAGATACCCAACGTGACCTATCAGCACCTGACTGAGTCACTGTCAGCTCGTCTAGCTGCTGTCCGTGCTGTGAAGGGTGGTTACTCTAGACACTAGCAGGTGGTTATAGTAATGTGACTCGACTGTGTAATGTTGTATATAATAAATGATAAAATTAATAGATGAAAAAAATTATCATCAATTATAGTAATTCTACAATAAGTAAATGTTTTAGTTAGTAAAAAGTGAAGATATTTGTTAACATTATTTGAATTTATGATATCAATTAATTTGATAGATTGAATGATACATTGTCAATTTAGTCTCTTTGTTCAGGAAAAACGTACTCTAATGGCATCTCTGTGGAATTATTTCAATTTGAACAGATAGAAGTTGACGTCCATTATGTACACCACTTCGTTAAAAGTTTCAGTAATCTTAATTCTAGTTCAAAGCTATAAATGTGATTGAAAACTGTCCATAATTGGCAGGAAAGATAGCAAGAAGACTTTATTACCGTACTTGTTGACATTTATTTATGAAATGCTACATATTGTTGTAAAATGTCAGTGAGATTGTTTGAAGTTTTCTCAATATTTCCTTAGTGCATATATTTTCCTAATTTGCTACTTTTCTTCCAGTTGCATATTTAGAATCACTTTCAGGGTCATTATTTGCCTGAAGAGCATGTAGTAGTTCGTCAGTGTAAATGGCTTGTTCTGTTGAACAAAAATCATAGTTGTTTGTAGTAGACATTTTTTACTTTTTAGTATTTGGTAGTCCTGTTTTGATTTTTAACTAGTCTGTATTCTCTTACAAAATTATCCAATTGCTTTCCACTTGTTCACAACTGTTGGCGCTGAAATGCAAATATATTGAATTTGTGTTGTATTTCAGTAACATTTATGTTATATATTTTTTTGTGTGTGGTGATTATTTTTATTTAGGCTCAAACTAATATACAAATGTAACTAATACATTTGTTACGTAGTTACGTAAAATGAGGCATACTATATTCTATAATTAATTAAATATTAAGTCAAAATGTGTTTTGTTTATTTTTATTTTGTTTTCAGATACTTGGCATCAAAGTACACTTGAAGATCTGGAATTCAATTTGCATGTCTTACAAAAAACAATCATGATAATTGTGAATGAAACTTGTGAAGCTATTTAGGAAGATTTGCATTTAACAAGAAATGCCAACCCCAAGCCAAGAAATGTGGCCTGAGAAGGAAAGAAAGAAAGAAAAAAAACTTCTTTCCAAATTGTTTTGGGGCAGCGGTTGGTGAGCACTTGGACATTGTCAACCAAATTTTGGGTCACAGTGTTGTAACTTCAGAAAAGATTTTTCACTAGTTCTTCTAGCAGTGATTGATAGTAATTGCAATTTATAGCCATCGATGTTGGTGCACATGGCAGTGACACCTCTGACCATTAAAATTGCAACACCAGGGAGGATTTGAGGTATCACTATCAGATTCAGTAAACGGAATACCCATCATACACTGATGACATACTACTCTTGCAGCTCGGTATGATGTACAGAACATAGGGAAATCAGTAGTGTGTGGCCCCACATTGGACGGCAATAACCACTGCTGCATGACAACATTGAGGGGAAGAGGCTTTGGATGTCCATCTGGGGTATCTCTGCATATTCTGCTTTGAAGCACGTTCAAAGTTCATCCATCATTGCTGTAGTTGTTGTGTAGCAGACAGTGGTCTTCCGATCATGGAGCACAAATTTTTGATGGGCGATAGATCCTATGAACGCACAGGCCAAGGAAGCAGTATGACACGGTCATCCAGGAACCATCAGATGATGTGTGCCACATGCAGCAAAACCTCTGCAATGTAACTGTTGCTGGTCAGTGTACCAGTGATGCAGAGTAATCATGAGTGGGACTGGAATCTAATTGTACCACATATTGACCATCCAGGTGCATAATGGACAATGTAGGACTTGGCCAGGCATGCACCACAGTGCCACCAGACACAGATAGGACCATCGTGGTGCTTCAAGCAGAAGCTGGGTCTGCTGGAGAAGACAATGTTATGCCATTTGTCTCTCCAGGCCAGATCTTCCATGCACCATTGCAGCCACAGGCTTCTGTGATGGTGAGTAGTCAGTGGCTGTCACAGTAATGGGTGCCTGGACAAGATGATCTGATGCCAAATCATGCATCCAGACACAGATTTATGTGTTATTGTTACATGTCTGAACTCCTGATTGTGTTTGATGTGGCTGTACGGTCCATAATAATTGTGCATACCACACCAGATGTCTGTGCAGCTGGGCTGTTGGCTTCCTGCATGTTGCTCAGCTCATCCTCCTTGACTCACTGATCCCATATCCGCTTCACTATGGTTGCATTTTTTCTAACATCAGAACCAATCTTGTGATAGGGTAATCCACAATCCCGATAGACCACGATTCTCTTGAGGTCAAAGGTGGAAACCTGTTTGTATTGTTGTGGTGTTCTTTGGCTTGCCATACTTGCTGCATCTGTTCACACAAATGACTCGGCATCATAATGCCTCTTCCTTTCAGTGGCTTCTTGACTTCCACTTAATGACTGCTTATCATTGTCACCATTGGCGCACATGCTGTGCCACTTGGCTCAATAACGAATTGTGTCATTGCCCTACCCTGCTCTATAGATTCCTTCAATGTGTGGTCTTTCAGGTGCATTTTTCTTTGTGTTGCAATTGAAATTGTTAGCAGCGTAGGTATATTCAAAGAATAGAATTTTTACAAGAGGCTTAAATAAAACCAACTTAATCTTCCGGAGCATAAACCCCTTGCCTTCAGCAGACAATCAAAGTAGAGGTCTGGCAGTGTCTTCTGTACTCTTGCCAATAAGGCTTTAGGACTGTCGAGATATCTAATGCTGCTAAAACCCTAACTGAAGGAAAAAGAAGTGTCTACAACTACAGAAATCGCAAAGCAAGACAATTTGAATTATGAGCAGCAATTGGTGCATTTTACATTCATGTATTTTAGTGGACCTAGAATTTGCCACTATGATGGTACTAACATGCTGTGTTTAAAAAGCTTTGTAAAGAAAGGAGACGGCTACATTTTTGAGTACTTTTTTTTTTGGAAATAATTTAGGATGAAGCAGATGTGGGATAGCATAAAAATAGTTTGCAAGTAGGAGACTTTTCTTGCGACTGTTTCAATGAACCTGGAGCCGTATTTTGGCAAAGGAAATACATAGGAACACATTTTATGGAAAGAAAAGTTTACTGTGTCAGGTGCCCTGTTATATGATGTAATTAGTTAAAACAATTACAAACATGTGATTGCTTGGATATAATTATTTTTTATTTAAATATTTATTAAAAATAAAACAAATTATTACAGAAGTAGTGGAATTTCAACAGTTGCAAGCTGCTATATATAATTTACAACAAAAGAGTGTTTTTCATTGTGCAGTCAGTCAGTACATATTAACTATGTCTGTGTGTTCTTTATTTTTAGCGGAATTAATTTTTTGAGCATGTCACTACTATGGGGTTTGTAAATGTGCATTTCTAACAGTGTAACTTAATCTGATTTTTAAAATAAATTTTGTCCACAATTGGATTTTGTTATGAACTGAATTTCTGAGAATAAAACAGGAGACATAAAAACTAATAAATAACATAAATACAGTTGCTGTGTTTTTACAACTGTTATCCAACACAATTATTTCAAATAAAAATTGAACTGGAAATTAATTCAAAGTTAATATTTTAAAGAAAGAAATTACCTTTTAGATAGTTATCTTCAGAAGTTTTTCATTTCATGTTTGTACATGGCCTCACAGACTTTACTTTAGCATTTAGCTTTTGTCAGGTTATAGTACTTATTGCTTGTAAAATATGGGGGCGTGGTTTATTTAATTACATTGGTAAACATTCCTGTGTCAAACGTTGCAAATTCATCTCAAAAACCAAAAACAACTGCAGTACACCAGGCAAGCACAGCCTTGAAACTGCTGCGAAAACATCTTGTATAGTTTTACCAATGCTACCAATGCATCCAGCTGTGTTGAAAGCACTTATTTATAACACTGATTCTCTAAGTACTTAAACACTCTTAAAGATTTAACTATTTGTTGCCCATTGACCTCTTGAATTTACATTGATGCAGCATTAAAAGGGTACTGCTTTTAGCGCTCATATAGAATGACCCTTAATACAACTTCCCTATGAGTATACATAAAAAAATAAGAGTGGTTCTGGATTTCATGAAATCCCAAAGTCATCCTAATTTTATACAGGCCTCTTCTCTTCATCCTGGATAGGGAAGAGACAAGGAATGGAACAGAAACCTTTAGGTTATTAGATAGTACAGTAAGTATTTATTTTTATTGCTGCTTTTATGCAAAATAAAATAATTTAGTTGTTTAACACATGTCCTATAGTCAGTAAGTTGTACATATGAACATCTATACAAATTGTTTGACATTCAAATTACAACTGAGAGAGTAGAGATTTGGGCAGCCTTTAACATCAAGGTCTTGAGAGCCGATTCAAATTGCAGTATGCTGAACATTCCAATTATAGTATGATAAACGTTTCAATTGTTTGTATGTTAAACACAGTTCATGAGAATTAAGAAATTGTTTACTCCCTGCTTTTTGTTTAATTGAATATCACCGGTTGTTAGAGGTTGACTTTAATATTAAAATAGTTCAATAAATTGAATAAAACAGTAGAATTAGAGTTTGACAGAGAAGAACACCACAATGATGGTAATTTTGAACCAGAATGCATTGCTGCAGAATCCGTTAACCATGCACGTGTTGCTCTGGTTGAATCTCGTATTTGTATACAAAGGTTTTCTCAGTGTAAAAGAAGACAATGAATGAAGCAAAAGATTGATAACCTATCATGTAAAATTAGAGGAAAATTAGACACAATTATCTCATTTTTCAGTGATGCTATTAACCATGAAGAAATTACTCAAAATAATAATTTAGTTTACTCTGAATTAATTGAAGAGTTAAAGGAGACGCACATGCTAGCACCTTTGATGAGAGATACAAAATTTCCGGAGTTTGGTGTCAAAATGCTGGAGCATTTCTGAAACCAAAGCTCAGTTTAAGTGCAGTGAATATTAAGTAAAAAAAAAATGCAATAAATTTATAAGCAAACCATGGTGCGCTACCATACGTTGATAACCAAAAAAAGTGTAAAGTATTTAAGTAATGCGACCGTACAAGAGTGATGATATAAGCAGTATCATGCCTATTTAAAGGACTGTGTAACATCTCCAAGTAGAAGGAAGACAAAAGAACAAAAATATCTAGTACTCTTTAATTTAAATGAAGTTTACTTGGAATTCAAAGAAACTCATCCATGTATAAAGATAAAGTTTTCAAAGTTTGCTTCATTAGTGTTGCATGCTAACTGGTGCTAGAGGCACGCCAGTTGTATGTGTGCACCTACAGCAATAAAATGTTAAATTTATGTTGGCAGCTACAGTGAGTAAAATATCGTACAAAAATTTAATAAAATTGATTGTGTTGATTAAAAAGAAAGTTGTATGCTTTCACAATGGCATAAATATCTTGGAATTGATGTGCTGGATAGAATAATCTGAAAGGAAGATGAGCTACTGAGTGGAATAAAGTTGTAGCATTGCAGCTAGATATATATATAATTGGTATATTTGGGGAATATTTCAATTGTCTATATTTCAGTCAAGGATAGTAATTCATGTAATATGTGAAAGGTCGCGGCAATGACAACTTGTTTGTGTTTGATATATTTCCGTGTTTCCAAATTTGTTATTTTCCTTTCCTCATTTCATCAGTAGTAACAGATGTAAACAACAGACGTCATAGGACAATGGCACATCCTTTCCTTTTCACTGGGTTAGTAAATTAAAAACATCGCCACAAGGCACAGCATAGTGAAACGAGGACAATAACAGAGGTCATCTTTGGCTGACATGACCAACTGCTTGAAAACAATGTTTTTTCAATGAGGAAACTTTCTACCAATATATAAGGAAGCACGACCTTTCTCGGGTATCACAACAGCTTGGCGCAGCACAATCGTTTTTCAGCTGTCAGTCGGACAGCCTGTAACGTGTGATCACGTGACTCGCACCGACCAGAGCCCACGACTTTAACCTCCTTTTTTATTTTGGACATTTCAAATAACTGTTAAATTTATTTTCCGTCTGTATGAGGAGTCAATAGGGCACCGGGAGAGAAAAGTAACGATTCTCTCTCGTCTTCGTAATTCTCAAAGTGAGAAGTTTTGTTTTATGAAGGCTGCCATTCTGTCTTTTTTTTTTTGTTCGTCGGCTGCGAGTGTCAGTATATATTTGCCGATAGTTGTTTTTGCCGAGACGACAATAAATCTTCAGTAAACATTTAACTACTTTTATTTATTGGCAATCCTGGTATAAAACAATCATTCATTATTATGTAGTCAAAGTCTCCAACTCACGCTGAACTAGTCCATTGGTGTTTACTGAGAACTACGAGAGAACAGGATAGTAGCCTGTAACAAAGTACAAACAGTTGTTGTCAACTGACTGCTGTGAGCTTGCCACCTTAGTGAAAAATATTGATTGATCTAAAGGAAATGTTGATAAAAATAAAAAAAAGTACATATTATGTATGGAGAGTGCATAATTTTGGCAGATTTCTCACAAAACTATAATTTTGTGATGCAAGATGGAGTACAGGCATTTCATTGGGTTAACCCACAAGCCACAATTCACCCATTTGGTGCCGGAGTTACAGTTAAACATCTTGTGACAAATGCTAGTTTACAAAAAAAAACACATAAAACGACATTGTATCGCCGCAAGAAATGTTAGAATTCTGTTTAAGCAAAATTTCCGGAATAATATTTTCCTTTGTGCGATCAGAAGATAATGCATCTTGTCTCTGGTCGCCATCTTGTTTATGGTCGCCATCTTGTTTCTGGTCGCCATTTTGTTTCTAGAATTTTCCACTTCATGCTCTGTCATTTCTGTTTTTCATGCTCTATGGTGCCATTTTGCTACTTCACTCGCTGTCATATCTTGTTTTTTCTATGCTCTGTCATTGCATTTTGTCTCTCTCTGTCTATCATTCCTTCTTTCCTTTCCGCCACTTGTTCTCTCTCCCACCACTTCTCTCTCTCGTCATCTTTGTCCACCATCTACATAGTTCCCTCGCTTAAGTGATGAACAACACACTTGGGATGCTGGTGTGTGCCACTGTCATCTGTTATCTTGATTTCTTTAGTTCCTTCATAGCATGCTAGGAGGCGCTGGTGTGCCACTATCTTGTTTACTGTAGTTTAAGTTGTTGAGCGACAACCAGAAGCGCTGTTAATTTTTGCAGATCGTAAAAAATCCTGTGGATGGGTGCAGGATCGAACTGCCAGACCTTGTGGTTGCTAGCATGGTTGACACCTTAGGCAACTGAACTATCAGGACATCTTTGAAGCAAGGGGTTTAAAAGAAATATATGTAATTGTGTGTGTGTGTGTGCTGGAACAAATAAATATTAAAGGTTGTCATGATCATTCTAGATTAAGAATGCGTAGTAATAATTTTATATAAGTTTTTTGAAGCCCTTATGACGATCCGAGATATACATTATATAGATAAGCAGTAAGAATTTTTTTCATATAGTCGTACTCGTGCAATAAGAATTTTTTAATATAGTAGTAATTGTTTCGAAGTATTTTGTCTTTTAAAAAAATACATGTTTTAGTGTAAATATCTGTTTTTCTATACATATGTCACGTTTCAGTCTTCAGAGAATTTTTTTGTTATTGTCATAGATAAGAATTGTATTTTTTCTTTTTATGTATATTTTTTCTTTCTAAGTATTCTTTTCTTTCTGAGTTTTTTTTCTAAGTATTTTTTTCTTATTAAAAATATTATGGAATGTGTACCTTAAAAATATAGCACATTTTTATTACATTTTTAATTCAGTTTTTTATTTACTTATTTTTTATATTGAAGAGATTTCTTTTTCTTGTGCCAGTCTTCCATCCTTCGGTTTGAAACTGGTCATCCATCCTTCAATTCAGAACTGTTCATCTATCCTTCCTCCTGGAACTGCCTGGCTGTTAAAGCAACTATGCGCACACAGGTCTCCGGCTGGGGACGGAGCAATACAGTACACTCTTACAGTACTACAGAGATTTAAAACATATATATTTAGTCTTCATGGTGCTGTAAAATTTAGCTGTACAGGCAGGTTACAATGCCGAAAATTATACAACCTAGGACAAAAGAACACAATGGACAGAAGAAACAAGAACAAAGAAAAACCCGAAAGTAAGTAAACAGAGGCATTGTAGATAGAGAGGAAGAAAAGAAAGATAGGAAGTAGATGGGTAGGGTTGATAAGAACACACTTAGTATTCTGCCATCCAATATCCGTCTGTCATCCTGCCTAATGGCCATGGCTTTGTTCATGCATTGGGTGTAAACTTCATAGTGTCATGATCTTATATTATTCATTGTTACTCACATGACTTGCTGTTGTTTCAACACCATCTTGTAATCTTCCAATGTTATTTTTTAGATTTTTCTTCTGGACTCATTTCTTGACAGCATCTCTCCCAGTGTAAATAATTGGCACTGTTGATGGACTAGTTGTTTTGGTGGCAGGTGTGATGTCATTATATATTTGAACATACAGTAGTGTCCCGCTAATCCAAACTAATTGGGACAGAACACTGTTCAGATTAGCAAGTTTTCGGATTAACCGAAATTATGTAAAACTATTTAATAATTTTAATGAAATATGCAAATAATGTATATTGTAATATGAAACGAGTGTACTGTACTTGAAGCGCTCACGAGCACTGGAGATCACGACCCTTCCCACCCCCTTTCACCAGTGAATCATCTTTACTGGCACCTGCGCTATTGTTTACCACCTTTGGTCAGGAGAAGGGTGCGGGGGGAGTCAGTTGCCTGCTGTTTTTGTCGCAGTTAGCACATGCATAGTTCTGTCGAGTGGATCAGGTGTGTTTGTAGGCCTAGTGTTGGTTCAGTGGTTAGTGAAATGGTTAGCAAACGTAAACATACAACATGTACACTTAGTGATAAGTTAGAAGTTTTATAGCGTTTAGATAAAGGTGAGAGTGCAAGTAAATTGTCTGTAGAGTTTGACATGGTCAAGGCCACAATAACTAAGTGGAAGAAAAACAATGCCGAGATCGAACAGTTCTGTACCACTTTGACTAAAAAAAACTCTTGAAGTTCGGAAAACATCAAAACTTTCACAGTTTGAAGAAGTTGACCAAGCCCTTTTTCTTTGGTTTACTCAGGAAAGAGAATGGGGAATGTCTCTAAGTGGACCTCTTATTCAAGAACAAGTTCATCCCAACAAATTACTGAATGGTGGTGATTCTTTTCATGGGGCCATTGGGTGGTTGGATAGGTGGAAGAAAGATTCGCCAGTTAACTGGAGAGCAGCTTTCTGCTGATCATCCAGCTGCTGAATCCTGCCTTGGTGAGTTTGCTGCTGTAATATCTGAGGGGGGGATATTCTTCCCAAAAAGTTTATAATGCCAATGATACTGGCTTGAACTATAAAAAGTTTAGCAGCCAAACAAGAATCCCAACCTCTGGGCTTCAAAATGAGCGAGGAGCGCGTGACTTTAATGGCTTGCAGTAATGCCACAGATAATCACAAGCTACTGTTAATGATGATTGGAAAATCTGTAAAACCTCGGGCATTTAAAAATCTCAACATGAAGTCTCTTCCTGTGTATTACAAGAACCAAAAAAAAAGTGTGGATGGACGGAATGTTGTTCAGCGAGTGGTTTCACGAGCAGTTTGTACCTACAGTTAAATGGTTCTGCCAAGAAAATGACTTGCCACCTCATGCTATTCTTCTCATTGACAATGCCCCATCTCATCCGGACGTGGAGCAACTTACCGATGGTGACCTTAAAGCTGTATTTTTACCTCCCAATGTAATGCCCTTGCTATAGCCAATGGACCTGGGGTGTTTCAAGCATGCAAGCTCATTTACCGAAAAATTTTTCTATGAACCCTGATCGAAGATGATGAAAGTTCAGTGACCTTGTTACAAAAAATTAAAAATGTTAACATTAAGTATGTTGTTTACTGGGCTGCTGAGTCGTGGGAGTCTGTAACCAAGCAAACCTTAAAAAAGTCATTTAAAAAATCTGGCCTTCCTTCAAATTCTTTGAAAGTCCGGAAGCTCACAATGAAGCAGAACTCTTAGAACTGTTAAAGCGGATTCCCAGATGCAATCGATGCCGACATCAATGTGTGATTGGCAGCAGATTGTGCTAGCCATGAAAATCTGACTGACGAATAGTTTGTCGCAGCCGTTAATCAAGATGCCTGAAGTCTGAAGTGATGGCAAGCCTGAGGGTGATACGGAGCAGCTAGTGTCACATGCAGATGCTGCAGCGGCCCTTGACCTCGCGCTTCATTATGTTGAACAACAGGACAGTGCTACATCTGCAGATATGTTCATGAGAAAGTGGCGCAATAAAACATTGTCAAAGATTCTTTTCACTTCGCTAACAGAAACTTAGAGTTTTTGAGTTTGAACAAATGATGTTTGTACATATCTTTTCTTCAGTAATGTATTTAGCATTTTCCTGTAGCATTTTACATATTCTTATTATTACAGGTGTATTTTTTGTGTATGTACTGTTCCTACTGTATTTTGTGTAGGATTTAAAATAAAGTTGATGGCTACAATTTATATTGTTTGTTTTATATTGCCTTTTCTTTACCAATTAAATCAACGAAAACAATCTATTGAACAAAAAAACTTCAGCATTTGTAAATGTAGTTTTTTCCAACAACACGTGAAATTCGGATTAGCCGAGTTTGGATTAGCGGGACTCAACTGCAATAGCAAAAACTCTATGCTTCGTGTTTCTGATAAGAGTGCGTGCTTGATGTCTGGGGGTTGGCCTGGCAGGTTAGAACAGGCAGGACCATGGTCTCGAAATCTGTGTATACAACTATTGTCATTTAGTCTGCATCGTGATCATTTTTAAGTTTGAAGCTTGGTAGTCTTGTCATTTCTCCATCTAAATTTGTGCAGGGGTATGATAGCTGCAGTAATTTTTGTGCTTCGCCAGCATTTCTTCACCAGTCTTTTTGATCACTTGTGCAAGGTCGTGGTAGGACGTGAAACACCTTTTACAAATATGGAGATTTTCTTTGTGGGCTGTCACTTAGAGGCATGAAAAATTTTTTTGTGTGTATGAAATGTGCATTGTCTTCAGTAGTGAGGAGGTTGTGATTGAAATACACAGGTTTCGCATCTCAGACTCTTCTTGGTGCCATCATCATTTCATCATTGGTTATGAATATATTTACTATACTCCAGGATTTTGTTTCTCAAATTTGGTTATCTGAAGCAGAGGTGCAGAAAATTCAATACCATCAAAGTCAAACTTGTTTTCCAGCTCTCTGTAGCATTTGTCTACATGCTGTGGGTTTTGACCTTTAATGTATCTGGCGAGTGTGGCCCACTTGAAGCACTTATAATCCTTGTTTTCGGGTTTGTCATGGCTTTCCTGTTTGGATGTGTGCTGGCAAATCAATATATTTGGTTGCGTGCAGTGGGTCCAATTTATTTATACTGAACTGTATTTTTTCTTCACTGCTGTGTGGGTCCATACAGATTTCTTTGGCATGTCCTCCTCCTGCTGGCATATCTTAATCAAGCTGGCTGCCACTCTGGCCCCCAGGACAATCGTCTGTCGAGGTGCTGGTGTTGGTGTTGATACTGGTACTGGGTGCTGCTGGGAAACATCATTGCATCTGGTCTTCTTTGCGGGGGCTGCACACTTCTTACTGTTCTCCTTGCTTGTTTGCCCTAGAATATTCCTTGCTGCAGTCCTCGCAGGCAAAAGTCTTCTTTGCCGGATTAAACTTGCACCCGTTTTCATGTCTTCGGGCATTTGCTGTGTTGGAAAATGGGGCATTACAAAACTTGCAGTTGCCAGCTGCTTTCTGCTGCACTGTGCCATTGCAGCTCTTCAAATGTCACTTTGTGTCATCCTTCCATCCAGTCTGCATCCCGCACTTCTCACAGACTTGCTTATCTTCTCTGTGAGGATTATGGACACAGGTCCTCTTGTGCCTCAATGCATTGTTGCGTACAGAATATACTTGCTGCATAAACCACATGGTAACCCTAGCGGCAGTAGCATATAGCACATTGTAACCCTAGTAGTGCACTTACCCTAGGGACAGTATGAGGCAAAGGAAGTTAACCCCTCAAAATACCCACGTCAACATGACCGCTGTTTGTGCTGTAGACTTCAGCAAATGAACACGCAACACATGGGCTTGAATATGAATAATAATTTGGTCACAACAGGTTTATGCAAAAAAAATTGGTGCTGAAGCTGGAAAAAAGTATAATTAATGTACAAATACATATGCCAACAAAGCCTGTGCAACTACTCTGCGCCCAAGAAAAGATAATATATAGTACTGTTCATCTGTTATGTAATTTTTTTTCACTGAACCATGCCATAGACAGGTTATTTATGAATGAGAATAATAGTTTTATAAAAACAAACAAAATAGTTTTTCATACACACAACACTTCGAAAAAATTATTTTGTCAATGAGTGTAGTTACTATTTTTTAAAATAAAATTCTTTATCAAAATCTCCAACATATGGTCACGAATAATATTAATAATTTGGGCACATCTGTAATGCAAAATAATTTGATGAAGCTGGAAAAAGAGTTTAATTAATATACATATGCATATGACAAGAAAGCCTGTGTAATTACTATGTCTCCAAGTATATTTATACAATGTGTAGCAAAACTTTAAAAAAAAAATTATCCACAATATGAAAACACATTTCATCTGAAGGATTTAAGTTTTAAAACAGAATAATGTAGTTAAATTTTTTTCACTGCATCATGTCATAAATGAGGTATTTACGAATGTGAATAATCGTTTTTTTAAAAAGCAACAATTTTTTTTATAGGCACAACACTATATATTTTGTCAATGAGTATAGCTAAAATCCTCAAAAACAATTTTGCATGTACACAGTAGTGTACTAGGGCTCTCAAACATCCTACCATGGAAGTCACTTAACCTGGCCACATGTTAACCACATAATGTAAAAAAGGTATAATAAACACGCGCAGAATAGTTGTCTCTTAGTTGTAAATACTCATTGCTTGAATTTAAGTGAAGAAGCTGGGTTTTCCTTACAGATGTACTGACCTGACCGCAAGACGACAAATCAGGAACTCCAGGAATTGGCAGGACCAGCGACTGCTGACTGCAAAGACATATAAAGGATCAATGCGCATTAAAAATCATATACGTGAACAAATGCATAACTTTTAATCATCTCATCGGTGCTAGTATTTACTTTCAAAAGAATTTGCAACACATGAGAACTGACAGTCATTGCTGACTTACTCCAATGTCAGTTGACATGCCAAGCACGAACCTTTGGCAAAGAACATACATACTGGCTGACAATCACTGCAAAAAAAAAGTGTAGTTAATAACTTGCATCGTAACATTCAGTAAGCACACAAAACTATTTTATTTTAAACTACCAGACCAGTACCTATTTACTTCCCTGATCATAATTTTTCCAGAACCATTTGAGATATCTCTATGAAGCAAAGACTAAGGTGGTCCTGGGGTTATTATCTATAGAATGTGTAAATTTGATGTCAATATGTTCAGTGGTTTTTGAGTTAAATGCAATCGGACACACACACACAGACATGAAAAATATTAACATAAGATATGGCTTAGTAATTAATTAAACTATATGACAAAATAATTAAAAGTGAGAAATTCAAAAATCACACACACTTATTTTATTTAGTTTTTTTAATTAGTTTGTATAAAAACTTTCTTAAAAATATTAAAGAGCTCATTGCCAAACAAATTAACAAGAAACTGCATCAGTTCTTTATTGTAAAATTAAAGAGCTCAATGGAAAACAATCTGCATAAAATTTAATGACAGTAAATTAGAGCTGGTTAGAAAACAAATTAACAAGAAAGCAATCTGTATAAAATTTGATGGCAAATAAATTTAAGAGCTCGTTAGCGAACTAATGAACAACAATGCAATCTATAAAACTCAATGATAAAAAAAATTTGAACCACCATACCTTAGCGTTTAATTCCTCCAAGAGAAACTTAAAGACGACCGTGAAACTTCACAATAACTCTCAAAGCACAAATTGGCGAAGCTTAAGGGGTACTTGGATATGCAGACAAGAGTTGATATCAGAGTGAGAGATTTGGGGATGCTTCAGCTTTTATATATCATAGTCAAATTATGGAAATGCGTGGAGTGATTTAAGGAATATAGTACTTGCAGAGTAGGGACCACCATGGCAGACTTCCTCCTCCTTCATCACAAAGTATGTAAGGAGGGTGTGCCATATAAGGTAACAATTTTGGTAAAGCGTTTTCATTGGCCGAGTGTGTGGGGGTCTTCTACCTCCTCCACTATCAGGTTATTTTGAGAGGGGAAAACTGTAAATTTGATATATATATATATAAAAATAGCCTGTACCCGAGTGATTTCCACATGTCGTGGAGAGGGATGAAACACTTAACATATTTCTCTCCTGACACTAAGTATTTTCTCCTGATTGATGTTAATTACTGCTCAAGCTGTCAGCTACCCCGGCATTGTGGTGGTAAAACACTGAGCATAGTTCTTTGCTTAGTGATATTAGCTACTGAAGTTGTCAGTTGCCCCAGCATTGCGGGTGGTGTAACACTGGGCATGTTCTCTCCTGATTGATATTAATGACCACTCAAGTTGCTGGACACTGCCTGTAGGAGAGCGTTAGCCACCTCTCGCTTCAACCACCCAAGGAGGGAAGGTTACAGCGAGAAAGGCTTGCACTATGATCACCCAAGGGACGGCAACCTCTGTGCCGCTCACCCAGATACCTTCCGTAGTGATTTTCAAAATTTTCTCTCAATTCAAGTATGGTTCTATACACTTTCATTCTTTTATTTTCAACCTTTGATATTTATTGAGAAAAATATTTCACGTGCATGATCATTTTTTAATTTTTTTATACTCAGGTTAATTTTGTTTTTAATTTCATATCAAATACTTTTTTTATCCTAATCCTAATAATTATTATTATAAATGCAGAAGTTTGTATATTTGTTTGTTACTCACACGTTTTAACGACTTGATGGATTTAAATTAAATTTGGTACAGGAGTAGATTTTATTCTGGGTTAGCACATAGGGTACTTTTCATCCGGAAACATTAACAGTTTTTTTTTAGGAAATATATAAAAGCCATTTGAGTAGGCACTGGTTGGTGGTCTGTTTTTTACACTCCGTAGGGAAATGATCGGTTTTCCAGGATGAAAAGTACCCTATGCGCTAATCCAGAATATTACAATAATGAACAACAACAATTAAGATAAAGCACTTAGTAATTATAGTTAAGGTTTGAATTTTGCATGTGGGTGGAGCCGCTGGTAAAAGTTAGTGTAAAATAATTATTTTATGTGAATAGGGCGTAGAATGAAAAAACTCATACACACATTTTATTAAGGTTATTATATATTTTTACATATCTTAATTTTTTTATACATTTTTTGTTTAGCTTTATGACTGATCTGCACATCATTTTTTTTCTTCTACTGACCAATAATACAATAATACAATACATTTGCTTTAGACTTTCAAAATATTATTACATGTTTGCAATTAGCAGCCTTAGTTAAAATTTAGTTAAATTAATTACAATGAAGAATTTACTGAGGCAAAGAACACTAATAAGAATTATTATGACAAGCAATTATCATCAAAAATCATTGCAAAATATAACTGAGACGAAAAAACTGTTTGCATCAAGTTTCACAAAAAAAATAATTACAGCGAGTCTAACAATCTATGAAAACTTGCCTGAAAATATCTTTTACAAAAATTATTAGAACTGGTGACTCGGTACTAAGCAAAATGGGGCCTCTGACCATGTTTGATGTATCATGTAAGTAAGTCTCTTCACCACTGGAACCTCCATGAATATTTTACTTCTTACAGCTACAGGTCTCTAGTTCCATGGTGGAGTTTTGTTTCCGCGTATGTCTTGTCGTGTGCTTTGGGCGCAGCAGGCATTTCTCCCTGGCCTATATACTAAGCAAAAGACACGAGTTCATCACCAGTGCAAGGTAAAGGTGTTTATTTCTAATGCAGAAAACCGCACAGTTGCCATACATAGAACATGACATTATTTCTTGACAGTGTTCAAACATTTTTAGCTTGTGAGGCATGGTGATGATGTAAGATGGCCAGCTCGCTCCCCAGAACTCTCACCCCTCAATTTTTTCCTGTGGGAACAGTGAAAGATAGGGTGTAAAACACAGTTCGTACGATGCCAGAAGACATGCAGGAACACATTATCGCAGCTTGCAGAAGCATTAAGCCAGAAACACTTCAGGCGGCTCGTCACTTGCTACATGTGCATTACAGATGTGTATTGCTGTAGATGGTAAACACATTATACATGTTGTGAAAATACAAAATGTGGGGAGAGTTACTATAATAACTGTGCTCTTTTGTACTATGCATGTTTGCATTTCTCCTTAGGTTGATTAATTTTATTCTTGTTGTACATCTGTATGCACTTGTTACTCAGTATAGTTAATGACTAAGAAACAAATCCTGAATTACGTTGGTATCTGAATAAAATGTAATATATTGATATCAGACTTGCACTCACATTGCTCGTCTTACCTCCTCTCCGGTTCTCTCCTTTGTCCAATACCACATTCAGTGCCCTTTTCCCCATTAAGGTAAGTACCACGCTGCTATAAGGCAGCGGTCCCGCTAAGATGAGTCAGGGCACGTGTTGCTTGCTTATAGCTGTGAGAACAGTTCCACTGCCCCATGTTACCGGCCCACTAAACTTAATAATATTTTCACATTTTTTGTTGCAGTTTCTGTGTTACTTTCCATTCCATATGCTATCATTGAATTCCTCACTTCATGTATGTTCAGATGCCATTGAAATAAATTTGTTACCAGGAAAAATCATATTTGGTTTAAATATTCCTGTCCATAAACGTGTTATGAATAGTCCCTTTGCGGCAAATTACTTGCCCTTGTACGTAATTTCATTTAGCGAAAACCACGTTTCGTGATAAGCAACAATTTCGGAAATTTTGGAGGTGTCCACGTTAGGTTGACCGGACTACCTGTATGTATGTGAATCAAATTCTTAATAATAAAACTAAAATATGGACAAGAAATGTAGGAAATTAATTAATTTGCAGTTGCTTGTAGGTGGTGTATTTCAGACAAAATAAAACTGATTTTGTGTAAAGCATTGTTATTGTTTATTTCTCTACCCTGGCAAGGCAAATGCATTTAAGTGGCTTCTTGATTAATATAAACACATAAATTTCTCAATAGAAGCATAATTATTTTTAACTGAACCTTATAAATAAGTACATCATTTCTAATGACACGAGGCATGGAAAGAACATTCATGCTAAGCAAACAAATAAGTCAAAAATGTGTAAATTCATTTTAGCCACAAGATTTATTAATAAACTACCCACTCTAGTGTAACAGCATTAAAAAACTAAGAAGTTTTCTGTTTTCAAGAAATGCCTAAAAATACCTCATTGTAAAAGATGAGCATATGCACTATATTATATTATAAAAATACTGTGTGTTTATGCTGTAATAGAATAATCTTTTTGTTATTTAATTTGTACATACTGCTGATATAACATGCTTATTGGAACGTTTAATGGGAACCATACTAATTAGTGGATAAAAATTTGAATTTAAGAAAATTTTGAACATTTCCAAAACAAATCTTTGAAGGAAATTGAACTGTTCAGTTTCTTGAATTTTAAAATGGCTGCCATTATGACATTGAAGTGCCATCAGATGATGTTCATGAAATTGAATTTATAAAAAAAAATTGGATATAATTTGAAGCAATATTTATGTGAAATGGCCTTAAGAGTGAGATGAGTTATACTGAACTTACGTGTGCCACCCAGCTTTCCTCCAAATAGCAAGTTATGTTTTTTGAAAAGGGAGGGGGGGGGGGTGTAAACATAAGGGCTGTGGTTGGGAATCAATAGGAGCTGTGGCTGTTGCCCATGTACCCATAAATTAAACAATTTTACAATGCTAACTCATCAAAACCAGCTACATTGAAGGAATTGACATGGCAATATTCTCTGAGGTAATGCCCACCCAATCAACTCTCCGAACAGACTCCAGTAGCATCAGGCAGTAGTACAAGAAAACAGAAGTGCCAAGCAGGCCCAATACAGGACTATTGCCAACAAACTATAACAAAACTTATGTTATTCAAGGAAGAACTGTTGTAATTTTTGTGCTTTTGTGCATAAAGTTCTACAATTTTGCTTTTAGTAAACAACTAGCCAACAACAAAAAAATCTTGGAAGCTCTTTCAGATGAGGTTGGGGAAGAAGTGAAAATGATCACGTGCATACATAAAGAAGTGTACAAAATTTATAATAATGAAGTATGGTGTAACTTAATTGCTAGTACCATAATACATACTGATAATTCCTCATAACTTTTTTTAATTATCTTGTTAAATAGTATTTATTTTGTAGGCATTCATTTCAATTTTCTAGGGTATGTTAAGCAATATAGATACATTGGAATGGTGTCCTGACAAGACCTTACAAAAATGCACAAACCTATAAAAGTTTTGTTTTTTCACTACATCCTTATAAAAAATGCACTGAGAAAACCTAACTATTAAGACTGTAAGAAAACAAACGTCAAAACCTTTGGGAAAGACTTTTTGTGTGTATAAGATACAAACACATTGGACAAGCATAGATCCAGAATCACATAATTATGGTGCTAGAGCTCTTCCTGTTCATCTCTGTTTATATTGCATGGTGCATTGGCCGAGTTTTTTTTTTGTGAAATACCATTATATTTTTCATGATCATTGAACATTACATCACATGCCAAAAAAAGTAAAACAATAACTTTGATATTTGATTTTAAATATTAATCTAGTCTATATGGCATCCAATGTAAAGAGAAGTATTGGTGGGGAGTTTTAGCAAGGAAATAAATTTCTGGACCGGTAGTCAATATAAAGTGTGTTCTTTCTTTGTAAGTGAAGAATGTTTCCTGCAAGGTTTGGATATGTATTTTTGTTATACCCTGCATAAAAACTCCCAAATATTATAAGCAGCATATGCAACTATGGTATGAAAAAATACAATCATAAGCACTACAGTAAGAGCACCCTTTTTTTTAGCCTTTTTTCCAAAGGAAATAAAGGCTTATTTCTTGTGTGTGTGCACGCATATGTGCATGAGCTTGTGCACGTCTCATTTCAATTTTTTAACAGAATTTCTCCAAACACACTACACATATAATACTAAGTAAGGACACCTGAAGTTTGTTTTCAACCATGCAGAGCAGTTACTTTCAGAATGGATGCCATTTTAAAATTTAGGGTAATATGTCATATATAACAATTTAAACCAAATTATGTATGCTGAAAGCACAAGTTGTGTGCCTTGAATTCAGTGGTGAATATAGTTGTTGGTCCGTCATTTTGGAATGTTGTGCCACATAAAAAAATAGTTTTTACGTTATATCTCAAATTACTCTACAACTTTTTTGCAAAATTTGGTATGTACATAATACTGTGATGACCTTGGACAATGTAGGTGATTAAACATAATTAGGCACTTCCAAATTGGTGGCTATGCAAATATTCGAGGTTTATGTGGTTTAACTACCACACCATTTGACCAATTTCAACCAAATTTTGTATGCTGACAGTATCTATTACAAGCATTATAGAAACCAAAAATAACCACTTTTGTCCACCATTTTGAAAGCTAAGCAATACATGAATTAATAAAGATTTTGTATTATATCTCTGGATACAATTGACAGATTCATACCAAATTTGGCAATCAAGTAGTACTGCTACAGTTCATATGTACAAATATGTTTAAAGTATGTCAAACACAATAATTTTAAAATTGCGGCCATGTAGCTATTTTATCACATTATGCTATATCTTCAAAACTATTTATTCAATTCTGACTTAACGTATGCTGGGAGTATATGTAACAAACATCAAATGTGTGTACATGGAGCCTCTTTGTTCCTCCATTTTGTATGGTAGTGTCTCAAATAAATAACGTGTTTGTCATATATGTGGAAACAATGGACCGATTCCTTCCAAATATGGCAAACAAGTAGTATTGCGGTATGTGATAACTGATATGTTTTAATTGTGTCAGACATTTAGTTTTAAAATGGCTGCCATATAGCTATTTTAGTTTTGTGTGTTCTATCGTCGATACCATGTAATTCCTATGAAAATTTGTATGATTGCTGTATATATTACAATCATCAAATGTGTCCACACAAAATCTCTTGTCCAACATTTTTTAAATAGTATCACATTACAAAATAAAATTACGTAATATCTCCAGAAAAAACAGCATATTTCTACCAAATTTGGCAAACAAGTAGCACTATGGCAGGCAATGTAAACGGAGAAACTTTGAGAGGGCCAGACATGCACATTTTCAAATGGTTGTCATATAAAAAATTTTTAGATCAGGATTTTTTATCTACAAAACAAAACAAATTTCAACTTAACTTTGTATGCTGATGTTATCAATTATGTCCATAAAAATTGTGTATGCAAAGCCTGTATATGGTAAAACCCTTTATTGTACATTAAATCTTATATGATCAGATACACATATATTAACATTATGAATACACATTAAGGATTATGTACCAATTCTACATAACCCAATATCTTCATATTACAAGTACCTGTTAACTTTCTGTATATATAAATCTGATCACAAAACATTGAATTAAATTTTCTTTCGTCAATACATAACAGGATTTCCAAATGAACTTTATAAAAGCAGTACTACTTGCAATACCTTTATTAACTGGAACTGTTTTCCAATAAATAATATTATTATAAGGTTTTATCTGTTTACCTGCTTCAATACTTACCAGCTGGTGAGGGTCTGGTGAGCGAAGCGAGCCAGACAGAGCGCCACTCTGCTGCAAACCAAGGTATATTGAGTTCTAGCGTAGCCTTGTGGCACATGCAAAAGTACTTATTGCTTATATTTGCGATACACTTAAAAATACTTACTGTGACAACTGATAGTGAACAAGATCCCCTGAAGAGGGATTTTAGAGACAATACACCCTTGCGGTGTACAATAATAATAATAATAATAATAGTTATATGTTTTAAGTGTTTGTCTCTTATTTTTCTAATGACACCGGTACAAACATTTTAGATAAGTGTTCTGTATCTAAAAATCTACGTAACACATTTAAATTTAACTTTGTATATTGTGTGCTGATACATAAACTTGTGTCCTCAATTTATGATCGTCAGATGAACAAAGGTGGTTTTATGCCATATCTTGAGGAGCAATCTGCAGATTCATACAAAAATTTATTGCAATTAGTGCTACAGTAGGGTTGTGAATTAACGTGTGTTCTGTGCGGGGTTTATATAAATAATTTAGAGTAGTTGGTTTTACCTATGAAATGTTTCCACAAAATTCAACAAAATATATTTTTGGAAAAATAAAACTTGCACAACATTTTGCACATCTACAGAAGGCCATTTAAAGTTGCGTGATTTAAGTGGTGTCCGAAAATAATTTTCAAAATCACGGATGGCCATATATATATTTTAAATTTTAACAAATTCAATCAAACTTTTAATGCTGACTGTGTCTATTAGAAACATTGTATACAGAGCCTCTTAATGAAATTTTGTGAGATAACACCGTTTAAGGAAATGTTTTTGTCATGTATCGCAGACCAACCAACAGATTTCCACCAAATTTTTCACTTAAGTAGCATTACGGTAGGCCAGACATTTATTTTCAAATTAATGGCCGTGTAAATATTTCAGGTGTTTACAGAAAAAAAAATCGAAATATTGTACCACACCAAGCATGTATTGCAGGGTACCAACACTTGCCGGATACACTAAGTATAGTCTTGGATCATTCATAGCACAGACACAGGCAGCAATACAGTCTGGCATGGATGCATACAGACATTGGGTATTCTCCTGAAGAAGATCCTGTCACAGCTCCAAATCTGCAGGAATTGCCACTGGCCGAAGTTGCCATCCAATCTGGCCCCAAAGGTTTTTGAAGGATAAGATCTCTGGGAACCTTACTGGCAAAGGAAGCTTATTGACATGAAGGCAGGCCAGAGACACCTGTGCTGTACAAGGCTGGACATTATCTTGCTGGAAAATGGGGTTGTCAAGCTGCACCAGGAAAGGGAGTGCACATGGTCACAGGGTTTCCTGGATGTATCACCTTGCTGTCAGGGTTCCTTCAATCACCACAAGTGGGATGCTGGAATCATAGGAAATGGCACTGCACATCATGGCACCTCTCGTTGGGGCAGTATGTTGCTTTACAATGAAGTGTGGATCACAATGCTTGCCGGGATGTCTCCAGACTCGAATTTGGTGATCTTCTGTATCCAGACAGAACCGTGATTTGTTGCTAAACACCACTTATCATGAATACACAAGCTGCCATGATGCCAGTTCTCAGCAGGTCTCATATGCTTGGTGATTTTCAGGTCATTATCGTAAACATTGTGTAAGGGATGCCATGATTACATGTTGCTCTGCTAACCGCCTGGATATGGTACTGGTGGACTTAGGTATATCTCCAGCTGCCATGACATGTCCTTGGATGGTATACAGTGATGACCATGGATTGCTTACAGTCTGTCGCGCAATGAAACAATCCTCCCAGCTGGTGGTCCGCTGGGATCAATCCGAGCCTTCTCGACTGGTGTTCATAAACTCCTGTTCCCAATGCATCCAACACAGACTCACAACGTAGGCACAATGGTTCAAGAGGCAAGCAGTGGGCCGAAATGTCCAACTTGCCTTTCGGAGGAAGATGATTATGATGGAGTGTCGTTCCTGTCAAACCCATTCAGCTGGGCGAAAGCTTATCAAATGCATCATTGGGACATGCTTTGTATTCACTGAACTTGGCTCTCTTTCTCTCTACATTTGAATACGTTAGCAATAATGAATCAAAATATTTTATGACTAATCAAATGTTGCTAAGGTTTGTAAAAAATAACAGTGACATTAGTTATGGCCTAACACCTAATAACTGATGCTCAATATATTCTATATAAAAATTTTAATTTTTAAAGACGTACTTCACTGTAAAACTAACAACTGAAAAGTAATGAAATGTTAACTTTTACTAATTGTAAACATTTTTACTAATTGTAAACATTTTTACTAATTGTAAACATTTTTACTAATTGTAATCATTATTTACTAATTGTAATCATTTTTATTGTTTGTAATCATTTTTATTGTTTGTATACATTATTTATTGATTGTAAACATTACTTACTGATTGTAAACATTATTTACTGATTGATTGCATTACTTACTGATTTTAAACATTATTTACTGATTGATTGCAAACCTTATTTATTGATTGCAAACATTTTTACTAATTGTAAACATTATTTACTAATTGTAAACATTACTATAATTACTACCAATGGAACTGACACCAACTTAAAAAATTTTAGGCCAAAGTTAATTACAGGAGATTTATTAATATTTAGGTAACATTTTTAACTGTTCAAAGTCAAACGTTATTCACCATGTATAAATCTACTGAATTTAACTCAACAGAAAAATGTCTTTCAAATAAAAAGAAAACCCAGAAGTCCTGGCCTCCCCTTGCCATCAAAAATGTTGAGAAATATAGAGCAACATTAAGTTTTTCTAAGCACAGAATTTTCAGTAGTTTCTTGCATGAAAATTAATGTATTTTTATTGAAATATTAATTTATTTTTAATAGATATGCATCTTCTGTAAACTGATATCCTTGAAGGGTGTATAAGAAAATATTTTGTTGCCTACTATACATTAAACATTGAGCTTGAGCGCAAGCTCCTGGCATATGCAAGTCCGATGATGTTCGTGTGTGTGTGTGTGTGAATTATTTACTAAATTAGGTTGTAAAAAAAATTTTATGTCTGTATTTTTTTGCATGTCTCTGTAATCACAGTTTCGCAATTTAAATAATATTGTCCTCTTTACAAGGCTTTTGTCTGTCGAATAAAACTAAAGTCTCATGTTCAATTTCTAATTGTTCATGGCATCCATATGCCAGTGCTGAAAACAAACTTGCAGTTTGGAGGGATAAACTTTGGATGTCGTTTGGTGATATTCAGCTCTGCTTACGTCGCCACCATTTTTCACTATTGGAGCTTTTGTCACCTAGTGTATTGCATTTGAGTGTGGATGGGTTGGGAGGGGCTAACACCAACCGCCTACAGCCATGCCAGGAGTTGACCGCTGAGTTACACCAGCAAGCCCAATACCATGATGTTCCCCCCTCTGACCCTTTCCTGCACAGTGGATAAGGGAGGAGGCTGTATGTGTCTGTATTAATAGTAATTTTGGAAATTGCAGGATTTGTTTAAGACTGGGTACAAGTTTGTTAGACCCCAGCCAGCCTGTAATGAAAAACAAGTTGGTTCTAAGCCAAAAAACAACCCTATTAAGTTAGTTTATAATGTTCTAGGTAAAGCGTTACCGGTAGTGAAATGAGGTGTGGGTAATGAGATGAAATATTATTGGAGAAGCACAATAGTATCATGCCAAAATAGTACATGAGGCAGCCATGAAAACAGTCTGGTGTAGTAAATTTGGCCTTATTTGAGATTCAAAATAAACTATTTTTAATAATGAGTGTTTCATGTAAAATAGGTGACTTTGCTGCCATCTTTTGGCAGAGAAATTATCACTCTGTACCCAGTAGATGTTTCAGGAATGTATGTTATTCAGTTACGTGCCCATATGCATTAATTTACTGATTTATGCTGTTATTTAATACTGGCATAGGACCAATTCAAAATTGGTTCGGTTTTATGTTTAGTCTTTTAAACAGGGAATTTTAGGCCATTTAATTATTGAACACTATTGTTTGTGAAAATTGCAACACCCAGAAAGAATGGCCCGAATGAATCCAAACTTAGGAGGACGTATAGAACGGTGTACCAGCAATAAGTGATTGCAATTACAGAGAGATGGCATACATGTAGGCCCAGAAGCACCCTCTCATGTGTGACCAGAAAGGTTAGTGTTACGTCAAGCTCGGTCAGCGAAGAGCCATAAAATGAAGTGAAAGCAAGTGCAAGCATGCCTCGTCGCCATCAAAGAACAACATATCAACATGTGAGTTAGTTCGAACGGGGCAGATGTGATTGGTCTCCAGGAAACTGGTTTGTCATACTGTGACATTTCAGCTTGTACAGGGCATGCTGCTACAACAGTGATGCATGTGTTGAACCAGTGGATAGAAAGGGGTTGTACGCAGCCACGAGCAGGTACTGGACCACACGATATGACCACAGCATGGGATGACCGCCATCTGGTCCACATGGCCATAATGGACTGTACAGCCTCGTCCACAGTGCTGGCTCCACAGTGGAACATTGCAACAGGTGTGGACCCGTGTGCATCAAAGAGGTTCAATGTCATCTGCTGTAGGCTGGACTGGTGGCATGCATGCCATTGTGTCTGCTTCAATTGTCTAGAAACCACAAATGCCTCATACTGCAAAGGGCACATGAACGACTTTGCTGGCATGCTGAGTGGCAAAATGTTGTGTTTTCGGACATGTCCTGCTTCAACCTGTCCTACAGTGATGGCCACATGTGTGTTAGACGCTACAGTGCTGAAAGCAATTTGACAGCTGCATTTTGGAACGGCATAGCAGACTAATGCCAAGTGTTTTGGTGTGGGGAGTCATTGGATACAACATGCAATCTTGACTCTCATGTATTGTGGGCAATCTGAACAGCAGCTGCTACATCAGGAGGTTTTAGAGCCCGAGGTACTGCCCCTCCTTCAGGCAACTCCAAATGCCATATTTCAGCAGGACAATGCCCAACCACATGTGGCGAGGAATGTGCAAGCCTTTTTCAATGAATGACTGGTTCCCTGGCCTGCACGTTCACCTGACATGTCACCCATCGAACATGTCTGAGATATGGTTGGTCTGTGACTTGTTAGTCACGGTCCTCCAGCAACCACTGTTGATGCTTTGTGGACTCGCATACAAACCATGTGGAGGAAGATTCCCCAGGAACATATCCAGGTCCTCTTTGATGTCATGCCACGATGTTTAGGGGCTTCACACCATACTGAATTCTCAAGGATAGAGATCATGTCCAGTTCTGTAATCCTAATAGATTGTGTATTGTCATGTACCAAATCTGTGGCATAAAGTTAATTTCAATCAAATGTATCCTCCTTGGTGTTGCATTTTTAACAAAAATTTATGTATTTACTTCTGGTGAGTATTTTCCTAACCTTGTAATGAAATTTTTGTGTGTAGCAAATTGATAATAAAAAATATTATTTTGCAATATTGTTTTATTACCTGTGTAAAGAGCTTTGACTTTGTCATACAAGTCAGCTACTCTGGTGTTTCTATGAGCATTTCCAATCATTCTTTAACATTTATTTTGAACTACCTATAATGAATTGATTAGACATTTTGCTGTGTTACCCCAGACTTCATTGCCATGTATTAAGTTTAACCTTATGGGAAGTCTGTGCATTTTAGTAACGGATGAGTTGCCTGATTTTGGCACTTGCTAACACGTTTTATATTATAGCGGAGTGTCATCACTCGGCCTTCGCGACTTTGTTTCTTCCCATTACAGGTCTGGCAAGGTGGGAGATGGTTGGGGTGCCTAGCAACCAGCGTGGCATTCTTTCACCCTCCCTAATGTGGCTGAGTGAGTGGGGGTGAAAACATTCTGTGGAAGTGTGATAGTCAATCCCCCCCCCCCCTCACGCTCCAATGACATGTTATCACAGAGTATCATGTTTCAACTATGTACACTCTAGCCACTGTTTTTAATTGACTCTGACATTGTTTTGGCCATTTTGACAATTTTTTTCTGCATATTATAGTGTACAAATTATGGGGAAAACATTACAATACCTATGTGTTATCGCTAGTGAACATATTTTAAATTTATTTTGATTGTGACTTGCACTTTCACCGAGATGGATGTAATTTTTGACTTTGACATAAATTCCCTACTGTTGTAAAATCTGTACAGTAATCCCTCGCCATCTTATGGCGAACAGAGGGATAGGTTATGCCTGCCAACAAAGTAATGTATCAGCACAAAATTTGGATTTATCAAAGGGAATAGTAACAACACAAACTTGTAAAGGCAACTGACTTTTTAGGCCTTTAATAGTCCATAATATATTGATTGGAGGTAGTGATTTGCAGCTGGCTCTGTGAGATAATTTGTCTGTGAACCACTTTACCTGATAGCATCACTCACCCAGCCGGTATTTATGAAGATTGGTTGACGTGAAGTTTTACTTAGCACAAGTCCATTTTCAATGGCTTCTTTTGGGAAAATCAGAAAGTATGTTATTAAAAACAAATTTATTTCAATAGATGCTCAACACACTTGGCCGCTTACTTTTCTCCCTTCCTACCGACTTTTGTCACTGTTACCGTGATTATTTGTACAGCAGGATTTCAGGGCCTTGGTGAAATAACAGCTGAATCTCTTCCTTAGCAAAGTGCACAGTTGCTTTTCCAAATAACCACAATGGCTGTGGGAGTTGGCCCAACTCCATCTCTAAGCAGTTTGGATTGCTGCATGTAAATTTGGATAGTAGGATTAGGACACAGGTACTGCTATTCAGCCGAGATAACTGGTCCTGCAGGAAAAATGTGAATGAGCGTTGGGAATTCCTTGATGCCATGCATAGTTGCAGTGATGCGTCACAGACCTGGCCAAAATTTTGTGGCAGTCAGCTGATATGTAGCGAGTGTTCCGTGCATGCTATATCCTGAGTGCGGTGTGATTCAGAGTGAAACACTGCATAATTATTTAGTGTGTAGATATAGTGTATTTTGCCGTGCCATATACAATTGTATCGTGCAATAAAATAAATTCTAAAATGATCATGGAACAATACACAGTCAGTGTAGGGAGGTAATAATAAATGTAATGCCTTTTGTGATAAAGAAAACAATGTAGGAAGCTTGTGTTATCCACTTGAAAGTGCCAATGAACATGCTGTAGCTACTGTAGGGGATTCTGGGGAAAAAAAAATTCCAGAATTTAAGAAATTCACAATTAGCTGATGCTAGTAGTGGTGAAAGACTGCAGAGAGCTTCAGGCTGTTTGTGTTTTGACAGCAGAAAAATAAAGGATGGGAAGTGTCAGATTGTAAGTGGGGTGGGGGGGGGGGAGAAGCAGAGAGCAATATATGTGACTATGACGATACAAAGAATGCTTTCTAACCCCTCTTTCCTATATCCTTCTGCCTCCTGTTAAGCCACCTCTGTTGTGCATCTGGCTGGCAGTAGTTATTGCTTTTCATTGCATTGCCAGGAACAAAATAGTGGAGTCAATGACAGCATTGTGCCACAAAAGTCTATTTTCAAGGAAAGGGAAAACCTGAAAACAGCATAATCAAATCTTTGTACTGAGGTTGATATAAGTGATTTTAAAGTGATAGAGTTTCTAACTGATAGTATTGGTAAAGTTGACCGACAGAGATTCGGGAGATTAACCTGATAACCAATATTGGTTAAGGACATCAAGCCATCACTAAGCGATACATTTATGGAAAAAGAATAGTTAGTATGAAGTGTTCCTTAACTTCTCAGGTGGTGGCAGTTTTGATGGTTAAGGAGGGTTGGGTAGGGGGGGCGGTGTGACTGAGGAAAATATTTGGGCAACTAGCCAGCTAGCTCTTGAAATCAGATGAGGGTGATTGAGGTAAGAAACAGCACTTTAATGAAAGGGCGGGGAAACCGGATCCCCAAGAAAATCCGCCGTCCAGCGGCATAGTCAGGCATGATTCCCGTATGGAAAAATCCGGGAGTGACTCGGCCAGGGATTGAACTCGGTTCGCTTTTGTGGGAGGCAAGCAGGTTAACTGATCAACCACCGCAGCCCTAGGTGGTGGGGTCTGCAGCGGTTGCAGGCGGCGGTACGGGGTGGTTGAAGGAGGAGGGTGCGTATGGCGGCAGTGGGGGCTGGTGGAGGGGGATGGCTGCTGCTGTTATTGCTGGTGAATTCTCTTTAATGATGAAATTAGTTTGTTATAGGCTATTCATGGTAATGGGGGCACTTTTTGAGCAGCTCTCTCATTTGGAATGATAGTTAATAAATATATTTTACTAGCTGTTACTCACAGCTCCATCCACATGCAAAATTCAAGCCGTAATTATAATGCTCAAGTGCTCTATCTTAATTGTTCTTTTTTATTGCTATAAAAATTTTAGATTAGCACATAGGGTACTTTTTATCCCAGAAAAACAAGCATTTCTTTAAAGAATATAAAAAAAACAGACCATCAATCAGCACCTACTTAAATGGTTGTTATGTATTCCCTAAGAAACTGTTTGTTTTTCTGGGATGAAAAGTAACTTATATGATAATCCAGAATGTAATATACACCTGTACCAAATTGTATCCAAATCCGCCAAGCCGTTACAATGTGATTAACAAACATACAGACTTTTGCAATTATAATATCATTAGGACTGTAGCCTTGGACGTTAACTTTTGGGTCCAGTGAAATATATACACTATGTTTATTACATACATGGAAATATTTATTTCAAAATGTAGGGGAGGGTTAAAAAAATATCTGACAGGAAAAAAGCAACTAGGGTCTCAAAAGTGCTTACTTTACTATGAGCAGCCTATAATATTTCTAAGCAATTTGGATGAAATTCTCTGAAAGTATGTCTACATTTGAAAATATTCAGTCTATTCAGGTGAAGTGTTCCTGTTTTGTTCCTTGTCCACCAACAATAATGGTATGGTTTGCACATAAATTGACTAACGTTGAATAAAATAGTAACATGTAGACATGTACAAGTTGTGAGTGGAGGTATTGAGTGTGAAGTACTGAGTGCTGGCAAAGATAGAGTGGTAGTATACAAGGCAAGAGAAATGAGAATGTCCGGAGAAAACCTTCTGGCCAATAGCAACATATGCCATGTTCCCCACATGAGTAATTCCAGGTGACCCTGTCTTGGTGCAAGATGTGTACTACAACACAGCGGCCCAAGGAGTTGTGATCTGTAACTAGTTCAGTCGAAGTTAAAATAGTAAAATTACAATTAATGAATATTATATTGTTTCCAAGGAAAGTCCAATTCCCAGAAATATGAAATTAATTTTATTTTCTAGTTGTTGAACGAAGGTCATACTCACTGTCAAATTTTGAATATGTTTTACTTTAGGTCATAATTAGTACAATTACTTTTGTAGGAACTGCTACAAGAAGTGGAGGCAGATGAGTCAAAAGGTGAGAATACAGATCATGGAAATGTTATACAGTCAACAGATATTGGTGGCTGTCGATACATCACTGGCAGTCGGCGAAAAAACAGGAGGGATGGCTGCGTTTCAGAATGCCAGAATAAAGGTGGCTCACTCCAGAATTTAGTTCATGCGCTCAGTTCTGAATTTGATGTTGCTACAAACGTGGGGTACTGTACTTCAGGTATGATTTTCCTAACTATGCTAAAACTATAAATGTAAATGTTAATAAAAAATGCAAATTAAATTTAACACATTTGAAAAAATGTTTTTCTAAAATGAAGTGTGTGTGTGTCATATATATATATATATATATATATATATATATATATATATATATATATATATATATATATATATATAAAATGTGTGTGTGTGTATAATGTGTTTGTGTATAAACACACACACACACAATTTTAGTGATATCATGAGTTGTATAATTATTTATTTTCCATCTTTCTGTGTAAATGGAAATTTTCGCTTGTTACTTGCCAGGTATGTGTAGAGATCTGCCTTCGTGCTCTCATCCCATGGCATATCCAGAAATCAGTCTTGGTTGGGGGGGTACTTTGTAGTGAACTTTAAAATCTCTAATGTTGACATTTTTAGATTTTTACTTAATTTCACCAAAAAATACAGTTAAAACTTCTATCTTCATTCAAAGTCATAATTCAATATGAATAATTTCTAACATAAGATAACATTGTTCAAAAATAAAATATAAAAAGTATTTTGCTAGGCAGGCAAAAACACAAAATATTTTCTTAGTTACAGTACTGTTAATTCACTTGTGCTGATTCAAAAACTTTAGGATTAGACAATGTTTGCTTGATTTTTAAAAATTCTCCATGACCTAATGAGGTTTCACTGGTATATCGTAATGTACATAAAGGTCTAACCTTCAAGTCTCCTCTTCATCATCATCATTGTTCAGTCTCATGCTTGTGTGTGATGTAATGTTAAGAACATTCTCCTTGGAAGTGCATTGTTAACAGAAATGTTCAAAGTGTATGTAGCAGTGTGTGAATGGTCTTATATTTCTGTCACAAGCTACAAGGGCGCCACAAGATTTTTTATACTACCATGTCTGCTCACAGTGAGAAATGCAACATTTCTTCTTCATTACCTGAAGGTGTTTGGCTTTCTCCAAAAATGGATAAAAAGTTGCTGACAAGCGACTGAATTGAATCATTTATTTAATCCACAGTCTTTTCCACAATAACTGTTATAAGTAAAATTTAAAGTAAAAAAACATCAAGGACTTTAGGAGAAAATCTTGAGTTCATGCAAGAGATTATTCAAGAGTTAAATGAATACAGAAATCCTGTAATCTTAGATTTATTGGGACACTACTGAGTAGTTGCTGTAGTGAATGCTGTCACTCAACAGACCTGAGTTTACAAAGCTCAACATTGTTTTCTGCAATGTTCTCAACCTAAACCTTAAAATCCCCAAAGTAAACATTAGACTCAGTCTTTCGACTTTCCAAAACAGAGATAATATTCTCGACACTTTCAGAGACATGTTGAAGATCGAGAGATTTTATTAAAGAAGTTTGCTCAAAGGATGAGTGAATATCAGCACATTACTAATGCAGAATACAGCAAACAGAAATTTGCTGTTACATAAAGCAGAATACAGCAAACAGAAATTTGCTGTTACATAAAGCAGCTATCAGTGATGCTGTTTTCCAGTTACAAACTTGTGTCTCCTGCTAAAATTCTTCTTGAGGGCCTGTATGATTTTTGGCAAATCAATAGTAAATTAAAGTAATTAATCACCCCTTTCAACCCATATTTTGTCAGATAAATGTAGAAGTTCCATTTCAAGAAACTGAAGACTAGTTACAATGTTTTGGGTAAGAAAAAAAAGGATATAACTACTTTCAGAACATTATTGGTATGAACTAAAATTATTTTGGCATGTTGAACCATGTTCACTTAGAACATGATGATAATGTTACATGACATCAAAGGGGCATATCTGATTTTGTGAGGGTTGAAGGTCTTAATAATAATGAAAGAACTAAATTTCATTTTTAGTTTATTCATACAGCTATTTTTTACAAATTGAAACTATCTGTCTCCACCATTATACTTGTTATTCTCAGCGAATGCAATATTTAATGTCTATCTTAGTTCTAATTAAATTCCTTGTCAATTTTTCTATTTGTTACAGTCACTCCGAATGTCTTGCTTACGCATCCAGTTCAATAGTCCCACCTGTCATGCAGACTTTGCTCCCGCTGGTCACTCTTGCCGCCACTCGACACACTACTGGGTCATCATCTTCGTACACCTGTCGCTTAGTCTCACAATCCTCCAAACGCTTAACTCTCAAATCTCTCAACTGTTGGCTGGTTCCTCTCACCGTGAGTCTCACTGAGAGTGGCAAAGGCAATGTACCAGAAGATTTTTTTAGATAATTGGATAAATTTAATCTTCTGAAGGTCGGGAGTGTGAAAGTTGTGATAGGCTTATTGTGGAAGTATGCATGTCAAGATGTCTTTGAAAATTATCACATACTTCTTGTGTTACTAATTTATTCTTCTCCTTTGCCCACTCACGCAAGATGGGTCAAGGGAAGTAATGCAAAGCAGTGTGGGCATAACCACACCTAATACACACTTCACACTAACTTACGGTACTTCAGTCTGGGGCAGTTTTGTATAAGTACGTAATTAAAATGCCCTTCACCATACTGCACCAACCCTGGGGCCTGATTCCAGACAAACTTCGTTGACAAAAGATTTAGTGTTACGTCATCACAAGCGATGCTCATCAAAGTTTAATGATGTTGTGCTTCCTGTGACTGAATTTCTCTTATATTCATGACATAAACAGTAATATATATAGCACACACACACACACACACACCCTACCTGTATATTAATTTCAAAGAAAATGTTGCTGTCTATAACGTGTATTTCAATGTTAATGATATTTAATGTTGGTCTGAGAAAATTTACAATCTTGTAATAGCACAAAATAGTTATCATTAGACAATAAATATTACTTTAAAAGTACAGGACATTGTGACGTTGTATGTAGTACACATTTATTTTCCACACAGGCCCATTACTGTTGTTTAGCAAAATAAAATAGCACACAGTTTCAGATGTGTGTGGTACTCGTCAATATAAAAATGTCTCCATTTCATAGTTTCATTGTTTGACTTTTAAATGGCTATTAGTTTTTGTAACTTATACATATGTTAAAAGTTAATTATGTATAGCATTCATTTGTCCAAATAATAATGCTTAATTATTTGGACAGTTATGTCCACTAGATGCCGTTCAGATAGAATTTTTCTTATATTAGCAATCATTACAGACTGAATTAACACATTGAGTACCAAGCTCGAGTATAGTTCGGGCCTTTCAGAAGTAACAGATGGACCAATCCCAAGCTGTACTCGGACATGAATTAACTTGGTTTGTCACATCAAAATGAACATCTCGGGTTTGGTTGCTTGGTTGTTATACTTTTGACTTCCTACGTGTGTGCTGCAGTCTTATGTGCAATCTGTTGAGTTTTCATACAACTACATGTGTTTGTTTTTTCCACTGCCAAAAGGTAGTGCATATGTTCATTGTTCTGCACAGTATGAGAGTTACAATCGCTCAGGGTTTGTGGTGCATTTATTCTCACGCATATTTATTTAGACTGCCGATAGGTTACGTGGATGTTCATTGTTCTGCACAGCATGCGAGTTAGAATCATGCTGTAGCAGTCACCAAGGCGCTGCACACAAACCTCTTAAAGTATGGTGCGGTATAGCTTGGAGCGAGCCATCTGTTGTCATAACACACTCGGCATGACCCACTACCTGAGGGCTATAAATACTAGCGCAACGTACCATACCTGCCCCCCAGACGCTCACTGCCATACAATAAGTCAATCAGTGTGATAATTGTCGGAGCCGACCACGAAGGAGGCAGCATCACTATAACCAGGCCTAGAAGAACTCTGGGCCATCCTACAGGCTTCACATATGGTGAGCATAATTCTGCATTGCAGTTAGGCATAATACTATCTCTGGAGTCTCCGTTACCCAGTCAACCTAAACATTACATATATCTGGCAAGGTTAGGCAGATTTATCTAGACTCTTGTGTATTTGATAATAATTTGTAACTCCGTGTATACTTGTAAAAAGAGTTAATGCTTGTCATATTCAGTTTTATGTTAATCATCTTATTCGCTAATGTGTATTTAATGTTACAATAAAATTGTTGCATTTAAAGGAATTCTGGTTTACTAATCAGTCATTAACAGCTACATAACCTCTGAGCTAATCCCCCTCCTATGGTGATGATTATTACATATATTAACTAATTATCAGTATTCAGATTGCAGTTATAGTTCAGCGGTAAGGGATAGGAGGAAGGGGGATTGCTACACTGGTGGAGCCACCTTTCGACCCACCTCGCGCATATGCGAGTAGGCTAGTATTGTATAGATTTTCATAAGTTGCGCTTCGCACTAGGTAATTGTATGCAGTTGGAAAGGATCCAAGTAGGAATTCAAACATGGCCATGCTTCACGCAAACACAGCACTATTACGCGTAAACTTTCTCTATTTATTAACGTGTACATTCATGGTTTTTTCCACCCAGGTGTATCATGCCCAATATGTGTACTTGTAAGAATCAATCATAGTGTAATATATTGCTGTATTGTTATTCAATTGCGTGTAGTCCACTTATGTCCTTAAGGCACTGTAATCAACAGCTGTCAGTCCCATGTGGTCAGGGCTCGCACAGTAAGTGAGAATGTGAAAGGTTAGTATGCCACGTGTGCAAGTCAGCAGTTCGCGTAGGCGGCCTTGCCAGCCCAGCAGCTTGACGTCACGTCGTCCACCCTGCTAGCCTTAGAACTACTTATTTTTGCTTCCTTACAATTAATGCATGTACACTGCTTGTTTTCCCATGCTGGACAACCTGTTCTCTTGTAAGTTAGGAAATCTCCATTTGTTTTGTGTGTATTTCCGAGATATTCCCATTTCCTTCTCTTTTGTGTTTAGTTATAAGTTACACAAAATGTGCGGCACCAACTACTCTGCACACCTTTATTCTAACATGTCGACATCAGTACAGAATACCAATTCACAGCACACAATATAAGGAAATTTGTTAAGACACTCTTAATTGATTTAGGCGATGATAAATGTGCAGTTCAAATACACGAACAGTTAAGAAATCAGTTAACTAGTACTAACACAGAATTGCACATCTCACCAACAGAACACATTACACCACTTGAACACATTTCTCAACACCTATCATTTAACCAGCCTGGTACAAATGGATATCTTACACCACAATCATGCCAGACACTTCAAACAATACAGAAACATTTAATTTCCATTCCTGCTATGAACACTGACAACACCATAAATCTCCCTACACAACCACAAAGTCCCCAGTACACATTGTAATTCCAGAAACACACCACATCCCCACTTTCACCGTAGAGAATCGCGAAAATGTTGAGAAATTTTTAGATACTTTTAACGTCATCAGTGAGATAAATAACTGGTCAGACCTTGAGTAACGATGGCGGCTAAAGTTCTATCTGCAAGGAACTGCAAAGAGCGCTTATGAGAATCTCTCTTACGCCAGTGCAGCAGAAATCACTTGGACACATATTGAAGAAAAACTATTGCGCACACATTCACAAAAATGGACACAACAGACAAGTACATACAGACAGCTCTTACATTACACAAAACCACCACCAGGCAAGAGTGCTCAGGCTCACATTGAAAATTAAACTTTCTACAAGAATAATTGTACACCACCATTGCCCGAGCCAGAATTCAACAACATAATTTGGGAATCTCTGTTACCAACCCTTACCGACAAACTTGTGCGATCTGAGAACAAAACATTAAACCAGCTGCTACACAACATTAAAAACATTGAGCTTGGCATCAGACACAAACAGATCATTGAATAGGACTCACAAAGCACACACCATGTCAAACTCCAAGACGAGATAAAATACATTGAAACAGCAGTTACACAAACTCAAAAACACAAACACCAAACCATGCCCAGAACCCGCAACCTACGCTAAAGAGTATACATTTCAACACCAGAACAGACAACCCACCCACAGATATTCAGCGCAGGAACAACCAGCTCACAGTAATTGAATGGACACAGAAGGGGACCATACAGACATCCATCACATCCAGGACCTTATAAACACCGTGTACACCACCAGACAGGCCCCTTCAGGGCACAACTGAGACATTACGAACATGTACAGGGGAACGTTTGTGGGGCAGATTATAGGGGAAAACGTGTATCCCCCACCCAGGAAAAGTATTACAAGGTTCGTGATGCCTGCAGGGCTATTATCAATAAAGTTGTGCCACAGCCTTCATACGCTGACATCACGCAATTCAATGCCCGTAGTAACCTGCCTCAATCAAGCAAACCACCCCCAGTTCAACTAAATGTGTGCATACAGAAAGAAAATAACGTTTAACACGCCATGTCTACACTTCATTCCACGTCGCCGGCAAAACAGGCTATAGCAGATAGGTTGTGTAAAGCTCCGCCTCAGTGGATTGTGCATGCGCCAATGGCCCAGCACGTCAGTTGCAATGACATCACTCCCCCTTCCCCTGCTCTATCCAGGTCAGCGTTGCCAAACCGCCACCACCACGCGACCAGAATTGTCGTCATCCCAATGTTCAAATATAATACTCTTGTCATCCATTCTCATGATGCTAAGAAAAGTATGGAAATACCACTATACTCAGGCAGGTCAGATCACAAGGGTACTTACTCTATAGAGCAGTATTGCCATGCATTAGACAGTTTTGAATCTGGACAAACACAGCTGCCCCATATTAATGAAAAGTTAACTACCAAATAAACACAGGCGATTGCCAGTATTATTGCCATATATAAAGGCATGTTCACCATTACTATTTTAGAATTAACGGAGGTGAAAAACTTTGAAATAAAATTGGATTTGACAACCCATAAACCTATTGCGGCTAGGCCTTTCAGTATCAGTCCAAAAATTCATGATGGACTTTTAATTCAAATTAACAGCATGGTATAAGCTGGGATTAGTGAGGAAGCGGACTCGCCCTATTTTTGAGCCGAGTTTAGTAGTTTCCAAGAAATACTGTGGGTTATGATTTTTAATTTACTTTAGAAAACTTGGTACAGTACCCATTGCCTCATACAGAGGACATTTTGAACGCTGTGCAGAACTCACATTACATAACCAGTTTAGACTTATTTTCAGGCTTTTATAGCATCCCTGTCAGAGTGCAAGATCGTTACAAATTGGAGTTTACTATCAATGGAGTTGGTTTATTTCAATATAAAAGAATGCCAATGGGGTTAAGTACAGCCCCTCAGTAATTTCAAATGTTTACCAACACTTTACTAGGACCCTTACGATGGACCACAGTGATTGCATACATAGATGATATTTTCATTTTAGGGAATTTGTTTGAGGAACACGTTTTAAATATAGAAAAAGTTCCTCAACGACTCCATATGTTCAATGTAAAGGTAAACACAAAAAAATTTACATTTGCGAAACAAACATTAAAAGTAATAGGCCATATTATCACCCCGCAAGGGATTTTTACAGATCCTGACAAAGATTGTGCTATTGAGCACATGGCACCTCCTACAAACGTAAAACAACTCCATACATTCCTAGGAATGACATCATACCTTCACAGGTATATCATGAATTATGCCACAATAGCGCAACCACTTATTAAATTGACAAAATGTGATGTAACATATGAATGGGAGGACGTTCACCGACAAGCATTTCTTAACCTAAAAAAAATATTCTATAGGGGCAAAGTGTTACAAAAGTTTGATGACAAAAATATAATCTTAGCATGCGACGTAAGTTATGACGCAGTCGGCAGAGCACTTATGAAGGAAGATCCACACACAAAACAGCGATATATCATTGCGTTTGCTTCAAAAAAGTTATCGATTCAGGAATCGCGCTGAAATGCAACAGAACGAGAACTTGGGGCCATATGTTATCTCTGCAATTATTTCCGTCAATTTTTATATGGACGACGCTTTAAAATCGAAACAGACCACGCCAGTCTTAGATATTTGCGATCCATGGTGGAGTATAACATCAGTATTCAGAAAATGGCATTTACCCTTAGTTAATATGACTTTGAGCCTTATATTGTGAAAGGAAATTTTGAATGCCCTCCCCGATGCCTTAAGCAGAATCATTACTGAACCGAAAGTACACACGCACAAAATCACCATTAACAACACTACTTATGAAGTTGAGCAAATGAGCACTTGTACTTCCCTGTACCAAGGACTAGCAAAATGTGTTTTACAAGCAGACCATGCAGGACAAAATAAAGAAAAACATTGTCAAATATATCATTAACCATTGGGACGATATAAATAACTATTTCAAGACTGAATTACAATCTCAGGACAGAAATAAGGTAGCCAAGGCTTTAGGAAAATAGAAAATTTTCCCAATATACAAAATATGTAAAATTATCACCACACTGTATCAAGTGAATGTACACATAATTAAGGAAAATAACCCCAATCATCTTGAAACAATATGTATTGATCCTGTGTTAAAGTGTAAGATCCTCATTGTTAATGAACAGGAACAGCCACATTTCTTGCCTATATACAATCATGACCAAGAGTACATTAAAATTGATGACTACTCGATTTTCCATTTATGTCCAACTGTCATATCTCGCCATTCATTGGAGAATACGAACGTGACCCTCACATAAAGCAATTAAAGCTAGCATTACTCCACCCAGATCAGGCGGACAACAAATACCATAGATTGAGTCAACGTTATGGCATCACAGCAAATGGTGAAATTTTTTGAATGTTAATACACCCCAGGGTCCCACCAAGCTAACTCTTGTACCACAAGTTTATGTTAAGGAAATTATTCAGGCCCATCATGATGCAGTATTCAGAGACTGTCATTTTGGTACGTTCAAAACCCTTCAAAAGATAAGCAATCATACTAATGGGATACCATGAACTCAGGCGTTAAGAATTATGTAATATTGTGCCCTATTTGTTAGAAAACAAAAGCTAATAATTCTAAACTGATGGGTCAAACGACATCTATCCCTCTCCAACCGCTTTTGAAGACTTGGGCCTTAGATGTGAAGGGACCCCTCCCTACCACTGTGCATAAGAATAAATACATACTTGTCATGACAGAGTACTCTACTCAATATGTTGTAGCGAAGGCTGTACCTTCAATTGATGTTGCCACGCATGCAGAATTCATTAAGCAAGTTGTGTTACAATTTGGTTGTCCCGAACAAATATTGACAGACCAGGGTAAAAGCTTTCAGAATGAGTTAATAAGTGAACTTCTGAAATTTCTTGGTATCAAAAAGTTTACAATTACTGCCTACAATCCTAGGTGTAACGGGTTGGTAGAAGCAACGAACCGTATCATTGGTGAACAGTTAACTGCTTTTGCAAATACTGACCAGGCCAATTGGGACCTTTAGGTAGAATATTTCCTTTAATTTCAATATTAGCATCAATACAACAACAAAGTTTACACCATTCTACTTATTACACGGCGTAGAAGCTGCCCTGCCGGCACAAGTCGTAGCAGGTCAGCATTCACAATGAGCTCATGACTGGTGCCAAAGATGTTACAAGACTGTGAAATGGCTAAAGTAAACTTAATTCAGCCCAAGGTCATCAGAAGAATCAGTTTGACCATTCACACAAAAAAAAAAAATATGCCGTGCATCAACTATTATGCGTGACTGCGTAACAAAGGCAGGCAGAAAGCGCTTACGCATCATTATCGCAGCCCCTTCAGAGTAACTGACGTGTTAGGCGACTCAATCGTCCATATACAAACAAATAAAATTGGTCCTCCAAAATATGACACAGTGTGTACCCGCCATACAGAGCCGTCCATCATACACCAATTCAGTGCCAGTATGATGGCATTAAATTTAAGTTGTAATTGTCCGGTGTTTAATATATGCTCTACAAATGTGGTACAGTATGTGTCGATGTCTCAGTGAGAGGGAGAACATGACGTGAACCACTGTGGAAGCCGTTCGCAACGCTGGCCAGGCTGCCTGTTCATGCCGCAATTGGGGCACGCTGACAATGCTCTGGACTCAGCACATGTGTAACACAGCAGGGACCAGGCAGCGTGAGGCACCTGCCCAGAATTCCTAGCTGTTGCCACACCACGGGAAAACTGCATGACGACCGGGAGCGTGGAGAAGGGGTTCCAAGACTGTCAACCCCACACCTAGTGCTGCGCCACTACAGCAGCTGTAACATGCTACTCCCACAGTCACATGTGGTTGGCAGCAGTGTGCAAGAGCGAGTTACGCTCTGCGCATGCGTCAACTCTCGCCATGGCAACACCAATCGATGGCCGAGCTGTAGCTGAAGAGTGGAGAGCTTGCCTTGTAGCCAAGGTCATGGCTGCACTGTGTTTTGTTCTGGCAGCCGTCCTGTTGGTGCCAGCTACATACGGGATGCATGCGGGGGTCTATTGGACCCCCGCTGATGTTGACCTTGTATGCAAAGACAGCATTTCTCATGTATATACTGTAGCACTCAATTTTCCCACAATCCCTGAATCTTTTGACCAGTATTTGCACGTGACTTGTGCACATTGTAATTCAACATCATGTACGAATGGAAAACACATGTATAGATATTTACAAGCAATGGAACATGGTGTACTGTGAGAATTCCTAGACGATTTAAGTACCTACTTCCACCAAAAAAGAGGAATCCAGTTTCTAAGCTATGTGGGTACGTGGTGTTCTGATATTTTAACAAACACTTACTTGCGTTACTTGAAAATGATACCCAGTTGGACAGCCAAATTAACACACTTGCAGGTAATATCAAAACAACAAACAACGCCCTTAATGTGACTTTAAAAGTAATAAACGAAATACAATACCAGGTAGAAGATAAGATAAATTCTCTGTCAAAAACAATTAATGGCATTTCCCAAGTTTTGAAAACTCAACATTCTGCCATCAGTAAAATTGATGCCATTGAGGCTTAGTATAACTTGCTAGCCACAAGCATTTTGCAGATGATCAATAACATTGTGATAGAAAATTTAGTTCAAACCTACATTCATTCCTGCCAGTTGCATAAATTGCCTCTTAATGCAGTAAACAAAACTCAGCTGTTAGATGATCTGACTAAATTTAATGTGGAACTCCTTAAACTGTATCTAACTTTAAGCATTGGTGTCACTGATATAATTAAATATTTCATGCATAAGCTGATAGAATGTTCCTTTTCTAAAAGTCAACTGGTGGTAAATTTACAAGTACCTGTTATCAGAGTTCATTCCTCATAGCAAGTTTATAACATTTTACCAGTTCCCCACAGTTTTCAGAATCAATCATGCACAATTCACATACCATCTGCTACCATTGCAATTGATCCTAATACAGACATAGTAAAATCAATCACTCACTTGCCAGAAATGCCACCAGATGTTATATTCATCCCAAAAGAATCGCTCACATGTGATAACTCAATGAATCAAAGCAGCAATTCTGCTCTCCGATGTTAATGCATTATTTTCAACTTGTAAATTCCATTGTTCACATCACATTTTATTTTCAATTCACCATATTTTACCGTATCAGTATGTTCTAACAAATCCCCCTCATGGTACGGTCGTACAGTGCTTAAATACCTCTCTCAATGCCAACGTAACTAACCATAACTTAAGAAGTGTTGAACTACATGTGCTCTGCAGCTGTCACGTTGCTACACCTGATCAAATCATTGTCGAGGCCATGCATATGTGTGATGTACGTGCACCTATCATTCCCCTACAACTAACTGTGATATAGGTCATTCATTATAAAGTGAACTTTTTTTTAAGGCCCTGCTAAACTTTTCCTTTCAATTAATTTCTACCTTTCCACCACTTTTTAATGTAAACATTGCAATATGCATAATAAACAGAGTATATATATTTAATAACTCTCGAAAATTAACATCCGAGAATGCAATAAAATACATTTATTAAGGGTTAATGCCTTTTGGGAGGGCCTTAAAAAGTGCTCACTTTACTGTGAACAGTCTATACCTGTGCAACCAGCAGTCCTTCCATTTACAACAATTATCTCTAATGGCTGGCATTCATTTTTACAACATACGTACAACTGGCAGATTAATCACAGCGTTGCCAGTACTCGTAGCAGTTGATCAATTTTACGCATATAGTAAGTTCAGAGAAAACAAATAATTCTGAGTGTTGGGTCCAAGTCACTAAGACTATATTTATATGGGAGTAATAACTCTCCTGGTGTTCGTGGTTATCACCTTATATATAAAGCTTATAAGGCTCTCCATTTTGCTGTCACAAGTAAACCCATTCCCATAAGTATAGCAATCTCCCAATGGTCTATATGCAAGGGTTACTGCAGATACCTTATGTAAGACGCAGCAGTAAGAAGTGTAAGTTTATATATTAATTTGTGTTTCACATAGTTGCCTTCTTGCACCATGAATCATGCTTATGCATACAAATGTCTTACACACTGAAGGAGACCTACTAGCACGGGGTCTTATTAAGGAAAACAACCTATACCTATATAATTGAGTATTAGACCTAAGGGTCTCTATGTGTTGCTAAACATCCATATGATTACCCTGAGATAAGTGCATTCTGGCATTAATAGTTAATTAATGAATTTCATTGCTTTTGTATTTGGTTTCTAGCATTATATTTAATAAAATATGCAGATGAAAACATTCGCTCAAACTGCAGTGATATGTGTATAGCTATTGAGCTTTGAGTTATATATATCTATAAGGAAAAAGGAAATGGGGTATTTTATTAGTGTATATACTGAGGTATCAAGAGTAGTGTCTCCCAACCTCCTTCCTATTATATCAGTTAAATTGTAAATACTTTTTTTATTATTTAAGTGTAATCCTCTATTGCCTCACATTCATATCTAGTGGTATACATGGCCTACTATTCCACAATTGTATGTACTATGATTGAATAAAGAATTTTTACAAAAAACATACTAATATATAATACAATTTTCAAATTCTAATTGTAATGTTCGATGTTAGGATAGTAAAATTCTCACAACTTTCATGTAGTAGATATATTAGAGTTAATTCATATTTAAATATTTTGTCAACTCTTACAAAACGAATGTAATTGTTCATGTATATATTCAAAATATTGTTGGTAACACGCACGCTTCTATGTTATAGAATTCTTTGACTTCTTCTATATATTTAATATTGTATTAACAAAACCAATTATGGTAAACATAAAAAACCAAAGACTTTACATTTTTCGCAATATTATCCACAAAAGAGTCTACTACAGTGGAAAACTTTCTTAGTGAGCATACTCAATTGTTATGACAAACACTACTATGACCATACAGTGCGTCTTAACATATGAACATTTTAAAATGAAGTGAAAAATACAATGATATCAATTTCTCAAGATACTTAATAAATAAAATATGTGCCCAATAACTAAATGACACGTGTGCATGTGTACAGTTTATAAAATACAATCTGCTATTGTATATTTCTGTTACCACTTTACATTTTTGTACTGTAATTAACTTATACTTTAATTTTCATGTCATGCTTAGGTTAAATTTTTACATATAACTTCTCATAACTCTGTATAATAGTCTTACTGATTACCAGTACCATATGGCAAATTACAATTTTTACTACATACGTTTTTTTTATTTATTACCTTTTGAAAAAGTGTTATAATAGTTTATATAACACGTGTACTTATTTGTGTTCTGTGTACAAGAATATGATTAGCCATTCTAGCACATAAGTAACGTACACTCTCTAAAAACAAAGCCAACGTCACACAATGGCTAAAACTGCCACATAGGTGTTATAGTAACTGCCGTTGCTGACAAAGATGGCACGTCCATCTAGCACTAACGATGGAGTGCATTCCACCTGTCAGACAGGTAGCAACATTACTCAAAATTTTAAGTATTTCCCTTGTTTCAACTATCACCTTTAAGAATAAACAACTTAAATTTTACTAATTGTGATTACTACTTCATGCCAACCGGTATGCCAATCTGCAAATCTGTACTTTAATTAAGCATTAATTTTCATGGCATGTTGTAGAGCGCACTAGTATCATGTGCACGCAAATTCAAACTTCCTCTTCCCCATGTCCATCATCTAGTTTTCGGGGGTTATTGAATTTAACATTAAATGTGGTGCTGGACATACCTCCTGCTATCCTGTGGATTACTGCTACACAACATGCATAGGTCTTAAATATCAAGGTATTATGTATAAAGGCCGACCTAATATAATTTTCTTATGGATTCTTAGGTTACCTACTTTTGCAACATCACATTAAGCAAGTATTACAATTTTTCCTACCTTGCCATTTACATAAAACTTAACGTAGCTCAGTTATGAGTTTTAACCCAGTTACAACTTCTTTGTAAAACCTAGACTCGAAATTAGTCTTGCGTCTTCGATATTGCCACTAAATATTATCACATATGCCACCATTCGTCTACGTTCGTCACCAGTCTTGAGCTCCTCTGCCATTTCCTGCACCAGTACAATTACTATAGAAGTCTCTTATCTCTGCTACTGCTGCAGCCAGGACGGCTGCCATTTCGACAAGGGGGGTAGTGTAGCGGCCACAAAGGCGCCCCACACAAACCTCTTTTAAGGCATGATGGGGAATGGCTTGGAGCAAGCCATCTGTTATAACATGCTCGGCATGACCCACTACCTTAGGACTATAAATACTAGCATAATATACCACCCCCCACCCCCATGCTTTCACTGCTGTGCAAGAAGTCAGTCATTGTGATAATTGTTGGAGCTGACCACGAAGGAGGTCACTATAACCAGGTCTAGAGGAGCTCGGGGCCATCCTACAGACTTCATATAGGATGTCCATAATTCCGCATTGCAGTTAGGCGTAATACTATCTCTCGAATCTCCCTACCCCAGTCAACCTAAAAGTTAAATATCTCTGGCAAGGTTAGGCAGATCTAGACTCTTGTGTATTTGATAATCATTTGTAACTCCGTGTATACTTGTTGAAAGAGTTGATGCTTGTCCTATTCAGTTCTATGTTAATAATCTTATTCACTAATGTGTGTTTAATGTTACAATAACAGTGTTGAGTATAAAGGACTTCTGGTTTACTAATCAGTAATTAACAGCTACGCACCTCCTGAGCTAATTCCCCTCCTATGGTGATAACTATTACATATATTAACTGATTATCAGTATACTCAGATTGCAGTTATAGTTCAGCGGTAAGGGATAGGAGGAAGGGGGATTGCTATAATGCAGGAATTTGTGGTGTATTTATTTTTGCGCGTAATTATGTACACACATATTGTAATGTGCTGTTTATGTTTTCGCTGTTCTCTGTATATGCAAACATGAATGAGAGTGGAGCAAATGATATAGGCCTACTAAAGGTAACATTTTAGACGCTGGCTCAGAAGGGGATTCCAACATATCATATTCAGACCCAAGTTATTTACCGCCAAGAACAGGTACATAAATTGCAGATTAAAAATTTAGTTTACATTGTAAACTGCCCTAAATTGATTAACTTATAATTTTTTAGATTTATTTTTACTTCCATTCACATTTATTGTGGTTATTTGTAGTAAAGATGATGTTTATTCTAAGAGATTGTAATCAATCATTGTTGTCTGCAAAATGCTATAATATTTCCTAAGTAAATATGTTCTGTTATTTGTGTGTTTGATTATGCTTTTCCTTTATTTTTATAGAAACAGAGTGTGAGGAAACAGATGATAGTACATTTGAATCCGAAACTGGATACAATGAAGATGTAAGTACTGGCGAGCCTGCTGCCTTACCACCAACAAAAAAAAATAAATCAAATAACTTTCAGTGTGATTCTTACCTTGGCTGGACACGTGAAGATGAATAGCCTGAACTTCTTGTTTTTCATAAACAGACAGGAGTGCCAGCTAATAGTGATAGTTCCTCTACACCGTTCGACTGTTCAATATTTCTTTCCATTTCTATGATAAAACATATCAAAACTGAAACTAACAGAGATGCGGCTTCTGTTATTGATAAACAGAAACTAACAAAAGAACTAAAACCAAACTATTTACTTTCTAAATGGAAACCAGTAAAACTTCATGGTCTATCATGTTTTTGCTATTATATTTCATGTGTGCCTGGTGAACATAAAGTGATATCAAGCTCTACTGGGCAACAAATTACTTTATGTCAACTCCTTTTCCAGCATCTATAATGAGCAGAAACTGTTTCTTGTCCATCCTTTCAAATTCTCACCTAAATGACAATAAAACTTACATGCAAAGAGGTCATCCAAATCATGATCCATTGCACAAACCGACTATTCTTTGATCATCTTGTAAACACATTTACTCATCATTTGCTTTTTATTGTAATTTGACTAGAGATGCAGGCATGTGTGGTTTTCATGGTCGCGTACAGTTTCTTGGATACATGAAAAACAAGCTGCAAAAATATGGCATGAAACTGTATGTTGTGTGCGACACATCAACAGGCTAGGTCTTGAAAATTGAAGTTTACTGTGGAAAAGGTAATGCCAATAAGTGTTTTGGCTCTTGTCGAAAAACTTGTGTCTTATTATTTTGACAAAGGTCACGTGGTATACATGGACATATTTTTACAGTTCTTCAGCAGTTTTTAATTTCTTGTGGGGCAAGACAACTCAAGCTGTTGGAACTTGTATGACTAACAGGAAACAGCTGTCAAAAGATGATGTCAAATCAAAACTAATGAGAGATGAAGTAGTTTTCAAGTGACGCGAGCACCTATTATGCTTGAAGTGGAAAGACACCAGCGATGTTTTGACATTATCTACCCTTCACAAGGCCAGATCATCTGAAGTGGGCATGAAGTCAAAAATGGAGTCTTGAGGAAAACCAAACCTGACGTTATTTTGGACAACAACATCCATAAAACTGGTGTTGATTGAAGTGATGAGATGATCGCTTATGGTTCCTTCAACAGAAAATAACTAAAATGTTGGAAAAAAGCAGTTTTTCACCTACTAATGATGGTAGTAACAAATGCGTTTGTGCTATACAGGGAAACAAGGGATGGAAAAGAGAGAAAACTGTGTCATCTCTCCACTTTTTTTACGGGAAATTGGTGAAGTTTTGCTGCCAAAGGTAGACAGACAGCTCAAATCGAAGCTGGTCAACATGTTGCGACCAACAGACTCGCTGGAAGGCCTTTCCCAGATAAAATCTGGCCACAAATAAGAAGAGGAATCCAATACGGATTTGCAAAGTTAGTTCTGAGAAGACCAAAACATCCACTGGCAACACTGGAAGAAAGGAAACAACCTGATGGTGTGCTATGTGTGAATTGTCACTGTGTGTACCAGAATGCTTCTGTGATTACACACAAAAGCCAAATATGCATAATTTCTTTTCAAATGTAAATGTATTATGGTTTTATGTATCCAAAACATACTATTTTCTACAGATAAAATGAAGAAACAATGGGTTTTCACTAGCATAGGCAAAGTAAAAATTTAGGTACGTATGTTAATTTTCTTGCATATTACCAAATTTTGTTGAAATACTGGACATATCTTACAATTACAATTGTATATAGAATATTTTTCTGTAGGATTTACCAATTACAAAGCACACTGATTTATCAAAAAGATGTTTCACCATTGGATATCAGACAATGCTTCAGTGTCTACCTGTGAAATGTTGCTGTTTTTTCCAGAATGTGGCCATGATTTTCATACCAAAGCAAAATATAGATACCTAACTTTTTTTTTAATGTGATATGTATTTTCTTCTTTTTGTGGACACGGAGAGCATCAGATAATGTATATGGATGAATTGAAGATACTATGGTGTTATACTAGCATAGGTCTAAGAAAATTTAGGAATAAAATTTGAGATTCTTGTATACATTTTCCTGTATCATGTACCAATTTGTTTTGGTCCCTCCAATAGTGCTATGTTTACAATGGTTAAATTTCCCAGATCATGCACTAATAAAATCATGCATTTTGCATATCTTAAGTTTTTTCAATAAACTCTGCAAGGTGAAAATGCCAAATGTACAAACTTGTTGTTTTAAATCATAAAAATTTACATTTGAATGCTTTATCTGTAATAAAACAATTTGTTTATTTACTTACTGCCGAGTGCAGATGTAAAAAAAAGTACCAAAGATTGCACAACAGACATGAAGACAGTACACTTTGTCTATGGCCAGTAGCACTTGGGCGCTAGCATCGATGCCATGTGACCAGTAGCGCTTGGATGCTAGCAGCATTGCCATCTGGCGAAGAGAGGTTCTACAATCAATATTGTCGGACAGGCATGCATGATAGCAGTGCTGCCATCTCACTGTGAAGAGAGCTTCTACAGTCAATATTGTCGGACAGGCACACTCTTGACGATGGCAAGGTGGTGTCATCTTCGTGAACATACATACACTTTTTTTTACGTTCGGGTGTTTATTTACTTTGCATCAGCGGCTGCGAAAGATGATTGTACGGGGCAACTGTTAGATTTCATAAAGATTTTGCGATTTCCCTTTTCATACACTTTCCCGCATCATACGCCATTTTTGTGCTGTCTGTATAAAATTGTATGATAGGGGTTTTACTGTATTACCATATTATGTTGAAAACTGAAAAACTCTTATAATTATACTTGTAAATAGTGTATTTGTTACATGTAAATTTAACCAATTACAAACTACAATGATTTATCAAAAACATGCCTTCATATTGGGCAACAGGCAGTGCTTCAGATTTTTTCAAAAGAGACAAAACATGCAGTTTAGAATTATCAATAAAAGAAATATTTTTCTAATGGTTGTTTATAAAACATTTTTTTCTGTTATACATAAAATTATATATTTCCATATAAGTGAAAATATATGCATAATTTAGTTATTTGTGTTTTATAAAATTTCAGAAACGTATAAAAAAGGCAGGTCTAACCAGCATTCCATGCATATGTACCTATTGGTATCCAAAGTGTTAAACATGCTTTTTTTGCAGAAAACGTAATATCTGGAATTTATTGGATGTATAAAAACTGCGTGCATGATTGAGACTTGTAACATTCACCCCTTATTGCCTACCTATTTCCATTAAGTTCCTACTCAACACTCAGTATTCCAGCATTACTATAAAGTTAGGTTAGACTGTATAGGTTAGCGACGTACTTGGAGACTATAAGCTCAATGGTAAATGATACAAGCGACTTGAGATTCACCAACAAAAACACTTTTGTTACAACATTAAATACATTAATAGTTTGATGCAATTATATTAAATTAAACAATAAAATCCTTTACTCTTTCTTCAATTTTACACAAAAATTGCGTTCTCATAGAAAGGGATTATCAACTCTGAGGAACCTGCCTATGTTTGCCAGAGTGTAAGAATTCAATATTATAGAGAATGATAATTTATGGAGTCCCGAGAGATAGCCTTACAATCAACTACCAAGCCAATTATGCTCACCCTGAAGCAGACGACTAGGAGCCTCTCTAGGCCTGGACAGTGGTGTTGCCTTCAGCCTCGCTGGACCCCGGTGTCGTCGGCTCTGACAAGTAATACACTGCTGGGCTCGACTGAGGGGGGTGGGGTGGTAGCACGTCGTGGTCTCCATTTATACCAGTCAGCTGAGCTGGGTCAAGATGTGTGTTTAGTAAATACGGTGGCTTTGGCTGCCGCACCCTCCTGTATGCTTAAATTCTGTGAGCGGCCCAGCTCTGGCCACTACAGACTGCAGGCTAACTTAAACTTGTTATAAACTGTGTGAAATTACCATTTTCTAAAACAAAAGTACTTGTAGTGAAACAAAACTGAATAAAAATATACTTAAATAACTTGTACACAATGGGTGCTGTGGTGGCTGAGCTGTTAGCCTGCTCATTTCCTACCAAGGCGAACCTGGTTCAATCCCCGACTGGGTCACTCCCAGATTTTTGCATGTAGAAATCATGCTATACAATGCTGCTGGCCGACGGGATATCTTGGGGATCTCCTGTTTAACCTGTCCTTTCATTCCGGCGCTGCTCCATACATCAATCACCCTCCTCAGCGATCAGGACCTCTGTGTTAAGAGACGACCAAAGCTCTTCACTCACACACGCACAATAATACTGTTAATTTTAAATGGTTTCATAAAGTCAGTATGTTTTAGAGTTGTTTAGTGCTAACTAAATCGAGTATATGTACAGCATAACAAATTATTCAAAAGCATGGAGGTTAATTAAAATAAGTGTAGATTATAGGGCTTCCCCTTACTTGTAATTTACGTATAACTAAGCACTTTTCAGGCCAGCCTGACTCGCATCAAAACCTGTGTGTCAAATTTTACTCGCTATTTTTTCGTTTCATGCATGTGGTCATTATTTGCATGAAATCACACATGAGTACACACACCTGTTTTTCAGGGCTGCAAAATAAATACGAAATACACAGTTTCTCGTGAAAAATGACATACCTCACGAAAAACAACCGAAAACACTGGAAATATATGAAATAAAGTACATTTCCCTTCTGAATCCTCATGTTTACTGCGTTAATTCTATAAATCATTTCAATGTGTAGTCAGGATCGAAAAGTCAACACAATTGATTATTGAATATACACTGCCGAAGCGAAATCGCCATTGAGCATTTACTCCTACTGGATATTGCTGTGTGTCGGAAATAAACTGATCTCTGTGACTTTCTAAAATAAACTCATTTTGTTTACATTTCATCCTCTTTCACTTTTTGTCACATAATTGATGTAACCTCGTTGGTAATATACAAATGTGAAAAATATAAAAATTAACTAACACTTATCTAAAAAATAACAAAATTTTCCGTTCACACTAGGTGCTGGCTGCACGTTTATGTGACAAAGGCACACATTATGCTTCATAGTGTTGTACATCTATGGTATTACCAAACGTTTAATTTTTATTCTTACGTTTTTATGTAAACATGTTTTTAAAGTGCCAGGTTATGCGAGTATGACTTGTATCTGGCGCTGCCTTATTTTTTTTGACCAAGTAATATATTAGTTACAATTGTATTTATTATACTGGTAGGGCAGGAAACTTTAATTTATCTCGTTTATTGTCTTTCACAAGACGAGGTTGTTTTGCACCTCTTATGAGAAAGTAGCAATTAGAACTACTCATTGTTGTGATGATGCAATGGAAAATTTTGCTTGTACGGAAATAACATTCAAATTACTATAATTCAAAAGTATATAAATAGTCTTGCAGTTACCATGAACGTGCCAAATGTTTCCACTAATGATTGTGCTTTATTCACACTTATTAAAATGTATTTTATTTAATATTCAACTAGAAGAAAAGCTTAAAAAGATCAAATTATTTTGTAATAAAATTTAGTAAACTCTTTATGATTTTTTTTTTTTTTTTTTTGGCTTGACTCATAATTTTCAAACCAGCGAGTCAAATTTACTCAAAAATTTTGGCGTAGAGGAAGCTCTGGATTATAAAATAGAAAATATTCTGCAAAAGGAGTTAAGGATGTATGTTTTTTTCAAAATGTTGTTTGCATTTGTGTATGGTAGTGTTACATTTTAACCGTAACAGCATATTGCAAAAAAAAAAAAACTGTATTCTGTATTGTAAAATGTTATGCTTTGTCTACATTTCTTATGTTTGTACTACTTACCTTCTGTACTTAATAGCTTAAGAAAAATAAAGTGCCGTGCATGTCTAAAAAGAACTGCAAATTAAAAAAAAATAGTAAAAGAGAGGAATAGTTACGGCTTTCTTTTGCCACCTCAGTAAAGAAATAAAACGTTAGGAATTCACAGTGCTTTTTTAATCATTTTTTTATTTTCGTACGCATGGGACAGTTAGCATGCCTCAGTTATCACGCTCACTAGACTATTATTTGCCAATGAACTATATACTCTATGATCGAACATTATGATAGGTGTTCGGAATCACCACCCTGACCTCACATCCAATTAATTACACAAACAACACTGCAGCTCTACATTTGCTCACCGCAACTTGTTTATGTTTGTTGAATGCAAACTGCCCTGCTTGTTTTGACTCACTTCTTCTGAATCACATCAGTGCTTGGACATTTGATGTTGACATATTTAATGAAAAAAAAATTAGGTTCACTAAATGTATCACACAAATAAAAGGAATTTATATGATCAAACTGGTACTCCAGGGTTAGCAGCATGTATAAATTCCAACAGAAATAAATTAATTCACTCCAAGCCAAATTTTGTATGCTGCCAGACCATTGTGTAAGCAATAAATTTTGATATGGATATTGTTGTTGGTCTGCCATTTGTAAGATAGCACCAATTGAAAGAAAATAAAGATTTTGCGTTATACCTCAAGCTATTCAACCCATTCACACAATTTGGCATCTAAGTAATACCCGTGTAGGCCATGTAAATGTAAGTGATTGCACTTGATTAGTTTCTTATTTTTAAAATGGCGACCATACAAAAGTTTTAATTTATTTAGTTTTGGGTGTTAACGAGCAAATGATAATAAACACACGAGTTGGGTAGATAAGTACAAATTTGAGCATATTTCATCAAGGAACCAATAGTCTAGTGTCTAGTTAGCCCGTTAACGGCAGTAACAATGTGCAGGGGCAGGTAGGCAATCACAATAACTAGGTAGAGGCAGTGCAATGAAATGACACTTTATTTACACATTTTGGCTGAAGGCATGGGGACAGTTTGTCTGTTCGATGTGTCTGTTCAAAGTGTTTGTTCAAACTGTCCCCCACAGTAGGCCACACAGGTGGTGCAGCGTTGAAGCATGTTGTGACACACGTATGCAAAGGTTTCTGGCATAATGAGCTCATCCCTCATTTCAAATGGTTTGGCATACACCATAGATTTGATGTGGCACCACAGCCAGAAGTCATTGGTGTGATGTTAGGTGAGCGTGGTGGCCATCCTGTGTGGCCTCCCCCACCTTTCCACCAGTTCGGGAAGTGCATGTCGAAGTGCTGGCGAACGGCAATGGTGAAATAAGGTGGGGCCCTGTCCTGCTGAAACCACATTGTCTCACTAGCATCTAAAGGAACTTCTCCAAGAATTCTGGTAACACATTCTGCAGGAACAGTAGATACGTAGCACCTCCGAGACTGCGGCCATGCAGTACTGAGTGATGTACCCAGCTCTGCACATTGCCACTGCCATTAGCAGGTTAATTATGGACGTTAGACTATTGGTTCCTTGATGAAATATGCTCCATCAGTACTTATCTACTCCACTCTGGTGTTCATTTTGATTTGTTCGTGAACATCTGGTATATCTGCCATACCAGTTAATCAATTTCGACCAAATTTTATGTACTGAAGATATTTGTTACAAGCATCATATATATTAACAAATAACCACTTTTGTTGTTCATTTTGGAAGATATACCTATTTATTCAGATGGTGCTATCATAGGTTGGTAAATGATTCACCGATTCCTACCAAATTTGGCAAACCAGTAACTTAGTACTGATGCAGATTGTGTTAAGTTATATGTTTAAGCATGTCGGAGATTTTTTCTTAAGAATGGTGGCCATATAGCCATTTTAGCATAGAATGCTATATCGTCAAAACTGTGTAATCAATTCCAACATAACTTTTTATGCTGCAGTAGACATTACAACTATGAACTTTATGTACATAGAGCATATTTTGTCCACCATTTTGATGTAGTTGATTCATGATAACTTTGGCCATTTTCTGAATCCCTGCTAAATTTATACTTTTGGATACTAATTATGTATCCTTTTTCTACAAGTAAACACACACTGCCATGTGACTTCTAATTTTACAACTGTCGAATGTGTTGGTTGCTGTTTACAGCTGTTCAAAAATTATGTTAAATTGTAGAAACCAATTCCTACGAATGTTCACAATTTAGGCCTTTAACAATATTTAGGTCAGCTTTATAACTGTTTGTTACACATGATATATCACGTTGCACATAATACACATTAATATTTTGCCACGACTGTGTCTGTTACAACTTTGGCGGAAACAACAGTAGTATTTAACCTGTTGTTATTAATATGTGTTTGGAATAAAAATTAAAATGAAGGGACAACCAGTCCAATGAAACAACGCAGTAAATTCAAGCACGCAACTCGTGTTGCTTATTTATTATACATCGACAAACGTAAAAGATAGTGGGGAACATGCAAACACATATGCCTACCATAACATATATTCTGCTAATATTTACATGCATTGGTAATGACTGGTTTTTAGGTTTATTTTATTATGTATTTAATTTTATCTAGGTGGGCTTAGTATTTTGTTGGGATTGTTGCACACACACATCACAGAAATGTAAGCTCGTTACACAACTGTTTTTCAAACACCTAGCGCAAAGGTACAATGTTGTGATAAACAGACGGGAATATAAATAACTAACTTCGTCATAACATCAGTTCATGGTTAAAACGTATAAATTTTGCACATATTTGAAATCAACACACACACCTGGCCTGCTTAACAATTACAACGTTGCCACCACGCCCTTTCATACTCGATGATCACAATATATTTCACTCTGCCATGGAAACACATATTTATCACAACATTATCACTTGCCTAGGATGTTTAAAAAGCACGAGTAAGAACTTAATGCTTTGTTAAGAAACACACCATATCATAGACATGTCGCCACATCACTGTCAGTCGTAAGGCTATATAAAAACTGGATATAATTGCCCGTCATATTGGGACAAGCATGTGGAAGGTGAAGTTCTAGATTCTCCCTTCCACACCACTTCTGCCAACCTACTGGATATGTGTCACACGTTGTGCCATCGTATCTAAATAACATTGGCATTTAAACAATAAAATCTCTTTTCAGTTGTCAATTCCAAATTCAAAAATCATTATTTTTCTGTAATAAGTACGAAATATGCTACAATTTTAAACATGTATAATATTCTTGTTTACTAGCGATGGGAGATTTCCTGAGAGGGGGGGGACCGATAAGCTCCGGCGAGACAACAGTTTCGTCTGTCGAAAAAACACACCACGTTGCTACGGTCTATGTACGTTATTTTGCGCTGTTATTTTTAACTGTAACAATGAAATGTGTTTCTATCGGAGCTACCTAAATAATGAAATATTTCAATAGCAATATTTAATTTACAAAGAGCATACCAAAAACTATGTTGAAACAATATTTGAACTGAGAACTATTTCTTACTAGCCGTTGCCAATACACCTCTACTCTCGCTGTTTTTAATTTGTATATAATACGAAATAAACATTATAAGTTATAGAAGATATTAAGAAAAGTTTTTTTTTTTTTTTTTTTTTTTTTTTTTTTTTTTTTTTTTTTTTTTCCTCCAAAAACAGTGCTTTAGAGTTAATCACAGTGTTATGTATTTGTGGAATACATGTTGACATTATGCCTAGGGTGATTTTTCAAAGGTTCAATTCCAAAAGCTGAAGAAAGCGTGAATGGACTATAGATAGATAGCACCATGTGAGTAAATAAAGTTTTTTTTATATATATGTCAGGGAAATGATTTAATGATTCCTTCCAAATTTGGCAAACAAATAGTACTGCAGCAGGTAGTGAAAACAAGTATTTTTATGTAGGTTAGGCACCTATTTTAAAAATGGTGGCTATATAAATATTTTAGCTCTGTATATTTTATTACATAACTAATTCCAACTTAACTTTGTATTCTGGCAGTACCTGTTACAACCATCACATTTTTTGTCTATGCAGAGCATAATTTCTCTATCATTTTGTAAGATAGCCTTACCAATAAATAATAATGATTTTTATCTCGTATCTTGGGAAACAATCAACCCATTCTTACAAAATCTGGTGAAAATGTTGTACAGTGGTAGGCCATAATGAATTTGTTTTCAGGAGACACAATTTTGTGCACGATATCTACGAAATTATGAAATATATTTTAACTTAAGTTTGTATATTAGACAGTATACAATCATAAAAATTGCTACAACATTACTTTTTTGTTCTCCGTTTATAAAGATCGCCACATGAAAATTATGGAGCTTTTATGTGCTGTCTTGAGGACCAATGAACCGATTTCCACCAAATGTTGCACTGGAACATTTCAAATAAATTTGTACCAAATTGTGTACACCATAAATGCTACAGAAGTCCATGTAAACTTTCATGATTTAAATGGGGTGGACAACGATGTTCAAAATGGCAGCTTCATAACTCACTAAGGTAAGTTTGACTTACAGTATGTTTCACAATTAGACCGACAAACTTCACGAGGTGATTCCTTTGGAAAAATAAGTATAAAATATATAGGACATGTATTACCTTAACTGAAAATATTAAGGGAGTTATAAGCTCTTGAAACGTGAAAATTTGTAAAGTATTTTTGCAAAATATCTGAAACAAAGTGAAATGAAATGACAATGCTCCGAACATTGTTCTAGGTTAATGGGATCTTTAACTTAAGAGCAAACTCACATTAATAACATTCCCCATACAGGAAATAACTGGGGTGGCCATCCTCTTTTTCCTGGCAACTCTTTTATAGTCAGGAATTACGAATTTTTGATGATGATTTATTGAGCAGCATGGCCTAATTAACAAATGTTGTCCTCTTGTCACACCTTCCCAGGACCCACCGTTTACGTGTAAAACTCTCACAGTGATTCGTCTGCAGTGATTCAGTGACTAGCACATTAGGCAATACTATCTACAACCGTGTATAAAATGCTGCGTGTCTATTGTGCACAGATGGCTACCTATTTGTTTCTGGCCTCAGTTTATAAACCCTTATTAATGCCTTTCCCCCCCCCCCCCCTCATATTGAGAATAATAGGGGTGGCCACCCTCTTGTTGCATACAATGGTTTTACCATCAGGAATTGTGAACGTGTGATGCTTGTTTATTGAGCATTAACACCTACGTAACAAAAATGGTCCTTGTTTGAACTGCCTAGGACCCACAGTTTGAACAATATCAAAACAATTGTGATGGGGTGTGTGACAATGCCCGCTAGTTGGGCAACACGTGTAACCCCAACTGGTATGGGCTGTTCATGGTTAATTATGAAACATTTGAAATCAACCTGTGAAACATATCACTGCCCCTACCTGCATATATTAACAGGCACACTAATTTGCATGCGTCCAGTAGTGTTGGCAAGGATGGAGGTTAAGTAGTTCCACATTTTAACATTGAATTTTAATTATTACGTAAATGTTTATCAGTATAGTAATGATTTACTTTGCTTTATTTATTTTTTGTTAATACATGTACATGTAAGAATTAGAACATGTGTAACATATTTACATTTTTTATTTCACAGTTTCATTAAATGAAGCTAGAATCAAATGATCAGGTCCATGGCAATGTTAATTTTACATATTGTGGAAGAATACCTGATTTGCAAACAAATAGATCTCAAGCAGGGCTTTCAAAGGTGATCAGTTTACTGTGAACAGCGTATTTAAATGCGCCGGCACAAGGGAAGGTACGGCATTGTGCATTTGCTAGGCTGAAGTGATGTTGTGTGGTGTGCAGTGTGGATGATACATCATCATTTCTATTGGAGCGGTTTACTTGGGCAGAACTTACACATGGTGCAGGTGTATGGATGAGCGCATGGAAACAGCCGTGCAGCACGTCATATTGATCAATAATGGCACCCAAACCAACTTGTTCCACACCATACCACATTTGTGTCTGTTTACCGGAGTCTGCACGAAAGGAGATCATTTACCAGAGCTGACGAACAGGGTTGTCGTCATACTGTGAGAACTCCTGCTTTCAAGGAAGACATTCTACGGCGGGTGGAGCGGAATCCAGCGACCAGCACACGTGCCATTGCGCACAATGCGATTGAGTCTAGCAACTGTTTGAAGAGTGCTTCACGATCAGTCCCTGTTCCCCTACCATCGGTAACAGGTCCAAGTGATGGGATCTCGTGACTACTCACAATGCTTACAGTTGGCCTAATGGTACCTCTAAAACTGTCAAGCTGAGCTGTGAGGTTTTAAAATGATGGTGCGCTTGCCAATTTTGGTGAAGATCTGGGCGACTGTCTGAACGCCAGGTTTGCAGACCATTGGAAAGGATGCGAGGAGCCTGTTGGGTGGCCACCATACTTGCTGGACCTGTCAGCACTGGACTTCTTCCTGTGGGGTGGGATGCGTTGACGTGTATATGAGACCCCGGAGAACAGCGTGGAGGACCTTGTGACTCCGATCTCTGTCGTCGCTGGACACATCACAGCTATGGAAAGAATATTTACCCGCATGCATCAATCAATGCATGCAGGTGCACTCAGTGCATCAAAGTTAATGGTGCTCATTTTGTGCCTCTACTATGATTGTGACTGGGTCGAACACGACACACTTGTATCTGTAGTGATTTGTCATTTGTATTTTGCCACTTTACTATTGATGTACATGTCAGTTAATGTGTTCGAAATGGTTTTGACAAGTTGCTATTTTCACATAACCCCTTACCCTTATTATTAAACATGTGTTAGGCACTATTGCTGGTGCTGATGATATGTGTACATACACTCCCTTGCGTCTGTGCCTTTGTACAAGTACGTCTTAAATGTGTTGCCTACCTAGCAGGCATTAGCACACACCCCATCACTTTTGCCTTCTGATATCTTGAAAACAGTGGGTCTTGGGCAGTTGCAACAAGAGGATCATTTGTATTATTTAAGTCATGCTGCTCAATAAGCAAGCATCAGACATTCACGATTTCTGAATTTTAAAATGTTGTATGCAACAAGAGGGTATAAGCCCCTGTTATCATTATGGAGGGGGGGAGGCATTAACAAGGGTTTGCTTTTAGGTTGATGTCCCTGGTCATGTAACACATTATTGAAAGAATTGTAATTTCATTTCACTTCTTTTACGATATTTTGCAAAAATGCCATTCAAACATACAATACAAAGAACACGTACAAACTGTCGCCAAAATAAATAGGCAGGTGTCTGCAGTGGACACGCAGCGTTTTATATGCTGATATAGATGGTATTACCAGGTACTGAATCGCTGCAGACAAATCTGTGTGTGCACTTTACACGTAAACGGTGGGTCCTGGACAGTTGCGACAAAAGGACAGTGTTTGTTAACTAGGCCTTGCTGCTCAATAACTCATTAGCAAAAGTTTGAAATTCCTGACTGCAAAGAGTTTCCAGGAAGAAGTGGATGGCCACCCCTGTTATTTCCTGTACGGGGAATGTTATTAATGTAAGTTCGCCCTGAAGATCCCACAAACATAGAAAATTTTCCTTTGTTTTCAATATTTTGCAAACATACATTTGAAAATCTTTTCAATGGCTTATAACTCCCTTAATATTCAGTTTAGGTAGTACATGTCCTATATATTTTCTACTTATTTTGACACATGGGATCACCACACAAAGTTTGTCTGTCTAATTGAGAAATATCCTGTATGTATTAAACATTTTAATCAAATTCAACCAGAATTTGTATGTAGACGGTATTCATTAGAAGCATCATATATAGAGCCACTTTTCTGGCGATTTTGTATGATAGCATCAAATAAGAAAATAAAGTTTTTTATGCCATATCTCATGGACCAAACAACAGATTTCCATCAAATTCTTCACACAAGTAGCACTACGGTAGGTCATGTAAACTTGCATGTTTTATATGGCTCAGTCACTTATTTTAAAAATAGAGGTCCTGTAAATATTTGAAACATTAGACTGATTAAATTTGAATTTGATGCTCTGAACCTGACCTCTGTAATGCAGTGGATTGAACGTTAGCTTATAGTATGAGGTTTTCTGTGTCAGTGTCCCGGTAGAGCACTTGTGTATTTGTAATTGTCTTGCATAAGCTTTTGGTTTAATTTCTACAGTTATTGCTTTCAAAGAGAAGTAAAGTTGTTCCTACCAACTCAGCTTTGAAAAAATTGTTTAAAAATTATTTGCACCCATGTAGAGGAAAGTAGGCTCGGTTGTTATATCAGCAACTTCTTGTTTTCCTTTTTCCCCTAGTAGTCTTAAACCATTAGAAAAAAAACTACTTGGGGATTCAGGGGGTGAACTGGCTGTGTGATTAACATTATGAACATGTAATTTTTTTAAATATTTACTGCCTAAGCATTTGTTTTACTAGGTTTAGAGCTGCTTGAGCTTTATTCATGCAGCTGAATAATGCTTATTCAGCTAATGTTGTCATGCTTAACTGGAATTCACTGCTTTTCCTTTTCATTATACATCTGGCAAAAATTCAGAATAATTTTTTTTATACATGATTTAGTATTTTGTTCATATTCCTATAATGCACATTATTTAGTATAACTTGTTGATTATTTGTGACTTTAATATTTCTGAAATGGTTCGCCAATTCTTTGTAGCAGCTTATATAGAATAGCTTCATGTTAAATCACTTTATAACAAAACTAGTTTTGTAAAGTTCGTTGCTTCTGAAAATAAAAAGAAGTCTCATGTAATGTGCCTAGAACCTGTGCAGTTTTTCGTAAGATGATATTGTGATGAATATACACTGAAGAGCTGTACCAATAAGAAGTAAATATGTACACAAGTTTTATTTAAGATTATGTCTGTAAAACTAGCTAATTCAGTTGTCACTTCTGTTTCTGGTATACCTGAATTACTGCAGTTAAACATACTGTTACAATATTTCAAATTCCCTGGGCATACCCAGTTTCTTTAAGGGATGGAGGTTATCATTAAATAAAAGAGCTGATAATAATTACTTGATTTATTTCTGAACATTCTAAAAAATACTACAAACGTAATATAATGGCTATCACTTGATATTTATAGCTAATATTTATATAACTGTCCATCACCTCACAGAAATTAACATACTCAAATACTTCAAACCAATCAATATAAAAAGTTTTCTAACACAGATTAAATTACTACAAATGTCTTAGTGACCTGGAAAACAGGGGAAACCTGGAATTGTCAGGTAATTTTGAGAAATAGCCTGAACATTTTGTAATTTTAACAATAACTCTTCATGCACAGTTTATACAATTTCCGATTTACATAATTAATTTCAGAGCAATTTGTGCAGTTGCATATTAAAGTTTTGTTTAAACCACATCAAAATGGATTATGAAATGCAAACCTATCACACCATGTACATGCAATTAAATTGATGTTGTCTTGATAGCTTCGATATATGATACTGTTGAAAAATCTTTTTGTGAGTTACTATCAATTGATCGCTTGACTTGTCAGTGCCAAATTTTGAAGAGTCGTGCTTTCATTGCCGGTAGTTGGTTTAACATGTTTTGAATTTTTGATAATGATATTTGCAGTTAATCATTGATTTGTTGGGGTATCTGAATATTCTTGTGTTTTGGAATTGCATTGCAAAGTAGGTAAATCATATTATTTTTGTTCTAACAGGATGATTTTGTGTTGTACATTATGAATGAACAGAACTGCACAGTCCTTTTGTGGTGTAGGCTATAGGTTTTCAATTGAAGACAAACTACTGAGTTTTGTAATATAGTGCAGCTACCAGCCTATGTTTAAAAGTATCACTGTATTTACATTGGTAAAGTTATTCGTTCAATCTGTGCTTTGACATCGGATTGCAAATTTTTGGTGGAAGTGAGCCAGATGATATGTTAGAGAGCATATTTTCGCAAGTTTCCTTGTCTATGTGTGTGTTTACAAAAAGTGTGCGTTTGGTATAGTTTGCATTAAGATGCCTGAAAATTGCTTATATATAAACAGGTTATAGAAAGCATGGTTTTATTTACACTGATTTTTGAACTGCAATCCACTTGCAAACTTAAATTCTCAATCTGTAGCATGTTTTGTGAATCAAAATCATGTATTATATGAATATTTATATTAGAATTTTTAAATGTTCCTAGGCTGCTACTGAGAATTGAGCCATTGTTTACATAATTTTCCTAATGAGCTAGCACAATAGTTGCATTTCATTAAGGATTACCTCGTGTAATTAATTATTTTGTGTAGTTTAAATTTGGGTATAGCAACTGTATTAGTTATGTAATAATTTCATAGTTGAAAATACTTACCATTTAAGTAAATCCCAGAACAGTCTTAATTAATACAAAGTTAGTAGAAGCTATACCTAGTTTGTCGTGAGTTTTCTTGCAATTCATTAATTTTTTATTCGCCTAACTAATAGATGATTTCATATTCAGTGTTAAATTATTTTGTGGTATTAAAAATTTTTTCTCAATGGCAAAAATTTAATTGATATTTCTTGCCAATAACTTAAAGGTAGGTCTATAGGAAGGTGGCCCAAGAAAAGGAGCTAGCTGTCATTACGAAACGTGAAGTAGCATCTGAACTTGCTGAGCTTTAAGCTAAAAAGTAAAAAAAAATTTCGAGGATACACAAATGGAAAGTGCTCTTCTTGATTCCCAAATAGCCCTCAATAATTAGTACAATGATAGCTTTTGATCATTGTTTTCCAGTAATAAATATTATATCCTAATATCAGACATAGTTCTTTTATATTAACAGTATGTTTCATTTTACAAGTAATTTTGATGTCAACTACAATAATTAAAATAAACTTTGTTTATGCCAAAAAGAATCAAATGATTTAATTTTTACAAAAGTGCTTATGTATCTCGTACAGTAAAAGTTAATTTCAAGATATATTATACAGAATTGTAAATTTGAAGTAATAGCATTTACCTCCCGTTACTTCAGCAGAACATACAGGAAGTTTCATTGGACAGCTACCAGTATTTTAGTGTTACTGACTGTACAATAAACAGGTGAGCTTATATTTTGGAGTACATTGAGGCATGCCGCTCCCATGTATTTAATACAAACAATTATGATGCATCTGACTACATTAGTATATCTACTACACCCTAGTAAGTCGAACTCCGCCAACTTAGTACATGGATGTTGCGGATAGCCACAACCCGGGACGGCACTTCCGAACACGTGGAAACTAACGTTGCACAAGCCAGTGAGCACGCTGTCCTTCCCTGCCCCGCGCTGAAAACCTACACGCTGTCAGCCGGCTCGGGGCACAGCCGAGCGCCACCGAACATACACGAAGCCAGGAGAAAGAGGGTAGCTACCCCCTCCCTGGCCTTGCGCTAGAGGGACGTCCCACCTCCCAAGGTGGCCCAGCACTGCACCTGTCCTTCTGACTATAAAAGGGACTATAAAAGTCAGTGCACGCCCGGCCTCGCTGGTTATTCGTTCTGATTCTTGAACTTGTTCCACCACTTTGTGTGCTGGGGCCTTCGACGAGTCACCAAGTCTTTAGCAGCCACCAGAGGTTGCCCCCATTATCAACAACAGTCTTCAGCAGCTACTAGAGGCTGCTCCTATTGTCAACAACAGTCTTCAGCAGTTCCTAGAGGCTCTTCTGCAGCAACATTTACCAAAGGCTTCATTGGTGACGACTACTACTGCTTGCCAGAGACTCTTCATTGCAGATAGCCTTCATCTACCAGAAGCTCTTCTCCTTTCATCTCAACGTCCTCTGTTACCGATTCCTTCTGGAACAGTAGCCACCCCTACTTGCTGGTAAGGGAAACTACACTCCCTGTTACTAAAGCAGAGGATCCCTTTTAATTAATTGTCTTGTCTAGACATCCCAAGGTTTAGTTAGCTAGATTAAGTATATTAATTAGCCATCAATATAATTTCCTCTCTCTTATAGTCTAGGACCAGGTCACCTACACCTGTACAGCATAGGTTACTTCCATGCATACCGTCTGCTTGGTTGGGAGATAGCACGTGTCACTGTATTTATTACAACATTTATAATACAGCTTTGTTCCTTTAACTGAAAGTATTCTTCCTAGAGAGTTCTTCACAGTGACCAATAGGAACCAAACGTGTTGTGCACTGCCGACGGAGACTGGACATTTGACTATACAATTTAGATTAGGACTGTGGATCCCCTTCACACTCATCATTCGACGGCCACTAGTAACCCATCCAACCAGGGAGAGACAGCTCTCTTGAGTTGTATTCCTACCGGAGCACCTAGGTGCTGGCGGGGGTATTTGCTAGAGGATTATGGCCTGGCCTTGGTTGCGACCTACACCTAGTAATAGCAGGAAGGTGGCCCATATAGCTCAATGCTTCTGGTTCACCCACGGGGGGCTTTCTGGAGGACTGAGCTCATGCTGGGAACCACTGCTGGCAGAACATTAAGATAGGGATATGTCTCACGTCCGTGGTACACAGCCTTTACTGTTCAGTGGTGTCATAACCTCTATGCCTTTTGGAAAAAGGCACTGCTCAAAGAGAGAGGACCAACGGACAGCCTACCTTGCTGCCAAGCAGCAGCCACATATAAGAGTTCACCGAGCGTACCATCACGTCTTGCGCGGACTGATATACGAGACAGAGGTGAGACACGGGGTTTCCAATCCCAGGTTTTGGAGTCCAAAAGCAGCCGCCTGAAACCTATGATACCATGTTGGCCAGCACTGTATGCAACTCCAATTCCAGCCAGCAGAGACCAGCAGTACCACCTTTGGCCGAAGATAGTATAAGTAAGCCAGGTATCCCAGACACCTCCTGCCAAATGATTACCACCATAATCAAACCCACAGTGGGAAATAGTGTAAGCCAGGTAGTTATCCACAAACCCATCGCCAAGCAGACTATAGAGAACTTTGTACCTAGCCGCCAACCTACGTGCCCCATCAAGGTAACGGGCATTAAGCGGAAACTGAAAGTAGCCTCCCTTAAAGAGGCTACTTAAGATTCACTTATGGTTGCCAAACTGTTTTCCTTTTGTTTTATTAGAAAACAAATACAACCATGCCTCAAGTGCTACCTGATAGATTTACCCATTATGCTTTTCCAAGCTTCTGATGCAATAAAACTGTTTCATGCGCTTATGTCAATTTTCATAAAGAACGTGGTTTTAGATAAGGCAAACAAGTGTGTAGATTTGTGTTCAGTTGATCCTAATAAGGAGAACGTGATGCATACAAACGGTATTCAAACTGGTTTTGCAGTAAGAAAAAACATTGAAAAGTTGTGTCGCTGAGAAAGTCGCAGAAACTGGTTTTGGTGTTCAAATGAGTGCCTAAAGTTTTTGAAACTTTTGGTCAAAATAATTCGAGATAAAAATCCTGTAGTGAGATTGTCCAAATGCCTTGACCCTAGAACTATGCAATGCAATGAAACTGAAACAGTTGACACATTCAAAAGATTAATTCAACACCTTGGAAATAGAAAACTGATCAATGTAGGTGTGTGTGGTGCAGCATTACTACAGTTAAAGTTTTTTATCAGAGAAAAGGCCCCAAATCCATCAGAGTTTAATGACTGATAGAAATACTCAGTGGTTAGATTAGTTTTTTTTTTTGTAAGTTTTTCCTTGACAACAAACAGTATATAAATGTTAAAAGTAGTATAATGATATGTGATGTTTTCAGCAAACCACTATGGCAAATGCTGGGTCATCTAGAAATCATTATCAGTACCACTTAAATGAACAAAGGGATGTTTATGAAATAAAGAAAAAGATACAAATTGAGAATTCAGTTAATACAATGAACAAAGAAGCTGATGCAATGACATTACTCACTGAAAAAATGAATGATTTCACTCTCCTTTCGAAGTCTAATGCAAATCATAAAAAGTCTTATGAATCAGCAGCTGAAGTTGCAAAGTTGAATAAAGAAATTTTAATACTCTCAAAAAACTGTTAACAAAAGATATTTGTTTTGTTGTAGTGTTTTAGAATATTGGCAACATGTTAGAAAACTGAGTTTTTACTCAATTAATAGAGCATATATGTAATTCAGCATTTCCCTATGAATAAAGTGCTTGCTTTTTTATTTATTGCAAAATGTTATAAGAACACAAATGTTATTCTTGAAAATCGGTAAAACATCCTAGAATCATCCTTGGAAAATTTTTCTTAGTTTCTTTATGAACCATAAACTGTCTGTTGGACAGTTTCTGTCTTCATGTTCTTTTTAGTTGTTTCAGGAAGCCATGAACAATGTTTAAGAAGTAGTATGTAGAGACTAAAATAAAACATGGGAATTTGTACTAATTCTGGAGAATGTGGATATAATGGGTAAGTGGGTCGTTATAAAGAAAATTGTGAAGAATCCTCAGGTTGTTTCATTGTGGGACACAAAACTTTTATGTTCCAGTTGCAAGGACCATAATGCATCTGACATTAATTTTTAAAACAAATTTGAAGGTTATTAAATTTATATGTGAAATCACCCTTACTGAATGGATGTCTAAGGTCCCTTTGTACATGGTTATCCCAGATACCCAGAAGGCATCAGGGGCTATGGTGACTGAGTGGTTAGACTGCTCGCCTCCCACCAAGGCGAACCGGGTTCAATCCTTGCACCGGGTCACTCTTGAATTTTTTAAATTGGGAATCATGTGGGACGCTGTTGCTGGCCAGCTGGTTTTCTCTGGGGTTTCCCATTTCCCCGCACTTTCATTCCGGCGCTGCTCCATTGTCACCTAATTTCACCCTTGTAGGCTTGCTCAAGTCCTTGTTGTTAAAAGCTGCCCAAATATCTCAACTCCCAGAAGGCATACCAGAAAGTGCCATCCCAGGAAGATGTGTTGGTGAGATAAGCGAGACTAAGTACAGGTTGAGTGAGAGGTGATTCATTAGTTGTAAGCTATTAATAGCAATTTATGGACTGAAAGTTTTATCATGGAGTGTGTGTGTGACTGCCGAGTTAAACTGAATTTAAGTAGTACCACTTTTTATTCATGTCTGTATTTGAACAAGACATTATTTTAATTTATAGAGATGATGTAATGGTAGTGTCTGATAATGGTTATGATAATGACAATAATAATGGAGAATTGTGTTTATGAAATATTTGAAAATGAAAGAGTTTAATAAGAATTTACAAAGACAATAAATTTTCAGGATTTGAAATAGAATTAACTCAGGAGAAAATAATATTATTACAATTTTTCAAAGTCAGTGGGCGTAGCTACGTTCTTGAAGGGATGGAGGTCTTAAATAAGATCTAATAATAATTTCCTAACTTATTTATAGAAACTACAAATAAAATACTCTCTATTTTATATCTCACAATAAACTATCACTTTAACATGGGTTGGCAGCTTGCGAGAGGTGAGGGATGCCTGGTTTGAGAGAAACCTGAGTGCATGGCCAATTATTACAGACAAATAGAAAGTTCTGTAAGGGTGCCAGCTCATCAGTAGCACGGATAAGCACAAGGACTCTGGTTCTCAGGGTGGTAGTTGGTCTATAGCCACGTAGCGTATCCCCCTTGCAGCTTACATTTATGAATAAAATACGTAACAAGTCACCGATACCTTTACATTACATAAATGCACACATGGACGTAAAACTATGGAGTGGGCCAGAAAATGAGGAAAATTAATGTTAAAATTAATTAAGATGAGAGTCGCTGAAATACGTACATTGACTGAAGCAGGAAAACCATATAAACACTAATTGATACTGAATCCCTCAAATAAAGCGGGCATGGTACACAAGGCCCGCCATTGGCCAATACTGCAAAACACACTTTCTGGCACATGAAAACTTAAGCAGTTTAAAATCTCTGGGGCTGTGAGTCTATGGAGATGAGAGTGCAGTGTGGAGCAGGAAAATGAATGAATTAAATGTTCCGAATAAAATACACTTACTATGGAAGTTACTGACCAGACAAAGACAATATTTTCCCGCGATGCGAACACGTGCACTCTCCTAGGCCCGCCAATCTAGACTGAGGAGGATGGCGTGGAGATGCCGTTACCAAGCAGAGATCTCCTGACAGCTCCGTGAGAGAAAAAGCCGTTACACATAATTTACAAACAATTACATGTATAACAGAACAAGACACAGCAAAACACTTCGAGGAATTAAAGCATGAATTCCGATATGTAATTGTTTCTTTTAAATTTTCAGTGTCCTTGTTGCCATGCGTTTCTGGGAAAATTACGAACACTTGAAAAAGCCTGAACAGGCTTGCAAACCTGATAGAAAATTACATAAAAATTACCCAAGACATATTACACTTTGAAAACCCTTCAAAAACATTTTATTAAATTAAAACATTAATATAGTGAAAGTGCTACGAATTTATGTTTGGACGTATGGCTTGGCGGCTGCCGGAACTACAAAGTTCAACTTGCTGTCTATGTTAAGGAAAACTGAAAACATAAATTATGCCCTTTTGAATAAAAGAAATATATCAGCAGCTCTCAAAAATTATGTATTAAATTTAGCATGTTTCCAGTCGTAGGTCTCTTTCAGTACATTAACCACGTGGTCGGACACCCTTTAATTATTTACGGAGCACTGAGGGGAAGCAAACAAGTGATAACTATACCCTGTATTTACTTTAGGCTCTACTTTCAGGGATCACAACACTCGTTCAATAAAATCATCGGCACACAAGATCTCTCTTGGCGAGCGGGTCGTTTGGATCACTAAACGAGTCATAGACCTGTTCCTACATGAACGGCAAGGTGAACCATACACCACACACATGGTCGTGTGTGGCTGATGCATAGCGAGCAGCATTGGTCTGCCTCCCGAGCAGGACAGTGAGGGCCACGTCAAAAAATACCACCCCACCCCTGGGGTCAATGGGTTGATTCAGCAACCTCCAGCGATGAAGACTATGCTGAAATGCAGAAGGAGGTAGGGTGGCGCAAGAGGAGGTGCCTCAACCTGTGAGTATGGAATGGCCAGTTCCTTACCTCGTGTGACGTCTCTGCTGCTCGCTGACGACATCGAGAATGCTTGGCATCCGTAAAAACTGCAGAACACCCCATCCTAGAGCCTGCGTCGGTGTGCATGCCGTCTGTGTGAGTGAGCACGCCTGAGCCCTGGCTGACAAGTTGCTGGTGCCTGAAGCGAGGTGGTTGCCTTCACTGTTGACAGTGTGAGCAGGTCGGGCGGTGATATTTTAACGAACAGGTCAAGCTGGAGGAAGAACTACTTCCACTGCGCTGCTGAAAATCAGCGCTGTCAGCTAGCTGCTCGGCGATCAGAAAGCAACGAAATTCGTGTGGTGACTTTTCCCCCTACCCCCACACATCACTTATTTCCCCTGCTGCCATCCTCTGTGTTTTTATTGTGGTGGGGGCGACAGCAGGCGGTGTGGCCTCCCTCCTGATGGTGTAGGACGTACATTCCGATCGCGACTTTGGCTTGTGTTAGACGGCAAGACGTCACTCACTTCTCCCTCAGCAACACTTTCCAAGTTTTGATCCGTCTGTCCTCCCACGCCTTCCTGGATGGCAGGTGGGTGTGGTTTTCCATCGTCGTCCGGAATGGTGGCTGTACGAATGTCATCCCTATGGACCTTAAACAGTCTTCTAGGGTCCCGTTTGCAGTAGGTATGATGTGTAACTAATTTTGTCGAGGATCCTATGTGGGCCAGTCCACTTAGGGGCGAACCCTGCACTAAAAGTTCTGCTTGGCGGTGGATAAGTGGTGTGCTCGCATGTAAACATTATCACCTGGCAACAAGATCTTCGGAGGTCTTTTTGTCTCTGGCAGCCATTTTTGAACGTAGCGAATTTTATTGGCACACGCCTTTTTGATGTGAGAACTCTTTCCCTTCCTCTCACCTCAGTGTCTACAGCTTCTGGGTTCGAGTTCGGTGCACGACCGGCGAATTCCCCTGGCCGCGCTAGGCTTGCGTCATAAAGCATTTTCGCAGGAGATCTCCCGGTGGCTTCGTTGGTACAACTGTGCAAGCAGAAAGCTATGTCCAGTACATGCTGGGCCCGTGTTATGTGATCGTCTCCTACTCTTAAGGCCTAACTGCGCCTGGCACTGAACCTTGATGTTGGTAGCACTGGGCTGCTGGGTGGTTGCGGCACTTAAACCATTGTTCCCTGTTGCGGTCACAGCATGCTCTGCCTGTGCCCTGTTGGTCACATGGGCATACGAACAGCCCGGGCCATTGCAACCCTTGGCACTGTTCTTGGAACTGTCACTTGTTTTCACTGCACTTTTTGAGTCCTGGAAGTCCAAAAAGTAACTGCTCCTGTATTCTCAGTTATGCGCGATACTCATGGCAGCCCTTGTGAAACACTGGTATCCACTGTACACCTTTGGTCTCAAAGCCGGTCGATAATCTGGGAGCACTATCTAGACAATTGACTCTAACACGTATTCTGTTGATAGATATTGGTAGTTTCGGTTTGTCAAACTGATTTTTCGACCCACGAATGCCTCCAGGTTTTCTTGTTGCTTGTGTTCATGTGTGAACAGGGACAGCTGTTGTTTCAATGTCGTGTATGTGCTGCTGTATTGGGTGGTGAACTTCATCGCCAATTGCGTCCTGGTCATGTTGTATTCTGTTAAAGAACGCCACCAGTTCTTTGCAACTCCTGCCAGCTGTGCCCCTTATATGTTAGGCCACTCTTACACACTGACACCGTACCTTTGTAGGTGACTGGTGCATTCTGCAAGGAAAGCGCTTGAATCCTTTGCCCCTTGACCAGAGAATGTCGGGAGCATTTGAAAGCATGTTGGCGTACGTACTACAGGTTGGGCTTGCTGTGGCACAGGTGCTCTGCTTCACTCTCTAGGCTGTCTTGGCATTAAGATGGTTGGCGCACCCCCCTCTGCGGCATGTGCATTATGTCGTAGATGATGTTGACACTTATGTGTGCATTATTATTTTTGGCTAGCGCCGGTACACTCTCTTCGCAGCGGAATGTTCCTTCAAGAAAACTTCCCTGTCAGATGCACACTTAGGATGGTATTGATTGTCGCATATGTTACATGTGACAATAATATGTCCCCACGACACGCTCTAGTCTTGCACTCACTTGTTCTGTGCTCTGCTGCATGTAGGAATTTGTTGGGTGCCATCAGCTGTGTCCCTGTGGGTTGGCTGGCCGGGATGTTGGTACATTCCTGTTGACATGTGCAGTTATGGCAGGTGAAAACATCACATTGCAGAGTTGGCCATTCTTCAGCTGTCAGGCAGGCAAAGTGTTCTCCTTTGTGGCACAGCTCACAGCATATTTTGTCGCTGCTAGGCTCGTCACACGCAGGGCGTGAACAGCGTACTACCCTGTTGTTAGATGTTATTGCTGGAGCGAATATTACACTTCTCACCTCTGGTACACAGCAGCAGATGTTGGCATGCAGATTGTATTTCTCATACATGTCCAATGAGACAAGCTTCCCATGTGAAGTACACGTTTCTTCAGTGTCCCACATGTTGGTCAGAAGTTCCATTCCATGATTGTATGAGAACCTACGTGCACGAAGGGTTCCTTCGGGTAACCACCCGGTAGACCTGACTTGGTGGGTTGAATGATCAGCATACGGCCCATACCACACAGCCATGCGGTGACACCGTAAAAAACTCCGCGATACGTGATGTCATTGGTATCTCCGTCCTCTGACCACAAGGGGGTACGATACGCACACAAGATGGCGGCCGGCTCACCTTTCAACGTGGTTTCCTGAACAATGGTGGCTTATGGTACACGAAATCTCCCACCAAATGGTCAATTTTCACTACATGCGTCTTTAGGCCACACTAGTTGCAGTGCCGTATAAAAATTGTTGTAAGTTATGTTCGTTTCGATGCACTCTGTCTGAAAATGCCACTAAGTTAGGCAACATATAACATGGGTTGGCAGCTTGCGAGAGGCGAGGGATGTCTGGTTTGAGAGAAACCTGGGTGCATGGGTAATTATCTTGAGCAAATAGAAAGTTCCGTAAGGGCGCCAGCTCATCTATAGCATGGATAAGCACGAGGACTCTGGTTCTCAGGGCGGTAGTTGGTCAACAGCAATGTGTCACATCCCCATCGCAGCTCACATTTACGAATAAAATATATAAAAAGTCACTGATGCCTTTACATTACATAAATTAGCATGGGGACTTAACACTCTGGAGTAGGTAAGAACCTGAGAAAAATTTACCATTAAAATGAATTAAGATGAGTGTCACTGAAATGTGTATATTGACTGAAGCAGGAGAACCGTACACACACTCAATGATACTGAATCCCTCGAATAAAGTGGGCATGGCGCATAAGGCCCACCATCGGCCGATACTGCGAAAAGCACTTTTTAGTGCATGAAAACTTAAGCGGTTTAACATCTTTGGAACCATGAGCGTGCGGCGTGGGGCAGGAAAAGGACGATGATATTCCTCCACGATGCAAACGCATGCACTCTGCTAGGCCTGCCGATCTAGACTAAGGAGGATGGCTTGGAGATGCTCTTACCAAGTGGAGATCTCCTGCCAGCTTCGTGAAGGAAAAAGCAGTTACACATAACTTACAAACAAGTAAATGTATAATAGAACAAGACACAGCAAAACACTTGAAGGAATTATAACATGAATTCCAACATATAATTATTTCTAAATGTTCAGTGTCCTTGTCATGCATGTCTGGGAAAATTAATGAAACTTGAAAAAGCCTGAACAGACTTGCAAAACAAATATAAAATTACATAAAAATTACACAAGACATATTGCACTCAGAAAACTCTTCATAAACGCTTCATTAAATTGAAACATTAATATAGTGAAAGTACTAGGAATTTAAGTTTGGGCGTTTGGCATGGCGGCTGCCGGAACTACCAAGTTTAACTTACTGTTTACGTTTATAAAACTGAAAACATAATGTATATGCCCTTTTGAACAAAAGAAACATATCATCAGCTCTCAAAAATTATATATTAATTTTAGAGAGTTTCAATTGTAGGTCTCTTTCACTATGTTAACCACGTGGTCGAACACTCTTTAATTATTTACGAAGCATTGAGGGAAGCAAACGGGAGATTACAATACCCTGTATTAACTTTAGTCTCTGCTTTCAGGGTATCACAACACTCATCCAATTAAATCATAGGCACACAAGATCTCTCTTGGAGTGCGGGTAATTAGTATCACTAAACAGGTCATAGAGCCGTTCCTATGTGAACAGCAAGGTGAACCGTACACTACATGCTCGGCCGTGCTGGCTGATGCATAGCGAGCAGTGTTGGTCAGCCTCCCGAGCAGGGCAGTGATAGTCACATCAACTTGCTATTTACAACTAATATTTACATCAGTGCAAATAACTGTTTATCAACAAACACCTATTGCATTATTTTTATATTTAATGTTATATCCTTATCTGACTGTCCCAATATTTACGATGAAGTCCACATCACACTTTCGTACAGTCCTACCTTAATTCAGTCCCGATTCCTCCAGTCTGCAATGTTCTAGAATGATCAGAGAGTCCCCATGTATAGTGCCCCCTACTTGTCTGTTACCACACCTTCTTGTTTATCCACACCACACACACACACTTGTTCGACGTCATCTCGCACCGTCCACTGTTTGTCCTCTGTGATGATGTCCCTCACTGCACCAGACTTTGCCCAATGGCCACACTTCTGCCAAATGCCTACCACAAAAACTGCCAATTCTGTAGCTGCGGGGGTATTTATAGTGTTGTCAACCCTAGCTGATAAATGTAGCTGTCAATCATACCGCCCACCAGGTGATACGAAGGTGACCAGGTTGTGGTGACATACCATCCTGCCACTGCCGCGGTAAGGCCACACAGGGATGTGCACGTAAAACTCTCTCCTCCTCAAGTCTGTTTGTACTGAACACACATTCCAACTTCTAGACCTTTTTAGAACGCCAGTTGGTCAATGTAGTCAGTCTTAGGTTTTGCCGAAGACCCTGTCAACAAATCAGATAGACCACATTCATTATCTGCTTCATGATCCTGTACAGGCATTCCCAAAAATTTTTAAGCTTTGGACAATATCCTTTCCACCTTTGGGGGTTGTACAGCCACACCGACTGACCTCCTTGAAAAATCTCTTGGGTTATGTGGTGTTTTCGTTCAGTAACTGTTAATTTTTGTGCGCGTCCGGGCAAAGTTATGGATGTCAACTAATCTATAATGTAGTTTATGTTCATATGCTGGGTGGTTGCTAGTTCTTCTAACGGATGTCCGAACAGCAGGTCACGAGGGAGGCAAAGCTCTCTCCCAAATAGCATCCTGGAAGCTACCCTTGTTGACTTGTGAACTGAAGAACAATATGCTAGTAGAATAGGAGTACCTTGGTGTCCCAATCCTTCTGGTTGTCTTCCACAAAGGTCACCATGTACTACTTCAGGGTACTGTATAACCCCTCGACCATTCCATCCAACCTGACTGTGTAATGCTGTGGTACAAGTTTTCTTCATGCCTAAAATATTTGTTACCTCTTGGAAAAGAATTGCATTAAAATTTCATCCTTGATCAGAATGTGGTTATAGTCCACTTCAAACCAGGATAAGACATGCTCTTCAAGAGCAATGGTTTGGAACTGGTATGATTTCCAGTTACTTTGTGTATTTGTCTTGCGCTAACAAAAGTTACAAATTCCCCTGCTCAGTGACTGGTAATAGTCCAAGAATGTACACTGTCATCTTCTTAAATGGAACCCCATCATTGCATTTCTGAAGGTGACGTAGATGGCACCATTTTCAACATCAGACTGACATTGCAGCCAATAGAATCTCTGTTTATCTCCGTTGAGTGTCTTTTTATACAGAATTGTCCTCCTGCTGCTGTGTTGTGCAGTTCTCTTATCACTTGTGGGATTCTGCATTTTGGTAGGACCAATTGTAAGTGCATGTTTTTCCCATCGTTGCTTTCCCAGTTCCTATAAAGCTCACCATTTTTCAGAACTCTCCTATTCAAACTGGTGTTCACAATGACAATGTTTGACATGGTGTCTTGGGAAGTCCATTTGTACTGCTTTAAAGTAGAGATGGGCCATTCAATACTTTGATACCTTGATACTCCTCGATACTGTGCCGTATCGAAAGTATTGAGTATTGTGACGTGTGTATTAATACTTTTATTCTGTACTTTTTATCGACACTTGTATAGGGCTTGGTCCGCCATTTTCCTGATTTTCATGTAGCGGTACTGTTTATTTTTATCCTGTGTTTACTAGTTTCGGAAAGCCTGTAAAGTGTCATATTTATTTAATTATTCAGTTAATTATTTTGTATCAATGGCAGAGAAACGTGAAGAAAGTATTGCAATAGAACGTGTATTCAGGAGTTGCAAATAGGAATTACGAACTGTAAGTCAGTTTGTATTATAAATAATTTGTTTTGAAAGTGTGTTTTGTAAATAACATTTTTTGAATCGTTTATTAGAATGTTTTAAAGGTACGTTAGCCTAAAAAACCACCATTTCAAATCCCTTTTGCAGTATAAAAATAACACTTCTATTGTACGGAAAACAAACTTCACCAAAAAGATTTACATCACGAATGTGTTTAATATTTGAATTACTGTACAAACTACATATTTATCAAGTTTTCTTTCGGTGAGGTTAAAACTTTACAGGTTTTATAATAATTTGAATGTTTCTTTCATACGAGCAAATTTTCGACTCATCCACTAAAACAATATGTAATTAATTAAAGATGATGCAGTCTCGTGAGAAGAGGTACCAAAAAACGCAGTCTCATGAAAGACGTTTAACTGAAGTCTCTCCCAACCCCATTCAATCCACTGGCAATAAAATTAATGGAGGCCCAGCAGTATGACTTTGCCATAACAAAAATAAGGTAGGTTGGATTGGTAATCTACATTGATCATAGCATTTCTTTGTTTACACTCAATGATTTATTGCTGTGTCCGAAATGGCATATTTGTGGAATTAGGGTTTAGGAATTTAGGGTTAATGGTTTTGAGCGGCTTGCAACAGCGCTACATGCAACAAAGTTGGAAACTACAGGCTTGTTGATTTAAACATTATTTTGTTTATCACCCTATCAATAAATAATTTTCTCCCGTGCATTTTTCACGTCTTGTGTATAACTGATCGTATTTATTTCTAGCCGATATCAATATTCTCATTATTTCTTCACTCCGTACAATTAACATTCCATTTCTAATAAGTCACCTTTTTTTTTTAGCAATTTTAATACAACATACGAACTTTATTTTAAAATAACTTCATGTACATTCCTGATTTTCCATTTTTAACGTGCATGTATTGTGTAACGTTTCAAGAACAGTAAATACATGTTTAGTGAACTTATGTTCGGTATTCGGAATGCAAATACATTTTTTTTGTATGTGTCATTTGTGTTTGCAACCGGTATTTCATATTTATTTTATGTGTTTAGTGTGTGCACAATCTGTGAAAATGACCAGTGCAAAATAACAAAGAGAATAATAAATTTATCTTATTTCCGGTAATAGAAGAATCGCTATTGTTTTTTACTCGGCGATAAACAGTTCCCACATTTCCTCCATCTGACTTAATCGAGAAAAAAATTTCATGCTTGTTTTTATAAATAAAAATTATTAAGCTTTCTTATTTCAAATTTTGATATGCCTTATATTTTTTTTTAGTATCATATAAATATTTATAATTTTTAACATTTTACAGGCTTACCGCTAGGTTATGTAAATTTCAAATTTTTTTCCATCGTCTGCAATATTATCTTGCGTGATTTTCTTTGATTATAAACTTTATCATAAATTTTGTTGAGAACAATGGAAATGTAGTTCACAAAAATTTCATTGCATTATTAATTTTTTTTTTTTTAATCAAGGGTATCGGGTATCGAAAGTATCAAGGGTATTGAGCTGAAAACTGTATTGAGTATCGAGTATCAAAAACATGGTATCATCCCACCCCTACTTTAAAGGCATCCAGAACTCTCTTGTATTTTTAAGTCATATTCTTGCAGGTGTTTTATCCATTAAGCTATTTGATCTTTGGGGTTATTCAAATTTAGTAGCCAGCATAATGAATCATGATCAATTCTTGGATAGTGTGTGTGCCATAAATGTACGAACAAAAGTGTAAAATTGCCTTCACCACAGCCAGAAGTTCCCTGTGTTTCACACAATTTCTGTATGGCTTGTTCAGTACCTTATTGAAATATTCCAGTGGCCTCTCCTTTCCATCCTGAACCTGAGATAACACAGTCCTGATTATTATATTGCTAGCATCAGTATCCAGAAGGAACTCGTACTTATTACTCAGGAAACCCAGGACTGGGGGAGATATCAGAATTTCTTTGAGTTTATTAAAGAGCAGCATCATTCTTAGTGGTCCAATGAAAATTTATTTTTACCTTAGACGCTCATGCAGTCGCTTGGTTATGATGGTGGACCCAGGTACAAATTTTCTGTAGCAAGCACATAAGCCTAGGATGATTTGCACTTCAGTTTTGTAAGTTGATGTAACACGAATGTCTTATTGCTCTGGTCGTTTCATTGTCTCTTTCAATCACATGGTCAACACATCATGGGCCAAGAAATTAATTTTTTTTCTTTTTTTAATTGGCATTTCTTGGGAACTAATTTTAAGTTTTTGAAACAGTCTAGACATGTCAGGTGCTCTTCAAATGCCCGTACTTTGATGTCTAGGTACACCTGACAAATATCTAAGGGCAGGACTTTCTCCATCAGTTGTTCAACGGTGGCGGGGTAATTGTATAACCCCAGTGTGTCATCTATCTTCGGGAGTGGATGAGAATCTTTCTTGGTCACTTTATTAAGTTGGTAGTAATCAACACAAAATCTCGGACATCTTCCTTTCTAACAAGCACAATGGTAGGAGACAATGAACTGACTGGTTGTCCTATCACGTCTAACACCATCTCTTTCAGAATACCTTCAACGACTTCATGTGATGCTAGCGGTAGTCACCTTGGTGGCTGCTTTATGGGCTTGGTATCCCCTGTGTCAGATTGATGGCATGCAACATTAGTTCTGCCAATGTCATTTGCCTCACAGGAGAGAGCATCCCTATTTATCTATAGTAATTGGAAGACAGACTTTTCTTGTAGCCAGTTAAGGTTTTTTCTTGTTCATGTTAGGCGTTCACCCAAAGCATCTGGTAAAGAACATTTAGTATTTTGTGGTATTGAAGCTTCAGGAGTGTTTGGAAGTACCTGGGAGACTTGCCTGCAAACCCATATCATAGCCCTCTCGTAAAGACGAATAGCATTGTCAGATAAATTAATCAAACTTAATGGTAAACTGTCAAGAGTTTTAAGAGATTATAGTTATTGTTACAATAACATAATCTGGTTGAATGCAACCCCTTTGCACTGGTTTGATTATACCAACTGCCTGACAAATTTTCCCACGCATCTGCCTGGAATAATAATTGTCCTAGAAGCTAGGAGTATAGTCACACAATACTGGGTATCTTATCAGAGGAGGTAAATCTTGTCTAGTGCCACTACCATCTCTGTATTGCCTGCCCATAGCACGTTTATTCAAGTATTGATACAGTATCCCAGCTTATGTAACACATCTAGCTCCAAAAAGCATTCTTCCTCTATTTCTTCTATGTAAATATTGTGTTCTATGATAAGGTTACCAAGCTTTTAAGAGTACCATACTTTTACCTCTGACTGGTATGGTATCACCTGTTACTATAATTTAGTATTAGTGTCCCATGTTCTCATTGGAAGATTGCTGTGGTGAAGGCCAGAGGAACTCCAGTCTTACCACCGTTAGTCGCTCCAGTGTTTTTGAACACCTGATAAACATCATTCAGGCTCTCCTCCGCCAATATATCATTATAGTCCTGTTTCATTGAACATGCCTGCATGAACATCGTGCCCCCCCCCCCCCCCCCCCCTATTCAAACAATCAGACCTTTATCCTTCAAGATTTGTGCTTACAAATTTCCCAAATTTGTTATGCTCTCGCCTGCCTCTTTCTGCCTGCTTCCTGCTTGTTTTGCTGCAGCTAAGGCACCTCCTTATCCGCTGGCCCCGAGTATATTATTCCCTGCTGCTCCAGGAATGTTTGCCATTCGTTCTTGAGGGTGCTTACCTCCTTATCAACCTTACCCTTGACACTGACCATGCTTTCATTAATACTGTCCATTTTTCCACTCTCACTGTCAGTTTTCTTGTCCCTGCTGTATATTTTAATATTCACTGGTTTACTAATTGCTTCTAACTTTTTGTTGACGTCTATTTTCTTACCTGTATTTTCATTTACACTGTGTAGTTTCATGTCCACTTCTTTGCTAACACTGTCTATTTTCTTGTCTACCAGTTCATCAGCACTACTAAATTGACTATTTATGGATTCACTAACATTACTAATTTGACTTAACAGATTCACTAATATTACTAATTTGAATATTTATATATGCACTAACACTACTTACTTGATCATTTACATTCTTGTTCACACTATCAATTCTGCTACAGTCATTCAATAAAAGCTCACAGTGCTTCTATATCTGCTGACATCATAGTTAGCATTCACAAATTTCTTAATTTTGGGCCTATTACTAAAACTATTATTATATTTACAAATTGATCTTACTAGTTAGTATCCTACTGTATGATTTATTTACAATTTGATTATTGAATGAATGTCTTCATCGCATTTCCGACAGCAGTGTTACAATTTCTCAAAATCAGTGGATTTAGCCATGTTCTAAGGGATGGAAGTCTTAGGCCGGAATTCATAGTGAGCATATGAGCAATACTTGAAACAAGAATTACTTATACTTGTGCTCAAGTATGATGCCAGCTAACAGCCAACGGTGCTAGAGTCCATGACGGCGCTCACCCCGCATGTGTCCGGCACGTGCGCAAAGAGGCCAATAATTTTGAACTTTCGTATAGATGTTATTTTCAGTGTCAAATGTGTTATATTGTCTTGGTAGTGTTAAATATGTCTTAAAATGTGTTCAAGTGTTTGTACTAATTTTAAATTGTTTGGTTGTAAAATTGAAAGTGCCCGCAGCACCGAGATTAAGAACACTTAATATTCCGGCATGAACGCAGTCGTAAAGAGACACTAAAATAATATTGAAATTCATAAGAAATTTATAGAAATGTAAAACAATACTTTATTTTATTTGTGCCATTTTATTTTCAATAATAAAATATTTTACTCAACGTGCATAGCACTTCTGTTTATGTGAACCCCGTAGGCAGCCATGGTAGGTCCATGTAACGCTTGTATTTGGACAGTCTGTCGAGAAGAGCTGGCGAGGCAAGACACTGTCACATATGCACTACAACTTTTGTTCACTGATTTAGGTTTCCATAGTTAATTTAGTTTACCGGTTAACCTTTGCTTGCGTACGTTTTTGCCAGACATTTTCCCCAGCATTATGCTTCCGCTTTATTAATTTCTTGTGCTTTTGCGACATTTCTAACTTAATTGAGGAGGAGAAGAAAGATGTCGGAGAGGTCACGCGACCCGCACAATTTGAATCAGGTGCCATCTGCCCATGTTTATAGCATTTCATTATAACTTCTGCATTATTGCTACACGCAATTTTAAGAGCTTTATTTTTATGTATGTATTTGAGGGTAATTTGAGGGTTTGAATATTTTACGGCAACAACGCATATAACCACATGACCGACTGACTCTTAAGTCTTTGCACACGTGATCATTGCATTTTTAGAGCTTATGTATGTAACATCATATGTGCAATATTTTATTAAGGGTTCTGTGTCATTTTTATTCAGGGTTCAATGTATTTTTGACGTAAATTGATGCTTTTGTACTTTACCACATGGTCACATTAAGGTTTGATTTTACTGCCATCAGGCATCTTACATGCCTGTAACCACTGCAATAATAAAGAGAATAATTTTTGCAGCAAGAATAACCTTTTGTCTGAGTGTAGTTTGCAGTTTCCTCACAGAAATATTACAATATCAGTTACACCGCGTGGTTCGCTACGAACTTCATCCAACGGCATCCGCATTATCTAAGCTTGTTTTCACACGTGTGTGTTTATTGTGAATATTCATCTTGTGTCCCATCTTGTTTTATGTATCATTCAAAGGTTTATGTAATTTTGTAATTAGTGTACGGTGCAATTATTCCCGTCCTAGCCAGCTCTGTGTATAGGTCATCACCACATTACCCACGTGCTGGAGGGCGAGCCCCGACAAGTTTGTGTTAATGATGCAGAGTAATCAAACATGTTAATATATATTAAGGGTTTAATTTGTAATTCACAGTGTCCTGTCTTCAGGGAAAAACAATCAGTCCACCCTAGCAGTTGTCGGCCCTCTTCCCTTGTGAAGACTGTGCTTTCACGCACCTCTGTGAGATCATCCATCTAGGCGTGCGCTACAGTAATTGCGGGCTGGGGAGCACCCAAGCGGAATTGGCTAGTCATGACTGAGATAATCATTTTATTGGCACATTTATGTTTATGTATAATAAAAATAAAAGCAAGTCTACAGTGAACTCTCTTATTCAGTAGTGACAGTGTCCTAGCCACATGTATTTTATTCAGTGTTTATTCCAGTGATGTTTAGTAAATAGTTTAGTATTGCCTACGTGTTTGTAAGTACGCACAGGTGAGACGGACACACCGAACCCACAGCATCCGTGAGAACCCTGAGTCTCAATAGTGTGGTGATTGGGAAGCACCTCTGGTGCCCAACTTACCATTCATTATCTGTGTCCTCATTTGTCTCGTCTCTCACCCGACGGCGTCAACTATGATTTTCAATTCATAGTGCCAGATACTAGTATTGCTTATTTTGATAACTTTAAGTACTGCTTCATGAAGCACTGCTTATCATGTATTCACATTAACAAAATAAGTTTTACTTATTTCTCATTTATTCATAGTCATTATAAGCATTGCTTATTTACACATATAAGTAGTACTTCATTAAGTCTGCTTCGGTGTACTAAGCACTGAGTATTTATAATAGGAATAGGTTATTCACAAAATATTTTTTTTTACAAATTATGTTTCCGTAAAATATTTGATGGAAACAGGAATATACTTTAGACAATTACATGGGGAAAATGGGAAAATTAAAATCCTACACTTTGATGTGAAAACACCTCTTTTCTTAACCTTTTTGTATAATGGGTTTTGGTTACTAGAAATCCTTGCACGAATACTTTACTACAATAATGTTTGTAAATCACTGATATAAAGTAATTTATTTGCATAATCGTTCAGTAAAATCAACACTTTGCCCATTTTCTGAAACCAACAATTAAAACCTTTGAAACGTGAATACACTTTGAGCATGTAGCTTCATGGCAGATGGCATGGAAGTTGGAAAATGGTGGAACAAGTCGTTGTAAATCATGTGCAGATATTATATTTCACACAAGAAAAATACTAAAACGGTACCTGCAACAAATCATGCTTAATGAAAGCACATACAAAAATAATTAACTACCAACAAAATTTCTGACAACACCAACAAGGTACTTGAATAAACATGATAAACATGAGCACAGTTCACCAGTACTGGAGTACTATTTTCTTCCATTGTTCGAAACAGTATTTGACAATTCCAATATTCGCACAAGCCTAGTTAATGTGTTTGCAATATGAGGTCTGAAACAGAAGTTATGTTGGATGGACGGTAGCACGAGATGTGAGTAAGCACTTTTACCACTTTTACGATCTATAGTGTCATTCGTGAAATGGCGATTATTGGTGCTCGACAGAAATGTCCAGAATTATACTAATACAAGGTATCGTAGGTTTTTAAATAAACTGAGATATCATTAAAACGAATATACGCATCATTTATATATTCGTCGAGTGTACACGTCGGTCAACTAAGTTTCTTTTTTTTTAGCATGGCTAACAAACTTCCGAAAAAATTATTACATAACACATGAAACAAACACATTTTTATTGCATACACTATTAGTTTAGTCTCAATGTGCGCTAAAACAAATTAAAATTATTCAAAACAGAAATGAAAAATTAAAAGAATAACAAACTAACGTACAAATTATTTTCGTCTGGGTGACTGCCATAAATAAAGTGGCAAATTTATCTATGCTGTGTTGGTATTGATATTATGCAGATATTTATTTCCATACTTCACAAAAAACAACTTGGCGCAAATAAGTAGTGCTTATACAATAATTACTTCGTCAAGTCACGATTTATGAATTTGTCAGATATGTAGTGTTTGAAGAAGAAGCACTATATCTTATTTGCCAAACAAGCCTCAGACTATGAATCCCGGCCTTAGTTAAATAAAATATTTGAGTATAATTTCCTAAATTATTTACAACCACATCGGAGAAAATACTCTTGACCTAATATCTCACAATAAATTGTTATCACTTGCTATTTTCAATTAATCAATTTCATCAGTACAATTTACACTCTCTTTAAAGAAATTAATTCAATCAAATAATTAAAATCAGTCCCGTCCCAATAAAGTGTGTGTTAAGTACTATTGAATTATTTTTATAATTTATATCTCCATATTTGACAGATAAGACATTTACAATAAAGTCCGTATCACACTTTTGTCCAGGTTTCTCCAGTCCAAAATATTCTATAATGCTCTGAGCACCACCATGTCCAACAGCCCCATATTCATCTGGTACCTCGTGTCCATCCACACCACATATCATCTGCCACCATCTAGCACCCTCTGCAGTCATCCATCCTCTCTGCTGTCGTCTCTCGCTGCACCAAACGTTGCCAGATTCCCACACTTCAGCCAGATGGCTACCACAAAGACTGCCAATTCTCTGGTTGCAGAGGTATTTATAGTGTTGCTGACCTTAGTCCAGAAACTTCTTTACATGTCACTTGGTGCCAAGGTTGGAGATTACCAAAAGTTTCATTCAGTAGCTCACTGCCAACTTCCCCAGAATGGGGATGGGGACACTGTGATGTCAGTTCAGGTAGCTGTCAATCATTCTGCCTGCCAAGCCATGTAAGAGTGGCCATGCAGTGGTGACTTACTGTCCCCCCATCACAGCTGGATGGCTGCATGCTCCCCATACCCAGCACAGGGGTCTGCATATAATAATATTCAAAACACAGTTAACTGGTAAAAATTCAACTCATTTTAATGACAGACCACAAATCATTGTTTGTTCGTATTGAAACAGATTTTTCTCTTCCACAAATAAGAGATGTATTGTACCATACAAAGAATAACTTGGAATTGTGATCTGTTTGCTAGAGAAAAAATGGCCACAGCAACTTGTGTGTCTAAGTGGATTCAGAGTTTGCTAATGATAATGAGGACTATAGAAGTGTTGTACTGTAAAGTAAGGAAATATGTTGTGTACATTTAGAGAGGTTGGCAGGACTAGAAGACAGTTATGGCTGCTAGTGCTTAGAATAGACAGTCGTTGAATCATGTTGGTGCAAATGTTGAACAACATTACATAACATGGTGGCAGCGGTTGCTCCTACATCAACGATATTATGTATAAAAAAAAAAGGTATTTTCGATGTTCGTGATGTCGGACGGCAGTCGTGTTAAAGTAAAAAGGTGTCAGGACGAGCACAATGACAACTAACCTCTACCACAGGAATCGGGACCTTGTGATTAATCATCATGGTGACATCGGTGCAGTTCCAAATTGTTCCGCTGGAAAACTTTGATTTTCAGGCACCGGCTGATTGGCCAAAATGGATAAAACCTGTTTGAAAGGTTTAGGGTGGCCTCGGAATTGGTCAAGAAGTTGACCAACAGCCAAGTTAATATGTTGCTGTATTGTATGGGCCCCGAGGCGGACGAAATGCTTGAAATATTAGCGTTATTGGAAGGAGATGCAGGGAAATACAGCATGGAGAAAAAAAAAATTCCATTTTTTGCTGTAAAAAAAGTGATTTACGAATGAGTGAAATTTTTGAAAAGATGCCAGCAAGATGGCAAACCTGCAGACCTTTTTATTCACCATGTTATCAAGATGGCTGGGTCATGCGACTTGCAGGACCTTAAAAACGAGCTCATCACAACAGTGCTGGTAATCGGGGTGGCAGATGACGAGTTGTCAAAATCACTTCAGATGGACCAAAATCTGACATCAGCATGAGCGATTGCACATATTCGACAGGCAGAACAGGTACGCCATCATCATCATCTTGTACAAGCGCAGTCCAGCGCCGTGCAGGCTGTTCAACATTTCACGGGCCAGCGTGACAAGAGGTACAGAAAAGGGCCAAAGGATTCTTCTCAGCATAGTCGAGGCAATACTGGTAACAACATAACCTCAAAATGGCTTAAATGTGGTAATAAACCAAATCATCATTGGTCCAAGTGCCCAGCTAGCAAGGTAAAATGCTATCGCTATGGCAAAGTGGGGCATTACGGTAGATGTTGTGCACATGGGAAGGTGTAGGAATAAGACGAGGAGAGAGATTATTCTTCCCCATTGAAACAATCACAAACAGGAATATTACTTGGGAGAAATAGTATTGGAGATCTATTCAAAACCTTGGTACATCACCTGGAGAATGTTTGGGAAGGAACTTGCTTTCAAGATCAATACAGGAGCCGATGTGACTGATTGGAGAGCACGTTTGTCGTGACTAATGTAGTTGTTGAGGCAACTGACAGAAAGCTTTTTGGAGCTGGGAGAAATGTTATTGATGTAGTAAATACTATCCCAGTAATACACTCATATGGCAAGCAGGAAGTGACACAAAATATGTTTGTGGTAAAAGGACAGTCTGTGCCATTACTTGGCTGCCCAGCAATAAAGGAACTAGACATTGTATTGGTGAAGGAAGCAGAGGAAGTAACTGGAAAAGAGTTTTGTTGGAATGACAAGTTGCCATCAGTTTTTTGACGGTCTAGACCACTTCCACTGTGAGTACGACATTTGCCTTCAGAATGATGCAAAGCCATATACTGTCATAGCACCAAGGCTTGTTCCACTTACCCTCCGAAACAAAGTGAAAGAGGAACTTGACAGAATGGTACGGGATTGCATGATAACACCTGTTGAGGAGCCAACAGAATGGTGTGCACCAATGGCACTGGTGCCAAAGAGAGACCGTTCAGTATTTGTGTGGAATTCACAGAACTGAACAGATTTGTTCTCAGGGAGAGATTACAGTTACTCTCTGTAAAAGAGTCTCTAGCACAGCTACAAGACGCTAAGTGTTTTTCAGCATTAAATGCTTCACATGGGTTTTGGCATATTCCATTGACACGAGCTAGTGCACTGATCCCCACATTTGTCACACCATTTGGACGATACTAATTCAACTGTTTACCATTTGGAACTAACTAGGGTCCTGAGCATTACCAGCACCAAATGCAGCAGCTAATGGGGGGCATGCCAGGTGTCATTAGCCATGCAGATGACATATTGGTTTGTGGCCATACACCAGAAGAACATGACCAACAGCTGGAAGAAGTGCTTAGCAAATTAATGGCAAATGGAATTACCCTCAACAAATCAAAGTGCAAGTTTCAAGTGAAGACAGTGAAGTTTTTGGGACATGTAATAACAGAAGGTGCAGTACAGGCAGATTCAGACAAGACTAAAGCGATTAAGAACATGCCAGAACCAACTAATCTGACAGAACTCCGAAGATTCCTGAGCATGGTTACATATCTGATGAAATTCATCCCCAAACTATCAGGAAAAAAACAGCCACTGCAGACATTGCTGTGCCAAGACTCTGAATAGGTGTGGGAAGAACTCCGACGACAGGATGTGAAGCAACTGAACGAGGAAATAGCTCAGCAGCACACTTTAGCACTGTATCAGTAGGGTAAAGATATGAGTTTTGGCAGATGCTTCCTCATATGGGTTAGGGAGTGTTCTAGAGCAGCATCAACACAGATAATGGAAGCCAGTGGCATTTGCTTTGTTAAGCCTGAGCGAGGTTGAATCGAGATATCCCCAAGTAGAGAAAGATGTGTTGGAAATTATCTGGGCATGTGAGGAATTCAGAAGTTATGTGTTGGGGACCAAGTTTAAGATATTGACAGATCACAAACCACTAGTGACACTGCTGGCCACGACACCACTGACGGAGTTGACAGCAAGGCTTCAGAGGATAAGAATGTGCCTCATGGGTTATGACTACACCATTGAACAATGTAGTGGGAAATACGTTCTTTGTACCAGATGCATTGTCAAGAGCTCTGGTCAATCAGGCTGTGACGGAAAGTTGTGACGTTGCTGAGGAAGATATGTTTTTGGGAGTTGTTGCAAGGGAATCCCCGTTCTCAGATGTTGAACTTCAAAACATTAAGGAAGCACAAGAGAGATAGGGAATGCCAGGCTCTGAAGGACTGCATCTTGCAAGGATTCAGGTGCATCCACTCAGTTCTGGTAATTCAGGGGTCAGTAAGCCTACAACAATGGACTCATTATGAAAGAATCATGCATATTCATTCCCAGACAGCTAAGTACAGACATACTGGTAAAATACACGAGGGCCACATGGGTATAGTTAAGTGTCGTCGGGCACAAGAGTCCATATGGTGGCCAAACATCACAACAGAAATCAAAAGAGTGGTGGAAGACTGCCACAGTGTTGGGAACAGAGGACCCAACGTGCAGAGCCTTTGCAACCTACCACACCAGGCAGACATTGGTCGCATATTGGAATGGATATTTTTGAGCTGACAATGTGCATTATCTAGTGGTACAAGATTACGTCTCCAGATTTCTGGAAGTGATGAAACTAGATTGCCTTTCATCAGAGAGAGTGATTTTGAGAGTGAAAAACATCTTTGCTCATCACGGGATACCAGAAACCGTTTGCACAGATGGGTACCCAGTGCACTGCAGGGGAATTCCAACAGTTTACAAAGGAATACGGGTTCACGCATGTTACTTCAAATCCCAAATTCCCACAATCTAATGGTGAAGCAGAAAGTGCAGTAAAAATTTCAAAGAGAATTCTGTACAAAGAAACTAGCCCTAATCTTGGGTTGTTGGTGTATAGCCACACCGTTGGAATCCAGTTTTTCACCAGTGGAACTATTGTTTGGACAGAAATTGCGTACTACCTTACCACAGGCAAGCTCTTCAATGCAACCACATTGGAACCCGCACAGCCTTCAGCAATTCTGAAAATGTGACCAGCACACCAAGGAGAGATACAGAAGGAATTTTGATGCTAGGCATAGGGAGTATGAACTGGATCCATTACATCCAGGAGCAAAAGTTTGGATCCCAGACCTACGTAGGTACGGCAGGGTGCTCCAACAAGCTAATCAGTTCACATCATACATAGTGGCAACTGAGACCCGGGATGTGCGCAGAAAACAGGAAGCAGCTGGTAGCAGTGCATGAGACAGAGGCAGATGAGAGTATGAGGCCGCCTGCCCAAGGGAGGAAGAGTATGGGGGTGGAGTTGGAGTCCCATGGCATGCATCAGGCAGTTGGTACGAGGGCAGTGTCACACTATTACAGCCACCAGTTGAAGAGAAGCAGGTCTCTCCTCAACCAGGGAGCGAAGAGACAGCTGCTCAGCGGAGGTCACCAACTCCACAGGGGCCACACATGCCAGGCTCTCCACAAGAAGAATTTCAAGGATTCCCGAATGCCGAAAGACCACGGGTAGTTGGGGCCACAACTTCTTACAAGACTAGAAGTGGAAGACAAGTCATCCCACCAAGACACCTAAGGATGGAGTGCAGTGTCTTAATGTGGGAAGTGAAACAGAATGCATACTTTGTGTAAAGAGAGGGAGATGTAATGTAAGGTAAATATGTTGTGTACATTTAGAGAGGTTGGCAGAACTGGGAGACAGTTATGGCCGATAGCACTTATAATAGACAGTCAGCGAATTTCGATTGTGCAATGGCCAATAGCACTTATAATAGTCAGCGAATTTCGATTGTGCAAATTAACATCATTACATAGCACGTACTGTATTTTTTTAATTTGTCTGATAACCTTTGTGTTTGGATGTGAAAACAAAATATATCTGGAGCAGTAGTGAAGCAGAGTGCATTACTTTATCTGAGTGTATAAAAGAATTTAAATATGTGTTTTACTTGATTGAGTAGGCATGTGACATCAGCTTTAAATTTATAATTGTAGTTAAGGATAATCATTCTTCAATTAAGGAAGACCAAAAGATCTTTAGTCAATTTATTTGAGCTCTGAGGAGCAAGTAGCTTATATTTTCACCAAGTGTCTGGTTAGGTCAAAATTTGAAAAATTAACAAATATGTTACAAATTTTTTAATTACAGTATCTAGTGTGGGGGTAACTTTGTAGGGTTAAAATTCAGTTTGGTTGCTAAAAATGGAAGTAATGTGAGTATTTGCAATAATAGTGAAGGTCTTGGTGTTGTGGTAGCCTGTCTTTTGTGTGTTGTGTTCAAAGTGAATAAAGAGTATTGTGTGCTTAATTTGGAAATAATTTTATTTAATAGTTATGAAGTTCCAGTTATTTAAAATTTAAGATTATTTGCTACTGTTTCTAAAAGTAATTTGTCTGATTTAGTTCTGTGCATTGTTGATTAATCCGCAGCAATTATTCAATACTAGTTTTACAATTGCCAATTCATTTTGAATTTTGCATTAGGTACTAAATGAATGCAGACTTCATTTTGTGTTTTTGATTTATGTTGATACAAAGATAAAGTTTAGTAGTTTTTTTTTCTTTTTTTAATATGTTGCTGATAAAAAATGGTTCATTACGATTTATCATATTTTAATGTTAATGTGATGGCAATTGGCATGCAGTTTATTTCCATCAGATATTGGGGGGGGGGGGGGGGAGATAAAGCACTTGTAGAGATTATCAGTTCAAAAAGTGTATTAAATAAGCATACTAACTAGTGTCTGAAGAAACTGTTATTTATGATGCTACAGCATTAAAAAATATAAAATGATCAGTCTGTCAAAAATTTAATGTGAATAAAATATTATTTACAATACAATGTGATTTTATATTAATTTGTTTTAGTCAGTTTACTTAAATTGATTATATATGTGATGTTAAATTATTTACGTTGCTAGTGATGGTTTAATCAATCTGTTTGTATTGTATAGGCCTAGTAAAGGTTTCTTTTGTCTCTTCCATATGATGTTGTATTTTGTAGGACATGTTGGTGGAGTAAGCCGTCGGAGAGCGAAAAAATACAGTTGCAATCGAGATGGTGTAAGTGTCAGTGCAAGACAGCGAGAAGGAGGCTCACTTCCAAGCAATGTTAATGTTGGTGGTGTGCAAGGAAGTGGAATTTTGACACTAAGTGGTTTTGAACTTGCGCCAAAGTCAACTCTTCTCTCTGATGAGTCAAGAAATTGTTGCTCAAAAACAACAATGTCAATTAAACGTAAAGATAAAGGTAACAATTGCTGCTCACACACCTACCTAACAGTGATTTTAGTGAACCTCTTCATACAAACATGTCTCCCTTAGGTGGTGATCCTTGTCATCCAGTGTCAAATCATGACTTTATGGTGATTGAATTAGGAGACTTCCATATTTCTGATGATAGAAATAAAACAGTCCAGGAATTGACTGGTATTAGTAGGCATGTTAATGAGATAGGTAGGGTTTGTGAACTGCAATTAAACCCAGAGAAGAAAATAAGTAGTGATATAATGGGTGACAAAATGTGCTGTGCCAATGGGAAATTGAGAGATGACGAGAGTGTAGTAGAAACTGACGTAATTCAAAGTGGTGATGTCAGAACTCAGGTTAATTACACAACACTTGCAACATTGGAAGTGGGTAATAGTGGACTTCAAGAATGTAACGGAGAAGTGGATAGCTCCATCAGGTTCCCATTTCCACAGGTAAGTGTTTTTAATAACATGAGTAGTCTCTGTATTCGTAAATATGCAAAACATAATATTTATGTAATGCTATATGAAAGATAATACTGCATGTGTTCACATTTTTCTGTATTGTGTTTTTGTAAAATGTTTCAATTCCTCAAACCAGTTAGAATTGCACTTAAAGGTTTAACAGCATTCTTTGCATAATGTTAAAATTTGCCAAGGTTGTTAGCTACCATCACCAACCAGGGTGCAGTTCACCCCAGGTGCAAAAGAAAACATGTTACACTTCAGTGACAGCCCGCAGCCTTACTAATGATAGCAAGTGTGGATGTGGGTTTTAACAAGTATACCAAGTGTAATAAGGGCAAGGCTGAGCCAGATGTTTTCCTGTTTTCTTAATAGTCTTACTTAAAAACATGATTGATAATTCTACGAAAAGGGCTGAAGAAGACAAGTTCAGCATATTTCAGAGCTTGGCAAAGATAATGTTGTACGTATGTTCACATAGCGTTGCTCGACGTTCAATAGATCATTTGCCTGTCAGTGGACAAACACCCAGTTGTATTTTAGCTCACTGGATTGTTTAATTATTGTGTTAACATTAGATGTAAATAACTTTAATTTACCTTTACAAATTCCTGGATATGATTACCAGTAATTTAAACTGCACATCTGCACCAAAGAATTGCAGTTTGGGCTGCTTTTATCTTTGGGTTCTTGAGAGCCAATGATGGTGAAGCTAGGTGCATATAGATCAGTGCCAGAATGCAAGGGTGGAGAAAACCCTGTGACTAAAAGTATTGTCTGGTACTATTCCCACATGTAAAAATATAAGCGCAACCCTGCTGGGAATCAAACCTTTGTTGGGAAATTCTGTAGTTATAAAAATAGAAAAGTGTGCTTGTATAAATTGCAACACATAATTATTCCAACTGAACACAAATGGAGAATAATAATTTTTTGTTAGAAATTATTTACTTTATTAATTTTATTTACTGTGCATAACAGCAGGAACCTAAGTGATAACACTTAAAAACAGTCAGAAAACAGTATAGAAAATTTAATAATACTGCAGGTACTAGGACAGTTTCCATAGTTTCTGAGAGAGGTAGGTTTGGGTATGTTACAAGAACAGATTCTCTCTATGAAATTATTAGGAGGACAAGATTTATGTTGTTTATTTACTTTATATGTTTTTCATACAGAGTCACAAATGCCTCGGCAACAAACCTCTTTGCTTTTTCAAACTTTTTTTTATCTGACCAATATTACTATTAATTTTTTTGCTTCCTTGTATCACCATAAAGTTTGTTTTTCTTAAATTTAGTAAAATAAAGAAAATTTTTATTGTCAGTACTGAAAAGTTACGTTTATTCTCCTTTCTCATTGAGAGGTTATAGCTGAGGTTCCTAGATACAAAAGGCAGCTCTTCAACACACTATCCGTGGTATTTTTTTGTGTTGTGTATAGATTTTCATTACACTTCTCTTAAAACATCCACATTTCTTTGTTGGGGTATACTCTGATAGCTTTTTCAAACTGATATAAATGCTGGATGAATGTCAAAAACTCTCGATTTGGTGTTCTCACTGTAATGAGTCGAACATCACCAACTCCTCTAGGTATCACTTCCACCACCTGAGCAACAGGCCAGTCCATTCTACAAACCTGTTCAGAATTAATAAGAACTATTTTGCCAACCTTGATGCTATAACTTACATTAATTGAGCTTTTATAAAAACCAGTTGACCAAAAGACGTTACATGATATAATCTTCTCAAACTGTCCCTCTATTTCTCTATATGTTGAAGACTTCTTTTAAGATTCTGTTCATAGAATTGATAAGTCTACAGTACTCCAGTTTCCTTCGCTTCTTTTAAGAAATAAGCTGTAATAATAGGTACAAGATCAGCACTGTCTTCTGATAAATATATCTCTGGTCTTCCGTTGTCACTGCTTCACAATCACAAAGTACAGTCAACATTTCTTGATAACAGAGAGACTATTGAACGTCTTTCTCAAAAGTAGTTTTACCATTTTTATAATTGTTTCCCACCATTGTCCCCATTAGGTTGTTGGAAGGATTGGATATCCACTTAATTTGTTTTGTGGAATTCAGTTTTCCGATTTATTCCCAGTCTAAATTTCTGAAATCATTTTTGGTTTTCATGAAATTAGAGCCACTGTCAGCGCAGTTAATTCTTTGCCTATTTTTTTAACAGTAAAGAGATTTATTCTTGCATGGTAGGCCATTCCCAGACATGTACATTGTAACGGAGAGGCTAAATATAGTGGTGTGCAGTGCAGAAGAAATTTTAAAAGCTAATTTTTACGGCTCCCACAAATGGCTTACAGGATATAAATAGAATTAAAAATTATATTGTTGGCCACATTGATTGTTTACATCAGAGAAAGGAGTATGGAAAAATAGCGATTTTAGTCACATGAATAATGAAGTTGCTTACATACCCAAATTCTTGCACATTTTTCAGCTGTGTGTAAACTTAAAATGTTTACATTCACGCGAGTTGATCTCTACTTTAACGTGAAGCTTTACGTTGTTCAAAAACACTATGAGACTGTAGACGGAAACTGAGAAGTTTTTAAAAGTCTTATAGATGGGACTGTTTCTTGGGCAACAATAACGTGCATTCCTGGGTCATGATGAAAAAAAGAGGTCTTCAAAACCAGGTTATTATGTGGAACTAGCTAATCTGTTGAGCAGTTACAATCAGTGTTTTCCTTAAGTTTTGAAACCTCCAAGTTTTTACAGGTTTGTCCAATAATATACAAAACGACATAACAGAAAGTGTCGGCAAGTTGATTGTAAGAGAAATTAAACCACAAATTAAGTTGATTTCTTTAGTGGCACAAATCCCAGATAAAACAACACATATTATGATCATGTCACAGCATTAGTCTGTATTGTGGTATATGACAAGTGAAGGTAAATTGAAATAAATTTCTCAGTTCTACCTACATACCAACACATCAGCAGAAGCATTGATAGATCATGTTTTTAAATTGGTAGATTAGTATGCCTGCAATGAAAAACTGGTATCGTAAACATGATGGAGCGGTTGTTATAACTGGTCATCTGAATGGGTTACAAAAAATTACAGTAATGCTATATTTATACACAGCTGCACACACAGATAATCTTATTCTTCACTCAAAAATATAAGCGATTGCAAGATATTTTTTTTTAAGTATCAAGTGGTATTGTCTTATTTTTTTTCTCACTCCACAAAGCGCACTAATACAGTGGACAAACTAGTGTGCAAAAGTTTTCACAAAGTCTGCCTAACAAGATGGAATTACAACTCTCGTTTGGTTCACACAGTTGTCGAAAAAAACAGCTCTAATTAGTTTTTTGAAAACATAACAGAAAATCTTGATGAATAGGATAATTAAACTTATATTGCAGCATGTAACTGCACTAAAAGAGTTAGAATTTAATTTTCTGTAATTTTGTTCTGATTTATTTTCTATTACGGATTCATTGTTTCAGATTATTCAAGCTAAGACTTTCGACATTAACTAGTGTTTCCAAAATCTGAAAGAAACAGAATCTATTATTTAAATAAGATACTCATTTAATAAAATTTGATCTGTGTTCAAGAATGATACGCCCAGTAAAAAAACAACGATAATCAGAAGAAACTGATCCCCTGAAGGTAGCTAAAGAAAGTTATATTTAGAAATAACTGACAACATTTTAATGCAGGTTTGGACTAAAATCAGTATACTCTGAACTTAAAGATTCTGGTTCTAATCAACCAAAATAAAAATGAAGAAAAGCTTTTACCTCATTAAATTCATCTTATGGTAATCTCTTTGACACGTATCGTCTTAGGAGTGAAGTTGAAAATTAAATTTTTTGGAGTTTAGGTCAAAATTGGTTATTAAGATACTATAATTGCTGAAACACTCAGATTTAAATTTAGACAATGTTCCTGAATTATACCAATTGTGTTCTTTCATTCCAGCAAAAAGTTCATATGTTGAACACGCTATTTCCTCGCTGAAAATAATTGAGACAGGCATAAGAAACCAAGACAGACTATCAAATCTTAGACTACTTTAAATCGAACAAAAATTGCTGCTTGCTTGGAAACAAAAAAAAATTTCTGCCCTGATGTAATTGACATATTTGTTCATAAATCAAGAAGACTCAACTTTATTTACAAGTAATCACATCAACAAACTGAAGTTTTTTTTAGAGTATAATTTAGGTATGAAAGTCTTAAACTATCATCTAGTTTTTGAAAGTGTGGGAACTTGTGATCTCATAATGACTAGTATTTATTAAAATAAGCAAGTAAGTGCCTAGACATATTTTGACGTGTGCTGCCTCAGTGCCCTGCTCGGGAGGCAGACCAATACTGCTCGCTCATGCACCAGCCACGCACGGCCGTGCGTGAAGTGCATGGGTCTTGATGTCATTCATGCAGAACGGGTCAATGATCTGTCCCGTGATCCAAATGACCCGCCTCACCTAAGAGAGAACCAGTGTTTACGTGGTTATTATTGTAGTGTGTTGTGATCCCCCAAAAGCAGTCTAAAGTAAAAACAGGCTATTATTATCTCCCGTTTGCTTTCCATGTGTGAAGTCTAATTTATTAAAGAGTGCGTGGCCTGTGTAGTGAAAGGAACCTACAATTGGTGACACTTTAAATTTGCTACATAATTTTTAAGCATTAATTGTTGTGTTTCTTTTAGTTTTAAAAGAGCTTATTTTTAATTTCAGATTTGTGAAATGTAAAATGTAATTGATCTTGGTAGTTCTGGCGGTCGACATACCAAGTGTCCAAACTTGAATTCCTACAGCTTTCGCTAAATTAATGTTTTAATTTAATGAAGTGTAATTGAAGGGTTTTGTCAATGTCCAGTGTCTTGTATAATTTTGTAATTATTTCTTTTGCAAGCCCATTCAGGCTTCTTCCAGTAATTTCAATTTCCCCCAACACTTATAGCAATCGAGACGCAATATGTTTGAAATAAAGAATGTGTCGGAATTAATGCTTTATTTCCTCTGTGTGTTTCGCTGTGCTTGTTTCTGTTTTTGTACATGTGTTAAGTGTATACGTATAAATTTAGTTTTCCCTCACAGAGTTGGCGGGAGATCGCAGTTAAGTAACAGCATCTCAACACAATATTCCGCAGTCTAGTTCAGCGGGCCTTAGAGAATGCACGCATTTGGGCAGTGGGGGAACTTAAATCATCTTGCCTGGTCAGTTAACAACAATAGGAAGTTTATATTTTTAACCAGAACATTTAATTCTTACTCATCTCTGTAGACTCGCGGCCCCGTAGGTTTAATCACTCTACATGCTAACCAGTGCTTTTCACAGTGTCGGCCGATGGCGGGCCTTTTACGCCATGCCCGCAGTATTCGAGGAATTTTGTATTAGTAATTTTTGTGTGATTGCACTCAGTCAATATATGTACTTGTATCGTTCATCTTATTTTATTTTTATTTTAATATCACCTAGGGTCCTGGCCCACTCCAGAGTGTAAGTCCACGTGCTCATTTATGTAGTGTAAAGGCATTGGACACTTTTATTATAAATAATTAGTAAACGTGAGCTATGAGAGGGATATGCCATATGGCTGTCGACCAACTACAGCCCTGAAAACCAAGAGTACATGTGCTCACTTGTGACCTAGATGAGCTGGTGCCCTACGAGAATTTCTAGCTATTCAATAATATTTAGCCATATATCTGGGTTTCTCTCAAATCTGTAATCTCTCGCCCCTTGCAAGCTGCCAAGCCACGTTAACTTCCTTTAATATTACTGCCAATTAATGTAACTAACAATATTGAAATACAGCAAAACCTCTTATTTACATTCTCATTATTTAAGTTTTCCTAATTTTACACCAATTTCTCCAGGGTCCCGTTTTTGTGCCATAAGATGTAATGTAACACTTTCCCTCAAATTGCATCACCAAATTTGTTATATTCCTGCTATTAACACCTTGCAAAACACACATAAACAGTTTATATTTACATCTTTGTTTTTCCGTTGCAGATAACAAACACAAGTTTGTAAAACTTCGTGCTTAATTGTATATGAGATGTTCAGTAGAGTAACATCTGGTAACTTAGTACACACACAAACATTACATTGTGTGTCTGGAACACACCTCAAAGCAAGATAGTGGCCTGTGAATATTAATCCCTTTACAAACACGAGGGGTAACACTGCGACTGCTGTATCCACACAAAAATTTGTGTGTTTTTAACCTGAGTCTCTTTTATTCTATAGAAATTACCTAAAATGTTAATGATGTTTGTTTTTCCAGCCCGGTGAAAGCTGATGTGCTGTTGCTTTTTTCTCATTGTGTTTATACGAGTATCTTGGTGTAGTCGGAATATTTTATCGGTAGTTAATTATTTTTGTATTTGCTTTAATCATAGTTGTTTGAAGATACCGTTGTAGTGAGTTTTCTTGAGTAAAATGTAATATTGATTGCACATGTTTACCACTATGTAAAACTGCTCATTCTGCCATTTTCCTTAACTGACAACCACAAGGAAGCAACATAAATATAATTTACATATCGTTTAGTTTGTTGATTTCAGGAAATGGGCAAAGTGTTGGTATTACTGAATGATTCTGCAAATAAATTATTTAATGCTAGTGATAAAGAAGCCTAATTTTAGTGAAGTAAACTTTTAAAGATTTCATGACACATGACGAAGCGAAGAGGTTGCAAATTTTAAAAACAGTAAGTATGTGTGTTTTGTAAATAATGTGTTTGTGAGCAGTTATTATAATTTAATCATTTATTTATGAAACGGCCTAAGTCAGTACACTAAAAATTGTGGGGAAATGCAAAAAAACTTCAAAATATCCGTTTCATGTTTCATACAACAAAATTAATATGTTCTCATTACTGTGTAACTAAATGTCAATACTTTGACAAGTGCATGCCTAATAATTATTTCATTTACAGTGTGAAAATAATGGTTAAATATCACAGATTTAGGCCCTTTCACAACTTTACCTTCCAATCCAACCAAAGTGATGTAATAAAACCTTCCAATCCAATGACAGTGATATAATTAAACCTACACTTTGTTTGGTAAACATGTACAACATGGTATTAAACATTTCACACTTTTCTGACATAATAATGCTTGTTACAGTGGCACGGTAGCTTCATCTGTTTCCTTGGTTTGCCACTGGATAATCTCATCGTAGAAGTCTTTGTGTTCAGCAGGAACGTAACTGAGAACCTTCTTTAAGTCAGAAATCTTCTTTGCATTAATTGGCACTTTTTGCATAGGATATGCCTTTTGTACAAGAATAGTTGGATTCAAACCATTGTTGGCTGTTTGATGAAGCACAAAAGTATGCGGCACAAGGCCGCCAATGGATTGGGAGGCAACTACTGTGCTGTTCTTGCAGCTGTCGTGCTGAAACTCCATAAACATTGATATAGCAAAGTCTTGCTTCTGGCTCCGGAACTGCTTTACCCTGACTTTCCAATGACAAGCACATTTTTTTTTATAATTGTTGGGCCACCAAGTCTTGAAGTCCAACACGTTATCAGATGTTACCATGTTCACTGTGAATTTTCCAGCAACACCTGCAGACATTATCAATTGACAGATTTCCATGGGTACATAAAATCTGTCTTTTAACAACACCCAGCATACCTAACCTGCTGGCAAAGTGTTGGCAAATTGTCGGCCCGATATCTGTACTGTTGGCAACTGTTGTTTCAATGCCAGAAGATAGCCATCTGACAATGGCGCGACTTCTTTTTTGAGACAGTATATTTTCCGTTCTAAAAAAGACAACATCCCACTGTATTTTTTTGGGTAACGGATGGATGGCACCTTAATTATGTCTGCATGATATCTCACAACCAACATGTCACCAATAGCAAAAATTATATTCTGGACCGATTCTGATATAGCATCTTAATTTTTTCGGTAAACTGGCCGTTATCTTATTCCTTCTGGCACGCCAACATTTTCGATAGATGGCTCTTTATCACAATAAAGATACAAATATAATGCCTTTTTGCCGATAAACTTTTGGAAAGTGTTTTTTGAATAGACAAGATGTTAGCTAGCTGTTAATGGCATGATATCTTTTTTGAGACCATGTGTTAATTGTTAGCATTTTTTTTTTTTTTTTTTTTTTCCCATGATTATATGTGTCACGTGTTAGCCCATGGCATTTTTTACTTTGAAATTTTTTTCATTTGTACAACCATCTGACAGATATATTAAAAACTAACAAAAACTATTTTGTTTGCAAGCCTTAGAAGAAACAAAGAAACAGTTTTTAAATAATCAGTGTTTTATAATTATTTGTTATATTGTCATGGAATTTATACATTCATTTATAATAATTTGTGTCAGGATAAATTTGAAATTACTGGAGAGTATCATCAACTTACCCTGTGGTGTACAGGTTAACATTCTGGACTGTCAACTCAAGGGTATTAGGTTCGAATCCCGCACTCGGCAAGCAAAAGATTTTATCTTATGTGTTGAGAAGTAAATGAAATGATTATATTTACTAAAATTTTTAACCGAATAGTTAAGGTTTTTTCATGTTTATAGTGTTAATTTCTGGACATCATGCCACTGCAGGCTCAACATCGTAACGACATCCAGCCGTCGCAGGCACGGCATCTTGCCGCCGCCATCCAGCTGCCGCAGGCCTGGCATCTTGCCGCCATCCAGCAGCTGCAGATTCTGAAACTTGTCGGATAGCTTTTACCGGCCCGATTCTGGCCCGTACTTTTTGTCTGGGCCGGAATACATTTTGTATCTTGCCGTTAGCGGTACAGTGTATTTTTGACACTGTCTGCAAATGGTCAGCCACCAATATTTCCATCTGGCCGCTTCCGGCATAAGACAGCAGGCTGGCATCATCTGGCCAGAGTTTGTCTGCTTTCTTTTATCGGCCCGATTCCAGTCCGTATTTTTGTGTTTATTGGGTACGCTTCACCAATGCAAAATAGCAATCACAAGGAAGATACAAATGACCACGTATCGGAATCTGATGGATAATGATGTCAAATCTGTTGGTGTCCATAAGCGATAACAGGAATCGTATTATGCAATTGTTCCTATTTCGGCCACCACAAGCATCGCTGTAAAGGTGTAGTTCTTTAACATGTGGAAGCACGTCATTAACGTATGTATGGAGGAATGAGCATGTTTCATTTGACCCTTTATTTGCCTACCCTTCGTGATTTAAAAAGAATCTGGTTTCATCTGTTTTCAGATAATGTATGACAAAAGGGAACACTGAAAGCTGGTGGTACTAGAAGAGTTCTACTGGAATGCAGGGCAGTGAAATGTTCTGCATATAATCAAAAGTAAACCTTAACACACTATCATTGGTTACGCAAATGTGTTTGGTTTCTTTCATAGTTTTGTAGAACTCGTTACTCCTTCTTTCATGAACTGCCAGCGCGGCCATAGCTACATGCTTAGCAGAATAATTTAGGTTTGAATTTTTTATCTTGACCTTAAGTTGTTCATATTCTCCACAGGTGTCTATCTGTGGTCTTCCAAAATGGATATTGAAATTGTCCTTGAAACCCATGTAATATAAAGAATATTTTACTTTAGAATCAGGACTTTTCTCTTTGAACATTGTATGCATCTTCTTTATGTCCAACTGTGCATCAAGATATTTCAATTCTTTGGATGCGTGGTGGCTTACCTTGCCAGGAAATTAAGATATGTGGTCCTTGATGGTCTGAACATCACCAGCAGGTACTGACTTCCTATTGGCTTGCTGCCCCCGCATGTCTTTTGGAGATTGTCCAAGTAGTAACAATGTCTGCAGTCTCCTTACCCTCTTGGAAGATATCCTATATAATTGAATGAATGATTTCTTGCACACTTTCACACTTAGTTCTTAATCATTACATGATATTCAAAGGACGAGGACTTTTTTCCAGACTCGTCACCCTTCCTTGGTCGGCGATGTTTAACTGGCACAGCTTAGAGCAACCCTTGAAGAAATGTGTCTTGCTCATTCTTGCTTGAAAATGAATGTATAGCATCCAATAATCTCCCTTTCTGTTCAATGTCAATTGTATCATAGCATTTTCTGGCACATTTAAAACAAAAATTAATGTTTCATTTGATGAGTTGTGCGAGCCATTTTACACTTTCCAACATAGTAATCTACTTTATTACTAAATACGTTAGTTTTCAATTACAACATATCTAACAATACATTATGCCACACACATTTTTACTAGACAAAATGCATTGTGGTTACAAAAGTGAAGTCGGGAAGCTGTATGAAACCGCATCTTAAAAGAATAATGTTAAGTATCGTGTTACCTGCATGACTCGGTAGTTGTTTTAGGTTTCACAACATTCCCTTTGTAGTTGATATACTCCTTTCCTTGCAGACAAGCTCGTTTAATTCGTTCACATTTATATTCCTCCAAATTTCGCACATCTTTTTTACGTTTCTTATTATGGTAAGGCTAGATTCACACGCAAGTCGCATCACTCTTCATTTTGCTCATTTTCTACACAACTAACCATAAGCCACTAGCAAAAAGTACACAACGAAATGAATGAGCACCGAATATACCAGCATGCAACATATGACACTGCCAAGGAGGTAAGAAGAGGATACCGCCTTTTTGTTTCCTCTTTGTTACCAGCTGCAACCTTATAGTTATGAAAGGGCACAAGTTCACTGACCAATGCCTTTTCATAACTACACGAGATTTACTGAAGGTCGATATATCCACTTCCTTGCATCAGACTAGTTCCTTTTCATAACCAACCGATGCGTCTATGCTCAAAGACCAACATCCTGCCTGTAACTCATTTCTTCAAAAAAATTGACTTATGCCCTTTCAATAATAAGCGATTCAATTATTGAAATGCACGTGTCCTGAAAAACCAGCACTTTCAGCACTTTTGTAGTGTATAAATAATGTTTGTTTATTTGCCTATATCGTAAATTCAAAGAGTGTAAGGTTAACTTCGGTCAGTGTGTGCATGTGTGTGTATTGCAGCATCTGTATGATTACGAACAGCAACAATGTATCACATTTGGTTTTTCGTTGAATTTAGAAATTTCGTAGTTACAATCATTTTAATGTTATTTCTATACGAACAAAATTTTCCACTGCTCCATCAAAACAATATGCAACTCGAAATGCCACACTCTCGTAAGAATATAAAAAGAATACTGTCTCACGAAAGATGTTAAACTAAAGCCCCCCATCCCCTCACCATTTTCTTTTTTCCCCTCTAAATAAAATTGACAGAACCTCAACAAACTTAACTTGGCAATTAAAAAAATAATAAAACAGGTTGGAATGCCAACCTAGCTATAATATCCAACATTGATAACTGGACGGAAGTTGGCCAACATCAGACTTTCATTGCCTGCCATGGCAGTAAACATGAGGAAAGAGGAAAATGTAAGTGTGCATTGGACTATAAAATTTGTTTACAAACGTCTTTTTATCCATGACAAAACAGCTGTGTTGGAGGAATACATTTTGGCCGTGCTTCTTTCCTAGAACTGTCTAAATTTACCCCACTTACATGGAATGGACACTATCTAGCCGATGTCCGGAAAATAAACGTGTCTGTGGTATCTGACATACTCTTTTTTGCAGCTAAACTAAAAATAATATTTAAAAAAGTGTTCGGGTACAGGTGTTTATCTTGTTTTTTTTTTATTTTGTTTATATTAGTAGTGCTTTATTTATTTTGAGAAAATCTCACAGTTTATATATGTGCGAGTTGACGACTGACCTTTTTTCTTTTTAATTTTTAAATTGACATTGGTTATGTTAGCAGATTAAGTTTTATTTAATTTTGTCAAAATGTGGTTTTTTTTTTGGTGTTGGGGTTGAAGATTGATGTGATACGGTATTTATAATTGTATTTTAAATCTTTTATAACTGGAAAATGTTTACTGCAAAAGAAACTAGATATACAATAAATGAGATATTTACTAAGACAAAATTTTGGAACTTTCCCTCAATGTACAATTTCCTGCATTTTACATTTTCCTCCTTGAAACGTGTGAATTAGGGGTTTTGCTTGCTGTATTGTTAAATTTGTACTTTGTAAACAAATGCGAAAATTTCTTGATGCATTAATTTCATGTTTGGGGTCAATAAAAGTGATTAAATTTCTGAACTATATTTTTATATACACCTTTTAAAAATTCAAGCTTTTGAATTCCAGCAGATATAATTCTCACTACAGTTCCTACCAATATCTGCAACTCATACTGCTAAGTGTGGCAATTTTCTCACTATTTGGAGGAGGATATAATTAAAGAGTTATAATACAAATTCATATTTTGTAAAAAAAAAAAAAGAAAAAAAATTGATTTTACACACAGTATTAAGTTCCTACTATACCTCAACAGTAGTAAAGTTAAGTTTATGGATGGCTAAATGCAGTGTAGAACTTAAAATTCTCTATTAATGCTGTAAAACACAAATCACAATTTTTGTTTAGCTGCCAAGCTGTTCCTAGCCCTTCCCCTTATGTTAATGCCAACAGTTGTCTTTACAGGTTACTTTTCATCTTGTCTGGCACTTTAAATAAGTTGTCAGTGATAGACATTGAATCATGAAGGTTTCACCTCGTCTGTAATTACAGTGTGTATGAGGGAATTCGTTACTTTATATTTAGTTCCCCTACTTTGGAATCCACCCTTCGGCACAGGGTCCAAGCTCTTTATTACCCTTTTTAGAACTGGAGGCCAGTCCAAATCCACCACTGTTATATGAAATATAACATAATCTCAAATGCAGTTTAATAGTAGAGGTGCAGTTAAATTTTCCGTCAAATACCTCTAGTATTTAACATAATTTCTCACAGTATTTGTATGTTTTTCTGGCACCCAAAATACAAAACCTATTCCTTTGTTTTTTCAGTAATATTTTGCAAACTAGTATTGTTTCATATGCTGTTCTTTGATTATTCCTTGGGGCCGCAGCTACTGAGTGGTAAGACTGTTAAACATCCAAGCAACCATTCTAAACATTTTCTCAAATTTGCTACATTTATGAGTAGCACAGATGTTTATGAGAGTTGTTTTTGTCTCAGCTAAGCTGTTTTCTTAATAACATACAGTTTCCCCAAGTCATGGAGATGTGGTTTATGGGTTCTTGCAGCCACTGTGGTTAGTCTTGTCATTTGGATTTGAGAAATGTTGGTACAGAACAACCTTTTCAAGGCAATAAAGCTGAGTTTACACTTCTAGGGCTATGGTTTGAAGACTAGGAGAATAAGTGACATGATCTTGATAACTCTATTTCTAATAAATTTGACCACTGATCATTGTGCTGAATCCATGCTAAAGACTGTAGTAAAGTACATGTGTATTTTTGTTTTGAACATTTGTACAGCAATTTGCTATACAAATTTGTTTCTGTATAGTTTTTTTTTTTTTCCTGTTTGACATATAAATAGGCAGTTGCATGTAAATTTCTTAAATCACTTTCAAGAAAAAAATTATCACAAAAATATATATATAGGTGGTTCAAAGTAAAGCCATTTTTTATCCTTTTAACCATCTTTTTAAATATTGAATGCCATGCAGGTAATAAACACAGTGTCTAGATTCCACCGCTCTCAGAAGTTTAGGTCTAAGGCTACAATAAAATACATTTATTGACTATTATTCCAAATGAGAGTGCTGACTTTACAGTGAATCTTAATAACATTATAAATGTGAAAGTTGTGTTTTAATGGCACAACGGATTTGGATGAAATTTGGTACAGGAGTAAATTATATTCTGGATTAGAACATAAGGTACTTCTCATCCTAGAAAAACTAACCGTTTCTTATGGAATGTATAAAGTATGCCACCAACCATTAAGATAGAGCACTTGGTCATTATAATTAAGGTTTTGATTCTTTCACGCAGGTGAAGCCTTTACATATAATACACTCCTGTTTTTGGTGAAAATATTTCCATGATGATATCGCTCTTTATCAAGTTATGTCTACTTTTTTTTTTCCCCACTTTTTTTTTATTTTGTCAAAAATTTCTGCAATTAAAAAAAAATACAGTAGTATTTCAAACAAAGCATGTATAAAGTAAATTTTCTTTCCAAAAGTATTTAATTAAGATGCTCAATATAATTTTAATACTATACACTCCCGTTTATTTCTGCTTCGCGTGAACGGTTTTCGGCTTATCCATGCTTGTGGCTTTTTGGCTTTTTTCAAAGTCTACTGTAACTTTTGCGTCAAGGCAATGCTATTACCTTCGTCATTTAACAAGCAGCGGTACCATGTACAGCTATCACTGTTGTGTGACCCCGCTTTCGCATGATGGCCATGCATTCATTAAGGGGTAATGCGTAGTCAGAAATGGCAAGGTACTTAATACGAAATACTACTTTTATTAACTCCAAAAACGCTTACAAGCAATGACGCATTAAAGGCATCTCAAACACTGCAATACTTCTTACTCAAAGCAGCTATCTTTACGTTATATGATTTGAGTATAAAATTGCTCTTAAGGAATGCCCAAACGGGATATATATTTACAGTGTATTTCGTAGACTGCTACGGTAAGGCGCACTCAACGACGGCTTCCTCCAGGTGTCTATCGCAGACCGCAAGGATGACTGACCTCTTGGCAGCTGCTCCTCGGGCAGGGCCTCCGGCATAAACGGGAATAAAGGTGGTCATGAGCTACTACAGCTCGCCCATTTTTTACACTGATGCCCAGCCTTGTTTGGGTAATCATTCCCCCGGCTGTTTTCATAACTCAAGCTCTAAGCTCTAGTTGCAGAGGCCGGCTTCCTCCCAGCGTTCAAGCTCGACCTGGCAACCTTTGCCTGTGACGATCACAACACTGTACTGCATAGCTGATTTTTATCTCTTTAAACTGTTAGCCTGTTACAGAGACCTGCGCGAGTCATCCATTTCCGCCCGTTGAAGCTGCATCTGATCACTCATTTAGTTTGTGTTCAAAATGGCAGATATTGGTGACAAAAAGATCATGTGGCTCGATTTTGTATACAAAAATGTTGACGTATTTGGTAATTTGGTATTTTGTATCTAGCAGATGTTAGAGCAAAAATAGGTAATGACAAAATGATTGCCATGTGGTTTTTTACCTTCCAAACACATGCGTGAATGCATCAATAAAATGTTTTTGAAAACAAATAATTGTCCGTAAAATACACAAGTCAGGTTTTAAAATTTTAAAAAAACAATTAAGTGTTGTGCTTTGTTATATATTTTGGAAATAATTTTTCTTGTGTCTTTTTGTATAATTTGTTATTTATTAATGTATTCGCAGCATTTCAGTGATAGTAGAAATAATAAGTCCATTTTAAGCATTAAATTTAGATAAATATGTTATTCACTGTTATGTAAAAATGAATTTGCAGTGAGTGGTAAATACGCGACTGTCGACAACGTCCAAACAGAAACTTATGAAATGACTACTTACAAAATAACAAGTTTGTTATTTTGGACACAGCCTCTGTTATCACCCTAACACCACATCTTGCCATTTTATCAATCACTGGCCTGGGTCATTGTTCACTTTGTAGTGTCTTTTCGCAACGTCAACAAAGCATAAAAGGACGGTTTAAACTATCGCCAAAATGTTAAAAATAAAACATTTTGAGCATGGAGTGTTATAAATATAAACATCACTCCCAGTGCCAGACAAAAACAAATTAAGACTTTTTCAATAAAGGCACTGTTTAACTTTTCTTACATTTTTTCATATAAAGTGATTAAATGTTTACAAAATTTTCATAATTTTCAAACTTTTGTGTGTGTATATGTACGTATGTATGTCAGTAAAATTTTAATAAGTTACTAATAATTAAAGATGTATAAAATCTAAGATATTTCAACCCAACCTATTGAGACTGAATAAGAAAGCAGCCTACACTTATTGAGAGATGTGTGAGCTTACGTTTTTGCAAAATTGTTATGGTTCTCACAAACTTTGAAATGATTGAATTTAGACCTTTTAAAAATGTTTTTTCCTTATTTTAGCACAAGTTAATATTAGGTTGTGTATTTGTATTGTGAGGGTAATTTTTTTAATGGGGAGTGTACTGTATTGTTTAAATACCAGTTTGCCTCATTTAAAGTCGCATTATTGTCTTTACTGCATTGCATTCTAAACTTTAAACTCACTCTGCCATCTCAAGGATGGGTCTGTGTGACGCACGTTGAGGAAGCGATACACACGCATATGCACTGCGCAATGCTCTGTGCCATCCACCTGGTGCAGGCGCAGGCTATAAGCTACACTCGATGTGTAACACATACGTCAGTTAAAGTATCATGTACTGTACTACGTACAGTACAGTACTTTAAATCCTGCACATACAATGCGCAATTTGTGTTTGCTTTGTTTTATCATGATTTTTGGAGCCAATATCGCTGTTCCATTAATAGTAAAAATTTATAAAATCGATTATTTGGTTTTTTTAATACATATTTGCTGATTCGTGTTTTCTCAGGTCCCGATTAACACAGCTAATATGGAGTTTACTGTATGTTACTTTAATGGCTAAAATTTGCCAATTTAATGTAAAAAAAACTTATTCTGTGTTTACAGTACGTGTGTGTGCATATAAAATAGTTTTGGGGATGTATAAAATAATTGCGAAGGCATGATTCACCAGCATGATTCCCACACATAATGTAAAACTATTGAAAAAAAATGTAATCGTTAAAATAATTATGCAGCAAAATATGTAGAAACCGTTGGTAGAATGCCACATTCTGCATCAGCCTAACAATTTGACAACAAAATCTTAGACCTTCTATCTAATATATAAACATTGGTTAAACTTATATATGTAGCACCATCTACATAATTTATAGGTTATAAGAACATAAAGATTTCACTGAATAAATGTATACTATTTATTCACATTTTCAATTGTAAAAGCCAGTTTGGTTGAAATAGGGTATTCAAACTTTAAGATTTTTGTTTTCCCCACCGATTCTCTTGAGGTTAGGGAAATGTTTAGTTGCGCCGAGTCACTAGTGTTCATTTGTGGAGCACTGTTGGCATTTGTAATGTTTTATTGTAATACTTGCACACTACAACATTAAAGATATAAAAAATGTTTAATTCTCCCTTTGTTACTTATACTGCCATGTCAAGAACTTTTAACATCCACTTTAATAAATCAACACATTATACAAACCTTAACAAACACCTCTTAAAGCCATTTGTCACATTTGATGTTATCTATTATGTGAAATAACTAAAGCCAATTTAGCTGAAATTTCATGATTTCACACTTAGCAAAAAACAGTTGTCTTTAAATATGTTATACACGTGCCCAAATTTTTTAGATTTTACAAGTCAACATATTCTACTATGTGCAGAAATATTAACAAATTAAAGTATGTAGCATTTTGCATTGCAAAATAACACATTGCAGTTATGTTGCGATTGTGGTGAAATTTAATGCAATACCATTAAATATAAATAGTGGTAGTCAGACCCCATGTTAATTTATACATTTGGCAATGCCCTCAGCAGCAGTTTTTTGTGTGGCCAAAATTAGCTCGACCTTTGCTTCAAAGTTGGGCCAACATTGGAAAAATTACAGCGTAACGTCGGAATGACGGGCCTACGTTGGCCCAACCAATATCCAGATTTTAACCACCAATTTACAACATTGGTAATGTGTTGGCAAGTTATGTTTATACATACATAATTGAAACCAATAAACAAAATTCTGTCACCATTGGTTCCTGGTGTTTTAAATACATTCAAACCACCCGTTAAAATTTGACAAAACTTTCCCATTTATCAGGATTATTTGCTTGCTTATATCACTATGAACTACCTTACATCATCATCCGCCATGTGAAGATCCACTGGGTGGGTGTTGAGCATGAACCTGGACCCTTTAAGTTAACAGTCTAGTGTGCTATCTATTACACCACTCTAACTCTATGTGAGGGGATAAGTAATAAGAAATATGTGGTATTGTTACAAGACTCTAGAGATATATCCAAGTTGGTGGGGTATGGAGGTCTTAATTAAAGTAAAGAATGCTAGTTTAATTCTTTAAAAATTTATTTGTATAAATATTCACTTAACTAGTATTCATTATAGCATTAAGCTATTTATTATTGCTTTAGTTATTCTCAGTGAATGAAATATTTAATGTCTATCTCAATTTTAATATCACTGTTTCTATGTCACTTAATTTGCATTCATTTGTTACACACATTCAATCTGTCTATTGCCATTGTGCACCCTCTTTCTAAAATGTTGAATCCAAATTATTTGTGTGATTATAGACCCATAAGTATTCGGCCGTGTTTGTCAAAGGCACTTGAATATATTATTCTTGGGCAAATTGTCTCTCACATAAACAAATACAATTTACTTGATAACTTTCAGTCTGGTTTGCAGAGACAGCACAGTTCTTGTACTGCACTTATAAACGTTACTGAAGACATAAGATGTGCAATAGACTCTAGGCAGCTTACTCTTCTGACAGACTTCAGCAAAGCCTTTGACTCTGTCAACCATGATATACTCTTAGTTAAACTAAGAAGTTATTTCTATTTTTCTCTCAGCGCATGTGAAAGGATCAAGTCATTTTTATGCAACAGATATCAGTGTGTAATAATGAACAATGCAAAATCTCAATTGCATGCTGTTTTTAAAGGAGTGCCTCAAGGATCTGTATCAGGTTCTCTGTTGTTTTCGCTATTTATAAATGATCATCCAAAATGCTTTTGACATACGAACTATCGTATTTATGCAGATGATCTTCTGATGTACATATCTTCAACTCAAATTGAAATTGTATCTACTTTTCACAAAATTAATTCAGATCTGGATGCGGCTAGGAAATGGTCTGAAGCTAATGGTATAAAAATTATTACTGTAAAAACCCAATGTTTAATAATCGGCTCTCTATCTCTCATCACTGCTTTTAAGAAACTTCCTTTGCCTAATATTTTAATTAATGGGATGGTTATTAATTTTTCTAGCATTGTTAAAATCTGGTATTGTAACAGACGAAACATTATCCTGGGCTGCTCACACAACATATATTTGTAAAAAGGTCTATAAAACATTGCATTCCATAAAGCGCTCTAAAAATCTTCTACCGGAGCGAATTAAGATACGGCTTGTACAAGCACTTTTACTTCCCATAATTAAGTATTGTGATGTAATGTACAATGATCTTGCAGATCAGATCAATAAGTGATTGCAGAGGTTACAGAACATGTGTGTACATTATGTATTTAACCTTCAATTCAGAGACCATCTCAGTGTGTGGTACGATAAACTGCACTGGTTAAAATTTCATGACAGAAGGAAACATTGCTCTTTATTGCTACTAAATAAAATCCTGTGTGCTGATACTCCTGTATACCTACAAAATTGTGTTAGGTTCTTCTCCTGCACTCATGACTTTTCCACTCGCTCAAAATCCCACAGAAAACTTCTAATCTTGTTCCACCGAACATATTATCTTTCAAATTCTTTTAACATTTCAGCAGCTCGGAACTGGAATGTCCTGAGCCAGAACATACGTGATGAGGGTTCTTGCCATCTGTTCAAAAAGAAGTTCATATAGTGCTTGCTGTCACGCCGGCGTGACCCGTAAAGTGGAGCATTCAGAATGAATGGTTGAATGAATGGTTGTGAGACTGATTTTAGTTTTAACTCCTACGTATAGATATGTGTGTGTGCATGTATATATACAAAATTATTATATTTTATTTTTTTAATCAATAATTTGATTTGATACTCTTATGTATGTAGAAGATTAAACACTTTTCCAGTTTAAAGTGTGTATGTTGTGATTATTATTATTGTCAAAGTTTTTCATAGGCATTTGAATTATAAGGGCCTAAGTCCCTGCAATGTTGTTGTAACGAACTAGTGTTCTATTTTATAATTTGATTTGCAGGGAGCTATTGTTACATGTGTATGTTTGTGGGCCTATTGTGCATTTATACGTTTGTGAAAATGTACTATGGTCTCGCGTGTGTATAGTGTATATTTTGGCCTAATACCTGCCAGTTCATCATTGTTTTATGGATTAGTTTAATCTTAATAATCACCTGTTCCATCAATGTCTAGTAACGACTTTTGATTTTCTGCAGTGTTTGTTAATTTATAAGAACTATAATTTTTTCTAAACTGTAACAAGCAAGTGTAAATTGTAAAAATGGTTCGGTGTAAGAGAATGAGGATATGCCTTAACTGCGCCAAATAGACTTTTTTTTTTCGCTCCGGAACTACAAGAGAACGAGATCATTTCCTATATCAACCAGGAAATAAAAGTGACAAACTTAAAAGTTGCGAAATTAAAAACTAAATATGGTACCTACTCTTCTTTTTATGTTGTCGTGGTTGACTCCAGTTTCGAACGGATTTTCAATACTGTGTTCTGGCTGGCAGGCTGTCTTATCAGCCCCTTCTATGGCAGACTGCAAAATGAACAACTTTTTGTAAATGCTACTGAGTCTTCTCCCGTAAAAGATAATAATGAAGCAGTCAGGGGAGCCGCAGATGAAACTTCTTAATTATGTATTGGCAACTAGAGGGGCATACTTATAACCTTTATGCCCTTGAGGGAACTTGATTTATACTATCAAAATGTCGGGGGTCTCAGAAAAAATCCCTCGCTTCTTCTTTCAATATAAATAGTACTAACTATTCAGTTATTTGTCTCATAGAAACATTGTTTAATAACTCTACTATATTATCCCATTATATTCCTGATCATTATTTAATATTTCAAAATGATCTTGATGCAAATTTAACAAACCTCAATAGAGGAGGTGGTGTTTTGACTGCAGTTAATCAAGTTTATTTTCGAATGTTTAAAAAAGATTTGATCTAACTCGGGAAAAAATTGAATCTGTTTGGATTGAAATCATTATTAGTAATATTAGCAAATTCCTAATTAGTAATATTTATCTTCCTCCTCCCCCAACCACAATTAATTGTTGAAGATTTTTTTTTTTTTTTTTTTTTTTTTTTTTGCAATAAGTCCATTGAACCTTGATCATTTAAATTTTTCAAAACCTAATTCCGAATTACTATAGATTTAGTTTTTGCTAATTTTTTCACAAAAATAAAAAAACCAGCTATGCATTGGTGTTTGAAGATAAATATCATCCATCATTATGTTGTGAATTATCTGTTGATTTTGAAAAGCCAAACAAGGATAGACATACCTATTTCAGGAATTATCATAAGGGTGGCTATTTGGCTTTATATTATGCTGTTATGATTTTGATTGGTCCCCCATATATCAGATGGCAGACATTAACTTAATGGTTGACTTTGTAACTAGTAATTTACAACTATTAATCAATTCTTATATTCCATAATATAAATGTATTAATAATAAATATCCTGTCTGGTTTACTTCAGATATAATCAAATTACTAAAAAAGAAAAAAAAACATTTTCATTGATTGTATATAAAAAATCACAAGTTATTTACTCTCATTTTTCAGAACTAAGGAAAATAGTTACAGGAAAAATCAATTCTGCTAAATCTAATTGGCAAGCAAAAATATAACAATTTGAAAAGTGAACCTAAAAAATTTTGGAACTATGTTAAGCTAATGAAAAAAGGTTACAAAGAATCCTTTCCGTTATCTGTGGACGGTAATATTGTCCAACATTCTGGTCTCCTCGTAAGTATTTTTGTTAAACACTTTGCAAAAGGGTTTGTACACGTACCTTCTGGCAATAATTTAAGCTTTGATGTTCACAACAATAACCTAAATATTGCTTCTCCTACCATTACCCAAGGATCTGTATTATGGGCTGTTAAAAAGCTATAAAGTAGTAAGGCAACATGCTGTGATGAGATATCGAATTTTATAATTAAATGTTGTGCTGACATTCTCACCCCTATATTAACTTATACATTTAACTTCAGCATCACTAGTGGTATATATCACAAAATTTGGAAGCGTGCAGTTATTGTTCCGATTTTTTAAAAGGGAAATTAACTGGATGTTAATAATTATAGGCCTATTTCTTAGCTATGTAGCCTGTCAAAAGTTTTTGAAAAAGTAATATTTAAACATCTTTCTTTCTTTACTAAAAATTTAATTTCAGAATGTCAGCAGGGCTTCCAGATAGGTAGAACAACCACCTCCAATTTATATAATTTTGTAGATTATCTATATTTTCAGGTAACTACTAGAAAGCAAGTTGATGTTATATTTTTTTGATTTACAGAAAGCTTTTGATTCTTGCCAGCATGAAATTATTCTACAAAAATTAAACATTTTAGCACTAGATCACTCGTATGTCATGGTTTTCCAATTAATTTTTAAACAGAACTTTTGTTGTTAAATTAGATAATTCCTTTTCTAGTTTGTGTCCTGTCTTCTCTAGTGTTCTTCAAGGAAGCACATTAGCACCATTACTCTTCAATATTTTTATGAACAATATCTTCAGTATAATACAGCACTCAAATGCACTTCTTTATGCTGACAATCTTAAGATTCATAGACGTATTGAAGATGTCTCGGATTACTCGTTGCTACCAGAGGACATAGCCATTAGTAATTGGTGTATTACAAATGCAATGGATCTAAATATAAAAAAGACTCTTTCTGTTTCATTTACGAGGAAGCCCAACCCTTGTGCTTTATACTTACCATGTAAACACTGCTATAATTAAAAAAGAGTATTTTGTTGGAGACCTTGGAGTCTTTCTTGACTCCAAACTAATGTAAACACTGCTATAATTAAAAAAGAGTATTTTGTTGGAGACCTTGGAGTCTTTCTTGACTCCAAACTATATTTTCATATTCATTTAGATAGTTTAATAATAGCATTAGTCATACGTTAGGTTTGATTAAATTTATAACTTTCTCCGTTAATTCCCCTGATTCTCTGTTAGTTCTTTATTATTCCTTAGTTTGATCCAAATTAGAATATTATACCGTCATCTGGAACTATATTACTCTTGCAGACTCAAATAGATTAGAGAATATCCAAAAAAAAAGTATTTAAACTAATTCATAGTAGATTTACCCTGCAATCTGAATTTAACTACAAACTTGAACTTGCCATATTTAATACTCTCACTTTATACAAACATAATATTAATGATGCTCTTTTTTTAATTAATTCCTTTTTAGAATTTACAATTTGTCAAGCTGTACAGTATAAAGTAGGTTTAAAAATGCCTGTATATACTCATAGAACCTATTCCATGCTCTTTTCTGTAACGCATTAAAAGGACTTGGTCAATAGATCTACTAATATTTACAACAAATTTTTTATCTGGTTTCGATCCATTTTTGGCTAGAAAAATTACTTTTAACGATCTTTATAAACATTATACAAGATAAATTTTGTAATTTAATATTAAATTTCTATATACCCATCAGCATAATGTAAATTGGTTAATCATTAGTTTCTTTCTGTTCTCCATGTATAATCTGTTTCTTGGTTTGTCCTGTGTGTTTGTCTTGTCTGTCTTTTGTTTGTACTTGTCCTGTGAAGTGTAATGTATTGTCTTATGTTGTATGTTCATGTGCCCACCCACCTATCATAGGTTTTGTACTGTTGGTCGGCACTTTAAGCTTTGTTCAATAAATCAAATCAAATTATTATGTCTGTGTTTTGGGTCTATTTGGTGGTGGTCTGTAGATGTGATATAGTTGTGTGTTTATGTATTAGTGTACCCCTATCAAGACTCTTGCTGTTCGGGGGTTCTTGAAATATGTCAATAAATGAAAAATAAATAAGTTATAATACACTCTGGGTGCTGATGCGTGAAGGATGTGTGTTTAGTTTGCTCCTGTGATTTTCTTGTGTGTCTGTGGTAATTAAGCAAATGAAGTTTTTAAGGGGTTTTATATGCCAACTAGTTCAGATTCTTGTTCTTTATCCGGGAAACTATTTTTTGGCAAACGGAAGTTTAATTCCGCCAGTTCATGCGGGACGCGTCTCTACTGCCATTGTGCAGGTGTGGCTAATGATGAAGACCGTTGTGTACAGTGGGAGGATGTAACAAACATGTTTGGTTTTTCTTAATAGAAAGTCTAACATTGCGGAAAATAAGGCAATTGTGAGCGATAAGGACTTATCTCTAACGCTATTGCTAGAGGACAAAAATAGTTTTAGGTATACACAAGACATATTGGCAAAAATAGCCGGGAAAATGAAATCCAACGCACAGTCTATGTTTGTGGTATTATGTAATAAAATTGATGAACTTTCAAAGGAGGTTAAGGACCTTAAGGACAACAATTCTCTTTTATGTGCACTTTTCGAACGTATTCAATCTGCAAACGAGAAGAAGTAGTACACTTCATGCGGGGCTTCGTATGAGGCTCCAGGAGTTTATCAAGATATTCAAAAAAGTAAGCAAATAAAATCATACATTGACGTGGCTGGGAAAAAATTTGAATCTGTTTCTACATTTTCTAACAGTAGAGTCCAGTAAGGCACAGCCTCATCGGTACTTCAAGTCAACGGCAAAGATGTTGTTCAGTCTGAAAGGCGTATGATGTCACCAGCTGATGAAGAGGGATTTGTGTTCATTAGCACGCGAGGCACAAAGGCTTCCATGGACAGCGGCTCACCATCAAACAAAACGTCTGCTAGAAAACCGGTTCAGCTCAGAGTGCGGAACAATGTGAACATCAAAACGGTTCTGAGAACTGCTAGACCATGAATGAAGGCTATATTCATTTCGTGTTTCACACCGGAGGTGCAAGAAAATTAAATAGTGACATATATAAATCAGGAAGTAAAAGTGTCAAAACTAAAAACGTAATACAACTTTTATTTATAATTTTACATTGATGTGGCTGAATCAGATTTTGACCGTATATTTAACACTTTTTTTGCCCTGCAGGCTGTCTCATTAGTCATTATGACAGGTTGCAAAATGAGCAACTCTTCAGCCCGGATAGTGAGTTTAACATATCTAATGTTGAACAAACTAATGTAGCGGCCGGAGGGGCTAAATTATAAAATATATGCCGTTTAGTAATTTTGAGATATATTACGAAAATGTCTTAGAACAAAATCTCTCACTTTTTCTCAAAATATTATTAGTTCCAATTTTTCTGCGATTTTAACAGAAATGTGGTTTAATGATATCAGTTTAAATTCTCATTATTTTCGTAATCATTATAGTATCTTCCATAAGGACCGCAATCCTAATTTAACTAACCTCAGTAGGGGTGCGGGGAGAGACATTTTAGTAGCAGTCAATCAACAATGTTTTGCACAATTCAAACAAAAATTTGGATTTCAGTATGAAAATATTGATGCTTTCTGGGTTGAAATTGTATGTAATAATGTGAATAAAATGTTAATTGGAAATATTTATCTTCCTCCACAATTACCAGTGGATGATTTTAAAAATTACTTTAATTTTGTTGAATCATATCTAAGTAATCATTCTCATAGAATAATTCTTGTCTGTGATTTTAATATTCCTGGTGTGGATTGGAACATGTTCCATACTCAAAACATTTCTTATCATTACAATAAACTAAAAGGTCAATCTTTGTGTTACAAACTATTCTCACTCTTGAACAGTTTAATTTCTCTAAACCAGATTCTTATATACTGGAATTAGTCTTTGCTAATTTCACTATAAATGAAGACCAATCCATCGACCCATTAGTAGCGGAAGATAAAAATCACCTGGCTATATGCTGTTATGACATCCTTGATATTGAAAAACAAAAAAATAATTAAGCAGACTTTTTTATAAACAATGATAAGGGTGATTATCTAGTGTTAAATTTAGCAATTAAAGGTTTTTATGGGCATCCAATTTTTCAAATTGATGATGTTATTACAATGGTGGATTTTTAACTTATAATTTACAACTATTAATTAATCTCTATATTCCTAAGTCCAAATGCACAAAAAATAATACCCCATTTGGTTTTCGCAGGACTTGAATTGTTTAATAAAAAAGCAAGAACTTTTCCACAGACTTTAAAAAAAAAACTAACTCTACAAACAACTATTCCAGTTTTTCTGAATTAAGAAAAATTGACAAAGAAAAAATCAAAGATGCAAAGAAAATCTGGCATAATAATAATAATATTCTGAAAAGCAACTGTAGTAGTTCCTGGAAATATGTAAAAATAACTAAAAATGGCTATAAAGAACCTTTCACACTAAAAGTAGATAATCACATGACTCAAGACTCTGACATTTTGGTTAATGTTTTTGCAAACCAAAAGGATATGCACAAACTCTTTCCACTCGTAATCTTAACTTAGTCAAAAATGTACACTTATATAGATATAAATACCTCTGTTATCACGCAGGGCATAATTCTCTGGGCTATTAAATTTAAAAGTAGCAAGGCTACTGGATGTGATGATATTCACAAACATTGATCAGTTTTCACTAAAAGTTTTATAACAAAATGTCAACATGGCTTTCAAATGGGTAAAACAACTACGATCAATTTATTTAATTTTGTAGATAACTTATGTTCTGAAGTAACAACTAGAAATCAAGTAGATATATTTTTTTTATTTACAGAAAGCTTTCTATACTTGTCAACGTCATATTATTTTACAAAAATTACAAAAGATAGGTCTTAATTTTTCATACATAAAATGGTTTACAAATTATTTTTCTGAACAAATATTTGTGATAAAAATTGTAAAATCAGTCTCAAAATCCCAGGCAGTATCTTCTGGTGTCCCCCAAGGTAGTACATTAGGTCCGCTACTCTTTAATTTTTTTATAAATTGTATTGTCAGTGTAATAAGTCACCCAAGTGCACTTGCAGACAATTAAAAATTATAGAAATATTAAGGATGGCGATAACTGTGTTAAGTTACAAGAGGATATCTCAGCTATTCATAAGTTGTGTACTTCAAATTTAATGAAACTTTATATAAATAAGACACTCTGTATCTTTTTCTCACGAAAAACTAATTACATTTTTAATAAATATTATGTTAATGTTTTAATAAATAGAGTTGAATATGTATAAGACCTAGGTGTTATATTAGGTTCTAAATTATATTTCCATTTTCATATAGATAGTTTGATAAGCAATGCTGTCGTATTGTAGGTTTAATTAAATTTATAACTTATTTTGCCTAATCTCAAGATTATTTGCTTTGTTTGTATTACTCATTAGTTCGATCTAGATTAGAGTACTGTTCAGTTATATGGAATAACATCACATTGACAGATGCCAATAGATTAGAAAATAGTCAAAAGAAAGTATTTAAATTAATTTTTTCTAGATTCCCTGTAATGTAGATTTTAATTATAAAAATTAATTATATTCAAAAATTTAACTTTAAAAGAGCATTGAGACATAAATGTTATTTTTAATTAATTCCTTTTTATCATATATATCCTGTACAGTAGTCAATATAAGAGTAGGTGTAAAAACTCCAATGCATATCCATAGAACATCACATACTTTTTGTACTATATATTGTAAGAAATGTTTAATTAAGAGGTGTAAATAATTTTAATAATAAATTTGATCCATTTTTGTGTAGTAAAATTACTTTCTCTGAACTCTGTAAACATTATAGTACTGTAGTTAGATTTTTGTATTTTTTACATTTATAAATCTAACTTTAATCACACTTTTGGGTATTTATTATCTTTTTTTGTGGTTTATGTGTTTGTGTTGTGCTATTATATGTCTTGTCTTTGTATGTATCTGAGTGTTTTTGTCTTTGTATCTGTATTCTTGTATGTTTTATGTAATGTGCCAACCTGTTATTGGATTTGCACCGTTGGGTGCCACACTTAGTCTGTTTAAATAAATAAGATATATATTATTATTACTATTATTATTATTGTTGTTGTGTCGGGGCACTCGGCAGAGAAGGGTGTGTTGTGAGTTCGCTCTTGTGACATTCTTGTTTCTTCAAAGAAAATTGTAAGTAAAGTGTCTGAAACACAGTTACGGTTGAACTTTAGGGGTTTCTACATGCCCCAAGCTCCAACTTATGTCTATTATTAGACAAACCTTTCTTTGGTAAACAAAATTTTTAAGTGGGAGGTCCTGTGCGGGACTATATTCCATTGTAACTGTATTGGCACAGCAACAACAGCGAATATCTCTGTGAAACATGCACTGAGTGTAATGAAGAAATAAATATGTATGGCTTCTCGCCTAAAAAAAGCAGACAAGAAGTGATAGTAAATCTAAGTCAGGTAATAGTAAATCTACGTCAGGTAATATTAAAAACAATAAATTAGTAATATCGTTGGGCAATAACGATTCATCTACTTCCTTGGAACCAGAGACATCAGCTAAAATAGCAGAAACTATGGATTCTACTATTCAAACTATGTTTGAAACTTTATGTAATAAAATCGACTGTCTTTCCAAAGAGGCCAAAGACCTTAAAGAAGAAAACTCGCTACTGTGAGCTATGTTTGAAAGCCTACAAATGGCAAATAAAAAGCAATGTGTGTTATGTGGCGATAACTATGAATCAACAGAGGCATTAGTTTCTATTCAAAATAATGTTCAGAAAAGATCCTACAGTGAAGTGATAGGAAAAAGTGTGGATGCTGCTGACGTTTCTGATAAGAACAATAAATTCCATCATGGAAAAGCTCAGCTGGCAACACTGCTTCCTCAACATGCAGATCAGTCAGAGCTACAAAAACAGCCAACTGCTGACGAAGAATGTTTCATCAGCAGCAGGCACGGCACGAAGGCATCAACGGCAAGTAGTGCATTAGCAACTAACACTGCAGTTCCCAGAAAACAAGTACAGCTGGGCGTCTGCAATAATGTTAACATAAAAACTGTACCTAAGAGAACACGACCACGTATGAGGATGTTATTTGTATCATGCTTCGCACCTGAAGTGCAGGACAATGACATCTTCGCCTATATAAATCAAGAAATTAATGTTACAAACTTGAAAGTGGCTAAGTTGAAAACCAAATACAGTTCCTATTCATCTTTTATATAGCATGGACGGAAGATGATTTTGACCCCATCTTTAACATTGTTTTCTGGCCCGCTGGCTGCCTAATTAGTCCCTTCTATGGGAGACTACTAAATGAACAACTGTATACTCCTAAAAATGACTCCTCCTCTGTTAATACTGGTCAACCGAATGAAGAAGCTGGAGGAGCTGTATCCTTAGAAAATAATGTACAGGCTTTCGGAGGCGCTCTCAAAAACAATAGATGCCAGTTGGGGAGTTTGGATTGTATTATCAAAATGTAAGGGGGCACAGAACCACATCCCTAGACTTTTCTGTAAATATAATCAGTACTGATTATTCATTATTTTGCCTAACGGAAACATGGTTTAATAACTTTAGTATAAATTCCCATTATTTTCTTAACCACTACACCATTTTTCGTAACGATCATGATGCCAACATAACAAACCTCAATAGGGTAGGTGGCGTGTTTATAATGGTAAATCAATTTCACTTTTCAATAATTGAACAAAAATATGAATTTCACCATGAAAATATAGAATGTTTTTGGATAGAAGTTACTATTAACACCACCACCACCAAATTAATTGGAAATATATATCTTCCTCCTCAATTATCTACAGAGATTTTTTAAAATGATTTTTCTTTATTAGAATCTAAATTGAACAACTATCTTCACCAAATAATAATTGTAGGTGATTTTAACATTCCTGATATGGATTGGAATACTTTATTTCACACTATTATAATAAAATAAAAGGTCAATTATTATTATAGTCGGTAAGTTTACTCAACCTGAACAGTATAATTTTGCTAAACCCCCTTTGGAATTATTAGATTCAATCCTATCTAATTTTCATGTTAATGTTGACAAAGCCATAGATCCTTTGGTGGAGGAAGATAAATATCACCCTGCTTTATGCTGTCAGGTTTATTTTGATTATGTTAAATATAAAAATAATAATCCAACATGTTACAGAAAATATTAAAAAGGTCATTATCTATCCCCAGATATAGCCATCAGTAGCTTTGACTAGGGCCCAATTTTCCAAATGGGTGATGTTAATCCCATGGTGGGTTTCTCACCAATAACTTAAAAATATTAATAAATACGTTTATACCTAAATCCAAAGTTTTTAAAACCAAATACCCAGTGTGGTTTACAAAAGAACTTATTAGTTTGATTAAAAAGAAAGAACATTGTCATAGACTATTTAATAAATCAAAATCTGTAGATATTTATCTTCATTTCTCTGAACTAAAGGAATTAGTCAAGAAAGAAATAAAATAGCAAAAAAAAAAAAAAAAACCTGGCAAATAAAAACTAACAACAATTTGAAAAGTGAACCAAATAGATCTGAAATTACGTTAAACTAATGGAAAATGGGTATAAAGAACCCCTTACATTAAACATTAAATGTTGATGGTATTACAATTCAGAATCCCGCAGTATTGGTTAATATTTTGGCACACTATTTTACGAAGGAATATGTACCGACCTTAACTAATGATCATGAACCTCTTAATTGTCATAAGAAACACTCTAATATAGATATTCCTATCGTTACCCAGGGACTAGTTCTCTGGATTATTAAAATGATTAAAAGCAGTAAGTCTATCAGCTGGGATGATATCCCAAATTTTATTATTAAATGTGGTTCTAATATAATTACCCCATTGTTAACTCATATTTTTAATTTTAATTTAGCTAGTGGTACTTATCCCAATTCCTGGAAACATGCCATCGTCGTGCCTATATTTAAAAATGGTAACAAATGAGAGGTAAATCACTACAGGCCAATATCATTATTATGTGCTTTTTCTAAAGTCTTTGAAAAAGTTATCTTTAAACATCTATCGTTCACCACAAAAGAATCTTGCAACAGAATGTCAACGTGGCTTCCAAATAGGCAAAATAACCACAACCAATTTATTTAATTTTGTAGTTAATCTTTACTCTGAAATTTGTAATAGACGCCAAATAGATGTAATATATTTTGATCTTCAGAAGGCCTTTGACACATGTCAACATCTTATTATAGTTAAAAAGTTATCATATTTTGGTGTAGACACTCCATATATAAATTGGTTCTCCAAATATTTTTGTAATTGAACCTTTGTAGTTAAACTTTATAATTGTTTCTCTATATCTCATAGTTTAATAAGTAATATTAATGGAACACTAGGTTTAATTAAGTTCATTAGTTTTTCTGCTACATCGCCTGATTCTTTTGTTATGTTTATATAATTCTTTAATTAGATCTAGACTAGAGTATGGTGCAGTCTTATGGAACTATGTTATGGCAACTGATGCCAATAGAAAAAAACATACAAAAGAATGTTTTTAAAGTATTATTTAATAGATTTTCGAAGCAAGTAGAATATAATTATAATAATGAATTAATGAAATACAAAACTCTTTCCCTAGTAATTTGACAAGCCATTGTAGATGCTGTTTTTTTAATTAACACCTTTCTTAATTATTTATCATGTATGTCAATTAATAAAAAGGTAGGTTTAAAAATACCACAATACGCCCATAGAACATATTACACTTTCTGTTCATTAAGTTATAAAAATGATCTTGTAAATAGATGTGGAAGTAATTTTTATAGATATTTTTCTAATTTTGATCTCCTCTATGGCAAAAAAAAATCTTATTTAGTCATCTCTACAAACACTATTGTAATCAGTAGGTTTAAACCTATTTTAATTTCAAAGGCTCCTTTAATGAATATTGTGTGTCCTTTATTGTTCATATTGTCATCTAGTGTTACTGTTATAATAATTTTTTGTTGTCTTTTGTCTTTATTTATGATTTTATATTTAGTGTTGTCTAGTCCGGTTTTATAATATGTCCTATACGTTGTGATGTCTAAATGTTTCTGTGTATGTGCCACCCTGTTAATGGTTTCTCACTGTTGGGTGGCACACAAAACTCAAATAATAAATTATTGTTATCATTATTATTGGCTGGGCGCTCATTGAAGGATGTGTCCTTCTATTCCTGCAAGAGAGTTGTTTATTTAGTGGTAATCATGTTGGTAACGCCCGAACCTTTTGACTTTAGGGGTTTGTATATCCCCCCAAGTGCCAATTTGTGTCACGAATACGGTAAACCGTTTTATGGGAGACAGAAAGTCATAAAATATGCGGACTCCTGCAGGTCGCGCGTCCATGATCCGTGTGTTGTTTACTCAAGTGTGGAATATAAATGTACAAAATGTAGGGACGAACAAAATATGTTTGGATTATTACCGAAACGTAATAGTAAAAATTCAGTGACTGAGAAATCAAGTTCCGACGAGTGGACAAAAGAATTCTTTTGTAAACATTGTGGTGTGCTTGACGATCCTGTGATTTGTGATATATCTAAACAAATAACAGAAAGCATGGATACTACAGTGAAAAATTTATTTGAGGTGCTTTGCACTAAAATTAATGAACTAAAACAAGAAGTGAGAAACTTGAAAGAGGATAATTCTCTTTTAAGGGCCACGTTTTAAAGTTTTCTGGTGATGAAGGAAAATGAAAAAAACCGTATGTGCTAAATGTGAAGTTTATGGGTTTAATCCTGTGAATAAGATGAAAACCTACAGTGAAATGATTAGTAACAGTTCAACTACATCCTCAAACTTAACTGGCAATTTTAAATAGCAAAGTAACATATAGTAAGACCATGGCCTTTGTTCGTTGGAATTAAAATCGTGAAGCTCAGCAGGAAGCAGCTGTACCGCCAGCTGGTGACGATGACTGCTTTGTGTTGGTCCGCAGGCACGGTACTAAATCCACCGTTGAAAGTGAGTCGTCGGCAGGTGGTCGTTTCCAAGAAGCCGATCCAAGTGAGTGTCAGAAACAATGTTAATATTAAAATAGTACTGAAAGTGGTTAAACTCAAAATGAAAGTGCTGTTTTGTGTCCAGATTTGCTCCTGAAGTTCAGGAAAACAATATAGTTACTTATATAAATCAAGACCTGAAAATATCCAACCTTAAAATGGCTATGTTAAAAACTCACTATGATTCATGTTTCTCAATTTATGTTTCTGCGGTAGATTCTGATTTTGACAAAATTTTCAACACTGTATTTTAGCCCATCGGCTGTTTGATCAGTCCTTTTTACAGGAGGCTTCAGAACGAGCAGCTACATAGTCACGTAAATGTGCCTGCAATTGATTAGAAAACATACAAAAACAAGGTATTCAAATTAATTTTTAATAGATTTTAAACCAGTGAAGGATTTTATTACAATAATGCATTAGTTAGTTTTAATACCCAAACTTTAAAATAACGTCGTGAAATTAACGATGCTGTAACGAGAAAAGTAGGCCTAAAAATTCCACTGTATATCCAAAGAACTCCATCTACCTTTTTCTGCTTTAGTTTAAAAAAAAAAAAAATACTTAACACGTGTGTTACTAATTTCAATAAAATTTATTCTAAATTTGAACCTTTTTCAGGTATGAAATTCACCTTTCTGGATATATTTAAACATTGCAATAGTTAGTAATTTTGCTTTAGTAAACAGTTGTTTTCTAAGTTTTCCTTATAGTGTGTTGTATAGTAATTTGTATAAATTCTTCTGAGTTTCTTACTGTTGTCAGAACTAATTTTTATTTTTTGATTTATTTAATGTTTTTCCATTTTTTTGTCTTTCTATGTTGTGTTTGTCTGCATTGTTTGTGGTCGTCCTGTGTTTAATGTCTGTTATTGTCTTATGTGTTTTGTCTACTTTTTTGATATTTTGTAGTTTTGGTGCCATCCTGTCATAGGTCATTCCTGTACTGTTTGATAGCACATAAAGCTTGTTAATAAATAAATAAATAATTAAATAAACAAATAAATTATTATTATTACTACTATGGCGGTTGTAGCGGGCTCCAGGGGGCCCGAACACTACAAGTTAAGGTGCTATAGACTGTAGATCCTTCAAGGGAGCCCCCCTTTTATCAACAAGCCTGAGCGACCTACTGGGAGCAGACTATTTAAGCGAGAGCCGCATACCCTCTTCCTCCCAGGATGTCGGCAAAGTGTGAAGCGGCAACTTCAGTGTCGGAGCGACACGGGAGAACACTAGGGTCCGGGGAGCTCCGGCCCATCTACAAGATACTCTACATATTTATTGGTGAGCATAAATCCGCAAAGTGGTAGGATGGCATTCCCTTTGTCGAAATCCCGTATTAAAGAGTATAATCATGTGGCAAGGCTAGGGTATATCATGTAACAGCATTCTTGTATTCTTATAACTGTCAGTATTCCCGTATGTCATTATAATTGTATCACCGTTTCTTGTATAATTTATCTTATATTATTTTGTCGGGCGAAAGTAAAATAATCAATATTATGTGAAGAGTATCATTGTAGTATTGTGTCGAAGTATTGTCTATAGATTCCTAAAGAGTTATGATAAATATGTGTAGTTGAATTCCCTCTTTCATTGAAGAGCCGTTAGCATTAACTACCCCCCACGTACGAACCTGCCTAACTGGAGAGTAAGCGAGAGACGAGGTAAGAAGAGTAGTCAATAGTTGGAGTATTAGCAGAATTCATAGTGTTACGTAGGCAGGTGGTTACACTGTGGTACTCATGATTGATGGTTGTGTGTTGAGCCTGCTCCTGAGTAATGTATGTTATAGTGTTTAAAACAACAGAACAATTAGACGTTCGGGTTTTTTTTGTGCCCCCCCCCCAGTTCAGAGATATGTAATATTTGTAGGAACCAGTTTTTCTGGATACAGAAATTTGTCAAGTGTGCTGGTGTGCGGGTCCTGCTTCCATTGCCAATGTGCGGGTGCGGAAAACGAAGGATATGAATGTGTGACTTGTAATGCTAAAACAAACCTGTTTAGTTTCTCTCTAAAAAAAAAAAAAAAAGCCCAGTTATGTGATAAATAAGTCTACTAGTTCTAAAGATCTCGTCATTTCTCTCTCTCTTATGGAAAACGACGAAGATTCTCTCCAAGAATACAGTTCTACAAAAACAGCTGAAACAATGGATTAATGTTCATTCAATTTTGGAATTACTGTTTAATAAAATAGATAAACTTACAAATGAGGTCAAGGATCTAAAAGAAAATAATTTTTTATTACATGCTTCGTTTGAAAGTTTGCAGACAGACTAACAAAAGAAATAATGTACTTCTTGTGTGTCTGCTGAGGCATCGCATGTTACGCAGAAAAACTGGCAAATAAAATCCTACAGTGATAGTCAGAAAAATTCTGATAATATTTCCATTTCTGCAAGTAACGTTAACAATAGACTTCAACCTGAAAGAGCTACTGTGGTGACGAATGAAAAAGTTGTTATTCAGCCAGACCTGTTCAGGCGGCCACCTGTTGACAAGGGTTTTACCCTTGTCAGCAGATTTAGAACAAAGGGATCAACACAAAGCCTGTACCTGTACAATTGGGTGTGTAGGAAATAATGTGAACATTAAGATGGTCTCCAAATCAGCGAAATCACGAATAAGAGCCATTTTCATTTGTGGTTCGCCTCTGAAATTAATGAAAAGGACATTATTTTGTAAATCAATCAAGAAATAAAAGTGACTAATCTAAAGGTGCAAAAACTTAAAACCCGATATAATACATACTCTTCTTTTCACGTAGCTGTGGTCGAAGCCACCTTCTGCCACATTTTCAACACAGATTTTTGGCAGACTGGTTGTTAAATCAGCCCATTTTACGGCAAATTGTGAACTGAACAACTCTTCAGTGTCATGAAAGAGTCTAATATATCAAATATCCAAAGCACTGAAGCGGTTGGAGGAGCTGTTTCAGTAATACCTTAGACTGTGTTCAGGTTATTGAAGGTTTTACTGCAAAAATGTTATGCCCTCTAGGGAATTTGATCGGTTCTATCTAAACGTCAGAGGACTAAGAACAAAGTCTCTATATTTTCACAACATATTATCAGTTCAAATTATTTAGTGGTTTGTTTTCCCGAAACATGGCTTATTAACTTTAGTTTAAATGTTCATTATTTTCTTTAATTTTACAGTGTTTTTTGCAAAGATGTGATCCTAATTTATATAATCACAACAGAGGCGGAGTGCTGATTGTGATAAATCAATTATGTCATCCTCACTTTGAACAAAAATTTGAAATTCACAGAGAAAATGGAGAATCAATATGGGTTGAAATTATGAATAATAATGAAAATGAGATACTAATTGGAAATATTTATCTTCCTCCACAGCTTTTTGTTGTCAAAAATTATTTTACCTTTTTGGAGGACAAATAAGTAAATTATACATATCAAATCATAATTGTTGGGGAGTTCAATATTCCGGACATTGATTGAAAAACTTTTCATACTCAAAATGTAACCTATTATTATAATAAAATTAAAGGACAACTTTTATTGCAATTTATAAACTTGCTTAATTTGGAACAATATAACTATACAAAATCTGATTCTGAACTATTAGATCTTATCTTGGCCAATTTTCATTTAAATGCTGACATCTTTTGATCCTTTAGTGAAGGATTAATACCACCCTGCATCAGGATATAGCGGTTTTTGAGGATTAAAATCATAACAGTAATAGCTACATGAAAAATTTTCAAAAAGGAGATTATTTATCTTTATTTTTAACAATAAAGAATTTTTAACTGGCTGCCTATATTCCAAATTGACTAAGCTAATGAAATGTTTAATTTTCTAACTGGTAACCTACAATCGTCAATCAATTTGTTCATACCCAAGTCAAAATTTTCTAAAAACTAATATTTTGTGTGGTTTTCTCAAAATCTGATCAAATTGATAAAAAAAAAGAAAGATTATTTTCATAGACTTTTCAAAAATCTGTCTGATTATAATTATTCTCATTTTTTTGAAATACGGAAAATTAAGGAAGAGATTAAAATGCAGGGATTAATTGGCAAGCTAAAATTAATGACGATATGATAAATGATTTAAAAAATTCGGAAAATATGTAAATTTTATAAAAAAGGGATACAGAGGAACCTTAATTCTAACTGTTGATGATAAAATGATTTAGTATTCAAATACACTTGTTAATATTTTTGCAAATCATTTTGCCAATGATTATGTGCAAGCGCTAACTAATATTAATTTGCAATCTAATGCTTTTATAAATAATTTAACCATATGATCTTCTTACATTTCACACTATGGACCATACAAGAGCTCAAAAATAGTATGACCACAGAATGTGATGATACCCCTAACTTTATAATCAAAGGTTGTGCAGAGATTCTCGCACACATTTTAATACATCTTTGCAATGTTAGTATTTCATGTGTTATGTATCCTACACTTTGGAAATGTGCTGTGGTTGTTTCAATATTTAAAAAAGGAAACAAATTTGATGTGAACACTGTTACGTAGTTTCTCTAAAGTCTTTGAAAAGTTTCACATAAACTTTTTTTTTTTTTTTTACTGAATGTCAACATGGCTTCCAAAAAGGAAAAACCATAATGTCTAATTTATTCAATTTAGTAGAAGAGTTATATTCGGATGTAACAAAGAGAAACCAAGTAGATATTATATTTTTCATTTGCAAAAAGCTTTCGATTCCTGTCAGCATCAAATTATCTTACACAAATTACAATTAATAGGTCTTGATCATTCATATAATGAATGGTTCTCTAACTATTTTTCAGAAAGAACTTTTGTGGTAAAATTAGAAAATTCATATTCACTATCTTCTGGTGTACCTCAGGGAAGTATACTGGTGCCTCTACTCTTTAATATATTTATAAACAATATTGTCGGGGTACTGAATCACTCACGTGCTCTTCGTCGATGATTTAAAGATTTATAAAAATATTAATGACAATAAGATCTGCCTTTTGCTACAAGAAGTTATTTTAGCTATTAGCAATTGGTGTAGTACAAATGAGATGAATGTTATCATAGACTAGACTTTCTTCATATCCTTCACCAGAAAAACTAATAGTATTTTTCACAAATACTATGTTAGTAAGATAACAGTAAAAACCTTGGAGTGATTTTGGATTCTAAACTTTATTTTCATTATCATTTAGATAATCTAATTAATAGTATCAATTGTATGGTAGGCGTAGTCAAATTTATTACCTTTTCTGCGTCATCCACAGTTTCCTTATTATGTTTATATTTTAGCCTAGTAAGATCTAGATTAGATTACTGCTAATAGACTAGAAGGTATTCAGAAAAAGGAATTTAGACTAATTTTTAGCAGATTCTCAAATGAAGTAGAGTTTTAATTATAGTAACTGTTTGGTTAAATTTAAAACATTGTCTTTAAAAGAACGTCGAGATAGTTTTGATGCATTATTCTTAATTAACTCATTTCTTACCTTCTCATCTTGTATAGCTGTTAATAATAAAGTAGGACTTAATATTCCATTGTATATACATAGAACTAAGTACACATTTTCTGCTTTGTCTATACAAAAAAAATCTAATAAACAGATGTGTAACCAACTATAATAAATATTTTTCAGACTTTCATCATTTTCAAGTTATGGAACTTTTGGACATTATAGTAGAAACAATTCACTTGTCACAAATTAATATACCTCTAGTTTCCGTTTTAATATCATATGTAATTTCTAGGGTTATCTGTTAGTTGAATGTTTATAATTTTTTCTCCTCTCTGTTCTATGTTGTCAATGTCTGTGTATATCTGTGTTTTCATTGTCAATGTAATTGTTTGTGCTTGTATTGTGCCATCCTGTAATTGGCTCACGCTGTTGGATGGCATTTAAAAAAATTAATAAAATAGTATTATCATTATTGGGCGGTGACTCGTGTGAGTAGTACATGTCTTGTGTTGGCTCCTGCAAGACTGTTGTTTTCTGGTAATTAAAGTTTCAGAATCACTAGGACAAGTTGACTTCTTGGGGTTTTACATGCCCTCCAGTTCAGACATATGTGTAATTTGCGGTAAACCGTTCTTTGGGAAATAGAAGTTTACAAAGTGTACTGGACTATGTGAAACTCGCTTCCATTCTCAGTGTATTGGTGATATAACAGATGAAGACAATGTTTGTGTAAAGAGGAAAACAATATGTTTACCATTTCGCCGAAACGGAATAGCTGAGTGAGCAACATGTTGAAAAACACAAATACGAACTCAAAAGACTTAACTCTTAGCATTGACTGTAATGGGTAACAAGGTAACCAATAAGACAGAATCAACTGAGAAGTTAGCTGCAAGTATGGTTTGTATGGTAAAAGCTATGTTTGAGGTCCTTTGTTCTAAAATAGATAAACTCACAAAAGAAGTCAGTGACTTAAGAGGATAGCTCTTTATTGTGTGCATTGTTCGAGAGTCTCCAGGCTGAAAATGAAAAGAAAATTTGTGCTTCATGTGTTGCTCTTCTAAAAAATGTACCAAAAAATTCCCGCAGTGAAATAGTAGGTATTACAAGGAAACTGCTTTGAGTTCTACAAAAAACTCTTAACGTGAAGGTGCAGCAAGGTAAATGTAGGTTGGTAACACTTGGCAACATGCTCAACGAAGATCAACACGATGTATGTAACCAACCAGCTGTTGATGACTTAGGTTTCATGGCAGTCAGCAGACGCAGTACCAAGACATCAACAACTAGCGGTTCGCCGGCTCTCAAGATAGCTACAGCTCGAAAGCCCGTTCAGTTTGGTGTGAGAAATAATGTAAATATAAAAACTGTGCCCAAAGTTACAAAACCAAGAGTGAAGGCAATATTTGTCTTTCGTTTCACCCCTGAGGTTCAAGAAAATGACCTTGTGTCCTATATTATTCGGGACCTGAAAGTTTATAATTTAAAAGTAGCAAAACTTGAAACTAAATATTATTATTATTATTCTTTTTATATTTCAGTTGTTGAACCAGACTGTGATAGATTATTTAATAATGTGCTTTGGCCAGCCGGGTGTTTAATCAGCCCGTTCTATGGCAGACTTTTAAATGAACAACTTTTTAAGACAAACTGCCCATCAACTACCGCAAATAACAAGCAAAACATGGCGGCAGGGGGAGCTGAATCAAAAACACCCTAAACTATGTTAGCACATGCGGAGATGCAGCCTTTACAAATATATGGCATTAAGGGACTTTGACCGTTACTATCAAAATATTAAAGGGCTCTGAACTAAATCCCTTTCTTTTGCCCAATATGTATTGAGTGCTGATTATTTTATAATTTGCCTCACAGAAATGTAGTTTAACAGTAACATTTTAGACTCGCATTGTTTTCCATATAATTTCATTATATTTTGTAAAGATCGTGATGAGAAATTAACTAACCTCAACAGAGGCGGTGGAGTATCAATTGCAGTAAACCAGTTGCGTTATACACATTTTGAACCGAAAGTCGAACTGCTTAAAGAAAATATCCAGGCAATATGGGTTGATATCATTAGTAGCAATGATAATAAAATTTTAATTGGCAGTATCTCTCTTTCACCACAGTTATCAATGGATGATGTAAACGTGTATTTTACTTTCTTGGAAACTGCATTACCTAATTATTCTCATCATATAATAATCGTAGGCGATTTTAATAACCCGGGAATAAATTGGAAGTTTCTTCGTACACAAAATACAGTTCATTACTTTAATAAATTAAATGGTCATAAATTATTGGTCAGTCAGTATCCTCAATCTAGAACAGTTCAACTTCTCTAAACCGGACGCTGAACTATTAATATTAAATCCACTGTTTACAAATTTTCACATTAAAGTTATGAAATTGTTTGACCCAGTTGTCTTGGAAGATAGAAATCATCCAGCGTTGAATTCTTCAGGCAAGATGGAGTATATAACCAACAAAATTAATCATAAGATTAACTATAGAAATTATCAAAAAGGTGATTATTTATCTTTATATTTAGCTTTTAATAGTTTTGATTTGAATCAATTTTCCAAATGGAAGATGTCAATCTAATGGTAGAATATTTAACTAGTAACTTCCAAATGTTAATGGATCTGTTTTTCCTAGGGATGGGTTGAATATCAAAAAATTATGGTTCCGGTACAGATTCTACATTTAAATGTTGGTTCCAATATTGGGTTCTACTATTCAGATAACATTTTAATAATTTCAGACATAAATAACTTTAAAAAAATTTTGGTTTGTCACATGCCAAACATTATTCATATATCACGTTCAAAAACTCTCATAAAATACATGCAAATACTCTACTCCATTTTACGTTTTTTTTTTTTTATCGTATAATACCCTAGAATGCAGTATTTAGAAGACGTACACACAGAACAATTAGAACGATTCAAAGCTAAAAATCTGTACATAAATGTCAGCCATTTTGTTTCACTTGATGCAGAGTGTAGCATCTTCTCTGTATATATTTATCTATGACATTACCACCACGAGACTGTTTACATTTTGTCTCGTTTAACTGATTAATATATTAATTCAAATACTTTATTTGACTATACGCCTGTCCTTAAAAACTACTTTTGCGATCATTGGTACCAAATAAATTAATATTTATTTGCTTTCAACGACAATAGTAATTCGCTGTAAGGAAATATCGCTGCCAAGAAAAAATGCTTGTTACAGGTGAATTAACCTATATTGTTTTGGTGGTAACTGTCATTTCTGTTTGTATTGTTTTGACAAGTTTCTCGTTAAAATTATTTTTGTTTTGACAAGAGTTTTGTCATAATTTGATTAATTCATAATGTTTCATACTAAATATATCGTAATCTCAAAATATTACTAAATTTATTGCTGTGTAGAAAACGAGCACCGAGTAGTCATTGTTAACCTTAAACCGGTTCCGAGTCAAACCTCAAGAACTGGTATAAATTGGAACCGAACCGAACCAATCTTTAATTTATCCGTATGAGTAAATGGACAAAAAGAAAATATCCTGTTTGGTTCTCACAGGAAAGAGCATTTTCATAGGCTTAGTAAAAATAAAAATAGTAGTAATTTAGCTTTTAATTATGCTCATTTTTCTGAATTAAGAAAATTAGTTAATTAAAAAATTAAAACTGATACGAATAATTGGCATACCAGAATTAATGACAATCTAAATATTATCAAAATAAATTCTGGAATTACATTTAAACAATGAAAAATGGTTATAGAGAAACTATTTCTGTATTATCAGGTGGTAAATTGGTTCAAGATTCCAATAAGCTTGCTAATCTCTTTGTTAACCACTTTGTAAAAAGTTTTGTTCAAACCAAAAATATTATTTCTGTTGCACTCAATGATAATATAAATATAGGTCTTCCTACAGTCTCTCAAAGTTTAGTCCTTTGGGCCATCAAAAAGCTAAAAAGCAGCAAGGTAATACAATGACATTCCAATTTTTTTTATTAAAGGCTGTGGTAACATCTTGACTTCAACTTTTCTATTTAACAAAAGTCTTTTGAATTGAATTTTTCCAGATCTTTGTAAAAAGCTATTGCTGTTCCTCTCTTTAAAAAGGAAATAAATATGAAATCAATAACTTTCGACCAATCACTTTACTTTGCAGTTTTTCAGAAGTTTTTGGAAAAGTGGTACACACGCTTATTTTTTAATTTAAAAAATTGTAGTACAGAATGTTAACATGGTTTCTTAACTGGGAAAACTACTGCTACAAATCTGTTTAACTTTGTTAACGATATTTACGCTGATGTATCAACGTCATCTATTTTTACCTTCAAAAGGCTTTTGACATGTCAACATTCAATCATATTAAACAAATGACAAGCATTAGGTTTGGATTATTCTTATATCAAGTGGTTCACTAATTACTATATCTCTGAAAGGACCATTGTTGTTAAAATAGACAATTCAATTTTTGTCTTCTAATTCTGTTTCTTTTGGGGTTTTGGGTTTCTTTAGCTCCTCTACTTTTTAATGTTTTTGTGAACAATATTGTTGGTGTAATTAGACACTCTTGTGCGCTACTTTATGCAGATGATATAAATATTTACAAAAACATTAAATAAGTAGATGACTGCAGACAGCTTCAAGAAGATATTTTTGCCATCAGCAACTGGTGTACTTTGAACAAAATGGCACTTAATATAAATAAAACCATATGTAATTCATTCTCTAAAAAAAAAAAAAAAAACAAATCCTATCATTCATAAATATTTTGTGAATAACGTTATAATAAAGATAGTTGGCCATGTCCGTGATCTAGGAGTAATCCTGGATTCAAAATTATATTTTCATGTCCGTATAGATAATCTAATTAACAATGTCAGCCGTACTTTAGGTTTAATCAAATATAACACTCACTCTTCTACTTCTCCTGATTTGTTGTTATTCTTATATTGCTCTTTAATTAGATCAAAATTAGAATATTGCCCTGTAGTTTGGTAATACATGATTAGCACTGATGCAAGTAGGTTAGAAAATTTACAAAAGAAGTTATTTAAACTTGTACATTATAGATTTCCACAAACTTTAGATTTGAAATACAGTGATGAACTTGATAGATTTTGTACTCTCACTACTATTACGTCGTGATATTCAGGACACTTTATTTTTAATCAATGTGTTTTTAGCCATTGTATCTAGCCCTACAATGCTTAATAAGATTGGTATAAAAATTCCACTGTATAGACGAAGAATCACTCATACGTTCTCCTTAAGTTACAAGAAAGATTTAGTGAACAAATGTGTCACTAATTATAATAAATAGTTTCATAATTTTAATCCTTTTTTTTAGGGAATACGTCACTTTTTGCCAAGATTTACAAATATAATAAGGGCCAATAACTAAATGTAATTTACTTCTTGCTCTAGTGATTATTTTTATCTAGAATGATGGTGAATGTGTTATGAGTTAGTTGTATTCTTTGTATCAGTTAGTCACTGTTTGTAGTATATGGTCTGTGGTGTAGTATTTTTGTTTGTAACAGTAATTGTACTGTCCTTTGTCGTGTTTATATGTACAATCCAGGAATTGGTCTCCTGTACTGTTGGTTTGCACAATAAGCCTTTAAATAAATATTATGATTATTATTCAGAAAGCAGAAGTTTAAAAAGTGTGCGGGATCGTGCGAGACAAGGCTACACTGCCGTTGTACTGGTGTGAGTAACGAGGAAGAATACATTTGTGCAAGATATGCAATCAATAAAGATGATACGAACATGTTTGGATTACCGTCGAAAAGGTAATAGTAATAGCAGTGATATCAAGTCTTCTACGTCATCTACAAAGAAAACTAAAAAACCTGGACTTATAATTTCACTGGGTGACGACTCCAAGACGTCATCCGAACAAGAAACGCTTTTGAAAACATCAAACGATGGTTATTAATGTGCACACTATGTTAGAATTCCTCTGCAACAAGATAGATGGCCTTAAAGAAGACAATGCTCTATTGAGAGCAATGATCGAAAGCCTCCAAACATCTAATAATAAAAATATTTGTACATCCTGTGGGGTATCTCCGGAGAAAACAAGGGCTTCTAACTCCTCTCAAAATGAAAACCAAAAAAAGTCTTATAGTGAAGTGGCAGGCCTTAGAAGATAGTCTACTTTAACAGTTAGACATCATGAAAATTTTCTTCAAGGCAAAGCTCAGTTGGCAACACGAGCGAACGGTACAGGCATTAATCCATCACAAGCAGATGATAAACAACATTCTGAAGCATTTGGGGGAGCTGTGATAGAAATGTCTTAAGTTATGTAGTGGTAGTCGGAGGTGCGAATAGTCAGGCTTGATTCAAGTTTGGGATTTCGAATTATAGTATCAAAATGTAAGGGGCCGTAGGACTAAATCCCTCAATTTTTCGGAAAATACAAACTGCACTAATTACTCAATAATTTGTTTAACGGAAACTTTGCTTAACAACTCTAGTTTAAATTCTCATTACTTCCCAGAGCATTACACTATTTTCCATAATGATCACAACTCCATATTAACCAACCCCAATAGAGGTTGAGGAGTCTTAATAGTGATTAATCAATTATATTTTTCTCATTTTAATCGAAAATTTGACCTGGATTATGATAATATAGAATCTATTTGTGTAGAAATTACTAATAATCAAATTAACTTATTTATCTTCCTCCTCAATTATCAGTAGAGGATTTTTAAAAAAATTTCATATTTTTAGAATCTAAATGAAATAACTATCATCACCAGATAATAATAGCAGGTGATTTTAACACTCCCGGTATTGACTGGAATACTTTACACACTCAAAATATTACTCATCATTGTATAAAATTAAAAGGTCAGTCATGATCAATCAGTTCACCTAATCTTGAACAATATAATGCGTCCAAATCTTGCTCTGAAATATTAGATCTAATATTATCAAATTTTCATATTAGTGTTGACAAAGCTAATGATCAATTGGTGGAGGAAGATAAATATCATTCTGCCTTGTATTGTGAGATTTCTTTAGACTACGAAAAATATAAAACTGATAACCAAACATCTTACAACAGAAATTATTAAAAGGGTGATTATCTCTCCTTATATTTAGCTATAAACGAGATGTCTTAATGTCTTCCAGATGGAAGACATTAATGAAATTGTAAATTTTTTAACAAGTAATCTTCAACTTTTAATAGATATGTATATACCAAAATCCAAGGTGAGGAAAAACAAATACCCAATCTGGTTCACCCAAGAATTGATTGATTTAATCAAAAAGAAAGAGCAATATCATATATTATTTTTAAAAAAACTAAAAACAGTCTTAATTATATAAAATTTTCAGAGCTAAGAAAAACTATTAAAAATAAAATCAAATGTGGGAAACCAAAAATAAATGATAATCTAATTATGACCCAAATAGATTCTGGAATTATGTTAAATTGATGATAAAAGGTTATAAAGAACCCCTTATATTAACTGATGGTAATATCATTCGAGAACCCTATCAAATGGCAAACATCTTTGCAACACATTTTTCCAAAATTTATGTACAAACACACATTAATTATCATCCACAATCCAATAAACATACATACAATCTACTATTTACAGCCTATTATCTCTCAGGGCTTAGTTTTATGGGCCATTAAAAAGCTCAACAATAGTAAGGCCACCGACTGGGATGGTGTATCCAATTTCATAATTAAGGAGTGGGCTTATATACGTACTCCAATTTTAACACACATATTTAATAAAAGTTTAGCCTCTGGCATATATCCAAATACGTGGAAATGTGCAGTAGTTGTCCCAATATTCAAAAAAGGCAACAACCACGAAGTAAACAACAATATACCTATATCATTACTTTGCTGTTTTTCCAAAATTGTTGAAAAAGTGATTCATAAATATTTGGCCTTTGCTACAAAAAATTTAACCACAGAGTCTCAACACGGTTTCTAAACTGGCAAAACAACTGCTACCAACCTATTTAATTTCATAGATGAAATATGTTCAATAATTACTACAAGAAAACAAGTAGATGTAATTAATTTTGAGCTTGTAAAAGCATTTGGCACATGTCAACATCAAATAATTATACATAAATTATGAAAATTTGGGCTAGATACTTAATATTTAATCTGGTTTTCTAATTATTTCGATAAATGTATATTTGTAGTAAAAGTAGAGAAATCATACTCCACATCTCATGCTGTCTCTTCCGGTGTAATTAGTCACTCAGCTGCACTTCTTTACGCTGGTGTTTAAAAAATGTATAAATATATGATAATGAAGATTGTACAGTCTTACAATTGGATATCACAGACATACATAACTGGTGTACTGACAATGTTATGCAACATAATTTAAATAATACATTCTGCATCTCCTTCTCACGCAATACAAATTCTGTATTTCATAAATACTATATTAATAAGATATTAGTAAATAGAGTAGAACACATACATGACCTTGGTGTAATATTAGATTCTAAACTTCATTTTCGTGTATATATAGATAATTTAATAGATAGTATTAGCCGTACCCTAGGTTTAATTTGATTTATTACATATTCCTCTATGTCTCCAGATTCCTTTTTATGTCTTTATAATGCTCTAGTAAGATCCAAATTAGAATACATCACAGCGACTGATTCAAATAGATTGGAAAATATTCAGAAGAAAGTATTCAAAGTAATACATAATAGATTTCCAACAAGTTATGATTGTAATTATAATGAGTTATGTAAATTTAAAACTTTGTCTCTATTAGAGCGTAGAGCCATCTTAGATTCGCTATTTGTAATTAATTCATTTCTAAACTATTTATCTTGTCTGTCAATTCAAAACAAAATAGTTTTAAATATACCATTATATATCACCATAACATCACCTACTTTCTTTTCTCTAGACTGTAAAATAGAGTTGGTTAACAGAAGTACAAAAAATTATGATAAATATTTTTCTCATTATGATGCCTTTTTAGGAAAAAAATGTACGTTCTGAGAACTTTATAAACACTTCTGTAGCTTATAAGTCATGTTTTCCTTTATTTTTATTTTTTGTAGCGAATATTCATCTCTATATACCAATAAATCATATTTATAACCGAAAAATGTAATTTGTTCTTCATAGTTAAACATTGTAGTTTCATTGTAAATTCTTTTATAATATTTAATGTGTTTTATTTTATTTTTTCATTGTTTTCGTATATTGTGTTTGTCTTTATAAATGTCTTATGTATTGTCTTAATGTGATGTGCCTCCCTGTTAAATGGTACAACTGTTGGGAGGCACACTAATATGTTATAAATAAAAATAAATAAATAATATAATTCCAAATGCCTGTCACTCACGCCTCCAGTTCAATAGTCTTGCCCTTCAGTGGCTCTCTCAACTGTACCGATGATCACAGTCTGCAGACTTCATTCCTGCTGGTCACTAGTCGACACGTCACTTTGCTAGCTCGTTGCTTCACTGTCCTCACATACCTGATGCTTATGGTCTTGCAATCCTCCAAACACTAGACTGCCTGCTCTGGCCCATCATGGCTTAAGTAGTCTCACTGACCTGATCTGGAGAGGTTTCCTGCACCCTGGGTCTCATTGAGAGAGACAAAGACCGTTGACCAGAATACACTTTAAACAGTAACCCCTAGAAATTCAATCCACTGAAGAACAGGAACACAGGAAACTGAATTCAGATTTTGATTGGCTCTCCGTTGCCTACAATGACTATAATTGATTGAGATATGCATACTGGGTCCATACCAGGCATTGACGTTATTTTTTTTTATTTAACGTCAAAGGTTTGGTGAAACTGAATTTGGATTTTGATTGGATCTCCATTGCCTATAATGACTACAAGACTACTTTGTAGTTATTGTAGACAATGGAGATCCAATTACAATCCAAATTCAGTTTCACCATTGCCATTAAGCTTAAAAAATAACAGGAATGCAGGAGGGTCAATAGTCCTATCTCTGTGGTGGCAGCTTACCTTTGTAAATCTCTATGCACTCCATGGGTTACCGCTCACCCCTGACACATTGATATGCTCACTTGAGTAGAGTTAGCAATGGATCTATGTTCCCGTGCACTGTGGTACATGCTGCAACATTGTCTGGCAATGAGTCCAGCAGATGTTGGATGTTGTCCTGAGGCAGATGAGCTCACAATTGTTGGAAGGTGTGTTTCAAGTCCTGAATACTGTGGCACGGCGGCAGCTAGTTTTTTCAGTTGGTCTTACACAAGCTTGATTGGGGACGTGCTAGGGGAGTGGGGAGGCCATGGTAGTGTTTAGACATGATGAAGGCAATCCTGGGCCAAGTGCGGTTGAGCGTTATCCTGCCGGAATATCGCACCTGGAATCTTGGTTAGAAATAGGAGCTTATGGGGGATAGGATTACATCCACATACCGCTGAGCCATCAATGTTCCTCATACGCTGAAAGCGGATTGGCTATTGTAGACTGTGGCCCCTCAGACCATAATGCCAGCCATGGGAAGTCGTTAAATAGCAAGTTTGGGATTGTGGCATTAACCAGGAGCCCTTTATACCTGGGCATGATGCCTATCAGTCCCCGTATCAAAGCGGCACTTATCACTAAACACCACACATTGCCAATTTGTGGTGTTCCACATTACACTGGTCTGGCACCGTTGCAAACAAGCTACCGCTGTTGCAGATTTAATGGTAACAGGTGTAATGGGGGGTATTGTGATCTTAGATTCGCCTCTGCAAGGTGTATGCAAATGGTTTGTTGGCACACAAGATCCCCAACATTGGCCAGTATCGTGGATGGTCGCCATGGGATCCCTGCTTCCGACACATTAGCCATAATCCTCTCGACTGTTAGTCAGTCTTATCCATCCTGAGCCCACCCTCAGTGCATTGGTACCTTCACATATCCACTCCTCCCAACAGCATCGGACAATATGGTCGAAACAATCCACATGGTGGGTCTTACAGCAGTATCACCACCCTACAGTTGTCAGCCCAACTATTGAGTTCTCGCTCAAAGTTTGCCAATTGTGTTAAGCGACATCTTTAGCATCTTCCCTGCATTATTCTTTACTTTGGACACTTGCCTGATATAGTCTGGCTTTTCTCATGTTAATATGACTTCAACTCAATGTCAGTATGTACTAGCATTGATCGGTATTTGCAGCACCACTGCTGGGGGTGTGGTCAAATGCACACACGCTGAACATGGTATCACATGCATACTAGCTCCTACTCTTGCTATTTACATTACTTTGTGGTTGTTACATGGTTTTTTCATATTGCACTATTTTCATTGTCCCGGAGTGTTTTAAGCAACACACATCAACTATATTGTGTTAATTTTTCATGGCTCAATATCCTTAAAAAATTAAATAATAATAATAAAGCAACTAAATATAAATTATATATGCTTTGTTTATAAAATATTAATAATATCCTGTGTTGACATAATGTGTGTAAAGCAGTGTTGGCCTAATGTAATTACCCATTACCAGTTGTTCTTTTCACAATGTTGTATCAATATATAAACAAAACACAGTTTCAAGGAGAATTGCATATGGAAAATTTTCATATGCTGTGGGGATTAATATTTTCTCCATATCAAACTATTATTTTCTGTTACTGATGCTATGCTGGTTGTACAATGTTGGCACAATGAAAGTTTATTTCCAAATGCCAACAATATGTTTCTCCACAAGTAACCAACAAATGATCAGCAATGTAAATTTTATGTAGGACGTGGATTATGTCAAAAAGTAAACGTTTTGAGCAAATCTACAAAATGGTTTTATTTGATTAAAAAAATATGGTAATTTACATTCATGGTGTAATATTGGTTACACAGTGTTGGCCCAATTTAATTAGTAATATTTACAAACTGTTGTGTTCCTGACACATCATATAACAAACTGAACATATTTCAAAGAGAAATAATAGCAGGTATTGAAAAAATTCCTTCTTTTTTTTTAATTGCAAGAAAGGGGATTTGATTTAATCTAAAACATGACCCAAAATGTTACGTAAAATATTGGTTGTGCAAAGTTGGCACAACATAAAATAACATATAATATATTAACAGTATATTTACCTACTTGTTACTATAATTTTAAGATTTAAAAAAAATACATTCGTAAAATGCTGTGGTTTCTGATTTAATGAAATTTTATAAAGGATGCTGAGTAATTTCTTAACATTTTCGGGGTAGTAGATTTTGTTGGCATGTTATGTTGAGTCATCATTGAATTGTGTGTTCCATCCCAACATATAGCCAGCCTTTCCAACCAAATGCCAGCTGTTGTGCCAGTGTAAGTTGCTGCTGGGAGAAATGCTATTCATCACAATGTGAGCCAACTGCGCCCCAATGCAAAGTACTAGAAGTTCTAAATGTGGTATGCAGGTTAAAATTCTGTCTTTTCTTGTAACACTTATTTGAAAGGAAACTCTTTTTATTTCAATGGTAACACCAATCTTGCCTTCTCAAAACTTTGTTACCACAGATTGAATAAGCTCTGTAGGTTATGTCCCTCATTTAAACAATTACTTAATCATGGGAATCCTCTTTGTTTATGCATCAAATACAGGCAGGAGGCATGTTGTGCTACTTGATTTGATGATCATATTGTTAGAAGCGCCCCTAGTGACCTTCCCTCCCTCTTTGGGTGTGCGTAGCCCAGTCTTACTAAGACATCATAAGTAACTGGAGAACAACATGCAGAGTTATGAAATTAACCACAATATTGGTAACATGGACCATAATAATGTTATTATAACTGATATTACTCCCATATAGGCCTGCATGGAAAATTGCATGACTTGCATAGTGTTTGCACTAAATTTCTGGTCATTACCCCCCTCAGTACAACACGAGGTGCAAGAAACTTTCTGATGGGAGTCATATATGGCCAGTACTGCCAGGTGTGTGTGGGACATTGGGTAAAGCAGTGACCAATGAGTATAGTGTTGAAGTGTTTGGAGAGTAGTGTGCGAGATTGACCGATTGGACTGTGGGACTTGATGCATGAGTGGCAGAGATTTGGAATGGTGTTAATATGACTATGGATATTTTAGTGAAACTAGCTAGCATAAAGACAGTGATGAGGACTTCTTATAATTGAGATTGACATAAATATTGCACTCACAGATAGGAATAATAAATGTTAGTAGTAGAGTTGGGTAGTTTAGTGTTGTAAATTCAGTGTGGCTAGCATTAGGGAAAACCTGGAAAAGTCAAGGAAATATCAGGGAAATTTGTGTGAGGTCAGGGAAAAATTAGATGAGGTAATTTAAAATGTATGTAATGAGAAAATTAGTATTGGATTCTAGAACTGCTGCTACATGCCATTTTATGAATTGTACTTTAGTTTATTCCACCTTCATAGCAAGTTTTATAAGCCTGGGGATTATTTTTGTGTAGTATGTTTAATTATAACTATTACTACATATATTTTTTCCGGCAGATTTTTGTTTGGTTGTTGCAACAAGCATTGGCATTGTGTAAAATGTTTTTAGGTGTAACTGGAAGATTTTGGAAGAAAAGTGTTTTCTTTAATAAAATAATACTTAATTCAAACACTTAGTAGCTCTCATTTAATTGATACATTTCACTGTCTCTTGACCTTGTATCATGATTATATTTAACCTCTGGGTCACCTTTTGCTTTTTTTTTTTTTTTCCAAGGGAGCCATCCCTATTCAAAATTTGTTATCCACAAAAGATTTTGTAATTTATTTTAAGAAACAACATAAAAGTATTTTTTGTATTTGCTGCGTTCGTTGGTCAGGGAAATGAATGTAACCGGATACCTGGAAAAGTCAGCCAAATGTCAGGGAATTTGTTGTAAGGATACTGCTAGCCACCCTGAAATTACAATTCTGTGTATTTTTGTAACATTAAAAATATATTAAAAAATTAAATTTTATTCTTTTATGTTTATTAAAACTGCCAACCTTCACAAATTCTGATATTCCCTAACCATATTGTAACACTATTGATACAATATGCCTACCTTCTCAATTTTATTGCATGTAATAATATATTCTGCTATTATATTATTAGTTAAAAGATAGTACCAAATGTCAAGCCATGGAAAAAGAATTTTATAACACAGTTTGTAACTTATAGAAACTGTATTTTAAATATGTTATTTTATCTCAGTTTGTTCTTTTCACCTACTTTCTGCAGGAAAGAAAGGCTTATGAGATATTTTCCTTTGTGTGTGTGTGTCACCCTCCCCTACCCATCCCTCTCTCCCCTCTTTACCCCCTCTCACCCCCTTCTCACCCTCTCTCTCTCTCAAAATTTTTGAACACGTCGACCAAATTTCACCAAACTCAGTACTCATATAGTACATAGTAAGTTCACCTGATTAATTGTTTCTGAACAACTGAAATCATTCAACTGATTCAAACAAAATTTTGTATCCTAGCAGAGCATTGTGTAAGCATTACATTTTAAACTAGATATAGTTGTTTTTCCCCCATTTTGGAAGATAGCACCAAATGAAAAGATATAGCATTTACATTACATCTCTAACTATCAAAGCAATTCTCACCTAATCTGGCATTCAGTAATACTATTACAGGCAAGGTAAACATAAGTGATTGAACTTGATTAGGTGCATACTTTCAAAATGGCAGCCATATAAATATTTTAGGTTTATTTGGAAATCTACTATACCATTTAACCAAAAGTGGCCAAAATTTATTTTCTGCAAGTGAGTGTTACAAGCATCATATATGTCCACACATAGCAACTTTTATAATCCATTTTGTAAGATATCTCCACGTGAATAAATAGTTTTTGTGTAATATCTCGGGGAATTGACAGATTCCTACTAAATTTGGCAGTAAATTTGCACCGCATCAGGTGGTATAAAATGCTATGTTTTAGGAAGTCAGGCACTTATTTTCAAAATGGTTGTTATATAAATATTTTAACTCTGTCTTTTTTTTTTTTTTTTTTTTTTTTGTATGCTGGAAGCATCAATTACAAGCATTAAATCTGTCTATACAGAGCCTCATTTCTCTGCAATTTTGTAAGTTGGACCCCACAATAAAAATTAAGTTTTTATGTCATACCTTGGGAAACAATCAACCCATTCTTACCTAATTTGGTGACTGAGTTGTATCGTTGCAGTCCATATAAATATATTAATACTTTTTATGTTGGCAGTATATAATCATTCAATGTGCTGTTCTCAACTACACATCTGTGATCAGTATCCCTGGTGCAAGAACTTAGTGTTTTTAGCCCCACCCAGCTTAAAACTACTGGTGAGAAGCGTGGGAGGGAAGCTTGGATGAATCTGGTGGTTCAGAATACTACCAGACAAATATAACGTAGGCAGAGTCTAGGTTCCAGCACCTTTACATTAATATTAGATATTAAAATATAATGAACATGTAGAGCTATTATTTGTTTTCTTAAGTACATGCATATGTGCGCATGTGCACACATGCGTGCGCACACACCAGGTAATTCACAGCACCAGTACACCCCTTTTTCTCGGAAACAACACGACACAGGGGGTCACGAAAAAAGTGTGTTTACTATACCCTATATGAAACATTGATTGGTAGTAATCCCATTCCCCCAAACATACCGTAGGTAGGGTTATGGGGGTGGGAGCTTTTAAATTGCAAATAGTGTGGGTCGTGTAAGTTATTGTGGATAGATAGTCTAAAAGGAAACAACTTTTATGAAGACATTTTTCTTCTGATGTGCATAGTTTACACACAATAAATTAAATCATCAAAGTATATGGTTTATGATGCGTAGTTTACACACATTGAAAATTGATAGCAAACGTGGTTTACTTGCAATAATCAAAAGGAAATCAACTAAATATGTTTTCTGATATGCATACCTATGGATGTACAATCAAAAGGATGTCAGGTGTACTGTAAATACCAGTATAGTGCGAGAGAACTACCATGAACTGAGAACATTCATTCGCACACATCATCCTTTATAAGTGTTCTAAGTGTAGACCACTCTGTATCAGACACGACTCTGCTCTCAGTTTTACATTTGCAGATGCTCTGCAGACCTCGGCATTTATAAGAGATCCACATGCTGCTCTGATTCTGTCATTCATGCAATGTAAAACGAATTACTGTCTGAACAAACGTTAAATTGTCAATTAATGTGTATGCAAAACCTGTGTTTGCTCCAAGTGGTAGAGGGTTTATCTGCTTGCTGCTTAGTGTTGCCTTATTCTCTGCATTTGTTTGGAAACAGTCTAATAATAACAGTAATGTGTATCCAATTATCATTGGTTGTGCGTAAACTATGCACGTCAGATACACAATTTGCAGCATTACAGTATTGCTGGTTGGAGTGTGAGGCTCACTTTGATACTGGCAGTGACCTGTGTGCCTTACTGCATGGACTTGTGCAGTAGGTATTAGATTGTCTCCAAACACCAGCGGAGAATAATGCAGCACTATGCAGCAAGCAGATAATAGTTATCTACCACTTCCAGGAACTGTAGGCTTTGCATGCAAACTGACAATCGAAAGATTGTTCATTCAGTCAGTCATTTGTTTTACACTGCAACCATTAATCGTGCATGTTGTTTCAGTGTCAGACATTATCTGTCTGTGCCATTGTTTTCTGAATGGAATGCAATTTACAAACGAAGAAGCATTTGACATGCTGATGATGATAGGGGAATGTGATCAGAACTGCAGAGCTGCTGCTCATTTGTACGCAGAGGGATACCTACAGGACATCCATCACTCATACAATGTCTTTCAGCATCTTGCATAACGCGTGCACACAACCGGGGTAGTGCAACCGACATGCAACAAACATTGTATAAGACAGCCTTCACAAGCACAGAGAGACGGTCGGTGGACCATTTACCCTGGAGACTGCAGACTTACCGTACTTCTTGAAGCACATTGGTCAAGTGACCTAGTGGTTAGCGCACTTAAGAAAGGTTCTCCGGCCTTCACAAGCTGGAAGAGAAGGGCTGGCAACCACTTACCCCTACTGCTAACCTCTGCCTATTGCAAGCTGGAGGGCGCAGCGACTGCCCACTTGTACCTCCAGCCTTTGCAAGGTGGGATTACACAGAGCCAGGGTTGTCTCTTCCTTTTATACTAATTTTCCAATCTTATAGGCTATCAGAGGGGTGCCTGGTTTGCTAGCCTCTCTCCGCAGAGGCTGTTTATTCCAACTCTGAAGGGGTGCCTTTCATTTCTTATCGCCTCGGCTGGAGGCGTTGACATTCCTTATCGCCTCAAAGAGAGGCTGGATGCTGCTGGAGTAAACTAGTTGCTGCCCTCCAGTGGCAAACCGAGGCACTAGCTTGACCTTCCGGTAGGGTAGCTATATCTCAGCCAACAGTAAGATTTCACGTTAGGGATAGGGCGAAGGCATGACGGCTTCCTGGAGTTTCTCATGTCTGTAGTCTCACTTGGCATGTGCCAATGTACCCTGTAAAGATGTATTCCATTGTAATTTTGGGTGTTCCAAATTTGCCTCATTGTGAACGGCGTGCTCGAAGATGGGGCAAAGTTGGCGAGTAGAGCGCGCACAATCCCCAATGCACAAAACGTGTCGTGCATCAAATGCACCAAAAACTTGAATGACTTCCTTAAGTGCATTGATTTCTGCAACTGGTACCTGAGCAATGACCGTGCATTCTATCGCAGCATTTTGTAGATTGATGAGGCCACATTCAAGAGGTGACGTTAATATACATAATGCCCATTACTATTCTGCAGTTAACCCACATTGGCTCTGTCAAGTGGATAACCGGGATGTGTGGAACCTTAATACTTAATGTGGCCATCTCGTACATCTTGTCATAGGATCATAGTTTTTTGGCTTCCACTAGAATGGTGTAGCATATGCAGACATCCTAGTGGCTTCACCAGGATGGCTGTCCTCACTTTTCTTGCAGAACTTGGCTAGTTATGTTATTCCCCAGATGGTGGATCGGACCTATTGGTCCTGTAGCTTGGCCACCACGTTCTCCAGACTTGTGCCCAATGGGAAAGAATTAAATACTTTAGCAACTATGTGCATCCAACGATGGAAGACATGAAAAACGGAATGGTAACAGCATGTGGATCTCTCAGCTGCGCTGAGGTCCACAGAGCAACTGTGAATGTAAGAATGAGAGCAGAGTCATATCTGATGCAGGATGGTCGACATTTAGAACACTTATGAAAAGTGATTTGTGTGAATTAGTGTACTCAGTTCTCATTTCATAGTAGTTCTCTAACAATATACTAGTATTTACAGTACACTCAATGTCCTTTTGATTGTATTTAAATTAGGTATGCATGCCAAAAAAACATGTTTAGTTGATTTCTATTGGATTGTAGTAAGAATAAAAATAGTTTTAATTTAATTTCATTGTGTTTAAACTATGCTCATCACAAACCATATGCTTAGATGATTTATTTTATTGTGCGTAAACTACATACGTCAGAAAACAACTGTCTTAGTAAATCTTGTTTAGTTTTTGAGTATCTATCCAACAGTACCATATGTGACCATCTTCCCATTTGCGATTTCAAAGTTCGCCGCCCGTACCCCTACCTCTGGTATGTTCAGGGCAATGGGATTGCTTCCAATCAATGCTTCATAAAGCGTATAGTAATCACACTTTTTTCATGAACCTCCGGTGTCATATTGTTTCTGAGAAAAAGAGGTCAACAACATTATAGTATCTTATTAAAATAACAAAAGGATAGCATAATATCATAGTTTCAACAAATGATAAAGATTAAAAAAAAAAAAATTTAGATGCTGCAGTATTATAATTTTAATTTTATACTTAATTTTATTTTCATGATAGGGATCCCAAAGACAAAAGGGAGTCTGTTATGTTAACAAGGTTATTAAAAATATTAATATAGGTTATTCAAAACTAAAAAAATTATGTTATTCAGAATAAAATAGGTTCGAACAGAAATAATGTTCCAAAACAATGTCATGTTGGACTAACATCTTGAAATGTGAATGCTGGTGCATGCACATGGTCAACTGATGGAGTGAAAATAAATCAAAGGCTGGACTTCCCTCGCATATCCAGGAATTCCCTGTAATGCTCTTGCCATTGCCCAAGTTCAAAACCAACCGGCATCAGGCCAAATGCTCGAACACGAGCAGCAACTAAGTCATGGACATTACTCATGAAGGCATATTTTTAGTCCCAACCGGGCAACCACTAAGGAACATTAAAAAATTACCAGAAAAATAGAAGCCCAGCATAAACTAATAATTTACATGATCGGGGCACAAAACAGAATCAGAAAAGACCTTACAGAAAGCTGTAAAGATGGTTGATTAGTCCATAATTAAAGGATGAAGAGAGAGATGATCAAAAATCAAAACTATGCAATTATTCTCAAGCAAGAAGAAAGAGAAAGGGTGCATTCTGAAAGTAGTAGTGATTGTCGCATATATAAAGTTGCTTGATGCAACACCAGTAACAACAAAAGTAATTTCTTAATTTTTACAATAATGATTAATACAGAAGAATTGAATACAAAATTACAGAAAAGGAAAATATTTTTCACAACAATATTTTACACAATTTTGTTTCAAGGAAAATTACTTTAAATACTTTAAACCTGATCAGATCACACTCGGAGCTGGTCACCTATAAATTTTAAACTTATAACTTGACAAAAATATACTAATATTGCTGGTTAAATACACAGAACTCCCAGAAAGGTGACAAAGACATTAATTAAGCATAATCATACATGAGAATAAACTTATAGGCTATTCACGTTAAAGTGAGCACTTTTGAAAGCCCACTCGTCGGAAATAATAGTCAATAAATCTATTTTATTTTTGCCTTAAACATTAACTTCCTAGTGTGGTGGAATGTACATACTGTGTTTATTACTTACCTGACCATATTTATTTAAAAAGTTGGTTAAAAGTTAAAAAATGGTTGAAAGAAAAAGTAACTAGGGTGCCAAAAGTGCTCACTTCACTGTGAACGGCCTGTACATGACAAAAGTCATGGAATAACACTATGTAACGGAATGTCTTGTGGTGCCACCACTGCAGAACAACGTTGCACAGCCTATACCGGACTCAGTTGTGAATATTCATATTGTATGTTGTTTACATGCTCATGGCAAGGTGACGTGTTACCAGAGTTCGAACAGGGCATGATTGTGGGTGCCAGAAGGATGGGACATTCAATTTCAGAAGTTGTGGAGACCTTCAATATTCCTCAATCCACGGTGTCACGTGTGTACAGGGAATATCAAAATCAAGGCATTAAGATCCACCATGGGCAACACAGTGGCCGTCCAAAGTTACTTGATGATCGTGACTGAGATTGGGTAGATTTGTCCGTGCTAGCAGAGCAGGTACACTTGCTCAAATCACAGCCGCATTCAATGCAGGAAGTGTCAGACGTGTATCTAGCAGATCTGTGCCACATGCATTAGCTTCCATGGGATATGGAAGCAGAAGATCCACTAGAGTGCCTTGTTAACACCACAACACTGGGCATAATGCCTCACTTGGGCTTGTGAGGTTGCTAATTGGACCCTGGAGGACTGGAAACATGTGGCCTGGTCCGATAAGACATGATACAGGTTGTTTTGGGCTGATGGCAATGTTTGGGTATGGCGTAAACTCAATGAGGCCATGGATCCCAGTTGTCTTCAAGGCAACATGCTGGCTGGTGGTGGTTCCTTAATGGTGTGGGGTGTGTTTAAATGGCATGGGTAGGGTCCAGTTGTCCATGTACCCACAAAACTCAATGGTAACTGCTACAAAACTCTCCTTGGACCATTTGCAGCTGTTCATGGACTTCAGTTTTCATGACAACATTAAGATGTTCCAACAGGATAATGCACAGTCTCATTGGGCTGAGGATGTCCAGGACTGGTTTGGAGAGCATTCTGGAGAGTTCTAGCAAGTGAAGTGGCTAACACGTTCCCCCGACATGAACCCAATCGAGCATTGATGGGATGTGGTGGAGAGAACCATTTACTCCCAAGATCCTGCACCTAGAAATACCAGGGAACTTTGGGCATCTATTCAGACAGCATGGCATAACATCTCTCCAGAGGGCTTCTGTCCACTTGTGGAGTCTATGCCACGTTGAATTATGCCACTTCTTCGGGCTAGAGGGGGCCCCCTACGTGTTATTAGAATAGTATCCCATGACTTTTGTCATGTTGGTGTACATAAATGAAATAGGTGCTGAAAGAAAATGGCTTTTCCATAACAAAACAATGAATTCTCAGAAAGCGAAAACTATAAAGGAAAAAAATTTGTGTGCCAGTGCTAATATGTTAATTTTTTGCCCTCCATTTATGAAGATTGTCACATAAAACATATGGAGGTTTTATGCCATAACTCGGGAACCAATCAACTGATTTTCACCAAATTCTTAACGCAAGTAGCACTATGGTAGGCCATGTAAACTTACATGTTTTAAGTAGCTCAGATACTTGTTTTCAAAATGTCAGCCCTGTAATATTTTTCGGTTAGTAAACTGTATCATTTGAAACATTAGACTGATTAAATTTGAAGTTGATGCTTGAATCCGGCCTCTGTAATGTAGTTGATTGCATTCTAGTGTATGGTATGAGGTTTTCTGGGTTCGAGTCCCAGGTACGGCACGTGTGTATTTGTCTCACTACTGTTGCATGTATTTCTGGTTTCTTCTCTAATGGTATTGCTTTCAACTAGACAAATCCTGCCAACTAACTTAGCTTTTAAGAAATTATTTAAAAATTAATTGCACCCATGTTGAGTAAAGTAGGCTCAGTAGTTATATCAGTAACTTCTTTTTTTCTTTGAAATCCTTTTATTAGGATCCTGAATACCAATAATGTCTGAATTAACACAAGTCTGCTGCTGTAGCCTTTTTTTTTACGTGAAATGATAACTATGGCCAGTTTTGTAAAGTCATTTTTAAACTCTTTAGGTAACTTTTCTATCAAAGCCCAGCCCAAAATAGTTTGAATTGGTATCAACCCATTTTTTAACTGAAGTTTATTCCCGGTAACGTTACCTGCAATATCTGCTCCAATCAGTACATCAATCATCCATTACTGACACTGCACACCATAGGGATTTTCCAATTTTCCATGAATTTCCTATAGACTGATGTCGGGTGAGACATGAGATGAAAGGTGACACAATAAACTGACCATAGATGGGCACCAGCGGTGTTTCCCAATCACTGCAATGTTGAGACTCGGGGTTCTCAGGGATGCTGTGGGTTCTGTGTGTCCGTCTCACCCGAGCGTACTTACGAATCACTTTGCATTACTAAACTTTTATAAAACAATGGCAAGAGGTAGCTGTCATTACAAAGGAAACACTTGATGCACTGTACTACTTGCTTTTATTATACCACTCATACAGAGAAACGTGCCAGAAGTTTACTTCATGAATTACACTCGGACGCGTTTAGCAAACTCCGTTTGGGTGCTCCAGCCTGCAATTAATCTAGCGCTCTCCTAGATGAATGACTTCTCTGTAGTGCTCGAAAACACAATCTTCACAAAGGAAGGAGTCGATAGCTACTAGGGTGGACTGATGATTTTCCCTTTAGATACGGTACAGAGAATAATGAAATGAAACAAAATGAACAAGTTGCACAAACACGTGTGATTATTTGGCATCACTAATGCTTACTCGTCGGGACTCATCTTGCCGCACGTGGTTAGTGAGGTGACGGCCTATACACATAGCCGGCTAGGACGGAAATAACATCACCGTACAAATTACATAGAATCATACAAATACACTTGAAGGATGATAGGGCATGACATGTATGGTCCCAGTAAACACGCAAGCGCATGAAAGCAAGATTAGATGGCGTGGATGCCGCTGGATAAAGGTTACAGCAGAGCACGTGGTGCAGGTGCAATTTCAGTATTTCTCCGCAAAAATGGCAAACTCCCCCATCAAACGAAAGGTTCTCTCTGTTGAGAAAATTATTCTGTTGCAGATTGGCTTGATTTTGTACTTGTAACATGCCGGATGGCAAGAAAATCAGACATTGGCATGACCGTGTGGTCAAACATACAAAGCATCAATTTACGTGAAAATTATGTGGAACCCTGAAAAGAAATTATATAGAACCCTGAAATAAATTATGGTGTACATGATATTAAACAAACTGTCAAAGTGCATGGATGACATGGAACTTGACTTGGCAGCTCTTAACCATGTGGTCGCAAGTGATGTGGCCACAAAATAGTTAAACATATATAATACTCTTAAATACATACACAGAATTAAAGCCCTTAAAATTGCATGCAGCAATAATACAGAAATTAGAATGAAACACCTTTAGCATAGGCGGATGGCGCCTGATTCAAGTTGCGCGGGGCTCATGGCCTCTCCGACATCTTTCCTCCCTTCTCATTTATATTTCAAAAAGCCGCAAGAGCACAAATTATTAAGTTAAGCGGAAGCATAATGCTGGGGAAAATATCTCGCAAAAGTACACAAGCAAAGGTTAACCGGTATACTAAGAATGAACTATGGTAATCTACATCAGTGCAACAAGTTTGAAGTGCGTATGTGACAGCGTCTTACCTCACCAGACCTCCTACAACGACTGCGCGGAAGCTAGCGTCTTACGGACCTACCATAGCTGCCTACAGGGTTCACATAAGCAAAAGTGCTGTGCATGCCGAGTGAAACTTTTTGTGTGTGAAAATAAATGGCACAAAAGTAATTTAAATATTTTTTGACATATTAAATTTTTCTTATTAATTTTGTGTATTATTGGAATGTCTTTTTATGGCTGCGTTCATGCCGGAATAGTAACGTTCTTAATCTTCGCTGGAAGAAAACAAAACGCACATTTTACACTGCAAATTTACATTCCGTTATGGGAAAGTTCAAACTGGAGCCTCCTTGCGCACATGTATGCCCACGTGTCACGTGAGTGGTGAGCGCCATCATGGGCTTAATGCTGCTGGCTGTTAGCCGGCGTCAAGACTTTGTAATAACTTTTTTCTGTAATTGTGCCACCAGAAACTGAATGTCTCAATACTTCTCTTGGCTTGACAACATACCTTAATTTACCCGCTATTCATGAAGAAACATGACCACTGATTTCCTGTGTTATGTATTGCTCTTACTTCATATTCTGTATTAACACCACACAAACTCGCTTGAGAGTCTGCAAAAGAACCTTAGAAGTTTTTGAAATGGTTGCTGTTTTCTAGACAGTCAACTCTGCCATCTTATTGTCTGCTTTTGATTTTGGAGGACATATACATGCAGGACACATTGTATTAAAATGTTTCTTGCCACATGTGTTGCATCTTAACTCTTCCTTACGTTCACAAGACATGTGTCCTGCTTTTGTATGTAAAAAACATTCTTTCCTGTCTGAATGTGTTTTCATTTTCTCTTCATTCCACAAGCTTGTGTGCTACTTAGCAATTTGCATTTACCACATAACTTCATCTTTTTTATTATCCTGTTTTATTTTTTTGTTTTAATTATTATTTTTCAAAAATTTTAGAATGTTTATAGATATTGTGTGACAAGTTTATGTTCTGGAGCTTTATTGACTCAGGTCAGAATGAATGGGAACCAAAATACATAAACATCAGTTATCTTGAAAAAAAAAAATATTGCAATCTTGTGTGAAAGTGAATTTGTGAGGTTATAATGTTTGGAATTGCTTGCATGTGAATTGAATAAGGTTCATAAAAAGTTAGTTTAATTTACTATATATGTGCCAACTTTCCTGCATTTTGTGGGAGACTCTTGCATTTTACTATCTTCTCATGCTGTCCCACTGTACCAGTACTTCCCTTCCTGCCTCCCGCATACACTAGGTGAACCATTTTTCTCAGATAAGGATAAGCCCTATCCAAAAATGAATGGCTTTAACCTCAACTGACATGAGAAACTAGCAAGGTAGTACAAAGATTCTTGGTTTCATAAAGTGTATGCAATACTAGCTAACATACAGAGCATGCAACAGTTCACTCTCTTTCACAAAGTAGTCAAAAGTTTATAGGTGTTATGATAACATAGACATGTTATATACATGCATTCTAAAAAATAAAATAAATAAAAACTTCAGGGTAAGTCCTTTTATTTAAAAAATAGCTGTAAGATAAAATACACATAGACGAGTGGTCGTATTGCAGAGAGCAAATGCCAGCACTGAAAACCGGATCTCAAACGGGTGTCTGGTTCTCGAGATATCCTGGGAATTGTGTGAGCGGCGAGACAGCGATGTCATGGTAGGCTGTGGCTCGCTTCCCCTGCGCGCAGCACTCAGGCCAGTATCGTGCCACGCCATTCCGCTGTGCTGTGCAGTGTATGCATGAAGTGAAACTAGAAACTAGTGTGTAGTCATCCCATCTCGATGCTGTGTTTATATGTACTCAAATAGTTTGGATAATAATAAATATGCAAGTTTTCACAGTTTTCCTAGCAGAGAAAAATTGCCAAACAGATACAAGGCTTGGATTAGTAAAATTAATTGCAGGGCGTTTGCTCCGGGTAAAATTGCCAAAATGTGTTCAACATTTTACCGATGACAACTTCGAATCTTCTTCCGTGTATAAATCCAAACTGTTAAGAATTAAAACTCCAGGACTGTTAAAGAAGAGCGCTATTCCAACAGTCAGGCTAAAGGGAGAAGAGTCACCCAAGAAGAAAGCAATAGGTATTTACCAAAGGAAGAAGATTGTTCAGGAAGCCGTCGATGATAATGCATGTTCAAGTTGACGTAACATTTGCGAAGTAGAAATGAGAGAATTTAACGAGACTGAAAATGAGAATTGTAATAATATAGATGAATTGTTCGTGGCATATCGCGATCAAGGAATTCAGTGTGAGCTTGGTACAAAGAGTTACAGGAATACATATTTCGCAAGTGAAGGAAGTATGGAGAAAGATAGTAATAATTGTGATGACAGTGATGATGATTACATCGTAAGCAAAGATAGTGTTAGTTCGAGAAACGAGTACGATGAAACTCGTGTAATAAAGCCACTAGAAAAAAAGTGTAAAAATAGAAAGTGCTTAGGCACGTACCTTTTTATAGTCGTGTTTGAGTGTCTTATACGGTGGTAATGTGGTAGAAGCATATGTGAGGTGCAGACAGCTGACAGGTGCTTCACTCACAATAACAACAAACTGTGAAAGGTCATAAACGTATATGGCATTCACAACCAAACAGTAACGGGGGATGTTCACTAAACATTCGTCTAGCTACCTCAGTGTGTGTGTGCGGTATGAGTTTTTCTTTATTTAAAGACTTTGCACATACTTTATGACTTGGGTATTTCCAATAACGGTTTTTACAAGATTATAAAACAGTTTGTTGTCCCAGCAATAAAACTATTTTGGCTTTATGAAAGAAGTTCATATTTTGAAAATAAAAGTGAAATCAGGATAGCTGGTGATGGACAGTTCGACCAAGCCCTTATTACTGCATTAAATATGTAATGTATACAACAATGGACATACAGTGGGAGGATAGTAGATTTTGTGGTGTTACAGAAAGGACAAGTAGCAGGTAATCTAGAAAAACATTTGTGCAAAACGTTATTAGACGGATTATTAAAGAAAACAAAAATATCGCTTTTCGTGTCTGACAGACATTGGAGCATTCGAAAAATGTTGCATACTAAGTATAGTCAAATTAGTCACGAATTTGATGTGTGGCATATTTCCAAATCTTTGACATAGAAACTCAAAGCAGGTGGAAACAAATTTGAAATAATAAAAGATTGGACATCCAGTATAATTAACTATTTATGGTGGTCATCGCAAATGTGTGAGGGAAACTATGATATCCTCATAAAAAATTTACATCTATTTTAAGGCATATTACTGACACCCACTCTTGGACAGGTGGTACATATATAAACCACTGTTCACACGGAGAACTTAGTGAACTTGAAAGAAAAAATGGTTTAAAAAGTCTACAGAGGAATTCAATGCCTTATCCAAAATAGTATGCGACAGTAAATTTTTGCAAAACATAAAACAAACAAAAAAAACGATTGCCATACCGGAAGACTGGAATCATTTCACAGCATCTCTTATAATAGAAGCCAAAAATTAATCACTTCCATTATGATGGCCTGGTTGCACGTACAATATTATCCATCTTAGACTTTAATCACAATTTGGAAAGACCTCAAACTGGATGGAAACTGAAATATTTGAAACCATTGAAGAAATGGGTTGGTGTCAACACATACAAGAGTAAACGGCATGATTGGTGGTACAAAAGTCTTTCAATAGTCTGGGAAGCAGTATGGGACAACCAGAGCTTGAAGCTGGATGACGACTCTCATAGAGCGATAGATGTGCCAAGGTGTATCACCACTGTTTCTAGACCCCATTCCATACAAGAAATACATCAATTTTCAAGATTCCTCCAAAAAAAAAAAAAAAAAATCGAAATAAAAAGGTATGTAATAATTTTTCATTTGCATTTGGTAATGTTACATGTGCATTAAGGGTCTATACATTTCAGTTATAGGACTATAGTGTTTTGTGACTGTTATTTTATTATAAAATACAGTATAACGTACACTATTGGTAACTTATATATGCACATTATAAATGTTGTTCCTAACGTTGTATATACGTATGCCATAATGGTTTTCGTTGTACAAATGCAGCCTGGCGAATGGTGTGAGTTTGAATCCGATATAAACACAATTCTCTTTAGGGTACTTTCTTCGTATAGTACTGACAACACAATATGAAATGATGACTCAGTTTCTGTAACCTATTGAAGTCCATGCATTTATCCAATAGACAAATTGCTTGTATGCAGCGTAAAGCAAAGTTCTGCTGGAAGGAATGTCAGCAATGAGCTGCCGTTTTTTTCTTTTATGTTTGATTTGAAGGCTTAAATTATGTCTCGTCATTGTAAACACCTCACTGTCTAAGATAAGCCTGTTAAACGATGGACATAGCGTAATGCTCTGGCAATTTTCTGATTTTACAGTTTTTATGTTACCAACTTCACAACAGCACACACTTTCTTCATCTGTTTCCATGTTCACCAACAATCCACATAAACACCAAGCTCGTCTGTTAACTTGCCCTCTAGTATCTGGAATATTATTTTCATTGTCACTGCTCGAACGATCAACATCTCTTCTGTCTGGTTCAAACTGATAAGGCTCGATGTTGACAGCCATAGTGTTAGTCGCAGACTGTCTGTGTAGCAGCGTGAGAACCACGCAGTCGGTCGAGTCGCAGCAGAGCTTAGCCTACGATGATGTCACACCTCTTCCTGGAAACTTCATAGGCCCGTAACTTTCGAACTATACAGCACACGTACATCGGGTTTCTTCCAAAAAATTTTGTGTTAAACAATTTTCTCAAATATAACAATTATGAAAATAACTTTTTTTTAACCTCACAGCTCCTTTAAGGATGGCAGCCATGCTTGTGAGTTATATGCTTAACAGATATAAGTTAATATAAATAAAAATTAAATTTAACAATAATGTGATTAATAAGTAAAACATTTAAATTACATTTAAATAATAATTTCAAAGCAAAAATATTGGAAAGCCTTTTATTATTATTCTACTATTTGGTTTTTATTTTAATTTACTAGTCTACCTGTGTGCAAATTATATCTATAAAAAAACAATATACTATCCATAGCATTTCATTAAAAAATTTTGAAACAGCCATACCAAGAATGTAGATCCTTCATTAGGTCTAATTCACGTGTGTTCCATTACAAAGTCTCATATACATTCTTCCTGGTTGAAAAAAAATTGATGCAATCATATTAATTAGTTTAAGATGTGAAGTGTGTGTGTGTGTGTAGGTTTTTTTTTTTTTTTTGAGCATGAAAGCCAAAATGAGCTGGCCAGGCGTACTTCACTGGAAGAAAAGGCAGTACTCTGCTACATGGCAGGACTCTGCTACTAAGGCAGGCACATAGTGCAGTAGAGAACCGAAAAGGTCTCCTTTGTACTCTTGTGACCACCTATTTAAAAAAATACAAATAGTTAGCAATGAGGTTAAGGCCGTTGGTCCTCTTGGCTTTAACATATGGAAAATACAGATCCATAGTATTCTTCTATTTTTAGAGACATTGATTTCATGTAAACACTGCAAGATTTTTATAATAGAAATGATGGTAGAGACTTAAATTTAGTATTTTTTTTAATATAACATATTAATTTAAACTGTTTAAACTTTTGTTACTCCCAGGAAAAACAGGCTGTTACTGCTATGGAAAAAAATGATTCAACAGCAAAATACATTTAAAATTCTAGTAAGAGAGTATATGTCTCTCTTTAACAAGACACTGCCAAAATTGATAATTGTAAAATATGAAGGTCTTGTGGCGGACTCAATGCGGTGAGCATGCGAGGATGCACAACAGAGAGGCTGTCAGTTGTGCTTGCCAGGGTGAGTCAATGTTCAGCAGTGACAACCCGACATACTGAGAGAGGCGCGTGGCCTCTGACGAGGCTTTTCCTTTCCAGCCGATCATGAGGAAAAAGAGATCTAGTGAAAATCATTTGCTATCTTAACGGTGGAAATCTGTTAAAGGAAGCTGGCTTGGATTTTCTTGGTAAAAATTGCTCACCATATATTGTTCCATTTTGGTATACTCGAAAGCTATTGTTCAAATAGTGCAGAAACAATCTTAATTTCTGAATAAGCATGCAATACGTATTTGTATTTTGGTATCTTGTTTATGAAGTTGGGGTGGGTAAAACCAACACATAACAGGACGGCCACCTTCTTTAGTCATGGTCTAAGGTGCTGCGGGAAAAGACATTATGGAAGGTTGAAGATTCAGTATCGTTGCCAGCAGGGGGGTGGGGCAGGGAGTGTCCCCGAATGGTAGTGAATGTATTTCACTGTAGTATCATTTAACCATTTTTACATAAATTATTGCTTTTAATTGTTTCATATCGTGGATTACACTACTGATTGAAACCACATATTTTTCCCTCACAAAATATTGCTGTTTGCAAATGAGTGGCAAAATGTCAAAAAAATCACCAAATATTGCCTTCTATCCCCTCCTCCCCCCCCCCCCTCTATCCCCTCCTCAACAAAAATCCTGGCTATACCACTGATGTCCTGTCCATATGTACAGTGTCACTGAAGTTTGTCTGCACATTTTGTGTCCCACTCCACTCTCTGCAACTTGGGCAAAGGATACTTGTCTCGCGTAGGATTGGGGACTAAGAAAGAGGCTGAAAACTTGGTTGCTGGTGGTTTATGTAGCATATGTGTGTGTGTGTGTGTGTGTGTGTGTGTATATATATATATATATATATATATATATATATATATATATATTATATATATATATAAAATACACCCACCCACCCACCCCCCTCTTCTGTAATATGCCACTGAACAAACACTTTAACAAATTTTGTACTATAGCCTATTGTGTTATTTTACAATAGTTTTGAGCTTTGTCTTCAATTTAAAAATTGTAAATGTGCTCCTTAGTTCCAGATTGTTTTATTTGGAAAATATGACATACTGTTAGTCGTTCACTTCCTTTGACCAGCCCTGTGCGAGCGAGCAGAAGTGGAAGACATAGTAGTGATATGATAGCGGGTGGTGAGTCACAAAGGGATCGTTTTAAATTACCGGCGATCAATCTTATCTCGGCTTTAAGTTATAAAGACGTGCCATGCGCATTCTCCAACATCGTGCCCTGATAAGCCTTTTGCAGCTCGCCTGCTCCTGACCTTCGGTGGAAAGAATTTAAGCGTTTATGTGAAGAATTTTCTGATTAATACTCTAGTTTCTTTCAGCATGATTCGAGGTGCTGTGAATTTTTCAGATCATCCGACTGAAACAGTATAAGTGCAATGGGCCTCCAAGCGGGGAGTGGATGAGTGTCTGGAGTTTGAACAATTGCATGACCTTGAACAGTAGAAGGCGAGCGAGGAGAACAGAGAGTGGCGATAGAAGGTGTCCAGCGGAAGGGAAATCTATGACAGCGAGCATCGGTGCAGTGAAGGGTGTGACTGGCAGGCTGGACTATTGTACTGGATGCGTGAGTGTACAAATGATGCAACAAACAGACTGGCCAAACGTGTGTTAACGATGAATGCAAGTTAATTGACTATATCCAAACAGAGGCATTGAGAAAGACGTCAGTTAGGGTTGAGATAGACATTGAATACTGTGGTCATTGCTTAACCTTGATACACAAAATGAGAACCATTGAACCAATTTTGGTCAAACAAACTTTATTCACATTCGTGCATTAAGTACAAGCTCTGCATGACCAAGAATATGCAGATTAGCAGTAGTACTAGTGGACTGTTCATTAAAAAAATTCCCATGTGTCATGATGTGTGAAAATACTATTCAGTATTTGGGGGAAAACAAATGAAATATGCATCAGTGATGTGTAAAAATCAGAGCCTGTTCAATAAAAAATCTCTCAATTAATGTAGCATGTTTATAAATACTATTGTGAACAGTGCCTATTGAGTTTCTGCTGTTATAATGTATACAGCGTTAGTGATAAGTATAGTAAATTATTATTACTATTGCATTAATAGTGACAGTAACTTAACACTGACTACAGAATACGATGTTACTATGTGATTAAAATTGCTCATCAATAACATATTAACATTAGTTAAGATGTTATAAATTTAGGTATCCCATTAAGAGCATTGTAACTTTAGTTACCATGAGATACAATGGATTTTTTTTCAGTGTACTTAATAACATTGTATCTACTTAAGAAAAAGGCTTATGAAAAAATTCAAATATAGATTAGCATAGCCTGTGCCAGAGATGTTATACTATAGCTCATGACCAAAGATGTTGAAAATCAATCCGAATTATTACTAATGCTAGTCACTGATATTGTCAGCCCTTTTTTTGAAAGTTTTGGCTCTGTAAATTTTATTCATCTAAACCTATCCGTTCCCATGGTTCATGTACCCAATCTTCCTGCCAACCTCACTTCTGTACATTTTGGTAAATTTTCTGAGTTTTCCCCAATGATTCTTTTGTTAAAGAGTTGGATAACCTTTCAAGTTCTCAGAGCTCTCCTATACCAGTATTGTTGGGGGAAGGCCTATTCTGGTTGTAAAAATTCTGGTTATAGGAAATTAGGGTCAGGTGGTATGGAAATTGGCACATCATTTGTATTACTCATATAGTTTGTACACGCACCACATAACATTAACTGATAGGACATTACAAAATTTCACTCTCACAGATACAAATTTGTTCCATGGCTGAATAATTTTCATTGAGAGCCAGCTGGCAAAGTTACTGTTTTGTAGACGTACTACTGATGACACTTCACACAAAAAGTATAATCACAGATGTTTGTTTCCCATACTGCATAGCACATTAGGACAGTCTATTACATACATAATAGTGGCTTTTCAGGTATTGCATTACACATTCACAAAATTCACAAAATAAGTTACACAGACATATTACTTAAAATGTGAAAAACACCCAACTAAAACATTGTTCATAAACCGCATGTGTCACAACCATCATCTGTCATTCAGCCCAATTTGCGCACGCACTATCTTTTAACTGCTCCACCTGGCTAACACATGAAGTGCGTTACAGAGGTTTATTGAAAACATGATTAAAAAACAGTTGGATATTTTGTAGTATTGTCTTAACATGTAAAGCTTTTAAGAAATGTTTTGTGCCATTCAAGTTCCCATGTCAACTCCAAGGATAATTTTTTGGCATGAAAATGGCTAAAGTATGTGTTTTCAGAATCTGTGTAAGCTGCTTAAGTTTCTGTATGGGAACTTTAAAGTTTTTTTTTAGCCACATCATACATTTATGTTAATGTGAGACAAAAATGTAGGAGCATTGCTGAGTCATCTGCATGCAAGTTTCCGATGGGAAGACTGCATACCATTTGAGCGCTTTGCTTGACAAGGTGATAAGGCAAGTGGTGAATAAGAGTACTTTAAGCACGTTCATTTTGAGGCTTTGAACATGTAAAATATCTGCAGTCAGGCATAACTCTTAACAACTATTTGTGTGTACAAACCTTGTGAAATTAATGATTTTTTTCATTATTAACTGTAACTCTGTAATAAGCCGTTTATCCAGTCATTACAAAATTTTATTCTCATGCTTTATGTTACCTGAAGTAATTATAACACCATTATACTGTGATAGACAAGTTTACTAGTTTAAAAATTTGTAACAGACTTAACTATTCTGAGTCTGAGTTGACGGTGAAACTTTTAGTAGTCTCAGTGTCAATAGAATCAGTGTCGCCTAAAGAATTTTCATCACTTGATGAGCCAAGGTTAACAATGATCTTGTCTACTTCCAAGTCCGCTATAGTATCTTCCTTGAATTTGGCTTCAATATTTTTAATGCGGTGGCAGTGCTTTTTCCACTGTTCCACAGTAGACAAACCAAATAATTTCACACAGTTTTTTTTTTTTTATCTTCCAGAGAGCTGATATATTTCCTCGCAGTCCAAGTAATTCTCAAAATCATATTAACTCGCTTGTTAGTAATAAAATACTAGTATGTAAATAGTTTAAATTTATATACTTCTTTTGTTGGGGCAACAGGGATCCAACCGGCCACGTGTCCATCACTCAGTTCATGGTGAAAATATCTGAAGTGCCGGGGCATCAATTTGTGCCAGCCAACACAATGAGAAACATGAGCTTTCAGGTTTCTTGTTTGGCCGGGCTATGGTCTGGCCATATGGCCATTACACTTACGCATACAGTGCTGTTGGGGCCACACTGCATGCCCTTAACTAATGATACTTGGCTTGACTAGCAAGTAAGAACACACAATTCTTCATTCACCATACTTTATTCCATCAGTGGTTGTTACTGCGTTCAAGTTCACAACAGCAGAGTGACTTAAAATAACTTATGAGATGCAAACAGATAGGTGGCAAGTCAAAAATACATGCTCATGTGGAACAAGTGCCATGAGGTTAGGACACACATGGGGGCTAAAAGGAAAGTGGTTCTAGAGAAAACTTAGACAAAACAGATATTACACACTTTGATAAATGCAAACGTTGTTGGCCCCTACAGGACACATGCTGACCCTCTCTCTGTCGCTGCTGGTGCTTCAACCCTGCCAATATCAGCTAGGCACGGAGGCTTCATCAAGTGTTCTCCTAATGGTTACACAAACAAATGAACCTTCATCATGGTGGGCCACAGTGCATGAGCCATCATCCACTCCAGTGACGTCATGTGAATCTTTGCTGTCATAGCTTCAAAACTCTTTTCCTTTGCCCTAGCCCCTTCCCCGTACTCCTGCGGCCACTTGCACCGCTCACTTCCTCCCTGCTCTCACTACTTCTGCCCTGCAGGGTTTCGGAGTGTTCTCAGAGTACTGCTGGGTGGCCGTCAGTACTAGACTAAAAGTTGGGGATGGAGGTACGACTACAAAACTGTATTATTACTTGTAACTCACTTCTACTAAACTGATGTTACCTGATATAGCTTTATCATTTTTCCATTACATGTACATAAGTAATTATTTTTATAGTGGTTATTTGAAGTTGATTATGCATTTTAAATGTGCTGTAGATATAATTCTAAACTGAGAAGTATTAAGTGCTTTGTATGCCTAATTTATAAATGTCTACGGTACATCACTGGTTTCAGGGAGATAGAGATGATCGTGTCCATTATGGAATGGAGCAGAACCCTCTCCAACTTACGGCATCATATAACTCTGTGAAGTGCATTATGGGCTCTTCAAGTACATCATCGTCTGCTTTTGCTGCCAGCACTAGTACAAGTATTTGTGAACCTGACCAATCCATCAAAGGTTGGGAAATGCGTGCTTCTGTGATGTATTGTATGTATTCTTTTATTTTGAGTTTTTAATGTTACCTTGTATATACCATTTACTCCCTATAACAGTTTCTAACTTCATTATTTTCTTTGTTTAGATATTAAACTGATTTGCATGTACACCTATAATTGTTTTTAGTGCAACTTAAATTCCTTTAATTCGCAAATAGTTTTGGCTAACATATTATGTGCATAGTTTTCTTGCTGTCTGGTAGTTATGCAGGTTTTCTGAATTTTTTTTTTATCCTTGTAGTTACAGTTTTTTGTACAATGTAGTGTTTGAAGTATAGCAGTAATTGTTAAGTATTGATAGAATAAACAAATAAAAATATTTTATGTCCTACTTCCTCGACTCCCTGCCCTGGTTGCAGGTAATTTAAAAAGTGAAGGAAGAAGTTTATATCAAGGTGAAAACTGATGTTACTCTTCTCAAGAAAAATTAAGTAATAATTTTGAATTATTAACTGAACGTTATTGCTCTATGCCAATTTTTCAGAATGCCAGCATAGTTTTTGAACATCTGCCCCACTTAAACATATACAAACATAATTTTCAAAGTCTTCTCTCAAAATTCTGTGATTGAAACATTTCTGACCTGTACAGTTTATCATTATGGTTGGTTGCAAGATGATCATAATTTCAGCTAACTGCCATCCAAAGTAAGGCTGTCAACTTAGGTGAAACTCAGATTTTATTTATGATTGCAGGGACAAATTTAGAGAAAGTTGGTAAAATGAGCTGGCTCTCTAACATTCGCCCTAATTATTGTCCGTGTTGGTACTCTGGGTGTAGGCTTCAGTAGGTGCATGAATTAAACTTGAATATTTCCTACCAATGCTCTGTGTGACATAATTTTTGGTAACTGACTGTTCACCCCACATATAACATGCCTGGAGGCACATAATTAGCAAAGTTCAGTTTCATTTTAATCTTTGGTATGTACTTTCAGTAACAGTCAAAAGTTTGACCATAAGCTAAAATGACAATATACTGTTTTTAAGGCTGTATGACAGCCAAGAAATAAGATAGGGGGGAAAACAATGTTGCGACAAAGCTAAACAACTGCTTAATATAAAAATATACAACAAAACTAATTTACAAGAGTTTCACAACAGGATTACAGGTACAAAAACAAAATAATAATTTTGTTAGTGTAACATATGATTTTATTATTTTTAAAGTTTAGCAACTTCCACAACAAACATGCTGTCAGATTATATATATATATATATATATATATATATATATATATATATATATATATATAATGATTAGACAATACTGCTTACAGCAGAACGAAGGGTAGCAAAGAAAATTCAGTGGGTGCATATACATATCTGTAATACAACAAAAAGTTGTTCGTAATACTACAAATTCTCGAGGACATGGCAGATGACCCAAGTTGGTGGGCAGATGTGATGAGAGACAGATCCATTGCAAGTTATGTAATTTTGCCAGATGGAGCGAGTTAGGTGTGTGTTAGGACGCAATGTTTCCTTCTCGTACCTATGATCTTTGCCCAATCACTGAAAAACTTCATTCTGCTATAGCAAACACACTGAAGAAAATTAAAACAGCTTACATTATCGGGGATGCTGAAAGGTATCTTAACTGAAATGGTCCCTGTCTGGGTTTTTGACAAGTGTGCACACTTTCCAAGATCATGAGCTCCTTTTCAGCTTCACGCTCTTCTTTCTGTTTAGACAATAAATCTGGAAAAGTATCCTATCCTGATTGGGATCCTATCACAACTTTTCGTGGTTGCTTAATTTTAAACAAATCCTGAAAGTGACCCTTTCAGGATAGGATACTTTTTTGGATTTCTTTAGCTATAAAATCAGAAGAATGGCCAGATCTGGAAGTGAGGCAACATAATCAGTGGAAAGATCTGGAAAGTATCCCTTTCAGGATTTTACATCACTAGTAAGTACGTTATAAAAACCTGAATAGTATCCCATTTTGAAATGGATCGTATCAGGACTTTCCTGTAAAGCTGGGAAGTGACAGAAAATGCTGAAGGGGTCCTGTAAGGATCTGTAAGGTTTGCACTTAGCATTAAGAAACTGGAAAAATATCCTATTATGTTTTTTGTGGGTGCTGCAATTGTAAGGGAATCTTGAAAGCGGCCCTATTAGGATTTTAGTTTCTCGTTATTTCTATCCTGAAAGAGGTCCTATCAGGAGTTTCAGAAGGTGCTTGCGCAAATGAATTTGGAATTTTACTCCTTGTGAAATTTCCTCTTAACAAGGTGAAGTTCTTGTGTTAGAATCAAGAGAGCAGCACTCTTCTTGTGCTCTTACATTCCCAATGCAAATTACCACTTGGAGCAGCACTTTCACGTCTAGCTGCTAATAATTTTGAAGGGGGTATCGAGAACAGTCAGTACACCTCAATATTTGTAGAGCGCAAAGTATACAATTAATTAAAATTTATTTAGCATAAATGTCTTAATTTATCGTTTTTAGTATCTCACTTCATGCAAGTAAAATTATATGAAACTTTCATTTTTAAAAGTTGAATCATGTTATAAACAATAACAGAGTTACATAGTGGTAAAAACCTTCTAAAAACACTGTTTAAAATTACAATTCATTCTTTAGTAAAATTAAATTGCCAAAATTCAATACCAGAGCATAACACTCACAGATATTTTATCACTATGGCATTATTCGTCTGTCATTCCGAAAGAAAAAAGTTATAATGGCTTTGCATCTATCTAGTAGAATTTTCATCATAAAGCCACCATTATTTATAATGGACTAAGCCTGTTGTATCATGATTCCAAATTAACAGTGCGTTGGTGTGATATAAGCTGCATTTTTTTTTTAATTAGTCACAAGTCAGTTGCAAAATTTTATGATGGAACGTGTGCATTTACAAGGGAGTGGAAATATGAGTGTGTTGAACTTTTGGAGGGTGCTCAAAAATCTTGTTACTTCAGCAACATTGTCAGGTACTGAAATTAAATTTATGATCATGGTTGTCCTATTTATATGCAACAGAAGCAGAAATTATAATGCATTTTGCTAACCGTCTTTGAGTGATCTAAAGTAAGGTTCATTTTCGACCTAATATTGACTGTGAATTTTCAATTAACCTCAAACTAGAGAAATTTCTTTACTTATTATACAAACTTAAAATACATAGTATGGAAACACAACTTACTATGTTAAACAATCTTTATTGGCGTGTTCAGGACCCGGTAGCAAATGTGCCATTTTAGTCATGCGTTAGGTTATTTTGATGTTTTATCCCTTTTTGACTGTGTTAATAAATGTTCTTGCTATTTAATACTGCGGTTGTGCAGATTGCCAGTCCGCTCTCCTGCTCTCATTTATGTAACAAAGTGGCTGTCATAAACGACCACTCTGTTTTATTTCTGAAAATATAAAGTGTAGAACTCTTTCTACATTACAAGATTATGAAATTGTAACAGCAAGCAATTTACTTAATCACAATGTAACTTGTTTGTCTATAAAACAAGACATCTGTATTGGAACTGTTATGTATGATTAATTTCAATAGTGACACATTGGTGACACTTGTGTTGGAACTTATTATATGATAAAATTAGTAGTTTTCTTTGGCAATAATAGAATCTTCTGCCATGATAAAATATAAGTTTACACTTATTACGATTATGTTAGTAACAAAAGAAAACTTTGCCTCTTTCCAACGTGTTAAATTTAGTGCAACTTCTTGTATAAAAGTGTACGTTTCTCTGTTTTATACTAGTGTGATTCGTTGCAGTCATGCATCTTAATCTATGATCATGTCTGGAAATTGAAAGATAAACCATTTTGATTCTTTTCTTGCTTAATATGCTGCACCATACAAGGTGCAAATGTACATAACACACTACAGGATACACGAGGAATAACCCTATTAAATAAGCAAAACGTAAAAAATCATTTTATACATTGATTTATTTTAACTCTCAAAAATATTATGTTCTCACACAGTTTGGTTATGACTACTCTTCCTTGTATAATAATATGAATCTGACATGAGATCACGTATGCCAGGCATACTAAGGCCTGCTCAAACAGTAATAGAAATTACACCAAGTATAGAGTGTCTCACTTAGGTAACCTTGCCACATTAATAACTCTGCCACGTTGATAAAACTGTTTTGAAAACAACAAGAAATCTTTAAAATTACATGGCCACTAATTAGATAATTCTCGTTACTAGGTAGACTGCACGTGAAAGCATCGTTACACAAAATTACACCTTGACAAAACCCTCTAAGGGGACACGCAAGTCTGTGGTTCACCGCACTTTCCTACAACTTCCTGTACTGCAATCCGTACTACCAATTACGTGATCACAAATATTGATTGCATTTAATAAAATTGAAATAGCTTATCATTCATGTGTGCACTCACACATGCCAAATAACCAAACTTTTCTATAATTTGTACCAAGACTAAAGAGTATTCAATATCAAAACGCCCTTTCATAATGTTTTATAAAAAATATTGTTGTGTAAAGACTACAAGCACAACGTAAAAATAATTAACTGTCGTAACAACTTGTACTGTCTGGCAGATGGCGACATATAGCCCATCAAAGCACCACCAAAACTGAAGTACATTATAGCAATTATTAAAATTTCTAACTAAAAGTAATCTCGATGCAAAGGCAGCAATCTACAAATTGTAAAGGCCCATCAAAGCCCTATGATGGAAAAGAAATCACGCTCACGTAAAATATCATATAGTAACAGCAAGCTGAGGACTCAATATGACCCACCATCAGGAACAGCTAGGGCTATCAAAAATACTCGTGATGGCAATCTACTTTCAACACATAGGTTGTAAAAAATCTACTTTGTCGAGAAGGGACCTATCAAAGGGGAAATCACACATCACAGCAATACCAACCAAATTGCAAATATTACGAGAAAAGGCAAATACTCCAGTTAAGGCCCACTATAATGAATTGTGTTGCCAACTCTCCGCATGCATTCCGCTACTTCCAACACTCCCTCGCCGGTCACAAACGATTTTAATAAATTATGTAAGAATGAATATTACAATCAAAATCGTGAGTAGATTCAGCGTGTGCAATTTTTCTTTTAATATCATGTCACACCCATGACGAATGAAGTCGGTCTCCCGAGGTGCTAGTGAGGTCACCAGGGTGAGCTCGTCGCCGATGCCAGTAGCAAAATGAGTAACAATCTCCCGTACAATATCAAAAAATTCTAAAGAGTCGCAAGGGGAAGAGGGGGATAGGAGGGAGATGGGGAGGTGTCAGGAGAAGGGAGGGGAATAGAGAGCAATCAAAGAATTCGGACAACGGCATGGCTGGCGGCAGCGAACACTGAAACTAATCAGGAGGCACTGGTGTAAAATGGTAAAGTTCAATACTGCAATACAGACGGCGCTGGTAACGCCCTAGCATTGCAACCCGGCCCCAAAATGTTCCATACATCAAATGTCACACCACTGCACTCTGGCCACCTGTAAACATTCACATACAAACAAGACAAAGATTACAAAGAAAATTCGACAAAAGAGAGCATAGATGAAAGTGCCACAGTCGGGAGAGTACAGTTTACTAAGAGCACATATCAGAGAAAACATTCTTCGTCTCTTGAGGCAACAAACAGTTCTTGACCACAGTTTTTGACCCCTACTGACAAAGACAGTTCAGTACACACATAGGCAGTGGGATGACATTGAAGATTGGCCAGGGAGCTTCCAGCTCCCACTACAGGTGTTTTCTCGAGTGCATGGCTGCAGAACAGGTCGAGAGCGATGACATCCAGGAAGATTATCCTCCAGTGTAGCATAGACTGCCCTGCCCATGCTGCGCCACCACGACCGAATGCCTTGAGCGGAAGACGGGTATAATAAAAAATATATGGATATTAGAAAGAGAAGTTAACAAACAAGGAAAAGAGAAACAGGAAAAATCTTGCGGAACTTACAAATGCTGACCTCTTAATACAAAGGGGGTAACTAGGCACAAATTTTCATTTTCTTGAAACATTCAATTTTAATTGACTCACATGAGCCTTCCTATAAAACTATCTGGAAGAGGGAGTGATAAGCTTAACTGTATTAAGGCCCAAAAATTTGTTGATCCAAAAAGGACCGACAAATTTGGCACGAAACTTGCTACCTAAATTACTGCCTAAATCCGCCAGGGAGAAGCTCGTGCAGAGGACAAGGTCACCCGGCTTTAACTGGGGAGGCGACCTATTCTTATCAAGCCGGTTATTAACAAACTTTTGTCTGACACTCCTTCGTCGGTCACAAATACTTTTAATAAATTACGTTAGAATGAATATTACAATCAAAATCGTGAGTAGCCGCTATTCAGCGTGCCCAATTCTTCACTAAGATCATGTCATACCCATGATGAATGAAGTCTGTCTCCTGAGGTGCAAGCAAGGTCACCAGGTTGAGCTCATCGCCAATGCCAGTAGCAGAATGATTAACGATCCCCCGTACAGCATCAAGAAATCCTAAGGGTTTTGCAAGGGGAGGAGGAAGTAGGGGAAGTGGTACGGGAAGGGAGGGGAATCGAGAGCTATTAAAGAACTCTTGACGACTGAGCGGCGGGCAGCGATGAACACTTAAACTAATCAGGAGGCACTAGTATAGAACTGTAAAGTTTAATGCTGCAATGTAGACGGCGCTGGTAACGCCCTAGTGTTACAAGGCAATGATGTGAAGTACTTCCTTAAATTGTTCTGCAAACTTCACCGCCATTTATGGTGTAGCTTCATTTTCTGGACCCCCTTTATGCAGTTGCAGAGTAGGGGGGAGACCTTTCTGGTTACCTACTACACTTTGTACCTGCCATACAGCAGTAGCAGAGTACTGCCCTTTGTGACAGTGAACCATGCTTGGCCAGCTTATTTTTGGTTTTCGTGCTGGGCCCACAAAAAAAAAACAGATAAACTTTATCTAAAATTGTTTACCATTTAACTTGCACATGGGGTACCCCAATAAAAATAAAATAAAATAAAAACCAAAGTAATAGTAGTAGAATAATAACAGAAGGCATTCCAGTACTTTGCTTTGATACAATTTATGTTTATGTAATTTAGAGACTTATTTATTATTCATATAATTGTTATATATTTATTTATAAATTCTATTAAGCATGTAACTCACAAGCATGGTGGTCCTTAAATAAACAAGACACACCTTGAAGTTTGTTTTAATTTTTTTTTTTTTTTTATTGTTAGAATAGCATGTGTGTAACCTGTCCATGTTATCTTAATACCTATAAACTTTTGAGTAGTTTGTGAAGGAAAGCGAACTGTTGCGTGCTCTGCATGTTGGCTAGTATTGCATGCACTTAATGAGATCAAGGGTCAGTGTTTGTACGATCTTGGTTTCTCTTGTCAGCTGGAGTTGCGGGCCATCCTTTACAGATAAGACCTATTCTTATCTGAGGGGATGGCTCGCCTGACATGCGGGGAGACAGGAGGGCAAGTATGTTACACAAGAAATTGAAAACACATTTTAACTGTTTTGCACTGCATTAGCAAACTGTATATAGATACTGTACAAAATATTAAAACAAATACTGTAATAACTGCCACATTTGAGTAGTCTTGTCCATAAGCAATTATTTGTCAAGAGCAAATATGATTGCTCATCTATATCTATAAAGGAACATAAGTTAACTGTAGAATGCATATTATAATTGACAAATTTGTAAATTTGGTTATTCTTAAATTCTTAATACTTTACTTTGAAACTTCTTTTTGCAGTACATCGTAATTATGAAAATTTTGTGTAAGATCTGGACACGTGCACGTATTTAAAACAAAAAAAAAAATTCTATTTCGGAGTTTTGTAAAAGGTTACAGAATTTACGTACAGTAATATTCATAAGGTATAATATTTTCACAAGCCCTAAATGTTCTATGTGCCACTCTATTTTCATTGTATCATTGTAAAATTAACAGGGCTGAGGTGTATGTGTAATGAGGGCACGTCTGCACTGCCTCACCATGGCGCACCGGGTTATATACCAGTTCACCTAGGACTCAGGGTTTAGGTAAAGGGGGGTGTGCTTATTTGTTATGCGAACAATATATAATATGGGGCGTAGTGCCTGGTACACAAGACATACAAACTTTCTCTTTTGAAGCATTCCTGAAAAATCTGTAAGATATGGAATATTAAACTCTAGGCATCTATGTAAGCAACTGGACAAGTACAATACACACATCCATAACATGGACTGCGCAGTCATCATTTGATTGTTTTCCCGCCTCTGTACATTTTAGTATCCTCATTTTATATACATTTCACGGGTAGGTAAAACAGTATATGGGCTGTCATCGAGATAGCCGTCATGTACATACAGAGCAGCAGACTGCATCTGATACACATTTGTAAGCTTGCATCTACAATTATGTGATACTTGGCCCTTTACTCACAACATGTTAACAGTGAAAAATGCAGTGCGAGAACAGCACAATTTGATTGAATATGTACTTGCAGTGTTGCAAACAAATCTCACAGTTATCCATTATGCTGTGGTCTGTCGTGTTTGTGTGCAGTGTACTGTTCTATTGCAACCATGCACTCCCAGAAACCACTGAGTATAATTTGCTACTTAGTAACATGCTACAGTGACAAAAGTGATTTTTTTTAATTCTTACATTAGGAAAATGTTTGAAAATGGTTCAGGAAGAATGTAGAAAATTTGTTGTCCCAAAATAAAACTGTATACTTAAATATTTGTACGTGTTCATTTTATTAGGATATAATCATCTATTCCTTCATTTAAAGTCATATTTGAATATTTCTTTTTGTTTATATTATGTAATCACTTAACATGAATCTAGCACGTATGTTGCTGTTTAATAGTTCATGAAGATTTCAGTCTTATGTTCTACTTTTAAGATTTTCTCTAACATATATACTACCACTTTTGTGTATGTTATAACATTACTTTCTTCTGGTGTCAATTACACAATGTCCAATAAAGTATGTTACCAAGCAGTCATCAAAACGTACAGTTAACATAGTAACAACGTTTTGTGGCTATCAAAGGAGATGATGATTCCATAGAGAGGTAAATTACAATGGCGCTGAAAAATTATTTATCTTAAAAGAAGTCACTGATATAACTAATGATCCTACGTTCGTCTACATGGATGCAAATAATTTTTAATGAAGTTCTTAAAAGCTTAGAGGGTAAATAGGCCTTGGCATACTTTTGACAGCATTATCATTAGAGATGAAACCTGAAACATAGGCAACAATAGGGATACAATTACACAAGTGGCTTACCCAGGACTCAAACACAGAAAACCTCTGACCATAAGCTAGCATGTAATCAACTCCATTAAGGAGGTAGGATTTGGAGCATTAACTTCGGATGTAATCAATCTAATATTTTGAATGATAGGATTCACTAACTTTTAATATTTACAGGGTCATCAATTTGAAAATAATTGCCTGAGCCAATTAAAACACGTAAGTTTACATGGCCTACTGTAGTGCTACTTGTGTTGATGAATTTGGTGGAAATCTGTTGATTGGTCCCAGAGATCGCCAGTAGCAACTTGTGTTGTCCCAATTGGCACTTCGTTGAAAATGTTGGCTATACATTCGGTTAGAGTACAATGTTGGCCCATCGGAAAATGCCAACAAAGATTTGTTACTATGAAAATGTTAAGAGATTACTTAGCACCCTCCAGACAATGATGTCACTAAGTCAGAAAATGCTATAACCTGTTGAAAGTGCGATATTAAACTGTTGGTTTTTGGTTGGCAATAGGTTTGTAAACATACTGTTGGTTATAGTTGTGTATTTTTCTATTGGGCCAACGTTTGGCAAACAATATTTTATGTAAAACTATGGAATTATAATTTTAAATTGAAATAAAATTTTATTGTATTTCATATAATATGAAGGTAGGCCTTACTTCATGACCAAAGATATTCATCTTCAAAATATAATCGGTTGTGTCAATGTTGGGAGCACAACAATTGGTAACTGGCACCATGTAAGTTGGGCCAGCATTGTGTAACAAATTTCAATGATACATTTTACCATATTTCTAATGAAATTAAACCACAATTTTGTATTTTTTATTTAAAAAATCTATGTTTTTTAACTCATTTTCTCCCGTATGTGACCATGGTCTGATAATGACACAGCCACTTTCGGAGTGTGGCCATTGTTGTCATAGTTCAAACTATGATCGCTAGGTAGCATCACTGAACAGCGCAGTTTGTCTTTAGTTCACATTTCACTTGCTAGATGGGGTATGCATCATTTCACAATATTTGATCTTGTGTTTTGGCATGCGCTTCGGCACGTTTATTTTCCAGTTCATTGAAAATTATGAAACTGAGAAATAGTAGAATTAGTGCTGTGAGTGAAAATAAACTTAAAAAGAGTTCAGGTGAAGATGAAGCTGCTGAAATATGTGTTTATAAAAATTCTGATGCTGAATGTATTCCTTCTGACAGTGACAAAATTGACACAGAAGAGGAAAGTGATTCTGAAACGTACGTCCATAATGTTTTACCACCTTTGAGTACCAAGTATTCTTTGTATCAAATTTTTTTTCCTGTGACTGTACAAAATATTTAAAAAAAACCTAGGCCTAACATTTATTACAGGGATTGTAAATAAACCCACCTTGAAAATGTATTGAGCTAGTGATCCAATATTTAGCACACCGATTTTTTTCAAAAACAATGCCTTGCAATAGCTTTGAAGCAATTTTGGCATTTTTACATTTCAGTGACAGTAGTTTCCAAAAAGATAATTCCAGTGCTCTCTACAAGATACAACCTATCATGGAAATGCTCTGTGACAAATATTCACAATTTTGCACTCCATCACATCACTTGGCTATGGACGAGGGAATGTTGGCATGGAGAGGTCGGTTACAATTGAGGGTTTATAACCCAGGAAAAATAGTTAAGTATGAGATAATGGTTAGAATGATATGTGAATCATCAGGCTACATAAGCAAATTATTGATTTATGATGGTAGCAGAATGAAACTGGAAGAGAGAGTTCTAGAGTTACTATAGGCTTTCTTACACCAAGGGCATCACGTATACATGGACAACTATTACAACGGCACCAAATTATTGAAGGATCTTCATGCAAAGCAAACCTCAACATGTGGTACAATCAGAAAAAATAGATGGCTGCCCAAATAATTCAAGTAACAGTCGTCTCCCCTTTAAAGAGGGGAAATGACATTCACGAGAGAAAGGCCTGTACTTCGGATCGCGTGGGGTGTTAAGAGGGTAATAAATATGATCTCCACAATACATTCTGCAGATATGAACGAGGTTGTAAATACATACAGAAGCAAAAAAAAATGAAGCCATAATGCATTTTTGACTATAGTAACTACATGCATGGTGTGGACAATGCTGATCAGTATCCAGCTCTTTATCCTTTCATCAGAAAAACTGTCAAGTGGCCTAAAAAATTGTTCTTCCACATTCTGCAGTGTACACTTTTAAATTCATTTGTGCTGGTTTGCAAGTCAAATCCATGTAAACTGACTTCCCTTCAGTAGACCTACATGCAATCTGCAAAACCCCCCAGATGAGCTCCAGCTAAAGATGCACCATACAGACTTGATGGAAAAAGGAAAGAACATGTTTTCTGCATTTTCCTGCAACTAAAACTGATAATACGCTTACAAGAAGATGCATAGTGTGCTTGAAAAACTGTAAAGTTAGTTTAACAAGATGGTTTTGCAAAAAGTGTGGCATTCCATTACATCCAGGCTTGTGTGATACAAGGTATCACACACTAAAACAGTACTAGTGTTTTACAAGCTGAAAAATTGTCGTGATCCTAACTCTCGTAGTTCGTAGTTTGTATAAAATAACAGTTTTAGTTTTGTGTTGTAAAATATGGCTGACATTCTTTAAACTGCTGGGTCAGCAATACACAGTACATGGTGAGACCGACCATGTACTGGGATTGAACATGTTAACACTTTTTTTTTTGTGTTGATTACTTGTTAGAAAACACACTGTTGGCATTTGGTATTTAAACATATTTTGTGCCAACATTGTATAACCGTTACTATGCCAACAAAGGAAATTGCCATATTTTTTATGAGATAACACTATATTTTTACACAATTGTTTAAAAGCAGTGTTTTTAACACACAAACCATGTATTTTTGAAAATTGACTTCAATGGTTAGGTCTGGATTACTTGATGCTAAATATGCCGTCAGCATTTGGTATGTACTGTGTACTTTTGTTAGGAGAAGATTGTACAACCAAAATATATTCACTAATAAAAATAATACTTTTAAATAGAAATAAAATATTAATTTTACAACATACTAATATAAATATAATTCTCCATTAAACTGTGTTTTAATTTTTCATGTTTTGAGCCAGTGTTGTGAAAATAACCGTTGGTGACTGGTTATTTTTGTTATTAGCTTGAAAATGTATTCTTGTAACTAGTATGGTTTAAATTCAGGGTCAGAGTATTAAAATCTGACTTAAATACATACAAAATATAAGTGTATAAACTGCAATAATATGATTTGTGCCTATTATTTAGTATCTGGCAAGAAATTGTAGTAGTCTTGTGGTTAACACCTCAGGCTGATAATGTAAAGGGTGCAAGTTCGAGAATGATATGCACCAGGAAAATTCTCAGGTTGTAATGTGATGTGAAAACTAATTATATAATAAGATTGTGTTCTTTAAATTTTTTTTTAATGGGTAGAATTATTTAAAACACTGGTAACAAATATTGGCAGAATTTTGTTCATTGGTTGGCATTGTGTGTGCAATAACATATCTTGAAAAACATTACTAAATGTAGGTAAGTACTGTGTGGATGCCATTCTGAAATACCCACTACTCTTAAAGTTGGCACATTACCATTAAATTATGTTGGGCCAACACTGTATTTCAGTTGGCAACCAACATTTAAGTCATGTTGGGCCAATGTTAGCCCAATGGTAGAGCCAAACATTGGGCCAACGTTGGCTCAACCAAATTTTGCTACTGGGGATATGGCATAAAAATTTTATGTTCTTATTTGGTGCTATCTTACAAAATTGCCTTAAAAAAAAGTTTCTGTATGTGATACTCCTAATAGGTACTACTGTCAACATGCAAAGTTTGGTTGAATTAGGTTGAATTGTTTAATAGGTATGACAAAACTTATCAAAATATTTATATGGTGGCAATTTTGAAAATCAATGTTTGGCCCACTTAAATCGTGTAAGTTTAAGTGATGTTCTGTTGCACTACTGATGTGAAAAATGTGATGGAAATTAGTTGAGATGTTATGGAAATATGGCGAAATGTTCAACTTTCACACCTAACACTATTTTGCAAAAGGCCTGTGAAAGAATATTTATGTATGCCTAATTAATGTTCCTTATCAGTATTATTTATGTATGTTTTTTTTTACTTAAATTGTTTAATAGATTTAACATACTGAACTAAATTATTTATATAAACACCATTACAAAGACCACCCATATTTAAACATGTTAGTTTATGTACCTTACTATAGCACTACTTGTGAGTAAAATTTGGTGGGAATCGATATGGTGAAAAACCTACATTTTTCATGTTCCTATCTTCATAAGTGGAGGAGAAAAAGGTAATATACTAGAATATTCAATGTTGTCATCAATATTGCAAGTATGAAAAGTTAAGTTAAAATTGGTTATGTAGTTACATACATATAAAACACTAAACTAGAATGTTTTTATCATTGCTGTACTGAAATTAGTGTTTGGCACACTTAAAATGTATAAATTAAAAGATCTAACACAGTACAATACCATAGCCAAATTTGGTAGGAATCCGTTAATTGTATCCCAAGATATGACAAAAATTTTCTGGTGTGGAGCTACCTTACAAAATGGCAGAGAAATGGGACTCCATAAAGATAATTTTATGGTTATAATATACTTTTCCAGCATTGAATGTTAGGGCCTAAGCTGAAATGTTTACATTGCCACCATTTTGAAAATAATTTTCTGACCCACCCAAAACATGTAAAATGATGTAGCATACTGTAGTACTTGTATGCCAAATTTGGGGAGAATCTGGAGATATGACAAATATTATAATTTGTTGCATGATATCTTGCAAGATAGCATACAAAAGAGACTTTGTATTTACCCAATTGATATTTGCATTATACATTGTCAGCATACAAAATTAAGTAGGTGTTGATTGCATGAATTCAAATATACATCATACTATGCTAAAATGGCTCTACGACTGCCATTAAAAAAAAAGTGTCAGACATTCTTAAAACACCTGTTGACATCACCTGCCACAGTACTACTACAACATTGTAACATCGTTACTTTATATGGCACTATCTTACAAAATGATTAACAAAAGTTGTGTAGATGTATATGATGCTTTTAATATAAACTCTCAGTACACAATATTTGGTTGAAGTTGGTCAAACGGTATGGTAGATAAACAGAATAAACATAAATATTTATATTGCCACCATTTTGGAAATAAGTGCCTAATATATTTTAATTGCATACATTTACATGGCCTACCACACTATTGCTAACTTGCCAAATCTGACTAGAATTGGTTGAATAGTTTTAGAGTTACTAAATATAAACTTTATTTTTTTGTGTGATACTGTCTTCCAAAATGGCAGACAGACATTATTCATTCCTGAATTCAATGCATACATTGTGCACTGTCAACATAACAAATTTGGTTTAAATAGGCTGAATGTGTACAGAGTGTGGTGAAATTCTGTTTACGCATTCAAAAATTGAAAGGAGGGGACACACCACATACACACACGCACACACACACATGCACACACACAGGAAAGATATATGGTAATCCTTTGTTTCCTTCGGAAAGTAAGCTAAAAGGTAACTATTAAAGTTTAAATTCGGAAACTCCGCCAGGGGTATTCCATACTCTCAGACCTTCTGACAGTCCTCCCTGCATTTTCCCTTTAAAAATCTCAGACTAGATCCACCACAATTTTCAAAGGAGGCCCCTAACCCTCCATTCTGCCCCTGCATAGTAAGAATAATTTCATTTCTTTATTACTGCTAGCAAATTTAATCATTTTTATTGTTTTTTGTTTAATTATTATACATTTTGATTCACTATTTCCAACTCAAACTATTTTTGTAAAATTTTGTTCCCTTGGGTTTCTCATTAAAGTACTCGTAATAGTTGAAGTTATTCCTGGGATTTCTTCAACTTCAATAACATTTCCATGGTTAGAAATTTCAATTCTATAAAATATAAAAGGAGAAAAAAAATTGTCACATGTTTTTGTAGCATGCTCGCATTGTGGATGGTATCGAAGATGAGTGCAACGTTTGGAATTGACATATGCCATTTAGGGTGCTGTGGCAGGGTGTGTAGGTAGTCTCTACTGAAACACCCCAAAAGTCCTGGTGAATTTGCTGCACAAGTTGCCAGCACTGCTCTGTTCATAGGCAAATCTTAAGACCTCGCTCGAGAACAGCGACCAAGGGTTCAAGTGTCAAAAAAGGTTTTGGGGTCAAGGTATTAAAATGTTGATCTTGGCTAAAGGACACAAGGGCCTGGAGTTCAAAACTGCCTCCACCTGAACTAGAACAATAAAAAATTCCTGAAACTTCAACATTGTCTTCCCGATGATGTTTTGCAAGTGAACTTTCACTGACTTTACACCTGCCTCCCAGAGATTAGGAAGCTCACCTATATAATTATTTTATCACAATGCAAGAGCTGGGATTTGGCTTGACTGTGTCTATGGTAAAACAGGTAGTGCACAAACTTGTAACATGTGTTGGACACCAGAATTTCTTCAGTGGGGAAATTGACAGTGCAAGTAAATGGTAATGGGCAAATGTAAGGTGTGGTATGGTCTCACCTTACGATGTCCAGAATATCTTGCCAAATACAGAGCATTAATGGCGAACCAATAAATGATGTAGTACTTCTTTGAAAAATTGGAACTCTTAATAAACAATCTTGGGATAAAGAACATGCCTGGAAGAATATGGAATTGTTATTAAACGGGTCTGTGCTATGTGGTAAAACCAGGAATGGTAGTCGCAAGTGTGGGGATACCTTACATCTACAAAAGAACATATGCAAAGCGAGGTGAAACCCATATGCTGCTGGACTGTGTGTACCGATGGAACATAGATTCCACCAGTGATAATATTCGAAGGTATTTGGCGGAATGACAATCTACGAAGAAATTGTTTTCCAAATTCATCATTGAAGTGGTCTGTTAAGGGATGGATCAACAACGGACTTTTCATGGAATGGTTTACTTTTTTTCATCAGTGCAATTCCTCCTGATCATTCAGTTATTCTTCTCGTGGACTCGCATGCTCCTCACATAAACCTGGCAGTCATTTCATCAGCAAAAGGAAACTTGATTTTCTTATTCTTATTTCCTGCCCATGCAATGCATCTTCTGCTGCCTATAGATGTCGGGATTTATAAATCATTGAAATCGCATTGGGCTTGGAGCATGAATTCTTATATGAAGGAAAATCCTACAGAGAAACCCAAAAGAACACATTTTCATACACTGATTCCAACATTCATCCAAAGTTTCCGGGGGAAAATCATCATCAGTGCCTTCAAGAAAATTGAGATTTGTCCTTTTAACAAATCTGTGATTCCCAAAGGATTTCTGCAACCCTAACAGTTGAAAAACTGTAAACTTAATGAAGAACATCAAGAAGGTAGTCTGGCATTGAAAGTCGACAGCATCCTGACATTCCCATCTGTGCCACTGACACCAAGAAACAGGGTGACCAAATAGAAATCTGATTCACGTGCAGTGTTTGACTCCACCAGAAGAGATAACCTATACTTCAGCCACATCTGTGCCAGAAACTCCATCATCAGAGCCGTGATCTTCCACATCAAAGTGAAGCAATGTAACAGGAACCTCAAAAATAAACAAAGACAGTGATGGAAACTGGCCGTATGGTGTGCGCAATATAACATTTCTCATGATGTGTCGGTGAAAACCGGTATGAAGTGGGTACAGTGTTCATGCTGCTTGGTACCATATCATGTATTGTGCCAACCTAATGATGTAGAAGAAAAGGTTTTTACATGTGACACATGTGCAAGTGCAGAAGGTGTCTGCTCTGATATGTACGAGTCGTATAAACTGAAATCTGTGGTTTGAGAGCATCTGCATATATGACTTTTAGAATCTCTAGCTATAAACCAAATGTTGCCTGTTATTGTTATCAAGAGCATAAATATTTTATTATTATATGTCACAATTACATTAACATTATCAGGAAATTAGCTACCCTTATTATGAATATACCTTAAACTTTGTCTATAGTTTAACTTAAACGTAAAGAAATTTATCAAAATAACCATTGCCATTTTATTTTTGTGCAATTCCTATTAAATCTCTTGCCAAACTGTTTTTGCAGTGCAAACATTTTGTGGATCCAATAATTATGAAACAAGAAAATGTCACAAAATTACCTTACATTACCCTAGTTCAAAGATTTGATTGCAGGCACCAACAAAATTGGTGTCACAATCGCTTTAGTCAGAAGACCAAACTCTATGACCAATAAAAAGTGTGCACATAGCTATAAATTCACTGGTAGAAAAGTCTAATGCCAATTCCAAGTTAACTACCTTTGTTGCACAACAAATGAACAAACATAGGTAGGCCTTTTGCCATGGAGCCTTGTAAGGACAGCTGGACTTAATGGTACACAGGCCTGCATAATCTACTGCAATCTTGAAGGGTTCAGCCTGTTGTTTTCTTATGATTGGTACATTGCCCATCACTGGTTGACATTGTAAAGGCCTAATCTGGAAATATTTAATGCAGTGGTGCAAACAATGCAAGATATCATGCCTATCAGAATCCAATATTGTTATCTCAGTATACCTTGTAATGCCTGCAACCTGGGATGATGATTTTACTTGTGAAAATGCCAAATAATTAAATCTGTTAAGGTATATTTCTTATGGTGCAGAGCCATATGTTTGTGCTCAAAATGCAGGTTAAAATTATGTAGCCTACCCCATACTGTCATTGCCCCAACAGTATCTGTAAAGAGCCAATCTTACAAAGCTGTATTGAAATGTGCTCACCCTTCTACAAAGCAGACAAGTCATATTTGAAGGAGATTGCCTGGACATGGCAAACACACAGCTGAAAAGACTTAGTTCTGCTGAACTCACATTCCCAGTCAAACAAAAAGCCTGAGGGTCCCAAATGTTATGACTGAAAGAAAACGAGTATGCCAAACAACGAGAAGAAGCCTGGTTAAGCTGCTGAAATAAGTGATCAGAGTTGCTAACTCATCCGAATGAATTGCCACCTGTATGTGCAGCTTCAGTTTCTCCAGTACAGCAGGGTTATATACAACACTTAGGGTAGACTGGAGGGCAACAGTTCCACAGGCTCTTTCAATCAGGGGGGTCCTTACCACAAAGGCTGCTCTAAGAGTTGAGCAGGTAGCACACTAAGAAAGGTGCAGTCAGCAGGGTTGTTCTGTGACCTGATGTGGTGTGTGTACAATATTCTGCAGGAACAAAGGAATGAATCTCGCCTACATGTTTGGCAACAAAAGTTTTTTAACTAATGAAACATGTTCAGCCATGAAAGTACCACGTGCAAGTCTGTCCAGACCTCAATTGATAATGGAGTGATGTAAACATAAAGTGTAAAAATATGATATAGGAGACAAGCTATCAAGAGACAGGGTGGCCACACTTCGGAAAAACCAGGAAAAGTTGGGGAAATGTCAGGGAATTTCTCAATAAATAGAGGAATTTTAGGCAGAAATAGTTTAATTTTGTGTATGCATTATTTTTTTACTTTTGCTTATAAGTAATATCTTTTCCAGAATTCGTAATGATGATTTTTTTTTTTCTGATGTTGGATCGGCTGTGCAGTTAAAAACATTCTTCAGAGCATATATCAATAGGACTTGAGTTATATCTATACACGTGTTGAATCATATATCAATCAATTCCAGTTTTGTTAGACACATTCTTTTGTCAAATCTGATGGCATACGGTAAAAAAAAAAAATTAAAACTTCAAGGTTTTTGTTTTTAACAAAGGTTAATCAAATTTTTATTTTACTTGAAAAAAAATTTATTGTGCAACGAGAATGACGTAGTAATACTAACCAGCACACATTTTTTCTGTGATTCCTTAGTGGAAAGTGTATGAATTTATTCAAAGCTGTAGCAAAACTTTGTTTTGTGTCTGCAGCTTTGATCAGTGCACTACCAGTTGCTTTTTGGAAATTATTATGATATGCACACATATTAGTGCATTGCAGTTTTGTTGGTAATTTTGGTTGGAAAATTTATATTGAAGTATCTCTAAGCAGAAAAGTTTATATAATTAGTATATGAAGTGCGAACGTTTGAATTTGACACTGCCTTGTTTGTATCGACTTGATATGTGTATGTTACTTAATGTCGGATGATACGCCTATTGAACTTTTTTTTAGCTGGAATTTGCAGTGTTTTCTGTGTATGCATTCTATAAAAACTTGTCTGAAATAAAAAATAGTACTAATTTCAAATGGTCATATGATTACAATATATCATTGCTTTTGTTGGTAATTTTTTCAATTATTAAGAAAGTAATACAGGTAAGATTATAAAAGGACAAAACAATCTAACTAAACGAGATAAAAAAACAAGTAAAAGGTAACATAGCTCTTACTACAGTAACTAAACAACACAACTGGCACAACAAATGACTAGCACCTGCATCACGTTCTTACAATATAAGGTTTCAAATGGGTGACGTGAGATTTGCGATAGATGCGGCCAGACTGCAAAGAAACCAGCTGTGTTAACATGCAGAAACTTAGGGATCTGAAAGGTACCCACAAATATCAGTATAAATTTACCTACCACCAATATAATTTGAGAGGTTTGCAAGAGTGAAGTTCCTTGAAAGCACAGTGTTACCGACTGAAAAGTTTGGTGGGGGGGGGGGTGTTTCTCAGCTGATCAAGGCGGGAATTAATAGCCTCTTTGGCCTCCCCCAAACGATTATAAACATCGCCAAGCAACTTGTTGCACTCTGTATCAATGAGGGGTGGGGGAAGGGAGGTAGACCCCAAATGTTTAGCCAGGGGTGGCAAAAAGAACGCCCAAGATAGGGTAAGGCAGGAAAAACACAAGCGCAACCATGGGGTGAACTGTTAAATCTTACATTGACAATCTAATAAGTCCAGGTCCCAGGTGGTGTGGTGTCACAATTATGAAAGATCATGAGGCCTGATCTTTCCAACTGTTTTCCTTTCGGGAAGGTAAGGGCTGGAGGTGAAATTTTTGACAGCCCACTGTAAACACATGTCCCAAAAGACAGTGCAGGTGAAATATCTTGAGTTGTGCATGAGAATTTCAGCAGGTGCACTAAGGATCCTCCACACCTGCTCACTGAGCGCCTTAACAATAGTGGTAGCATTCATGTTACACATAGTTAATAGAATAATACATTTCGTAAAGGTGTCTGAAGAATCGAGATACAGGTTTTCACTCTTTTAGAACCCACAAGGGGTCCAAAGACCTCCAAATGGACTGTCATTCAGGGAGACTCGGGAAGCAGGACGACATCGTATCCAACGTTTGCTTGGCGAGCCTGCTTACACCGTTGACAGGCATCGCAAGATCTCTCATCACTAACCTCCTCCTTGAGGGTGGACCAAGCAACATGGTTAAAAAATTTCTGATAGGTCTTGCTCACTCCCTGGTGCCATCCAAACACGGAATCATGAAAATAGGTGATCACCATTGAGTGCAAGGCTGTAGGAACAAGAACCCTGCAAGCACGACCGATTTTCACCGTGAAATACAGAACTTCATTTTCTACCACATAAGGGAGGTTAACACCTGACCTTTAGTCACTCATCACCTCAGCACAACTTGGATCGCGAGATTTGGCCTCCGTAAGCTGGACAAAGAAAAGAAACCAGGAAACCCTTGAATCAAGTTTACTGACATAACAGGATTTTCCTCTTGAGACACCTCGAACTCCTCTGGGTCGAACATGTGTGATAAAGAATCAGCCACTACATTGTCGGACCCACGAACAAGGTGAACCTTGAAACAAAATTGGGTTAATCTTAAGACTTATCGACCAAACTTTCTCAGCTGTTGCGGATGATTAAGTACGCAACTAAGTTCCTGTTGTCAGTATATAATTTGCACTCCTTGTGCATAGGAGGCGACCTTTTCTAATTCGAAGATATATGCCAGTGTTTCCTTCTCATAAATGCCCATCTGTCGTTCAGCTTCAGATATACTATATGACAGGCAAAAGCTACTGGTGCCAAACCCATATCATTGTGCCAGGGAAGAAGCATTCACTTGGACCACAAACCTCTTAAAAATATCATGTAAATGTAGGACTGGAGGAGACAACAAAACATTTTTCAGTGCAACAAAGGCATATTACTGTTCTTCACCCCAAATAAATTTCACACCCTTTTCCTTAAACCCGTTCAGGGGGGCAGCCAACGCTGAGTAATGATCAATAAATCTAGAATAATACCCCATAAACCTAAGGAATTTTTAAACCCCCTTAAGGGTCTTAGGGCACTGGAAACCTAGTATAGGAGTGACACGTTTGGGATCAATGGGAAGCCTCCATTCACAAAGTAAATATCCAAGAAATTCAACTTTTTTGAATCCAGCTTGACCTTTTCTGGGTTCATGGTGAGCCCAACCTCTCTCATTCAGGTAAATACCTGCCTTATATGTTCTAGATGGGATACCAAATCATCGCTATAGATAATAATGTTATCAATTTAATTAAACTTGAACTTGAATTACAACAATACATCCAGTACGTGGGAAAAGGCTTGGCTCCAGAAATTCAAACCAGTTAGTGTCCTTGTAAATTCAAACTGACTCCAGGGAGTGCTGAATGTAGTATTTTTTCTACAAGAGGGATCAAGCTAACATTGGTGAAAAAATTGATTAAGTCAAGAACTGATAATATCCTAGCCTTTCCCAAGTGTTGCAGAGCACAATCGATGGTAGGGAGCGGAAATGGATCCTTGTGGATCTTCTTATTCACAAGTGAATGATTGACTACAAGACGGTACTTGTCGATGTCCCTCTTTCTCACAAGAAATCCAGGGGAGCAATCAGAATTAGAAGGGACAATAACCCCAGCTTTTAACAATCTATTGATAATTTCATGGAGGGCCTTCAATTTCATTTAAAATGGCAGTCGCGGAAGGGAATGACATCTGTAAGGGTGAACTTGTAAGGGAGGATGTCACATTTGCCTATATCCGGCGTAATTACATCACTGGATTCCAGCCATAATTGTTCCAACTCTCACAGAAAATCAGCCTCATTATACTGACTGACCTCAGCAGATGACACAGAGGCAAAGGAATCCTCCGCCTGAAGCCCTAATGGATTTTTGGGGCAAACCCGAATGAAGAAAATCCAATTTAACAGAGGTCCAACTTTTCCCAAGGAAATTAATACCCAAAATTAGGTCTTGGGTAAGATTGGGATTCACCCAGAACCTGAATGGCCATGAAAACCTCCCAATTTTGAAATGGAGATCAAGTACATGACCAGATTTCAATATCTCTACATTAGCAACACAGAGACAATCCCAGAATTTTACCAACACAATGTTCAGAAACAAATTGTACCAACACAATGTTCAGAAACAATTTTCAATTCAAGGGGATGACCGAAGAAACTATCAGGCTAAACGACCAGGGCTAAAAATTTCTTCTACTGCACGTGGCTGTAACCAAATATTTTTTAATTTTGCGCGGAGTACTGAATATGGAACTGGCAGCCCCGTGCTTTTGACCAGTTACATGTCATTTCCTGACTGTGATGCACATTGACAGAAACGACAGACATGCCCAGCTTTGCCACAGCAAAAGTACCGTCATTCTTCATAATTACGCCTACTGAATTGACAGCCACAACGTGCGCAATTGGCACAACGTAAGGCTCTAAATTGCCTAACCTCTCGAATAGGTGATGAACACCCTGACGCTCCTGCCACAGCCTCAGAGCGGAGCACAAACTTAGACACAGAAAGAACATGTTTTTATTAGCTAAAGTGGAAAGACAGCTTAGAATTTTAATAGCCAAGGTTCGCGACTTGGGCCGTTAACAATGAACAATTAGCGTTAATTATAGAAGATAAATTATCCACAATTGCGCTCGTTAGTTCCGTTTTTGAAAGCAATACACACAGCCTCATGGAAATTTTGAATAGCCTGAATAAAATCACACAAAGGCTCAGCCTCCCTTTGCGGACGATAAACCAATTCCACGTAATGTGTGCTGTTTAAAACCAGAGAAAGTGCCACCCAACAAGGAGGCCAGTTTCTCCTATAGTAATTAGAAGATAAAACCCTTGACCTTTACAGTCAAGGCCCTAAGCAGGTCTACCTCAGAACATAGCTTAAGCCGTAACACCTTGCTGACAGACAAAAAAAAATACAAAATCTGAACCGGATCTAATGATACCAAGGGGGAAATGTTATCCAAGGACTTGTATACAAGTTTAGTGACGGAAAAATTTTCTGACATCCACTCACCCCCACCACAAGTTGCCTGGAGAACAAAGCTGTGGAAACTTCCTGAGCTGCGAACTGCGATTTTTCTCAATTCAGCATCATTAAGGCCCTCCTCCACTGTGATGCCGGAGTCACACTGGAACTCCACTGATGTCTCACGTCACAATCTGTAAATAAATCCTACTTGAAGACTCAAGGTGTTGATAACATGTAAAGAAACACATCAATCAATATATGTAGTATGCAGACAACAAAAATATATACAATTCAAATAATGCAAATCAATGTACACTGCCAATAAATATCAAAGGCCCTAGCATCTGAGATGCACCAGCAGTGTCTGTATAGAATAAATATTGCAGTGACCCACAACAATTTATGACCAAGTTCTTAATCTTGAATCCATCAAAATGAAAAAAGCAGTCGAAAGGCATAAGGCTCTGTACCAATAGGTTTTAAAACAGAAAATAATTATTAAGTAAATATACCAAGTAAAATTTATATAACAATTTATTTAAATTAAGCACAAATGAGCTGATATCATAGAGACCAATTACATAATCTCAAAAAAAAAAATATCATTATAATAGAGCATCAGTATAAACAAACACATGGTGCCTCCATATACACTTCTTAAGATACTCCACTTTAATAAGGTATTTTTACATTTAAACACCGCAGAAAAGCTTTATAAATAGCACAGCAAAACTGAATTACAAAATGTACAGTAATGAAGCTACTAAACTTGCTTCTTTATAAAATAACCTGATTTAAAAAAAGTGCTAACAAATTACATAATAGCATCATCTCTGCGAACACTCCAACTGAGGTAAATATTTACAGTCTCCTTAAGGCAGACAACAATTCTTGCATTGTACTAGTTCAGGTCAGTTAACACACCGATGCAATGCATCCACGGTCAAGTTCAATCAACAAATGAGGCACCTCGCCAGAAATATGTTTCAGCCATTTCCCATTTACTATAATTAAAAGGTATATGCATTCCACAAAAATCTCTGATATTATACAGATTTTTTGCGTATAGTACGTCTCTCACAGCCAAAATTCCTCGCAATATAAATCATCTGTGCAGCAAGTTTAAAACACACCAGTAGTAGTAGTAATGGGGAGTCTTGCACAAGGGCATCGGGCATAGGAACATAGGAGCCGGCCGCTGCTGTCTTGTTATGTCACTGTCCGCTATGTTATTTCCCTTAGAATTTCCCTTTTTTTCTTTCAAAATCGACCAAAATACCCAAAAAATTTCCCTTTTTCCCAAAAAAAATCCCATTTTTCCCGGATCAGGCGTGAGGGATTAGTGACCTCGGTCAGGGATCAGTGACTCAGGGGTCAGGAGAGCAGAATCTATTACCTTTGGCCCAAAAAGCTAAAACATTAAAAAAATTAACCAAAAATTACAACAAAAAACTTACTATTAAAAATTATTTTAAAAATATTAAAACTATTATTAAAATTTATTTAAAGAGTATTTTAAAAATACTTAAATTTACCAGAGGACATCCCTAGCCAATACTCGTTATGCCATGTTGGGAGGCAACCACGATCTTGGTAGGCGATCACCATCTTGGTATACATTATCCATCTGCCATATCGGAAGCCAATGACCATGACCTTGAAAACAAAACTCGAGAAAATTGCATAAAAGTCAGCAAGCATAATACATTACAGACTACTACCATCATGTTAGACGCAGACTACCTCAACCTTAACCCCATGGCCTTGAAAATAAAAAACTTGAGAAAAATGCATAAAAGGCAGCAAGCATAATACATTACAGACTACTACTGCCATATTACATGCAGACTACCTGGACCTTGACCGTATAACCTTGAAAATTTAAAAAAAAAACTACAAATAATAAAAAATTCTCAAAAAAAAAAAACAAATAGTTCACAAACAATGATTATTAAAAATTTATTCTTTAAATTACTTAAACAATTAATTGAAAACAAAAATTAAAAAACTTGTATTTCCGAATATCTTCTAGCACCACCATTAGTCACATTTGTTCCATCCCAGCAGACTACTGACTCCCTTGCCTCCACTCCCCTCACATATACTCATTCTACCATCAATTTTTTCATTCGGCATTTGTTTACATTCTACTGGGTGCAGCCATCTTTGTTTATATATTACTGGAGGCCACCATATTTGTTTTTTTTTTGTTCATAATTTGTTTATTCATTACTGGTGGCTGCCATCTTGGTAGGCAGCCAACATCTGAGTAGGTAACGACTATTGCAATTTTCCATTCTATGTTTAGATATTTTTTTTCCAATCACTAGTATAGCTACGTGCATGATGTATGACTTTGACTACACACGTAATTTATTATATATTGTAAAGACATATTGTTGTTATTGAAAACTTACAGGCCAACAGGATACGGCACACAAAAATTAAGGAAAACAAATAATTTTATAATAATAATTTATTATTATTTTGTAAATACATTTTCAGAAGAAAGCACTTCATCACATCATCTGATATAACCGGTATCCTTAAGTGCACTAATGATCGAAACCACCTCTTTCATGGTCGAGTAATCCCCACATTGTTGCCTATGAAGCAAATATTTAAGTCTGTCTACAAGTTTGTTGGGATCTTCGGTAAACATATCATCAGTATACTCAAAGTCTTCTGCCTTCTTCACAACACTTGTCGAAGGAAAATCGTTGGGAAAATGTGTGGGACCGTCGAGAGAATAATCATCTTCAACACTATCACTATCATCATAGTCATCATCAATGCTGTCTTTATGATAGACTTCACTTCCTGCTGCATCCTCAATATCAAGTTTACTTTTCTGTGTAGCAGGAGTTGTATGTTCATCAGTATTTAGAGCTGATGTCCGTTTATTTTTAAGTTTTTCAACTTCACACGAACATCTTGCAAGTGTACCTTCCAGATAAACCGACTGTACTGCACCTAGTCCGACTTTAGAATTAACTGTGGCACCATTATTGCCTTCAGAAACAGTATCCATCGATGTAGCTGGAGGTATTGATGGCATCACTTGCTGGATCCCAGTAGACGAACCCTTTCGGCAGACAGTAATGAACTGATTGAACCCACGCCTGTACCTTCCCCTATGTAGCAGACAGTCATTAACGATTATCAAAAATCCGTATATCTCTTTCCAGCACAAGGCACACATATCTTTAAAATATGATGGAGGCATATCCGTATTAACATGATCGTAAACTTGCCGTAAATTCATATTGTCTATGCGAAACAGCACCAACATGTTTGCATTGACACGAAGCAGTTGTTTGGGTATGCGCGAATAAGTCTGGCCAAGGTACACACAGTCAACGTTCTCATGTTGACACATGCTAAAGTATTCTTTAACGCAAGTTTGTTTCTCGCATGCAATGTCGTCAAAGACAAATATCGATTTTCACAGTGCTTCACTCGGAGGTACGACGACTTCGTTATCACTGCATGGGAAATAACCCATGCCAACCACAGCTTGCAGTACTCATGCCATTTGCTGGTATTTCGGTTACTGAAGTGATATGGATTATAGATACATATTCTCAAACCTAAGGCCGTTCTCATCTTCCAGCAGGCTCAGGACGCATGTCTTGCTACAACCTGATAGTCCCACGGTAATGCAGTGCACAGTATTCAAAAATAGGCTTCCATGTCACGATTCGTGGGAGATAGCTTCATGTTCAGCATAAATGTGTATGGTTAAAGTAACATCTTGCTTGGCGATCTGTATGTTACCACTGCAATCTTCTGGAGCATGCAGAGGTGGAGGCGGAACATGCGGTGCTAACTGCGGAGCTAATTGCGGAGGCGGTGCAGATTGTAGTTGCAGAGAACCAATGCTATAAATGTCAGAATGTATCATCAAAATATCACTCCATGTAATCTGCCTGTGGCATAAATCACATTCAAATGTCACATGTGAATTGTTCATCTTGCAGGTTATTTTGTATAGTCGTAAATTCCGTAAAGCTGTCAATGTTTTACCGCAGAAGTGGCACAGCAGATACATCATTGACATTTTATGTACGTACTGTTTCAAGTCATGAACAATACTGAAATGAAAATGCATAAAGAGCATGTATTTATACTTTGGTGAAAACTCTATTATAGACTCTGCAGTGGTGGCAACTAGTTAGCGATGATGCAGGTTCACTGCTCCTTGATCGTCGAGGACAAAAGGCAGCCCTTCATATTCACAATTCATCTTTGTGGTATGGGAGCACTCTGAGAAAACCCAAATATTTGTTCACCCGGAGGAAAACAAGGTCGAGGTAGTCTGCATGTAATGTGGCAGTAGAAGTCTGTAATGTATTATGCTTGCTGATTTTTATGAATTTTTCTTAAGTTTTTTATTTTCAAGGTCATGGGGTTAAGGTTGAGGTAGTCTGCATCTAACATTATGGTACTAGTCTGTAATGTATTATGTTTGCTGACTTTTATGCAATTTTCTCGAGTTTTGTTTTTTAAGGTCTTGGTCATTGGCTTCCGATATGGCAGATGGGTGATGTATGCCAAGATGGTGGTCGTCTACCAAAATGGTGTAATGAGTATGGGCTAGAGGTGACCTCTGGTAAATTTAAGTATTTTTAAAATACTTTTTAAACCAATTTTAATAAATTTTTGTGAATTTTTTTTTTTTTTTTTATGTTTTGGATTTTTTGGCCCGAAAGTCAAAGGTCATACGTTCGTCTCTCCTGACCCCTGGGTCGCAGATTTCTGACCCTGCTCTGGGAAAAAAGGGAAAAATTTAGGGCATTTTGGTAGATTTTGGAGAGACAAGGGAAATTTTGAGGGAAAAAGTATGGCGGACAGTGATATAACAAGATGGTGGCAGCCGGCTCCTGTGCTTCTATGCCCTGTGCCCTTGTGCCAGACTCCCCATTTTCCTACTACTCACTCATTTTACTATGTTGGGGAGTTGATTTCCTTGTCACATGTTAACTTGAAGTATTGTGCATAAATACAAACATTTCTTTTCAATTGTTTACATGTAAAGTGTTATAATTATTGTGTGGTATTAAGAGTGTTTGCAGTATTTACACAAGTTGAATAGATTTGGTCTATACGTGTGTTATCAGCACTAGATAACAAAGGAATTATATTTGCCGCTTCCATTGGTAACGTAATTTATACTCATAGTATATGCCTGGGAAGTAAGTGTAATTAATTGTACTATGAAGTATTGCATGTGACTCTGTGAATTTAAGGGCATACATACTACTGCAACTAGCCATATAAAATGCAGACAACTTAACCAAATTAAACCTAACTTCACAGTGGGTGGATGAACCGACGCAAGCGTACTTATACTTCTTCTAACACACTATCTCGTGTTGGCACATTTTCTCCCTGTAATCACATATTGTGAAGTTAGGTTGAGTTAGGTCTTCTTGCATTTAATGTGGTTAAGGAACCCAAATGATATGTAATTAACGTACATTTTGTGCATTTTACCCAACAATTTCCCTGATTTGGTAGTATGTATGCGAATATTATGCTCCTAGTAAATTTGTGTTCTATGTGATAAGTAATGTCAATATATACCATTTTCTGGGAAGTTTTTTGAAAAGCCCTAATTCTGGATAATTACCCTATTTTGTTTTAGTAAATAACAAATTTAAATATTCTGAAATTCTAGGTAAGCTGGGCACGAAACATCCAAAGCCTAAATGGCAAGGCCATCTTTAGTACAAATAGGCCAGTATGACTTGCAATGCAGAACTACTAAAGTGCATATTGCCTGTGCTTGCAGACTGCCTCGTTTGACAAAGTCCAGAACATCAAATTAAGAAGGTGTTAAATTATTTAATTTGTCGATGTGAGTAAGAAAGCAAAGGAGATGATCCACTCACCTCAAGGGAATCCAAACTATGATTTTATGCAATTAACAGTTTATTTTTATAAGAGGGTAGAAATTTTTAACTCTCCACACATTCCAGTACTTATTCAAAGATTAAAATGTGCATGACTACAATAAATTATACACATATATCAAATGCACATACATTCAGTGGTATAAAATTCACCAAAATTGCACTTTGTTCATAAAGTATACTAAGTTGCACTAAGGTTATATTTTTGTGCATTTTTACTGAACTAACAACAGATTTAGTTTTCTTTTAATAATTAACAATATTAATTGTTGTAAATTCTTTTTTTTTGCTACAATTTTTTATAATTGCAGAAATATACTAAATCTGATATATATTAATGTGCCATTGTAACTGTCAGTAGTCCAGAGTCCTTAATGCAAACCAAATATGGTACATAGAAATTGTATAAATTGCTTGCTGATATGACTTTATATTAACATGTAATTTCACAACTATTCAAAGGTACAATTTACATTTATATACACTAAAATTGAATGGATTGGTCGTGTATGAAGGCCATTCTGTTATATAGATTAGGACACCAAGATAAAATAATTTAAGACTTGCAGGTTACACAATAACTCTTGGTTAAAAAAAAGGATAATTAACATGTAAAAAAGGGAAAAAAATTAATTGCAACCAAATGTAGTTTTTACATGTTTACCTGGTGAAATGTACTGTGGAAACTTGAGTATGTCCACACAGCAATGTAGGAACCACGTACGCAAGTTTACACATGTAGCATAATCTCTTGGACCCATTGCGTGTACCCTTTTGGGAGAAGATGCCCATCACTGCTATCAAATATATTCATGGCACATGCAATAGTTTGAGTACTCGAAAGGTTATCTTCTTCTCAATGAAGTACCTCACCTTCAAAGTTGAAAGTGCAATACATCCGTGGAACACCATAGTTGGCTCTGTTACCTTTGAAGTTACTGGTATCTTGCTGCCATCGTTTTGCCAAAAAAATGATATGTAATGGAGTCGCACGATGCGGAAAATGCTGCTGGAATGGACATTGAAAGGCTCTACATTTACGTTGAACTTCATCTTGAATTAACAACATTTTGATGTTTTCTGCAAACGTTTATTCGGCTATCTTGTTCTGTACCATCGACGACGGAATGGCCAATGGAGTGACAGTCAAAGCAGTACGTCACGCTGTAAACAAGTCACATATGGCATTGTGATGTCGGGCATCACCAGTTGTAAGTTGCCTACCATGTGACGGGAGTTGTTTAGAAATCTAGATTGTTATTCTTGTATAACTGCAATGGTATGTTTCCAAATGTGTGTTCCACATTCAAACTTTATGTACTATTTGCCTTCTACAGCCTCTAGACGTGTGTAATAGAAATTATGAGATATTCTGTATATGGAAAATATTTGTTTACATCACAAAATATGCATTTTGGCTTGGATGTAATTCACGTTAAATTGAATGTTGTGTTGACAGGTTTTCTCTCTCTCACATGTGTCTGTGTGCATGCATATATGTGTAACTAAATATATAAATTATATGATTCGGTGATGCTTTATTAATCAAATTCTTAACTTCCTCTTTAAGTTTTATAAATGAAAACATTGTGTTAATTGAGATATTGATGGGTACATGTTATATGTATTGTATTTCTTTTAGGTACTGGTGCAGAACTTTACCGAAAGACACCTTCAGGTGACACTACTAAAACATCCATGATACATCCAAATGTGTATCCAACACATCATTTAAGTGTGTTATCCATCCCACCAAATCACACATGGATTACATCTCTTGGACCAACTGGAGGTTTGTATGTTTTGCAGGTCTTTTTATTGTTTAGATGTATTCCTTGCGGGTGCTCAAAATCTGCACTCTAATTTCTCTTTTTTTTATTAATCTTAAAATATGTTATATCCATAGTTTTCTTGTGTTATATTGTATGATAAATAATAGACATGGTTAGGCTTATGGCTATTTCCATGCATTTAAGGCTCGACGGAATTAACATTAAGTAAATTAATGTTAATTAACAGCACAAACATATTTGTAGGAGTTAACTTGTTTTCTTAAGAAATATAGAGTTTTATTATTTATCATAATTGTTTATTACCATCTTAATTATTTGCATCTACCAATTGTACTTCTGTTTTATTAATTTGGTTTGTATTAATTAATAATTTTTGGGATGGGGAAGTAAAATTGCATGTTAGCAGTTTTCATTTTAATTTAGTAAGAAAATGTTGGGATTACAGTACAACTGTATATTTTTTCTTTGCTAGAAATCTATAAGGCTAATTCTTACCTATGTAGAGGTCTTAAACACTACAGGTGTTCCAACGTCAACTGTAACCACAATTCATCTTTGGTAGAAAAGCACATGCTAAAGAAGAAACTAATGGTTTCATCGTGTTAATTGCCAGATTTAGTCAATCTTGGAATGCATTGTAAATTGTAATTTATGGTATATGTATAAATGTAAATTTCTAACTTGTTTATAATGTGTTGTGTATGCATTATTGTTTACTCTGTTAAACAAATTTTGCTGTAGATGTATCTGTGGAAATTTGGTTATTGGCAAATTTACAGATGATGGTGTACCGAAATGATATAGTTTTTAGACACTCAGTTTTAAAGCCCCAGTGTGGTTATTGATCAAACATTAACTAGTTGTCTTAATCTCTCATAAATAGTGTAGTTCCTCATGTGGTTATGGTCAAACAATTATAATTTGTATTGTGAAATATTCTGTAATTAAATTAAATGCAAATTCTTTCAGTAGGACTCAGATAATTTTTACAGACATTATATGCACACTACCCAAAAATGAACACCTTGAAGAAAGTGCATGATAAATATCATATTTGCATATGACACTATGAGAGGGCAGGACATGCAATCAATAACACCATGCTGGGGAAAAATCAAGAATCAGATATTGTCCATCAAATGTCTGAGATGTCTTGGCATTTGAGCATCTGCAGAGTGGATGTTGATGAAACTGGATGTTCTTACCTGAGAATTGTGCAACATTTTAGATGATAAATTTTACAATTCATCAGTTTTAGTGCTTTTAAGCAAAGGAAAGTACTGTGCAACAAAACCAAGTGTAGCTCCGGGTGGAGGTGGTAAGAGCGGGTGGTCGCCTCATGACATCATGGAAGTGATATCAGTAGACATGAAGGCAAATCCTTCCCATACACTTTGTTCAAAATGTAAGAGACTGCCAGTACCAACCGGATAAGACACTTGTTTTACCTTAATAGAGCACAGTATATACAATATTGTTGATTATAACTTACAGGAACCATTTTATTTCTTGATTAATAACTGTTAGAATGCTATAAACTAGGGTTGTGCAAGATCTCGAAACTCGAGAAAAATTTCAAGAAATACGGCATTCTCCAACAGCAAGCAAGAAAATTTAATTTCTCGAAAAAACGAGAAACTTTTCGTGCCAATAAAATTTTTTTACAAATGGTAATAAGCAGTTACCATTATTTGTTTGTTGAATACACAAGTGTGCAATGAAGTTTTCAAGGCACTTCATGCATGACTTTAAACAACGTGTTCAAGCACATTGCAAGCTTGAAACAAAACAAACATTCTAGTGTGACAGCCAGATGATGGTTATCCTGCTTTATGTAGCATGAGATACTGTATTGAATAATGTGTCATTAAACAAACAGTTATTAAAATTAATTAATTTCATAGTGACATAATAAATTACGCATTAAAGGCATTGACCAGGAGGTCTACACCTCATAAACAAATTGCCAACTTGCCGAGTTGTGTGCTGATATAAGAAGTAAATTTTACGTCTTGATATTAACACAGTCAAATATTTATAACATAAAGGGAACATCCATATAAGTGAATCATGAACCCAATTCTTCTTTTCGGAAACTACTACCAGTAAGTTTACAATAAAAGAACAAAAAATGAACACAGTGATGAATGAAAGGTTATTGCCTACTGCGCAAGCACAGTTTCAAAAAAATCTTACGAGAAAAATATATCTTTAGTAGAAATGAAATGGAATAAGTTGTTTATCATTGTAACTAACCAAATTTAACAATTAACAATCAACTACTATTTAATCATGTGATAGGCGATCACATGATTTTTAAAAATACTAAAGGCTGGTCACAAATATGTTAATTAACTGAAAATTTCCCATTCTCGTCTTGGTTCTCACAAGAGAAATTTTTTTCTTTCTCGGAAATTCCTCAAAGCACAAATCTTATTCTTGCACAACCCTACTATAATCATAACATCACTTCCTCCACTCAAAACATGTTGCCATCAGAGGTGCATTTCGCTTTAGTAACATCACTTGTGCTGTCACTTTCACTACCGCCGATTCTACTACTGTAGCCGGGAGACGTCTGGGCACTCAGTCCCCTCCTACTGCATGGACCGGTCTGTAGCGGAGCGGCAAGACAGTGGCCCGGCAGTATACGTGCAGACATAAAAACATTCAGTGTTGTGCCATGAGTAACTGCAAATGCAGAAGTGGACACGAAGACGTATGTTTCTAGAAACAGCAGATAGCAATGCTCTTGTGACAGTGTGCGCTGAATAATGTCTTTACCTTCTGCATGTGTTGTTCGACAGTAAAAGTATTTATATCACAACTGTCATACTAATATTATATTTTATATTAAATATAAATAAAATAAACCAACATGTCTTCGTACCTGCAATGTCTTGAGCACAAACGTGTGACCTTAACTTTAATGCCAACAAACAAACGTACTTAATACTATAACAATAGAGTTTGTTTTGAATCTGTTTGCCTACACTCTACAATATTATTCGCAACATCCCGGGTATGGCATGGTTTTTTATTTAAGTTAGGTTATAAGTTAGTCTGTAAGCAGTCTCCGGATTAGCTTTCCAGCATAAAACTGGGGGACGTTATTAAGCCCTATACAACACAATACAATATTCGCAACATTACCATATAGTTGTATATGAATAGTGAGAACATGCGAATGGTAAACTATTGTCCCATACATCCATGGTACTGATCTTACATTCGCTCACGAAACAGTCAAATGCGTAGGGATGTCCCCAACCTTGTATAGTATTGACACTAGACGTTCCTATATTTGCCACCTGCCATGTGGTATTATATCCGTACAATGTATCGGTTAAGTGCTTCTATTATGGATCAGGAAGTTTACAATGTAAACACTGCAGTGTGGTAATTTGGCAGGCATATAATTTCAAACTTGTAGTAGTTAATGCTTTTAAAATTGGATTACATATTTGCAAATTCTTTGATTAATACTCATGAAAAAGTTTACTCTTAATGAACATTGTGTTTAGAATAACTTGTACTGGCATAAATCGTAGAAAAATGTTACAAATTATTTTATCATAAAGGCTACAGAAATGTTTTACAGTGATTCCACTGTGCTGCAAAAGCCATAATTATCTGGACACATATCTGTACTTATGACATTCCATTTGCACATCATTCGGAGGTTTAGATATAATACATTAACCGACGAAATCCTTAAAGCCTTTGTATATTAACCTGTAACAATTTACTGTTAGTTCTGTGGGCTTTTTAATTTGAACACCTAGACCTGGTAGACCACACATTTACATAACCTACCATTAAACACAAAAAGAATGCTTGCACGTGCAGGTTAATTGGGTGGACATTGTAAATAAATGGGTATTAAGTTGTATAGTATAATATGTTGTAGCTGCACCATTATTTCATTTGTATTATTTTGTTTGGTCTTTTATAAACACTGTGTATTTATGGTTCTCTCACTGATCGCCGTATATTGCTCTTGCAGTTACCCTTTGAAGTGACTCACGTAGACAACCGTTTTTCGCCTCCTCATCACAACATATAATGACCGACTTTATAATTTTGCATTCTCTACTTTGACAACTTTTCCGTACCTCTGTGAACGTCCTTCATCCTCCATTACCTCATGTATAACTGAGCCCGCTGTAACTGATGTTTCTGGAATAGATGATAGCATGGCCACACCTGCGTGCATGTCCCCCCCCCCCCCCCCCGCTTAGCTTACCCTGATTAGCTTACCCCGCTTCCCCGTTCTCAGACATGCCAAGACGTCTCCCAGCTATAGTACTATATAGGTTCAGCAAAACTTAAGGAATCTTCTCCTCTATCAGTCCGTTATCAGTCTGTTATTTCCACAATAATCATTTTCTAATTTTTTAATATGATCACATTATTTTTTCCAATCGGCTGGTGGAATACTGTCTATTGCCAAATGAGTCAATTGCAGAATGTCCGAATTCGCTACGTTAACATTTTTGTTAGCAACACAAGATTTTACCATACTCCAGATGTACTATATAGGTTTAGATCACAATGCTATGGCGGTAATTGAATAATTGTGTCCTTGGGACGTAAACAGTTTGACTGTGTTAATGGGAGGTTGCTGATGTAACCAAACCTTTACAACCAGCTCGAATTTTCTCTTGCCGGCAGATAAAACATTATTTATCAGCAAACTTCTTATGTTGGTAATAATAAGCGACATAGTTGGAGATTTGTTTCCATGCACACTATGGTATGGAGCTTTATCAAAAACAATGCTTGGGGATGAAATGTTGGGACGTAGTTGTGTTTCACACCATTTCATGAAAGTGTTGCTATTCTTTTCATCATGATATTCTCCTTTTTTAGTTTTGGTTTAAGTATAAATTTTGCACCCTCGATGAAGCCATTTTCACTACCTGTGTGAACTATTAATTCATCGCTGGTCTGTATGGTTGTTTTTGTACACTCCTACTACATCATTATGCTGCCAACACTTGTTCACAATGTAGATAGAATGAATCCATGTCTCATCAAGGTATATTACAGGAATGTACTTTCTCCTTGTCTCTCATTTTCCCTTATAGTTTGGAGGTATTTCGCTCACCATGCTACAATCTTTATATATATATATATATATAAAGAATAACTGCTTATTTTTACCTTTTTTGAACTTGAAATCCATTGATTTGATTAATATTTTCAAAGTTTCTCTACTATTTCTGAAATTAATTTCTTTTGCCAACACTGCCCGCAAGTTTTCTAGAGTGGGTATAGTTTTTTTAATTACACAAAACTCTTGCACTTTTCTTCACACCACTCCAGCATCAATTGAATCGAACTGGCTGCTGATCCAGTGAAGATAACAAATATGTATACTGCAAGTCACATTGACATACAATGGCTGTAATACTTATAACTTGTGGGTAAATGAGCGTGACACGAAACTGGATGGGAAACAATACTAGTTTCCACAACTAACACCACTTTATAACTGACGTAACTGTACACACAAGTTGTAGATAAGGCCGCTTCCTCGCTATTGGCTGGAAGAAGATGAGGCAAACTGTAGTGTAGGGAAGGGTGTTGTGTGTGAGAGAGGAGGAGAATGTTAGTTCACATTTTTCCCAGGGCTTCTATGAAGTTTGTCAAGCTGTACACCTGCCCATACGCTTTATTATAAAAACTGTTTCATAGAGATGCACAAGGAGAATGTAGCATGGTACAAACAAGCAGCCATAGTGTACTGCCCGCAACCGCAAGATAGACAGGAGGTAGTTCAACATCAACGATGCCAGCTAGGATTATTTATCAGTAACAGTTTGTTTGAAGTTTGGCTGCAACTATAGTATTCCACTCACACTTCCCCACTTAGCTACCAGTTTACAGTGGTGTTGAGGCAGGAGCACCTGGAGGGTTAATGGTGAACTGTTGTGTCGATTGATGAGGGAAGATTCTGCCTTGATATTTATGATGGTGGTTTTCATTTGCAGCATTGTTCAGGTCAGCGAAACCTTCTACACCGTATAATGGGACAATCTTTTAATGGCATGTTGTGGGGAACCATACGCTGGCATGTCCATTTGTCTCTGGCATCTAAGGAATATTTAACAGTGAATGAAACACCTAAAAATTTATAACCCTTCCTGCTGGTATTCTTGCAACTACAGTAAGGTGTATTATTGTAGCAAGATGATCCACACTGACCCATTGCTGGTGCCATCCAAGATTCTATCTGACCCTGGTCAGCACAATCACCGACCTGTCACCTAATTGACCATGTTTGGGACTGGATTAGATGTCTGGCAGGATTTTGACACCAATGATAACTCTTGCCCAACTGCACTATCAAGTAGAATTTACATTGAACACTATTCTGTAGGAAGATGTTTATCACTTTGATTGTTGTCATTTTAGATTTGTGACCTGCATTGAATAAAATTTCCATGCTTTGGAACAATGGCTTCATGGTGTTGAGGTGGTGGCATGTATTGCATGGATGTATCTTGTAATTATTCATTTACAAATACTAAAATATTTTTTATTTAACAGTACTGATGTATTTCATGTATCTTTTATTGGTTTCAATCAGCAGAATTATCACTTCCCAATCATAGGAAAGAGGTATAAAGACAGTTAACTGTTTAATTCTACATGTTGGCTTGTAAAAATGTACACAAACGATAAATGACAAAACTTTTTATCAAGACTAAAAGTTGCCTTCAAAAATAACATTCAATAACCAAAGAGAAATGATAACTGACCAATGACAGCTCAATTATAATGGTGGCTTGCATAATTTACAAATAGACAGGTCAATCATGGAGGTACAAGTACCCAAGACCACTTCACATAATAGGTACTGCAATGTGATTATAAATTATAGCTTTTGTACACTTATCTCTAAAATGTTGCAATTTTGTGTAGTGGGCATAAATTTTAAGATATGTGAAATTTTAGAATTTGTAAAATTCTAGCCAAAAATTGCTCTGAAAAATGGTGACACCTTGTGTTTGGAAAGTTATCATGGTCAGTAAAGTCATGTATGACAATTTTAACGTGATTTTTTTTTTTTTAACACACATTGTTTTTTAAAAAATCATCCATTTTAGAGGGTTAAGAGGAGAGTGAACCTGCGCATCTAAGATCAAGAAGCAAGGGAGCAATACGGGCAACATGAACACGCACGCCTAGTGCCTTATCGCTCCTACGCGCAAGGCGTGCAGTGTTTCCGTTGTGGTCCTGTACTATGCAAATCAGATCTGTAACAGTGGGATTTTATTACATCCAATGAAAGCCTACGTCCATATGTTTGTACTTTTCTCTTGCCGCATAAGGAAACTGCATAGGCAAGCTTCAAAAATGTGATATTTGACCATTTTCACAATTTTTTTTCTCCATGAATATATGTTAAAAGTAAAAACATAGTCATAGATAATAGTTTTTTACCTTTTCTAGCAAAAGGTCATGTTTAGAGAACATATATTTACAGAGATATGCGAATACATGCAAACAACAATTTCACAAAAAATAATGTTTCACTTCTCACTCTTCTTAATTCTTTTTATTGAATCAGCCTTATATGGAAAAGTACAAATTCAAGTACAAAATTAAAACATTTTTACGGGAAAGAGTAAGGTTTCAATACTTTGAAAAATATTTAAAGACCATGGCTATGCGAACTTATAAAAATATTCAGGAAAGACTAAAAAGTTGTTATTGGAGTTTGTAAAGATTTATGGAATAGCATTTGTTTTGAAAATTTCAGGCAATTGTGTGGTTGTTAGTATTTTATATTGATAAAAACAGTTTTAACTAAAATGCAGTATAGATTTTTTGGTAAGAGTTTTTGTAAACTTTTTCTATATAAATTTTTTATGATAGCCTCATGTGTTAAGGTGCTTTTAATTAATGTTCTAAATGAAGTTTTGGAGAAAATTTATGTAACGAAATGTTATTGCTCAGTGAAATTCATATGTGTGTTTGTAAACTCAAACAATATAATATACAATCAGTTCTGCCAAACCATGCATATCTTTGATTTAATATTTAATAGTACGGTGTGTTTAAACTCTGTCTTATGATCCTTTTTTATTTTCTCTGCTGTACCGTTTAGTCACAGTTTTTTGTTTGGCGCTTCTGATATTTGGGGTTTCGCCTCGTATGTGCAGCCAGGCGTGGCTACAACTTTTTGTCAGGAAAGGTGGAAATCAATTGTATATGTTTTTTTCCTCTTATCATACCAAGTTTATTCAAAGAGGATATTATCACAAAAATGGTAAAGAAATTACTTGTTTAAATCTTACTTCCACAGTTGCATCTGTGTCAGAATTACTCACACTTGGGAAGGTTACTGATGAATTTTTCCAGGGCAGTTTTGATTTTATCGGAATCCATTGGCTTTACATTGGCCAGTGTAAGTTGCTGCCTTGAGGGTTGCTAGCATCAGGGGAAAACAGAGAAAATCTGAAAAAGTCAGGGAATTATCACAGAATTTAGACAAAATAGTTTAAAGTGTGTTTAATAAGAAAATTAATATTGGATTTTAGCACTACCACAACCACCACCACAACATCCCATCTTATAAATTGTACTATTATAGCCTATTCTCAGATTCGTCACACTTTTTTAATCAAGTCTTTGAAAAATCACCCCTATATATGTATAACGTGTTTAGTTGTTTCCTAAATATGCCATGTATCACAAGCATTTTATACTTCTGTTAGCATAAAATTACCTTATAATTTTCATTAACTTGATCTTTCAATTATATGTTATCTATAAATATTATTTGATTTATAATTAATAAGAATAAAAACAGGGAGAATATAAGTGTGTTGGTAATGAATGGTAAGAAATAGTTTGTATGGAAAGTATTATTAAAGTGAGTGTGCACGAGTGCAGTGCGCTGTCTCATGGTGTAATTTCTATACTTCATTAAACTTTGTTTGTATGAGGCGGAGGAATATCCTGTAGGTAGAACTTAAACAGGGCTTAAGAAAAGTCTGAACTAACTGTGAATGGACTATACTTATTCTACCTTCATAGGAAGATTTATGAGCCTGGGGACAATTTTGTTGTATGTTTAACTGCAACTATTATTACATATATTTTCGGGCTGTATTTTGATGCAACGTGCATTCGCATTTTAGAAAATGTCTTAGGTGTAAGTGCAAGATTTTGCAAATAAAATGTTGGCTTTACTCTTTTAGTGGTTCTCATTGAATTGATACGTTGTATTTATGTCATGTCTTTGTATTGTGACATTAGTCAGGTTCTGATATTACCAGTATTTAGGGCTCGGCTTCACCTGTTATGCAGAAAGTCTTCGTTTTCGTGTCATAATTTCAGTTTGAGGTATTATTGGCAAATGTTTGATTATAGAAAAATACAATTTACTAATTGTTCAATTCTTTTGTATCTAATTTTGATTGATGTTATTTCCTGCTTGCAAAAAGGTAGTAACTTGATAGTAAAATATAAATATGTTCTTGACAAACAGCAGATAACACACAAAATTAAGCACAAAAATATTGAGTAACTTTTAAAATGTAATTTTTTTTTTTAATCATACATTGTCAGTAATTAATCTGAATGCAAAATTGACACAAAAACAAATAATTTCTACACAAGAGGTGAAGCCAAGCCTTAAACTTGGTTTTCCATTTGATCTTTGTACCTACATACTCTTTAGTTTTGTTATAAATATTTGTTTCTGCAATGAAAGCATACATAAATGATGTTATTGTTACCTATAAAAAATTTGTAATTTATTTTAGGAAAAATTATTTGCTACATTAGTTGGTTGGGGAAATGTAACAGGATACCTGGAAAAGTTGGGGAAATATCATGGAATTTGCTATAAGGATACTGCTAGCCACAGTGTCTTAGAACTCCTACATCTTGTTACACCTGCATCATGAGGATAAGGTTTTTTTTTGAAATCCTTGTGTGAAATATTATCACACGTATAAGAAATTTCTCTTTTAAAATCACTTAAGTTTCCACACAATGAGAATAAAACATTTATATTAAAGGGAGTTTGTGTCTTGCTACATAACTGTGCGTAAAGTAATTTTTCTCAAAACATTTTTCATCTTTAAAATTGGAAATGACAATAGCACCCACAAAGTCAGCCTATGTATATTCTGCCATGTTGGAATTGAGGAGAAAACTATTTTTACCATAGGTTTTATTCCGGAAGGCACACAGAACTGTGAAGGTGCTTTTATTGACTGTCGTACGTTGTTTAGTACTCTCGTATGAATACACACACATTAAATTTATCTTCATGGGTTTTGGGATTTATACATGTCTTAGTAACACTTTCCTCCTTTATACAATAAGTTCTCCTTAATTTTTGTTTAAAAATACTCAACATGTTTAGTGAAATTCACATTCACTATGTCTGTGTATATAAATTAATGCACATGCCACATTGCTTTGTTTGTTCTTTTGTGTACAATGGAGTATTCACAAAATTTTATATTTGCTTTGGAAATATGTTTATGTGCTGTTCACGGTAAAGTGAGCACTTTTTAAGGCCCTTATAAATTTTTTCCTTTTATCCTATTTCTATCTTCCTGCTGCTTTTTAATATAAACATTGCAATGTGACCAATAAACACAGTGAATATATTTCAACGCCCTCAAAATTTGAAGCCTTGAGGCTGCAATAAGATATATTTAGTAGTGGCTAGTGCCTGTTTGAAGGGCCTTAAAAATTGCTCACTTTACAGTGAACAGCCTATAATAACAATTCATAGTGTTAATAGTTTGTAGATTTATATAAAAATATTTATATTTTCAGAGGGTCGATTAACATTTCATGGCAGCAAAGAAGTGGACACAAAGGTAAATAAATTTCTTGAAATATATTTTTGTAGTTTACATATACATTTTTGGTTACATCAACTACATTCTAATGTGCAGATCCAAACAAAAAGTAACACACTAACCCACTGTTTCAAAAATTAATTATTTAAGTGCCTAGCAGATAACTTAGGTTTCCTCTCATCCTTTGGCACATAAATTGTATATAATAAATATATAATTAGTGGTGCCCCATTTGATTTTGTCTTACATTATGAGAGTGTAATGTACTTGAACATCTCATATGTGTTGATATTGACTTCAATGTGTACCATTTAAAAATTGCATGTTACTTATCCTTACTTTCATCTATTTTAAAATAATAAACAGTTTCTCTTATTTTCATGTGTAAAGTATGTTGTAAACTTTATGAAACATTTTTTTTCTTTATTATTTTATTGTGTATTTTTGGGTTCACACGTGAGTTGATTTAATTTTGGTACTGGGTTTTGTTTTATTGGTTTGTTACTATGGTGTGAAGTTATATTTGTACAGAATATAAGTGCTATATAACATAACAAAAATTATGTGTGAAGTTTATGGAATGTTTGCTTGTTTATGAATATTTGAAAATTTGTCAGCAAGTAGTTCCTCAGTATCAATTTTGTTACACATTTGTTATAAGATATCTGTGTTAGTAATATTATCTAAATTACCATTTTATTCTAAAATCCATACACTATTAATAACTTTGAGCACGAATCATTATGATTCATTGCATATGATAAAACATAGCTTTTATGCATATAGTGTGCATTCTCTACATCAGAGGAGCATTCAGCAGACAAATTTCTCTGGTATCAGTGCAGTGGGATTTGTCATGTATGAAAATATATTTGTGGAAGAAGTTTAGGAGAAAATAATATTAACATTGATAAAGACACAGAAGCAGCAGACTGAACACGTAAAGTTATTAATTTTATTATGTATGAAGTGCATGCATATTAGATTATATGATAATTCGTAGTGTGCAAAGATTGGGAAATGTGGGAAAAGTGGTTAATATACTGAATACGAAATGCTGCTGGAAATGTCTGGGAATTTTTTCCGAATGTATAGACATTATTTTGGTTTATAAAATATACATTTTAAGTTCAGAAACTGCACCAAAGGAGGATTTGCAGTGCTTTGTGCTTTTAAAAGGTAGAATTGTACAGTGCAATACTAACAGTGGTGCCAAGGCCACGCCGAGAGAAATAAGGAACTATGAAAAGCATTAGGGCATGAGCTCCCTACTGTAAAGAACAAGGACGTAGAGGGGTTGGTGTTATCTGTTGCTTTATTGTAGCAGAGAATAAAAAGGGGGTGAGGGATTAGGAATCCCTAAGCCTGTCCACCTTTTCTGGCCTAGTTGTATACTGTGAACATTTTATTAAAAAATTATGTTAATGTGTGCATGTCATTGCAGCCATATAATAGTGTGGTTCAGATGCTTACACAAGTCCACTGTAGTCTTCCTCAAATGGCTTATTTGTTGAAGAATGTAATTTTAACATACAATAAGTTGTATTTATTTGGTGTGGTGTGTATGTGCTTTAAACCTAATTTTTTTAAGTTGGCCTAACACTTTGGTTTAATAATACCCCACTACGTGTTTTCATATTGTACAAAAGAAGGGGGAGGGAAGGTGTGAACTTCTGTTTCGCCAGAGAGAGGGAGAAATTACCCGGCGAATCTAAAGAAAAATGTTACGAAGTAGTGGAAAAAAAGAGGGGGGTAAGGGATATCCTTCGTGGAAAATACAATAGAAGGAAAATAATTTAGTTTAGTCTTTAAAACAACAACACTGAATGTTCAACTACCTCCACCATCAGGCTGTTAATAAAAACGACTATCAATGATGGGGGGTCACCTGGAAACCCTTAGGTTGTAACTATAATAGTTTAAACCATTTATTCCAAAATTCTCAGTTTTCCCAATAATCACTGAAGGTCTCCAAAGAGACATACTCAATAATAAAATTAATATATAGTATGATGAATACAGGGGGAAAAAAAAGGGGGGGGGGTTAAGGGATAGTGGGTGGCAATAACTCAGAGGGACAATAGGAAGAGGTATGGGGATCTTTTCATAAATCTCCAAGGCTGGCTGCTAGGATAATGGCACTAAAATCTCACTTTAGTAAACAAGTCCCAACAAAAATAATAAATAACTAAGTAGTTATTAAAACCAAAATGTTTTGAAGTTGATCTTTCTCCAGTCCATCAGAGAGATAGTGGTCACCAGCGAGAACTATTCCGTCAAAAGAGATTATCGATTAGGTATGTAAAATATTCCTTAAATTTTTTTAACTTATTTAACTTCTGAACCTATATTATACTTTAAAGGAATAGACCAATGCTAATCCATTGTCATCAAACCAAGGGGATGGTAATAGCCTTAAAAAAAAAAACAAATAACACCAAGTCCAGAAGACAAAATGAATATTTATTGTTTTTATAACTTTGGATAAAATGTAGATATCACAAAAAAGAGAATTATTGTGTACACGTTTAAACAGAAACACACATAGTTATCCTTTTTGAATAGAGAAAAGAAAAAAAAATCTTTTTGAAGTCTATTTGACAGAATGTTCAAAAACATAGGTCTGAACAAAAGAGATGAGTACACTATACAAAAACTTGAAGTTGTATTTCAAGCAGGGATTAGACAAAAGAGAAAAAGGTGAAATATATCAGTGATAATTCTTACTTATTTTTAATTTCTGTTGTTCTAAAAAAAAATAGGTGAACATTTAACTCTACTTTTATTAATTAAGGCATATAACCTAACTTATCAAGAACTTTCAAGCATACGATCTGAAGGTTTGGCCAATCAGTGAAACAAATTAAATTATCGGCAAACCAACTCAACATTTAAATTACAGTTTGTAGGTTAGAAAACCCTATCTCTATTATCATATGATTATTACTGGAGCGGTCTACAAACAATAACTCTCGAAACAAATAGAAAAGCCGACCTGAAAAATACACTCACTTCCACAGGATACCTTAATAGCTAGACCAGGGCTTAGTTACGACACTCTAAAAATTATGTCTAACAAGAACAATTAAAACTTAAAAGAGACAGACTTACCTTAAGACTGTACCTACAGCTTAACGGCAGTATTCAGCTGTGTCTGACCACTTGTCTATGAACCAGACTGGCTCATACTCACATATTATAGACTAACTGACTTAACTCACATACTCTTAAACTCTGACTTCCTAGTGGGCCTAAACTTAACTGCTATTTATTAGGTTGACCAGGGCCATTCCTCCAGAAAATTCCAAAGGAATGCCCCGATCAATCAAAAGAAAATTCAAGAGTCACATAACTCATTTTTCAGGCTTGTTCCTGTCCTTCCTCTGCGGCCGGTGCTCTGTCGCCTAGCCTGGTCACTCCATCTTGCCTACTGCTCCACAACAACAACCTCATATATATATATATATATCTTTCTCTCTCTTTCTCTCAGTTCGTACCACCTGTGTAGCAGGAAAGGTATAAATTTGGTTATTTCTAATTTCAGCACATTTCAGACTAATTACAACAATAATGATGTTTGAAATTGTAATTTACAACTGAAACGTGATTTTATTGTTTATATACCTATTATATTTGCCCAATATGGTGGGCGAATATACACTGTTTTTATATGACCTTAGTGATGTGGTGACATACAACCTTGTACCTTTGCGCTAGGTGTTTGAAAAACAGGTGTGTAACGACATTACGTTCCTGTGATTTGAATGTCTGCAACAATCCCAACAAAATACTAAGCCCAACTTGATAGATTTAATTAAACAATAAAATAAACTTACAAACAAGTAAGTACCAGTGCAGGTAAATATTAGCGGAATAATTGTTATTGTAGGCGTCTGTGTTTGTGTTTGCATGTTCACTGCTATCTTTTACATTTGTCGATGCTGCGTACAATAAATAAGCGACACGAGTTGCGTTCTTCGAATATACTGTGTCGTTTCATTGGACTGGTTGCCCCTTTGTTTTAATTTTTATTCCAAGCACATATTAATAACAACAGTTTAAATACTACTGTTGTTTCCACCACAGTTGTAACAAACACAGTCATGGCAAAATATTAATGTGTGTTATGTGTAACGTGCTACATTGTGTGTACAAATTGTTATAAAGCTGACCTAAATATTGTTTTAGGCCTAAATTCTGAACATTAGTAGGAAATGGTTTCTGCAATATGACATAATTCTTTGAACTGCTGTAAACAGCAACCAATGCACTTGACAGTTATATAAGTAGAAAGTCACATGGCAGCTTTTATGTTTACGTGTAGCAGGAGGATACTTAATCAGTAAGCAAAAGTAGAAATTTAGCAGGGCTTCAGAAAAGGCAGAATTTATCGTGAATCAACTAAGTTTTATCAGTGGACTAACAAAAAAAACTAAGCATGCGGTAAAACAATGGATATGGACTTGGATGTTAGATCTGAAAAAAAATATCTTACATTACCTCAAAATGCACTTTTGTTTAAACCAACAGCCTAAAGGTGTTATTAAAACAACTTAGTCAATTTATGATATTATTCATTTTTAATTAAAAACTTCCATTTTTTTTTTAATTCAACAAAATTTAATTTTTATTTATATTAATATTTTTTTTGTTCCGTTTCCTTTGTCGGCCGAGCCATGCCCAATCCCTTGGTTCCAATTACCACAACTGATTTAATTACAACAATTTTTGCCAATTATTACTTGCCAAGTCTATTTTAAACCTTTAAAATTCTAACCAAACACACAGCCGATAGTTTCCGATAATAATCATGCCCATCAAAATACAGCCACTAACCTCATTCCAAATTCTGTTTACAATAACAAGGCCATAGATTGTCAAGTGCGGGGTCAGAGATTATGTGATTCATTCTTGTCGTCGCCAACCTACGAATGCAGTAAACACGTAGGAAGAAGTAATGGTAGTCTTTAGAACACTTAAAACTGTTGTGGAATGAAAACAGTATTACAGATTGCACCAGTTGTTGATTATCAGTGTTGTTTTGCATTCACATAGTGTTCAAAAATTAATTATGCATGCAATCTTTGATGAATATACCGATGGGACATACGATAAAATGTAAATAACTTGAATAAATCATCAAAAATTCACTGTATTTCATAGCTTAACGATTGTTCCGAATATATTTTGGTTTTCGGGCAAAATATCTGATCAATGGTTGCAGGAAATTTATGTTTTAAGAGTCATAGCATACAGGTTTTTTAACATTGTTTATATAAGATAGTTGTCTGGACTATCCAAATAAACTACTGATACAGGAGAATGTGATAGATGGGATCACAACAATGAGGTTTTGCTGTATTTTCTTAAATATACCATACATGTAGCCCGTTCAAGGACTTTTGATGTTTTTAGTTTCTTACGCATCTTCCATATCCTCTTGGCCTTGGTAAAATGCGAAACTTGTCAATTATTTTAAAAATTATACCTTACAAGAGAGGCCAGATTGGCTCCCCCGTTTTCATTTGAACAAGATGTTCAAAAACAAAAGAATTATAGTTTATCAATTTTATTGCACAATAAAACTGTGCTTTTCTGCATAGACAGACTAGGACCATGCACATTCAATGTTTTATTACTATGTTAACAGAAAACGAAGTATGAGGTTGAAAGATTACAGATTTGGCGACTTCAGTAAAAATATAAAACATTAAAATTCATTGTAAATCCACATTAAATCAAATTTTAAAAAAAACCTAGCTTCCAGCACAACAAAAAATAATTTTCCTAATTAATTAATATTGACACATACTTAAATGGTTAGGGTTGGGGGATTGAGTGATTGTGTTAGGTAGACAGATTGCTTTACAGTTCTTAGATGAAAGAATCATAGTGTGTTAGCCTACCATGCATCATCCAACACACTCCCTCCCAGTTCTGCCAACTCCCGGTTTAGTAAACATTCAGAACGTACATGTATATTGCTCAAGACTGCTTTCCTGCAAACTTTTTAGTCCTTTCTACAATCCTATCTCAACAAGAATGTCGAACACGTGTGCAGTAAAAACTTCCCTAAGGTGATTATGACATAAACTAACTGAAAGCCTTCTCCCTTTCTCGCTCTCTAGCCTACCTCTTCTTCGAAACTGATGTGATGCAGCTATGGCAAGTATTAAGTCACCCCACCCAGCTGTACAAGGCACTGTATCATCACTCATCAGCAGAAGTGACACGTGTTTCAGGACAGCTGTGCTCAAGTAAACGCAGAGCCCCAATTCCTAAACAACCACACGTGGTATTTCGCCCTGCCGGCCCACACATTAGCTGGCAAAATTTAGAAGTGCTGAATTTACACAAACGCTGTGGCTCAAACTAGCAATTGGTTTCTTCAGAATAAAAGATTCCAAAATGACCCGAAAAGTTATTTAACAAAAAATCACCTGCAATAATATTAGCCATCACCAAATTAACATTACATTAAACAAGACATCAGTGTACATTCCATTGTGTTTTTAAAGGAAAATAAGTAATATTTATTATAAGACAAAATTAATCGCACTCTATATACAGTACCATTATAATCTGCGATAGTAAATGTTCAGATTGCATGGAGCACATTGCCATTAGAACATGTAGCATTTGAGAGCAAAGTAATCAACCAATCATATTTCCCTTGAAATTAAACATATTTACACTTCAATAATACTCAAAATTAAGAACGTAATAAGAAATAATTTCTTTGGACAACAAAGAAACAATAATACAAGAACAGCCAATTGCAGTGAGAAACATCTAATTCTTTAAAAGTCTTTTCTTTCTTATCAGTTAGATCTTTAATTAATTAATTTCCCCAACTTGGAGTGATGTAGGCTGAAGGTTGTAGTTTTGAATTAAAATTGGAATGCTTTGTGCATGTTCCACCGTAATCATTGAAACTTGTAAATATTCTGCTCCTGCTGCTACCCCTTCGGACAAATGTTGCTCTCCAACCATCTGGTGATCAGTTTGAATCTCAGGACAGAGTCCATTGCTCGCATCTCGTGGCTTTTGTAACAAAGTTTCAGTTTTCACATCATGTATAGCACTCATCACTAAGATGATGTATTTAGAGTTTCTGTGTATTATCTATGTTTATCTCTCACATAAAAATAATTTCACTAGGCAGGCGCTCAGTGTCTAATCATTTCTAGCCTACGAGGCTGTGTGAGTTCAATAGGCGACCCACCATTAAAATTGTGTGCGTTTCAAAATGTGTATTTTAAATTTGCCCAAAGTGAGTGAGGTTTATTCTTCAAAATCACTCGCAGAATTAAAACTCTTCTGGTCAAATGTGCACAATGAAATAATTTTTAGGGTGATGTCTCAGCATAAATTAGTAATTATTACTGTATACACGCATCGGTTACACATAGCTAGCTAGTGTCGTGCCGATTTAAACCCTCATTATTGGTACAAACATCACCTCCACCAAATAATATCTTGAAAATCACACAAAACAGTCGATAGTAACTACTATATAGTGCAGATGTAAGTAACAAAAACAGCAAGCTTAAGTATAGGTTTTTAGAAACCTTAAAGAAAATAACATTTTATGAAAAGAATAAAATATCCTTGGTAAAATGTAATAAATTGCATTATAAACATATTCAAATTCATTCATTGGGCCACTGCAAAAATATGTAGGTATTTCTCAGCAAGTACCTGTAAACCATTCGCTGAAACATGAAAAACATAATTTAAAAATTTGTCAAGATTCATTAAAACTACGACCGCAGTGACTTTTGAGTTGAGCATGCCTAGCACGATAGACTTTGAGTGACACGTAACATCATGACTGCCTCCAATTTTCTTTATTTTACCCTTACCCCCTTGCACTCCTTGGCACCCACCTTCTAACTTAAAGTGTATGGCTACTCTCCAATCATGTGTGCATAGCAATAGTGGAGCCAGTAACAGCTTGGATTACAGAGCTTCCTTTTCCCTTTCATGAGAACCTTGCATTTCATACCCACACCATGTTCCTACATCTTTGTGTGCAGTGTTTAGCTTCGTAATATGTATTGTTTTTTATAACTTAGATTTTTAGCTTTCCTCATTGTATTTTTATTACAGTTTGTGATTGGAATTAAATGCATTGCCTGTTGATGACATACTTGTGTTTTTTTTATTGAAATAAGATTTTATGTATGGTTTTAGATTTTGGTTTTGTGCTTTTTATTAATTGACGACTCTTTTACATTTATCAGTTTCAACTTTGGATGTCAATTTCAAGATATTAGTGGAAACCAGAATTTCATGTAAACCAGTAAAACGTACTACGTCAATAATAATGGCATGTCAGCATGGCCCATTTCCGCTGCACCCCATCTTGCTTCTCTCCCACACGTGTTGCAGTTGCCCTTGAAAAGTAGGCCACACACAGCCTTCATACCAGCTGTGCTCATGTGTGTTCTCTGATTTTTCATGTGCTCCTATAATCCATCAGTGTTTGATGAAGGCATGATCATGTTACTGTCCACAAACAATTGTTTATTTATTTATTTCATTAATTTTTGTGAGAAAAGTTCTAGGCACTGGTTAGAAATACATGCTGGTTAAAATTTATAAATAGTGGTGCGTGCCAAAATGTTTGTTTTTGTGACTATAAGTGAAGGTGCACGGCCTTGTGGGATGTATATCACTATCCAAAAGACGTCTGCTTTTTAAAATAAATTTGTATTTGGTCAATATTCTGATTTTTGCACAAAGTGTCATGAGAAATAGATTTTGCATTCTTAAAAATTTAAGTGGCACAAAATTTTTGAACTTTTTCTCGACAATGTGAGGTTGTTTATGGTTTTGTGATAATATTATTATCCATAAGACTCCTTCCTATTGAAATGGATTAAAGTTTCAATAACAAATTGTTTAATTTTTCTTTTAAAAAAAAAAAAAGGCTTAGAAATGGATTTTGTATTCATTACAAGTAAAGTTGTGCACAATGTTAAAACTTTTTTCTCATCAACTAAAGATTGTTTATGGTCTTGCAGGGTACCGTTTCATTTGCAGAACATATGCCTTGTGAATTGTGTTAAAATTTAATTCTAATAAAAGTGTTATTTTGCACCATAGATGATGAAAACACTTGTCTTAATGTGAAAAAGCATACTTTCGTAACTTATTAGTGTTGGGGTGTTAAAATTTGGCTTTAGCAAATCCAGCAAAATAGAGAAAATATTTTCAGGAACTCTTGACATTTTGTTAAATGGAGGTTCTACTGTATCATTAAATTTAAAAAATCATTGAAGAAACCATAAAGGCAAAGAAATACATACTCAAAACATGTTTATAGTTCTGTAGCAATTCAACAATATCACAATAACAGACATTTGAATAATGTAGAGAAAATCAATCAATAATATTAGTAACGTATGACAATATGATAACAAGGGGAAACAACTCTGAAGACTACAACATTGCCTAAAGTGGAAAATTATCAGAAGACTCTACAACAACCAAAAAGACTTTGCCGCAGCCTTCATAAAAAGTATTCTTTCTGAGGATATAAAATATTTACTGAAATTAATCTCACTGGTAGTAATCAGTACTTTGTGTCTTCTTTAATTGTTCCAGAAAACTGGCTAATCCAATGGTCGATGTCTTGGTTATTATTTCTGGGTTGCAGTTACAGGTATTTTTTTGGAGAGGAACCGTTATGTAAAAATATTCCATTGCACAGATGGTTTAGGTCTGGTCATTCCGTGTTTTCATCTTCCACTTATGCCTTTTTTAGCTGTGTGCAGGCAGGCAGATAAACATGGGGACTTTAGGTGGGAACTTAGATAAAATACTCATTAGGCTCTCACAGGTCTGTTGATTGTTCGTTCTGTTCCCACCCCTTTTTGTTTTCTCATTCACTCTTTCAGCCACATTTTGTGAATAGCACTCGCCGTTTACACTCTTCATTTCTTAGTGTTTCACGGCCTTAATTCATGGACTCAAATAACCTTGGCGGTAAAGGAGGGGGATATAGTAATGTTATCTGCACTCTACTGTGTCCTGTGCAAGCGAGTGGAATTAAAGGACAGATTAGTTAGATGATTAATGGACACGTGCGTTATCAGTTGCAAACGTAGACACTGCGGCTTTTTCAGGAATATTTACAAAGCGTGCCTGTTATGTCTTGCAGGGCGCATGCCGCTTCTGACCTTGGGTATCGGGTGTCATTGAGACATCTGAAGAACACTCTGGATTACTTACCTCGCTTCGCTCAGCTAGACTCGGGGTGCTGTGAACCTTCCAGGTCAAGGTCAGCGGTTGTAAAAGGTGTATCATGTCTCCGAGCCAGCAATTGTTGAATGGTTGAGTTTCAGCGATTGGTGACTAGTGAGAAGAGAAGCACATGGTGAGAGAAGTGACCAGCGGGAGAAAAATCTGCGGCTGCGAATATCAGAGCAGTGAAGAGTACGACTGCAGGCTGGACTATTGGACTGGATGCGTGAGTGAAAGAAATTACAAATGTTAGCAAAAGATAGACTGAACGTGTGTTAATAATAATTATGAGTTAATTAACAATAACCAGACACATAAAGAAGGGCATTAATTAGAGTTGAAATAGACATTAAATACTGTGCTCACTGTGGAAAAAAAGAGTAATAGTGGAGACAGATAACTTAATGCTGTAAACAATAGCTGTGTGAATAAATTAAAAATAAAACTTAGTTCTTTTATTTTTACTAAGACCTTCATCCCTCACGAACTCAAATATGCCCCTCGGGCATCCTTGTACCAGAAATAATCTAGGTGTGCGAAATTTGTCGAATGTCACCTTGCAAATAAAATATGCACATATACTCGCACACTTTTATAAAAGTACGTCACCCCCATAAAATAACATTAATCCTCAGTAAATCTCAGTCCACACATCTTGTGAAGAAAGTAATATTATGTATTATGTGTGTACTAAATTTTTCTAGCAGTATGTGTAATTGCTGCAAATTACACGGACATTAATAAGTGAAACATACAATTTTAGAGCTGTAATGTTTAAGTTTTCCACAATTTTTCCTGCAAGTGGACATTTCAACTATTGGTTTCTATTAATAATCTGGCAACTTTAAACAATATATAATAATGGGATAATAATTCCTTTAAGTATCCTAATGTTTACTAATATGAGATGATATTGCTAAGATTAGCTGCTCTGTTTTTATTTCAGGGACTTCTTTGCATTTTTACGTCAGAATTTAGCAGCTTGTATCGGGCAGTTTTCCACAAAGTATAACATTTCTTCTATAATTTCTGTGCTGTCCTTTTTGTCTCTCCATGCATTGCAGGGGATTCAGGTAGCATCTTACGGATGAATACTAGAACTTGCTGGCTACTCATTACCTGCAAAGGGGTGAGTGAAGTAGAATTGTGCATTGTGTTATTCATCGCTTACTCAACAGAAGTCTGTCAAATGTGTGGAATAGCTAAGTGCTCTAAGCATGCATTTCCCAGCATTTTCATGCAGCGTTCTACCGGGTTGCCTTAAGATTCATGCATAGCTGACATAGTTAGCACAATGTTCAATTTGCAGGTACCTTCTTGCCAAACACTTTCAGTAAACTGCATCACCTTGTCAGATAAAATGCAACATGGACTACCTACTTTCTCCACAAATGCCTTCAGGTACACATCACATGCCTGGATGATATTTGTAACAATTAGTTACAAATATGCATAATAAAATTTTCAGTAAATTGCTTCATTAGTTTTCTTTATGTCAATGTATCCTAACATCTTGTGCATATCTACAACCAACAGTAAAAATCGTAGCTGTTTGGAGATCACCAGTTTACATATCTCTTTGAACTTTGGAACAATACTCCACTTGCAGTGATGCAAAGCATGGTGTGTCGAGGATGTTGTTTCAGTACCTGTTGCAATTGCTTATTGATTTTCTTGAGAAATTTGTTGACCTTCTGTCTCTTTTTAATTTTCTTGAAATGCTTTTCCCACACTATTATTCTGTGATTGTTTTTCACAAGGGCCTTGATGTATTCTCTAGGCTCCCATTCAGCATCTCGCAGGTTAAGTTCTTTGCCAGGAATTTGGCTCAAATAATCAGCTGGAACTTTTTTGGTGCCCTTGATGTGCTGGTATTCAATATCAAATTCTTGTATTAAAAGCTGTCATCTGATTGACAGGCTACTGAAAAATTTTTCTGTCGAGGCAGAGCAGAGCTTGGTTTTCTGTCTGTAAGATAACCTCTAAGCCAAGTAATAAATCACAGTATTTTCATAGAGACCAGATTATTCCAAGCATTTATTTTTCAGTCACTATATATTCTTCTCTGCCTTTTGTGATGTCTGGCTTGCCATTGCTATCATATTTTCAAAGCCATTTGTATCTTTCTGAGCTAAGCTTGCTCTAAGAGCATAAGCTGAGACAACTGTGTATCGGTAGAATTCTGCTCCTTAACTGAGATGGTGTACAAAATGCTCTCTAAAACAGCTGTTTCGTGGTTTTAAAGCTTGCTGTTTTTCTTTTGTCCATTACCACGGTACGTCTTTGAGCAGTGTGCTGTAGTTTTTGGCACTCTGGGTTCTTTGATATTTAAACTTAATTATTCCATTTCGGTGGTAATTTGTGATGGTCCCAAGTTTTATTTTTGACAACTTGCTCTAGTCTTGCCTAATTTATATATATTTTCATCACTTTAATGTAAAATTAAACGTAGAATGTTAAATCAAAGTTGACTTTTAAAATGAATTGTTTTGCTGTATCTAACATATTTTTATTTTATCATGTAATACTTAAGAATCTGTGCGGTTTTCGATAATATGGTTAAAACATTATCTATTTGTTAATAATGTTATGAATGTTGTTGCTAGTTGTAATCATAGTTCTATTACATTGTATGTGTTATATCTTTGGTTCTAGCTTTCCTCTTTTGTTTTTATCTATGAGTATGGCCTAATGGTGGCATGATTATTCAGTGTATATGGTGGTAGCATTAAAGCGAGATCATAGAAATCATGGCACGACCACCACCGAAGAAAAAAGGCAGTGCATGCCTAGCGAGCGCCATTTTATCAGAATTCAGTCTGATAAGAACCACAAATCAAATTGTGTTCTGTGTTCAGTCATGTAAATTGAAAGGCAAAGTAAGATGCAAGCAAAAGCAAACGATTTATTTGTGCAAAAACCGTCCTCAGCATCCACCAATGTGTCCTGTGCCATGCTTAGAATATTACCATAGCAAAAAAAAAAAACTACAAGATCTGCAAACGCTGAATTATAGGAACAGGTGGATCTTTTTCTACTAGAATCAATGCAGATTTTGTTGCCCAAAGAAAACATTTTGGTCATCTTTCTTCACATTTATGCGTGCTTTTTTATTCTTAATAAATTCTGATAGATCAATAATTGATGCTCCATTTAATGGATTATACTTATTTATTGCTAACTGTATTCCAATTATTTGATTTCAAGTCCATCCTGAATCTCTTCTTTAGAATTCATATAATTGTGTAAGTAATTCCCGTTTTATAATTTTATAAATCTTTATAATTTTGTTTAATATTGTGTGATTATATGACTGAAATGTAAATAATTCTACTTGATTATTTTCTTGTTTACGACAATTCGTATATAATTTAACTGTTGTTTTCACCCCTCTAAAGTTCCTAAGATGATCATGTATTGTCTCAAAAGTCCTATTTTTTACTGATGTTAAAAATTGATTAGGCTGTACTAAATTAAAGGAATTTTCAATGTTATATGTTGATAATCTACATTTAAAATCTGTATTAGCTCTCTAATATTTATATTTCTTTTAATTATTTTCTATCTTGCTTTTATAATTCATTGATATTGTCATCTGATAAAGGTAAATTTGAAAAGTACATTTTTGTTATCCATTCTTTTATTCGCAAACTTTCATTTCTAGGCTGTACAAATAGATTATTAGAGAATGGAAATATTAATTTTAATTCATTTCTATCTTTCATATATGATTCATTGATATTGGGATAAGAAAATGGTAAATTTGCAAAGTTTCTTTTCTTTGATGATTTTATATTATTTATATAATAATTGTAATTCATTTGTCCATAGCCAGTACAAATATTTAACTTTTAATTCTCTACCTATAATTCTTAATTCTCACCATCTCTTCTTACCCTACTCAAATGTTCGATTACTCATAGACATTTTCCTTTTGATTTACTGGTCCACAAATATATGAAGCCAACGAAAACTATAAAGAAGGTGAAGAATTATAAAAATAATAAATATAATGGAATAACATTGAAAAGGTGTTTAAATTATTAAGTGAAATCGTTTTTAACTATCTAACTTCTTGTTATGATTATATTTTTCAATATGACATTTTTTTTACATGTTGACGAATGTTTGTCCTTAGTATTTCTATTGTGAGAAAATGATTTATTCTCATTACATACTTTACTTTTTTTGTTGGGTAATTATATTGAATTTCATTTAGAATATCTACTAGTGTATTGTGTGATTTAGTATGTTTATGCTCTTTGAGAAATTCAACACAAACATATTTTCTCATTTTGTAACTCATAATTCCTTCTGAAGCATTCGCTAAGACTTTTTTTTAACACATTCTTGAATGTTTGTCTATGGCGGTTTTATGTGGATAAAAATGAATCGATTGATTTTTTCTCTTTACATGCTCTACATGTTTTTGTTGGATAATTATCACTTTGAATTTCATTTAGAATATCTACTAATGTATTGTATGTATTGGTATTTTTATGTCTTTTGAGCTCTATATTATGAATGTATTTTCCACATGCACATAGGCCTTTCTCAATTTTTAATGCATAATGATGTATAGCATATTTTCCAAGACAATTTTTACAGGTGTTAATATGTTTATCTTTTGTGTGTTTATGTGGTGAAAAACATTCAAAGTTTAATACTTCACCACACTTTTTGCATTGTTTAGATATGTTATTGTTTTACACTTTGAGCAACCATTCCATTTTTATTTATAAAGAAATAAATTTATTTAAAAAAAAAGAGGAAATTTGATTGATTTTAGCCCAATTTTGCTTGCTGTTGACTTTACTTTGTATGATTTGATTTTGAATTAAATTTTGCATGATGTTGATTTTGGCTTAAAAGTCTAAGGTATCTTTGAAAAAAATCCTCAGTGTCTATTTTTTAAAAAGTTATAAAGTTGCTTGATTTTGGGGTAAAATTGCTTGATTTTCTATGAAAATTGCTTGTTTTTGGGGATCGAAAATCGATGCTTCTTGGCGTGTGAAAAAGTAGATTGAAATCAAAAAGTTACTCGATTTTTGTGTTAAATTGCTTGGCTTTTTAATGCTTTAGTGCACTGCGCCAGAACCGTCCATTACTATCTACTATTGCACTGCACGTAAACAACCATCCCAGCTTCAAATATTTCAAAAACACTAATAATAAATCTTAAGTCATATGTAATTTCGGTTTGAAGCATGGTCACTTTCAAAAGGATGGCAAATTCAGAATTAATAAAGAAAACAAAAAGTTTCTCATCAGGTGGAAAAGTTGGCAAATTCAATGATCAGAACAATCCTTTTGTTTGTTTTGCTTTATATAACAATAAATGAAAGTATTCAAGAAGGGTATTTTTATTTGGACAGCAATGTAAGTCAGCACAAGTGCCCTCGGAAAGAATATTTTCAGAATTATAACTAATGCCTTACATTAGGGGATGGAAGGCACCTTGAAGTGTTGGGTTCTGGTGACATAAACGTTATTTTCTTTGTAAATGGAAGGCCATTGAAAAAAATATCCTTCGAAATGTGTTGGATGTTCCTAGTTTATAACTTAACCTATTCTGTATTGCTCAAGCACTTTCTTAAGGTCATGTTTTAATCAGAATGAAAGACACTTGTAAATTAGTCAAGGGCAGTAATAATATTACTACTGTATCAAAACTTATTGGAAAGTTTTATATTGTAGATATGATTGTTGATGTCGAAATAGAGGTATCTTCAATTGAAGCAGCAGCAATAGCAGAAAATGAATAAGAAATCAGCATACAAAACCAACTTTTCTCTAGTTTGTTTCCTGGTGAAGTAATTGATTACTAAGATGAGGATAAAAAGTTGTTGGATGATAATATTTTTGAAGGAACTATAGTCATTCTGAAGGAGAATTTGCAAGAAAAAATTAAACATTTAACACTGAACAAGAAAATGATTTCTATAATAAAGCATCAAAAATATATAGTGATTTTGAAACATGCTTCTTAGCAGCAAACTAGGAACACTCACTTATAAAGAAGTGACTCAAAGACCAGAAAAGGATCAGTTGTTTGGTGCATTCGGGAGAGAATTGGCTGCTCTGTCAGAAAATTTTCTATAGGAGGTTGAGTTGCCTGCTGGTTAAGTCACTGTGATCTGCCGGTGGGTGTTTCGTTAAAAAAATAAAATTGGTGATCAGGAAATACAGTGACATATAGCACATGGTTTTTATCAAGAAGAGAACTTCATTTTATCGAATATTTTCACTAGTTGTCAAACTTCCACTTTTTTGCTGTAGCTAAACATTAGTATATGTACATTCAACAGATGGATGTTCTGAATGCCTTTTTTGTATAGTGATATTCAAGAAGCCTTCCTATGGAATAAAACAAGATGAGAAAGTCCTAAGATTATTTAAATCACTCTGTGGATTGAACTTACCAAAGAACTCAAACTCAAAACTTAATTAATTTATAGTTGCTGAGAAATTAAACTGATATAATCGGACTGCTGTCTTTATATTAAAAGTGAGGAAAGGCATTTTATCTACTTGTTATATGTGGATAACGTCTTGATCATGTTTTCGACCCAAATTGAAACAAAAAGTAAATTGAAATTTTAAAATGGAGACTTTAGAAAATAATATTAATTACTTTGGTTTGAAGACCAATCACCAAAGATAAGAAGGAATAATATAAATTGACCAAAATTTTACTTTGAATCCTTCGTTAAAAAATTGAATAATTTTATTAAGGGAGGGTTTTGAAATACTGATACAATTATCTATATCTATTTGGAACTGTAAGCTTCAGCTATGTATAACACCGTTTTGTAAGATTATCTTTTATCTATGTTATAGCAATTACACTTTTCACATAGTGTAAAGAAAATAAGTATTAATTAAAACTTCCGTTCTTATCTTCCCATGTTAATAAATAATCAAATCTTAAGAGATATCAACTATTCTCAAGTAGAGAAATAAATAAGGCAGTAGCGTGATCTAAAAAAAATGTCATGACATTGTTTATGATTATAGAGTTAAGTTAATCACCAATCACAAACCATCAGTTGCACTGTTGCAAAAAGAAAATTCACGAAATTGACTCCAGCAATGTTAAATAAATGAATAAGAAGTTGTAAAATTATAATTAACCTTGGAATACAAACCAGGTAAAGAAAAGTACTTTTCTAACATGTCTAAAGTATTTATGTTGGACCTGGTAGAAAAATAGCACAGTTTGCTGGAAATGGTACACTGTGCAATGCTGACTAATCAGTGACTCAGAACATTGAACAGTGTAGAATTGAGATATGACCCCATTTCAAGGGTGGTTTTGGGGGTTTCAGTCCCAATTTGGGAAGGGGGGGGGGGGGCATTTTGGTCTACACAATGGAAGTTGGGAACTGAACATAATCATCTGCCAAATTTGGCCCAGATGTGTTTGTGTAAAATTGAAATACACAAACCTGTTTGTGTAGGTTTTGTAAGTTTTGGGCTCAATTGGGGACCAGAGCCCATTTTGATCTACACCGTATTTCATTCATTTATTTATGTCTTTTAAAACGGCCAAGTTAAGGCATGTACTAACCATGTATCTAACAATCACATATAACTAACTTAAAGAATAACGAATTAATGGATTAATTAATGCAACAGAAAAAACCTTTACAATATTAACGATTTGTATAAAAGTATCAACTCATAAGTAGTTTGTAATCTTGTGACAAATAAAAATGAATGAAACTAATATTAATGACAGGCAACAAATTCAATATTACAATTTATATTGAATTAATAACTAATATAAACTTCATTAGGAGCCTACACTATTATGAAATACAAATTAAAAAGGAATAGAACTAGTATTAATGACAAGCGACAAATGTAGCATTTACAAGTAATATGAAATTAATAACTAATGTAAACCTCTTATGGGAAGACAATAATATGAAATAAAAGCATGAGACAGTATAAATACAAGAAAACATAAGAAATACTACAAATGATAATTTCCAGATTCATGATGTCGAAAGCCTAATATATGCCATGTTTGAAAGACAGTAGTGTTGACAAATTCTACATGTCAACAGATACAGTATATGTCAGTGCAACAGCGATAGTGAAAGATTTTGAGGAGCATGATTTATGGGTGGGAATGGTCGGCTGATGGAGATACTTTAGACGGATTGCCGAAACTATGATTTTCCCCCAGCATTTGTAAACTGGGCTCTTTAAGTACTTAGGGCTTATGTCAGGTGAAGACAAGACCATGTAAGTAAGGGATAAATAAACTGTGAAATAAGTGCCTCTCATTTCGACTAAGTCAGTAAGTTTTTCTATGTACTCTGAGATGTGATCACGAGGCTTTAAACAAAATACAAAATGGACGCAAGCATTTTGTGTGCATTGTAGCTTAGCAGCCAATATATTGTCAATATCTACAAATGCTACATCACAGTAATCAAGAACTGGAAATATTAGTATTTGAATGAGGGTACCTTCAGCAGAGTATGCTAAGAACCATTTGTTTCTATTCAGTATATGTAAAATGGAGAATGAAGTCCTGCATATTTTGGCTACATGGTTTGACCAAGAAAGATCCTCGGTGATAACGTCAAGATCAGCAAATTTTTGGACAAGGGTTTTGGCGATCCTGCAAGTGTAATTATATGCAAGGTTATTTTGCAGTGTTTATTGATATTACTGTGGGAGGCTGTGAGATTGTATTTAGATTAAGACAATTTATTTCTGATGAACCAACATGCAACAGACTGAAGGTTATTATTGAGAATGCTGACTAATTACTCTTATTTAAAGGAGCTGACAAGTACAGTTGTAGATCATCAGCATACGTGCAGTAGCTACATTTTTTCAGTAATTTTTGTAGGTCATTTATGAAAAGGGATAAGAGTAAGGGACAGAGAACCGACCCTTGTGTGGCACCCCACAGTTAACTGTCCTCAATGACTATTGTTTGCCGTTGACCATAACACTTTGCGGGTGACTTTCAAGATACGGCTAAGTCTGTGCAATAATGTTTCTAGAGAAATGAAAAAGTGATCTTGGCGTATAAATTAAAAAAAGTAATGATTGAGTGAGTTTAAAAGCTTTAGAGAAATCAAAAAGTGCTAATATTTTTACAGAACTTTTATATCTTTTCCCATTTGAATATTATCCACTATATTTGTTAATGCGGTAAAATTGTAATATATTGTCTGAAAACTAGACTGAAAATTATCTAAATGTTTAAGTTGCATATTGAAGGGTATCCCTGTGAAATTTGGTCCAGATCCATAAAGCAGAGTAAGATGATATAAAGAACAGACATAGATACATAAATACAGTAAAAGCCAGATATAACGCGGTTGTTGGGGTACATAACTCAGACCCGCGTTATAACTTTCTGCGCTATTCAAAGAGCGACCGAATACAGTAACAAAAAAAGCCAGTGTTCTAATAGGGTGTGGCACCTATCTGTCAAACACAGAGGAAGTGTTGATATTTACCGCCGTAACTCGTCAAACATTTAGCCCCTTTGCTATCAGAACTTAATTTTTTTTATCTGCATCACTGGACTTGACAGCAGCCAAGGGAGAGAAACAGAAGACAAACGCGCTGTGATGAAGGGTCACATGCATTCAAGCAAGAATAACTAAAAAATACCGCATTTTTCAGGCAAAGGATGTACTTATTCCACCAAGGGCCGTGTTAGCTGTGAGTTGTTTGTCTCACGTGTTGGTGAAGGGGGTTCACCCCCTACCCCCCCCCCCCCCCTTCCCCTCTACGCTTGCTGTGCCTGGTTGGTAGGAAGTGAGAATGAGAAAGAATGCACACGTCCAAAGGTCAAATGCACATTTGCACTGCAGATGGGATCTATCAGTGCCTCACTGTTGTGAAACATGTTGCTTGCTTGTCTGATTTGCATTTTACAAAGGAAAACTAAAACAAACAAAAAAACTAATTATTTGTGGCACGTAAAGAAAGACTGCTTTCTGCATTGAGCCTTATCCGCAATAGCTCGTCCACTCGGGTTTTTTTTTTTTTTTTTTTTTTAAGTGGTACGTTATAGCCGGTATATATACATATAATCAAAGTGTTTAAATCATAATTATAATGACTACATAGAGCTATACCCCTTAGGAGATTGACATGGCGGCATGCTGTTGTCGCTCGTGCCTAGATCGTGGGGGGTTGGGCAGCTGTCGGTCGGTCGCTACAAGATTATTCTGACGGGAAGCGGCGAGATAGCCGCCGTCAATGCCGTCGTTACCGGACCGGTTCAATTCATAACAGTGGCCCGGTATTGGGAACACATGCTGATTGATGCGATTCACATCAATGTGTTGAATTTCTATAAAATTTAGGCGGCATGTTGGCCTCTGCACTGGTACGATGCGGCCCGGCAATGTTTATGGGAATATGAACATTTAGTGCGGTTTACATGAAATATTAATTATCCTGAATTTTTCATAAAATACTTCTGACATGGCATATACACGCACACAGACTTACTGCCAATATGGTAATGTAAGAACACATTTTATTTGCATATACGGAAAACAATACAATATTGGCTGTAATGAATCAGTAAAATAGATCTGGGCGCTGAAAGGAGGGAGAACGCACTTCCACCCTACATTAATGCACACAAACTTTAACTTAGCCATAGATGATTATGTTAGGGTGATTGTGTAGCTGAAGCCAAACAAGCTTTATATTGTCCATCATTACATTACCACATAAACATTTATATAAATATATGCCAGGAATTTGAGACTTCTCAGCCTGGAAAACTGAAATAAGATCTGTGTAGCAAATCCCCCATCTAAATTACTGAGGGAAAATGTGTCAACAGACATAATTGATCACTATGGTCATATTTATTAAATAAATACTTCATCATTTTTCACATTGGCTTGAAATTGTACCTCTGAAAAATTAAACTGTGAATTCAATTATTGAGACCTTTAAAATTTGTAGCTATTGAATCACAGGAACCTAAAAGTAGTATTTTAGGATAATGTCTCAATTTCATTTCATTTGAAGCAATAAATGCAGGACATTCAAAGGACATTAATAATATTCAGCCCACAATATCCACAAAGTAATGGACATGCAGAAAAAGCTGTCAGCATTGCCAAGAGCATTCTTAAGAATAGTAAGCTGGAAAACAGAGATTCGAGAAAGCTGCTATTGAACTACAGAAACACTCCTATAGTAGCATTGCAAGCATCCTCAGCACAGCTTCTGATGAGTAGAATGCTACGATCAAAGCTGCCGATAACCTGTCATAATTTAGAACCCAAGGTTCAGAGATGAGTAACTAATAGAGTATAAAAATGCAGCAATAGTACAACAAAACTGCCTGCATACCACAAACCTTCAATCCTGGGTAACCAATTACAATAAGCACAGGTAATGGAGAAGGATGGGAAAAAAAGGATACTAAGAAAGCATAACACTCCCTGCTTCTATGTAGTCATTACAAGCTAAGGTATCATTGTTAGGCGAACCATGAAGCCCATTCAAAAATCATGAGGGGTCATGTAGTGATAATGAATTCGAAGGGAGCTTTTGGAATAACACAGTAGATGGTAAAAGTATTGGACACACAGAACCAAGGTCAAAACTCTGGGAAACTCTTAAGTTAGCTGTCCCAGTCAATGGGCGAGGAGTATTTTAAGAGCTTTAGTAGAGATAAGTCGTAAGTGTACACACCACTGTTACTTGTTGTGGCTGATTAAGCAAATCACTACAGCACCTGTTAGTAACATATTAGTTAATGGGGAGGGTGTTTGAATAAGATGTTAAGTTAGACATGCTGATATATAGAGTGTTGCTAGCAATAGCCATTATTATGCAGTGTAGAGAGAATTATGTAATGTAGTGTGTGTGTGTGTGTGTGTGACATATTTCTGTAAACCGTGTTATTTTAAAGTTAAAGCATTAAGAGTTATATGTACTTGTAAACAGGTATGTAAGTAGTAAGATGAATCAAGTAGTGCTCAGTTGGAAACTAAACAGTTCAATTGTGTATGCTATAACACTAAAGCAAACACTATTCATGGAAGTCAGATGGGAGGAGCATATTTGCTGTATATACCTATTATATGGCATGGAGTTTGAAGAAACATACTGGCAGATAATTAAAGACCATATGTGTTGTGAAGTATCATACACTGTACTTGCATTTGGGAGGACCCGGGTTAAATTCCTAGTTGAGCCATTCTGAATTTGGTTTAGCCATGGTTTTGCAGAATGTCCCCAAAGAAATGCCCAGATTCTTCCCAAGCCATGGTCAATTCCTTTTCTAACGACTCCATTTTTAAAGAGTTGTTCAGCCCCACACAAAAAAAATACATTACTATAAACATTATATTATTTTTAAACTATTGCACTAGTGTTAAGGTGAAGATAATTGCATTTTAGAGCCCTAGATTGCATTTTTTAAGTAGCTTCTTTAGTTTAAAAAAAGTGCAGTTAACTGGTGTTTATCATTAAGTCAAAATAATTTTTAATGTAAATATACAGTCATTTTAAGGATGAAATTTTCTATTTTGGATTACACAAGCTGAGTGTTATAATTTTTTTTTTTTTCCAGTGTAAGTCATTGGATGAAAATGGAAATGCTGTCTCACAAGCATGCCGTTTAGAAGGAATTGGTAATAATGAAAGAAAAAGTAAGCAACGTCGTGCAAAGGTATGTGCCTAAATCATGTGTTTAATTAAAGTGGTTCACTGATTATTAAGAATTTATGATAATATTATGCATGTAGTTTGGTATAGTTAATCCCTTTTCTTCCCCCATCCACTTGCATGCTTTCCAGAAAAGAACCTCATTTCAATGAAAATTAGTAACAGTACAAGATTTAGCAATGGTATGTGTCTGTGTGCTTGTGTTTTCCATGCAAATATTGGAGCCTATAGTAATTATATAGAACCTAATTCTCAGGTAGGGACTAGTGTAAGTTAATTAATTTTTAATTACTTTAAAAACATATAACTTTATTCAAGTTATTTCCATATCACATTTTAATTTCTTATGTTTAACATTTGAACAACAAATGTAGTTCTTCAAAGTTCATTATACAGGCACTTCATAAATAATTAAAATGTTAATTAATATGGAAGGAAGGAAATTGACAAATATGCAGTTATTAATTTTGAAGTACAAGAGAGTGAATTGCCCAATTTTATAAAAAGTTATTCTTGTTTTATTATTTGTCACCGTTAATAGAAAAACTACCAGATATCCATTTACAGTACAGTCAACCAAATTAATGTTTATACTAAATACTGCTGTTCTTACTGCCACCTCAAAGTTTGCCATTTAAAAATATCACTTTTCAGCCAGCAAAAAATGTATGTCCGCTGTAAACAAAAAATTTATTTGAATGTACAGCAAAATATGAGATTTAAGAGAATCACAATGATTTATTACAGCAGTCTGAAATGGAGGGAATTGGAACAGGAGTCCTGGGTCCAGCATGATGCTGGGACAGTGACCTCAGTGGCTGCCATGTAGAATGTATGTAGTCACAAAAATAAAAAATTAAACTCCCTGTTCCAACATGTGTAAGTATCGTAATGTGTGTGTGTCCTAACGTATCATAATGTGTGCAATGTGCTGTTTGAGGGCACTCAAAATCTAAACCATAAACTAATTAATTAATAAAATATACACTTATTGGCAAAAATAGTTGCATCCACATGGAAGCAACCTACATGAATGAAATATAATAGTAGATTTGACAATCTAAGACATGCATCAGATTCGCGTTTCATGTTCGGCCGCACATGTGATGTGAGCAAGGGCGACCCTTCTCACCGTGTACCGACTATGTAAGATTGTTGTACTGTGAATGCTTTTCATTATGATTACTGCTGTTTTGTTGGTAGCACCCTTTCAAAGTATATTATGCCTCGGAGATGAGTTTGACAGCACTTACAATTGGATGTGTTTGAGAGTAGTCACATCGTCGAGCTGCAGGAAGCCAGGTGGACATTTTGCTGTATTTGTGTCATACTAGTTGTGCGGATATCACTATAGCATGCTATTGGCGCCAGTGGATAGAGGAAGGCATGCACTTGACACGCAGTATCCAAGAGAACACCATGAACCACATTGTGAGAATAGAAGTTCCCCAACCATCCTAATTGCATACATTCAGCAAGCAGTGTTGCCCACCCTACAGCATCGTGTACCAGTACCATTGGCAAGTGGCTACATAATGCAGGACTACATCCACACAGACTATTATGGTAGCTTTTAACACCACGTTAATGTTGCGTCAGACTGTAATGGTGTCATGAATGTTATGAAGCCATGCAGAATAGCAGCAGACACCACACACTATTTTCAGTTGGTTTGTTTTATGGATGTGTGTTTCCGTTGGTCGTACACGTCACACTGCTGCGCACCCTACGACCATCTTCGCCCCACAAACATGCATGCAAGAGCTCGGGGCAAGTCACAAACAGTAGCAGACTACTCTTCACGTGCAGGTAGAATCAACTCCACATGTTCAATAGCCTCGGACGTAAAAATAATTTACCTGTTTCATTATGAATTGTACTGCCCGCCCCTGATCCATACAAGCGGTCGCCACCCCCTTGAGTCAAGATTGTTTTACCCGACGAGCCACTATCCCAAGATAGCTGAGAAGGAAGTTCAACCGACACCACAAGATCGCAGCACCTCTGCTGCCCTCTGACGTCACACCCGCTAAGCCTCGAGCGGAGGTGGTAAACTTGTTGCCTCAGCGCAGAGAGATAAGAAATGAGCGGAACTGCCGTAACCCTGATAAACTAACCCCATGGACGAAAGGCTAACATCCCCTGCACCCCTGAAAGATCGCTAATACAGGGATTTTGAACTGTATAAGGAGGCACGAGCAAGCCTTTGGCCGAGATTCGCTGAGCTTGCTGGCCGCATAGGTTAGTTAGCACTCCCAGGTTTTGACCAAGACCTATCTCTCGTCTCATACAGCCCGCGAAGGCTTCAACCTCTCCAGCAGCTTGCAGAAGGCTACAACCTTTCAGACAGATTGAAGAAGGCTCTTCCTGCAACCAAAGACTGTAAGTCACTCCAGAGGTAAAACTCCACGTCCAACCCCTTTTACCCCAGTCACTCCCTTGACTCCACGGTAGCAAGTCGTTGCGACGTTTCCCTTCTGGACGAATTCCCATTGAGAGGTTACACCGTAAAGAGCATAAGCTAACGTAAAATTGTAATCAGAATAATTTTGCTGTATTCTTTTACCAGGCTTATCTTCGCCTGAATTTAATAACTTAAATAATTAAATCCCTTATCTAGCATGTATAATCCAACTGAGATTTCCCATTTCCAAAATTGTAATAATTAATATTACGTCAAATTCAATTCATTGACTACCGTAATTTTAATATTAGTTCCTTGCTCATTTGTTTGTTTTATTATAATTCTGTCAGTGAAACTGTGTTGCATGCAATAAAAACTCCACTAAGGAATAGTCGTGAGGCCTGCCGAACTCCACAGGAGACGGGGCTTTAATAAGGCTATTTGAGTCCGAAAAGACATTCCCTTGCCCCTGGGTTTCCGGTGCTCCCTCATCTGCCCTTGGTGGTGTTCTAATTTTGTACTGCACATCTCTCCATCAGTGCCTTGTGTGTGTTTGAATAAGACAATTCTCCCAGGACTGCACGTCTGCAGAAAGGACAGAAGGCAGGTCTAGATGCACAGTAAAAAGGCTGGTATCCAGAGCCGTAACCGGCGCTGAGGACGAGCTTTACAGAGGTTAAATAACTGACAAATAGATGCAAAAGTTAAGTATGAGGACATGCCCCACCTGCTAACTCAGAAATTAAACCTCTACCCATTTCTCCACTCATTCCCCTTGGTCACGAGTTCGAGTTAGACGCCTACTTGGGTACTTGTTGGCCATGGGCCGATCAGGAACTTATTAGCTACCTCCAGCCTGAGACTCCCCTGCCTACCGTAACGATAACACCACCCAAGCTAGACCAGGAGAAAAAGGTTTGAAATACGTGTATCCTCCTATTAGCTTCCAGGAAAGTAATCCGGGTTCGACTACCACTGAAGGTCACCCCGAAACTGGAAACAATCATGGTTCGACTTACTCTGGGGTTTTATTCCCCTTCCCTCAGATGGTATCTCCCCCCCCCCCCCCCCCCACTAAGCGGCCCCCTATTGAACCTACCATGACCCACTGGGCTAAAGTAGTAGCAAACATGCAGAGGTAGGGTTCACTATTTCGAAGGAGATGCTCATCAAACTTCAACAATTGTCAGTGCCTTAAGTGTTCCTATGTGGTAATAAAATAACAAATTTAGAAAAGTTATCCAGCACAATTAATAAACCAACATTTCCCCTTCCCTTTCATGAACGGTTCAAAGGCCCAAAAATATTCTAAATGGACAACATACCAAGGGCCCTTGGGCACCTGAATTTTTAGGTGATCAAAATTTATCTGCGGGGCCTGCTTGCAATGTTGACAATTGTGACAAGAACACACATATTGTGCCTCGTCCACCTTTAAAGTAGGCCAGGCAAAATGTGCCAAAAAAAAAATTTATATATACCTAAATGTCACCCGAAAAGTGAATCATAGAAATATTTCAATATTATCAAACGTAGTGCCTCAGACACCACTAACTTTCTGGCACACCATGATTTACCAGTAAAATATATCAAATCATCTTTTCTTAAGTAGGGACACATGACTCCTGTAACAATGTCAGTTTTTATCTGATTTTCCACGCATCAAAACTCTGCACCTGCCGAAGCTGTACAAAAATTAGGGAAACTCCTGTATAATATTCAACAAGGCAGGAACCTCGTCCTACCTTGTTGCCTCATCCTGGCTTAAAATTGAATGGGTCAAATATTCTTGACAACACTCCGCATATATGATGAATCATAAACCTGAACCGGGGAAGTTGTAGGACCCACAGCCCTAGCTTCCCTAGTTGGTGCAGGTGGCTAAGCACCCACTTTGTCATTATGGTCTACAGGATCATAAAGGGTGGCTCTAACAGCTCCTCTCATCCACAAGTACTTAGTGGCAGTGTAGAGGGATGTCACCACATGGCAGATGGCTGAACCTCGGGTTTAAGGGACAATCGTACACATCCGAGTTAGTTTGGTAGACGAGTTTGTACCCACCGCCTCGTTTTTGTTAATATTCTGTGCCAGGGAAAGTGTTTTGCTTGGGTGGGACACTATGAATCCATCTGCAACATTATCTCCATCTACGCTACATCACCTGTCTGCACCACACAAGCCACGTTAACACCACTTTACAACTGATGTCACTGTACGCACAGGAGATGAGGTAAACAGCAGTGCAGGGAGGGGTGGTGTGTGTAAGAGAAGGAGAATGTTAGTTCACATTTTTCCCAGGGCTTCACTAAAGTTTGTTGTGCTGTGTCTTCATCTGGAGTATCCAATCAAAAAAATGAAGCAGCCTTATCCTCACTTATTTTATATGGTATAATTTGTTGAAATTTTTCATTCAGCTGATTTTTTGGAAAAGGTGATTCTTTTCCAGTCTGAATGTTTGTCGTAGGTGCAGACATGCTTTGTTTCAAAAAAATAAGTTATATCTTGGCTAATAGTTAGCATAGTATTTGTTTGGGTTAATAAGATTGTACTCCTTAACACTACCTGAATAACCAACACAAAAATAAGTTTCTTTGATTTTGGGTTCGAATTTTTGTGTCTCTCATTTGACACCTCTGTCATTGCTTTGCAACCAAAAATTACTACATTATCACAGTCAGGATTTGATCCATTCCAGGCTTCATACAGTGTCTGGTCCTGTAAAGCTTTGGTCAGTGAGCTATTGTTGAGGTTGACAGCTGTAGTGACAGCTTCTGCCCAATATACCATAGATAATATAACATCCATTATCATGCTTCTTACCCCTTTTCATAATGAACCTGTTGGCATGCTCAGCAACACCATTTTGCTGTGATGTATGCCTCACAGATTGTAGGTGTTGAACACGTAGTTTGATTACCTGCATCTTAAAGGTATCTACTTATGTATTTTCTACTACTGTCTGTGCAAAGGATTTTCATCTTCTTCCCTGTTTGCCACTCTGCCATCACAGTTAATTACAAGATACTCTGGTATCTCACTTTTGGTTCAAACAATAGACTTGTATCTCGACATGTCATGTATCAATGTCAGAAAATACCTGTTACCACCTATTGAAGGTTCCTCCATTGCTCCACAGAGATTGGATTGTACAAGCAATTATAATTCTTCTGCCCTGGTTTCACTTGGTTTGAAGCTAGGCCTATGTGGTGTTTGCTTAGTACGCATACTTTACATGCTGTAAGGAAATCTACGATACCATTGATACCAGTGACATTCATTTCAACTGATTCATACTTGTCTGATTTAGTTTTTCCAGGCTGTGATGCCAGAGATATTTTTCTCTTCTGTGTAAAATACTGGATTGGTATTCGTGTTTTCTGAAATAGTACTAGAAGCATTTAGCCTGTAAATGCCATTATTCTGTGAAGCAGTGGCAATAACCTCACCATCACTGTTGATGATCTCACGTCCGTCCTTAGCAAATAACACTGTGTAACCTTTACTGGTTACCTGACTGTGGGAAGTTCAGGAATGTAGTGGATGTTGTAAGCAGTTTCCGTTTCAACTTCATTATCCACAACTACATCAATTTCTACATTACCTACATGCTGTGATGACAGCTGAGAGCTGCTTGTAGTGGTTTTTTTTAGGATTAGTGTCTGGTGATGAATTTTTCAAATGGAAATCACTTGCATTCAAATGAGCAGATGCACATGAGTCTAGATAGCAAATTCCTCTATCATCTTGTGTCCTGTTAGAAGAAGAATGACAGGCGTAAGGTTCATTACCAATCTTAAAATTTTCAAACTGGTCATGTTTATTTCAAGTCTGACAGATGAAAACTGACCAAGTTTAAAACACGTAAAACACAGAATGTGCTTTTTGTAACTTTCGTGTCCATTAACACCACCTTAGAAATACGAAGTTGCCTTGTCTTCCAATGATTTTTTTTTTAGTAGGTAAGTTTGCATCCTGAAGTAGCTTGACTTTAATTGAAATGCCAGTACTTACAATACCCAAGTTTTCTAAACCCAGAATCATTGGCTTATATGTCTCTGGAAGGCCTGCCAGTAACGATGTGCCTACCCACTCTTCTACTTTAAATCCAAGCTCACGAAGGCATTGGGTAGTTGAAATAATTGTATTTATATATTCTTCAACAGACTCACATCTTTATAATTATGTTGCAATTAGCTGTCTCATAGACCTACCTTCATTAGCCCTGAGTCTTGAAAGGCCTTTTGAAGGTTTTCCTAAGCATCTTTTGCAGGCGAAATTGTCTCAATGTGTTGATATATGACAGGATCAACTAATAAGACAATATTTGCTTGTGCTTTGCTATCTTTGTCATGCACCTCCTCCACCTTTAGTTATCTACGAACTATGTCCCAAAGGCTTTCACATTCTAAATATGCTCAAATTCCTCAAGGAAAAATTTCCCCTGCCTTTCAGGCGATCAATATATGGAAGATTCAAAATGCCACAACCTCTCCCAAATGATCAATTTTAAGTATTGGCGCTCAACTGGTGCGTAAGAGTATCACTGCGCAAACATTAAAAAAATAACTTTTCCAACGTATTGGGCCCATACCCTGTTGAGACTTACAAAAATTATTACACCAATTCAAATTTATATAGGCTATTCATGGTTAAGCAAGCACCTTTGAGGCCCTAGTTAGGTTTTCCTTTCAGCAATTTTTTTTTTCCTTTAACCTCATTTTTAAATAAATATTGCCATGTAAATAAGAAACACAGTGTGTGTATTCCACCGCACACAGAAGTTAATGTCCAAGGCTAAAATAAAATATATTTATTGACTATTATTCCAAATGAGAGGGCTTTCAAAAGTGCTCATTTTACTGTGAATAACCTGTAATACATAACTTAATCCATTCTTGATCATACAACCTATATCACAGTAACTGAACAACAGAAAGTGTCTTAGACCAATGTACATGCAATAACATGGCAGTTTCTGACACTTATATTGATCATATCATAGCGATACTAAGCATATTTGATCACGCTTCCGGCATGATGACAGACTTTACAAAACTAGATTGGCGTTTAAAAGTTTGGATTTTAAATTAAAATGTCTTATTTTTTCAAAAACTTTTTAGAAAGTGCAGAGGGGTGAAATTGGTCAGTAACAGTTAATTTGAAGACAGCTACGTTATTATTATTTTTTCATATAGAGGTATTGCCATTGTAGTTTTCCACAGTTTGCCATAAGTGCCAGTGGTTAGACAAGTAGTAAAAATGTTCTGTAGGAGAGGATCTAGAATTGTAGAACAATCTTTTACAATGAAATTGGGTCTCCATAATACTAAATTTTCTGTTATTTTGATTGGTGGAAGATTCCATGAATGTGCTGAATCATCTAACACTTAAATAATTACTTGAATTTGTTACATGAGAATTTATTGAACTTAGGGTGAAACTAAGTCTTGGGGTATGGAAAATTTTCTGGGGTATGGAAAATTTTGACTTCACAGGTATTCGGAACCCTCTAGATGAAAGGGTTTTACAGTAGTTTTGCCTTGTCTTCTTTTCATGTTTCATCTTGAAGTTCCATCAACAGTTTTTCAAGATGGAATATATGCCTGGCAATTACCTTTAATTGATCCACAGACTTCACACAGACAAACCTCTTGAAAAGTATATACTTTCTTTGTTCTGTCCATTGTTTGTAAGGCACAGAGCAGCTTGGTCCAAATTGTATTTCTTGTAGAACAAATGTTGGTAAGTTGTTGGACCATCAGTGTCATATTGTTGATAGTTATTTGTTGAGCTCCAATCCCTATATCCTTTCTAATGCCTGCACTGCATGTTATATTCAGTCCAATCTTTCAAAGTTGCTTGCATAGTCGGTTTCTTGCAATAGTCCATCTTTCCTTAATGGTTGTCGTAAGTCACCTACTTTTCAGTAGAATAGTTATCTGGAATTTCTAGTCATTCCAATCTGATTGGCTCTCCATTTTACCATTTGTATTGAAATAATTCTCTATGATTGAGTCTGAAAACATGACTCAACAGATTAGACATTCACCAAACATAGTTACCAGTCACAATTATTAAAACAACACACATTTACAAACATATTCATGATTCACAGGAGTCGAAGTTATGTGATCCTGGTCCCATAAACTAAAGGTTAAAATTAAAGTGTGGAGGGATACCATAGAAATACCACTGTATTTTCAAACATATATTACTATACTGCTTCTAATAGGCCATAATTACATATATAAATATAGACAAATGACCCAATAGAAGTGACCATAATGTATATACCATCTAACACTAATCTATTCCATCTGTATCAACAGTGCTAGTTTTCAATTATTTTTCCTTCAAATGTCAACCTTCCATGAATGGACTGTTTTTATCTGGTTGGTAATTGCAGAATATTTGCAGACTATTGTGTGATAGTTTACTCTTAAATGTTAGCAATGAAAACTGTCCATTTTGGTGGCTGATTTAAGGTGTATACTGAAGTTATGGTTTCTTTCACTTCTTTACATACTCCCTAATTAACAAACTATTTATGTTTGTCCCTCGTGAACCAGTAACCTTGGTCCTCTTTCAAGGTAGTTGTATTTTTTATAATAGTGTTAGTTTGGCTGCTTCCAATATGCTACTCTGCATGGTCAGTAATATACAAATGAATATTCACAGTGAGCAGAGTTTGAAGACTTAACAGTGCACTTTATTGATATAACGTAATAGCTCATCTGTATATTCCACTCAGCTCCTCAAAGTCAAGTCATACCTTCCCTCCATTTCCCTACTTTTCTGGTACATACAGCTGGTACATTAGTAGTATTGTTACGGGTTACTGGTCTATATCGCTTCTTGTGCTCCGTCCCACTTGAGTGAGTGAAGGAATGTGTACAGTGTGTGCTAGATAAGCCTATTAAGTCTCTGGCACTCCTGATCTTTAGTGGATTTAATTTCTGGGGTTATCTTTAAAAGAATGTTCTGGTCATTGCCCTAGCCCCTCTCAACAAGACTCGATGTGGGAACCTTTTAAGTCGGGCCAGTGAGACTTCTTGCTGTCATAGGCATCCGAGTCGACAGTTTTCGAGTTTATGGATTGGAGGGTTATGCGACCTGAGGCGCTAGGTGTGCAAAGACAGCAAAGCGACAAGTGCTGATGAGAGTGACCAGCAGCAGTGAAGTCTGCACACTGCGGACATAAGTGCAGTGGAGAATGAGACTGGCGGGCAGGACTGTTGAACTGGATGAGTGAGTGACAGACACTGTGAATTATGGCAATGGACTTAATAAATACAAGTGAATGAGTGTGAATAAAATTGCTGTAATCAATACAGAGATTTTGCGAAACGCTTAAATTACAATTGAGATAGACATTAAATATTGTGCTCACTGTAAACAAACAATAAACATAATAGTGGAGACAGGTAGGAAAGGTGTCTATAATAGTGTTTAAATAAATTAAAAATCAAACTTAGTTATTTTATTTTTATTAAGACAGTGATCCCTTACAAAAATGGATATGCCCTTCTGGCATCATGTAAAATTAGTATCAGAAGTGAGATGGACTGGAAGCACTGTGAGCATTAATTGAGGGGCTATGTAGCCAAATGGTTATTGTGATTACAAATTTAAATAGCTTGTCAGAAGATGTAAACAACCATGTAATTAGGGTAAATGAAACTGTAAATACCCAGATAAGTAGTGTAATTGAAAATGTAAACAAGAATTTAAATAGCCAGATAACTAATGTAAGTGATTTAGTAGATTGGAAAATAGACATAGTAAATGAAAATGTAGACCGGAAAATAGAAGGAATTAGCGAGTTAGTGAATATAAGAATTGACTGTGTAAACAAGAAAATCTACATTGTGAGTGAAAAGATAGACACCATAAATGAAATAATGGACAATGTAAGCAAAAGAGTGGACAGTGACAAGAATGAAATAAAAAAAACAGTGCTGTGTAGAGAAGGAATTGCAGGAATTCCTCCAACAGCAGTGTTCCACTTTCACCGTACTAGCAGTCGAGAGAAGTGGGGAAGCAGTGCAAGTTGTAACCAATACAACCACCTCGGTCGATGGCCAGTAGCTCTGTGGCACTGGTGTCGCACAGCCAGTAGTGGGGAAAAGGGTTTCAATTAAGCCCATGCCTTATGATGGTCAGACGTAGCAGGAGTACCAACACCAGTTTGAAATAGTCGCCAACCAGAATGACTGGTCAGATGAACAGCGGGCTTACTGCCATGCTGCTGTATTGAGATGCCCTGCACTGAGCATACTACAATCTCTGCCAGAACATACTATAATCTGTGCTAGTGTGACAGAGACTGGAATAACCCACATTAGCATCAGCGTTGGAGCTACCTTTCCTTAATACCTGTAATGTGCCCACCATACCCAGTGACCAGGAGAGCCACTGCAAGAGCTATGGCAAGATATTATGTGGCTGTTCCACCTATATTTTGAAGGGGTGCCCCAAGCAGATGCACGGCATCATCGCAGTCTGCTTCTTAATCACTGCCATCACCAACACAGAGGTACTGCAAGTGGTATGTCGGGCTGCACCTTACACCATGCAAAATGCCCTGGACCGAGCACTGGAGGTGTAGTCTGCGAGACATTGAAGGAGATGCAGATGTCCATGAGGGATGTCACTTTCAGGGTCCCTGCTACAGAGCTTGCCCCCACCCAAACAGCGGAGTGTTGGTAATGTGGACAGCTAGGGCACCCGAGAAGTTACTGCTCACAACAGCAGCAGAAAGAGCTGCGGGAACGCTGCAGTGAGATAAACAATAATTGGCTTTGATGAACACAATAAAATACTTCTGTGAAGAAAATTGTGAGCTGCTTGCATATGCCCAACAACTGTGACACTGCATCAACAAGCTGATGCTGCAAGCGGTGCACCTCACAAAGCAATTTGAAAATGTACCCAATGCCCTACACATACTGTTGAGATGCCCTGTGCACACTATGCCACATAGCCTTGAAAGGAGTCCACGGCAAGGAGCCAGTGATGCGATGGCCCTGAAGATGGCAGTCCCACAGATGATGTGCTTTGAGAGGTGAAAAGAACCGGCTGTGTGAGCTCATGGAGAGAGAAGCAGTCTACATGAGATACCAATGCTGCAAGGTACATCAGACAAGGATCCAGCTACAACCTTTGGCATCCACTGCAAGTACCAGCACATTTCAGATCGGTAGACGTAAAGGGAAATACTGTAGGTGCATTATCATTTAAAACCATTGATGAAAGGATTAGTCCTTCTGTAAGGAACAAATAACCACATTATAATAGATTGAGAGAATCCAGCACTATTCCAATCAGCGATATACAGAAATCTAGCATTATGCTTGGCATACTGCTAAAACAACTTTAATTTGATGTCAGGTCATGAGGTCAATGCAGAAGCAGGAGAATCTGCTGAGAGTTTCAGAGATTCCTACACAGCCTTCAAGATATAGTGACTGGATGAAGACCCATTATAACAGGAGAATGTCGGGTGAGGTATTTCAAGGAGGACAATTGGTATCACTGTACAATCCATAGAGATGAAGGGCATTGCCCAAAGCTCCAGAAATGTTGGGAAGGCCCGTACAGGGTTCTAAAAATGATCACGTATGTGGTAATTCTGATTTGTCATCAATGCATTCGGGCAAAGCCGGAGGCTGCCCACATCGACTGACTGGCACTCTACAAAGGTCTGGATGTTAGAGTCAGTTCAAGATGAACAAAATTGAGGAGGGGACAGTGTTATGTGTTACAGGTCAGTGAAGGAGTGTGTGAAGGCCAGGCTAGTTACCTGAGGAGAACACTGAGATTTTTGAAGGCATGCTGCCATGTATGCCAGATAAGCCTATCGGGTCTTGTGCATTCCTGACATTCTGTGGATTGATTTTCTGTTGTTATCCTTGGAAGAATATTCAGGTCATTGCCCTAGTCTCTCTCAGGGAGACTCAAGGTGTAGGGAACATTCTAAATCACGCCAGTGAGATTACTTATCCACAACGGGTGAGCCAGCAAAGTGGACGAGTGCTGGCGATAGTGACTAGTGATAGCGAAGTCTGCGGACTGCGAGCATCGGTGCAGTGGAGAATGAGACTGGCGGGTGCGACCATTGTACTGGATGCATGACAAACATTTGTAATGATAACAGTGAACAGATTGAATATTTGTAAATAATGAGTGTGAATTAAATAACTTTAACCAATATAGACATTTTGATAAGGACTAAAATTATATTTGATATAGACATTAAATATTGCTCTTATTGGGAACAAGAGTAATAGTGGAGACAAGTAGTTTAAAGTTGTAAATAATAACTGTTAATAGATTAATAATCAAATGTACTTCTTTCATTTTTATTAACACTTCTGTCCCTTAGATATACATACATGGAAGCAACCAATTTAGAATACTTATGTCAAAAAAATTTTTTGGAGATAAATGTTGCCATTTTGCCTAGAATACCACATATAATGAATGTATGACTTTTTTTACACTTCTGTATGAACCAAACATGGAGTCCTGTCACCTTTCTTTTGTCCATTCCAGTAGTAACAAGAGTTAATTAACTAGATATGTAAACATTGAAAATGTAGCTATTTGAAGATTTGATGGTAGGCCAAACATTTATCATAGCTTTTGAAGTATCATTTTTACGGTGTAATAGAAAATAAAATGTCTTAAAAACTTTTTACTTTGCTTTGTCAGTAATATTCGAGAACCATGTTCTTCTCCTGGAGGTCTGATAGTGTTACATTTTCCCATAAATGTTTCTTATGACACTAGCATGAATTTTTGTTCTTGTAGCAAATGAAGTTACTGTTGTGTCCGTAAATATTTTTGAAGAAATGAAATTATGGCATGTCTTTTTGGAATATTGGTTTCTGTAGTGAAAGTGCTGTAAATTGTCATACCCTATTATGTATGGTTTGAACAATGTACAATAATATGTTTATGGTGCAACTTTGTTTTTTATGCTCTTTTTAAATTTTCAGTGTATTGTTTAATTGTTTCAGAATGATGATATGTTTCAGATATTCAGTGATCGGAACGTGATAATGTCTCAGAACATTGAAGGCCACAGAGGTGATAAAGACATTGAATCTCTCATCAAGTTCATAGAATCTGACACAGAGAGTAAAGGTAGAAACAAACACTCCTCTCATAACAATGGTACATTATCTTTGTGCAGCAAACAGCAGCGTAGCAGTGCTAAGAAAGATGAAATAGGAAGCATTAAAAGTAAGCGTGATAGTGTTCATGATGATGAAAGAGGTTGCAAAATGAGAATCCAAGGAACAAAACAGATTTCTAAGGATAAGTGCTCAGAGAAAAATAAATTAAAGAAGTCAAATAGTTTAGAAGAAATCAGCAAAAGTAAAATAGAAGACTTGATGTCATTTGCGAGTGCAGATAATAATAATGCTGTTACACAGGTAAATTTGAAACATTTTAATCATACACATTTAGATAATGATTTTGTTACCATAAATAAAAAGTATGACTCAAGTCGAGAATTGTGTAGTGAAAACAATAATTTATTATGTAGTTCAACATCTGTCAGTGTAGGTGAATATTTTTCTTCTGTTACAACCTTATCGGAAAGCAACAAGTGGCAAACTTCGGAAGAAAAGAGTAAATTTGATACCTTGTCTGCTTGTAGAGAAGAAGGTTTAGCACCTAGTGTTCAAGTAGAAGAGATGGAATTTCACGTTGTTACAAAAAAACAGCGACGTAAAAAGAGGTTTAGCAGTAGTGGTGGAAAGAGTGGGATATCTTTGTTCAATATGTCCAAACATAGTGGAACAGGTTATGTGGGTAATGTTCCTAAGGATTTCTTGTCACATCAAGCTCAGGAAGGAAATGGATTTCCACCACATGATCATGTGGCAAACCATAATGGAGGATCTGTTGTTTTGTACCAATATAAACACCACAGGCCTTGCTCGCCAGAACACCATCGACGTAAGTCTACATCGAGCATGCCCCCTTCAGAGAAGTCTGACAGTAGTGATCTTGATAGTGTTCATTCTCTTCCAGTTTCCTCGACGACGCCAAAATTATCTCTTGACAAAACATCTACATCAAGTGGTTCCACTCCACAAGCATCTTATGCAGATATTGCACGTATGGCTGCTACAACTATTGTTCCAGTAACAGGAACTTGTTCTAATTTAAGTAGTTCTAGGGTATCCTCTGCAAGCTCAGCAAAAATGACAGGTTTTGCTGGTTCTGGTGCTGTATCCAGTTCTGCTACGCCATTATCTTCAGAGTGTGTTTCAGCTGGTTCAAAAATTAGTATTGGGTCACCACCTGTAAGTGGCTCCAAAGTTATAGTTGTTGGAAATGTATTTGATCCTCTTTCATTTTCTGAAGAAGCATTAGCTTTCAGTTACAGTTCAGAGGCTGATAAATTGGGCAACCAACAACACCAAGAAAATCAAAAGAATGATGTGACAAACACAGCTTTGGATTATAAATTATCCCATCATTGTGTAGAAAACTCTGGTAAATCCAAGAGGTTTGAACTATCCCAAAAAAATGTGTTAAACGATTATTATCCTTCACTTGAAGAAAGTTTATTTGTTGACAAATGTGAAAAGAAGTCTGCGAAGATTTGTAACACTTCTTTTCCAGCTCGGTCATTAGTCAGTAACTTAAATGTTCCTCTAAGCTCTTTAGTCAAGAATTATGTAGATATTGTATGTACAGACCAGACTAATGTTGTAGATGTACATGCAATGAACTCTGAAAACGCTTTGTCAACAAATGTTATACTCGAAGGTGTAAGTAGCATAAATAAAACGTCAAAAGCCACAGAAATTTGTGATTTGAAAGACAATGAGAAAAATGTGTCGAGGCAACTTTCTCTTAAACTGTGTATACAAGAATCAGTCTTGAAAGTTAAGGGTGAAGTTGGTAACAATGTTGTTCCCAAAGAAGACTGTAGTGTTAAGACAGCTAATTATGCACAATCAGTGAAACTACCAAATAAAACAAAAGAACTTCCTAAATCAAAGAATAGTAGGTTGTTTAGTTATTCTTCTGAAAAACCACCTGTTATATTGATGAATGAGTGTCTCCGTGAAGAGTTAGCTTTTGATAGTGACCTGACATTTGGTTTTGAAATAAATGAACAGTTGTTACTTTCAAATGGGGAAGATGAACTATGTGAAAATCCTTCTATTTTGGTACGTGAAAAGTCATGTGGCAGGGAGAAGACTGCGACAGCTAATGAGCTTCCACCAAGTGCATTCAGCATAGAGAAGTTTTTGGCACGATTTCAAAAACCGCATACCCATGTCACTGATGACAAGATTATCAACTTTGTTGGTTATGGTAAGTTCAGGTTTTTTTGTATTTAGTATGTAATGCAGTGATTTATTCATACAATTTTTTTTTAAATTACCAACTAATATTCCATGTTATTGTTTATACTCATTAGTACTAATAAACATCAATTTATGTTTTCATTGTTTCAGCATGGTGGTCACTTAAAAATTTACATTTAGAGGCACTCTAGTTTGGTTACAATAAAGAAATTGTAAATTTTATTATCAAGGCAGTAAATTTTGCTGCTTTGGTTTCATTCTTACTGATGTGGTAATGGAACTTAGTTTTTTAAACTCTTATTATGTCAAAACATTTACATAATCTGCATATTTGACATTACATTTCTTCACTTAATAGCTGACCTCCCGTGACGCAATCGGATGGTGCGCCACCGGTCTGGGGTGCAGGAGGTTCTGGGTTTGAATCCCAGGTAAGGCATGGATGTTAAGGTTAGGTCATGAGTTAGTTTATAAGCCTTAAGGCATAACACCATGGAACGTTAAGCCCTTTCCAATCAATTCACTTAATTAAAACCCAAGTTCTACTTTTCCTGAAGATAGTTCTTGGATGTCTTTACATAATGGAAGTTTTGCCATTTTATTTTATTTACACCATTGAAGAATTGGATGGGTGCACTTTTTAAGAGATTCACATTCAGTTGTTAGACCATTTTTCATTAAATTTTAAAAGTAACTGTAAATACATTAGGTAACAAAATTGGTTTTTAAAAAAATACAAATATAATTTATAATTAGAAAACTAAGGGGCTACCAATAGACCACAAACATTTTTTATTACAGAAAATAATTGTTATCCTATAACCATAACCTACAAACACAATCCTTATTTAACCATTTACCACATGATTCAGTTATTAAAGTTTTTTGGTAAAAGTTACACTTTTAAAACTTTTTTTGTGTTATCAATGTTTGGGCCATTATCGTTCTCTTAAAAAGTTGTATTTAATTTCTTTAGTTACAGTGTAGGCCTATTTGTTGTTGGCAAAAATTTTATTTAATTTTTTAATGTTTAGCTAATTATTTTTTTTTATAAAATGTTAAAATCAGAATTTAATTTATATTTCTTTACCTTAGCATAAGTCATTACAAAATAATAAAAATGTGGAAATAATGTGTATAAAAATGTAGAGAACTAAAATGGTTACATTAGCAACCATTATTAACTTGTTTTTAAATCTTTTATTATAAATATAACTAAAAAAAAGTTATATGTGCTTAAAATTTGGCCAAAATGTCCCAAATGAGAACTTAATTACATGTTAGTCAATAGCATATCCCTATTTCATAATGGGGGCCATTTTTGCTTGGTAATGTGTTTGTGTTATTTTATTGTATGAGAGCAGTTTGCAAAAGTCCTACATAGCAAATAAGCAGCCTATATTTTGACTACCTACCTTGTCACTGAATTTTTTTTCTATACATATAGGTTGGGTGATGCAAGTTGCAACTAAAAATAACACAGTTTAGTTTATGAAATGTTGTGGCTGTTGTGTATGTAGTTGATGTCCTCAATACTAGTGTTTGTGAATGGTGTAGGGCTGGCAACACTTGTTGACATGCGAGACTATCACATGTAATGAGGTATTTGTTTGGTGGTGGTGTCTTTTTTCGTGGAGCTGTTAACGTAAAGAATAAGCATTATAATAGAAAAGAACATGGATAGTTATTCACAAAATCTGGCTACAAGGATGGGATTTGACAAATTGCCATTTTAATTGCGTAGCATTGGAATGGTTGCACATTCTTTGATGATTTGTAAACTGTAGGCTAACTGTTTTCATTGTGTAGTGTTTCAAGATGTTGGGCCTGCTTGGAAATATTGAGGCGTTTGATGTATCCAACCCACATGTTTGGGATTATTATACAGTACATCTCAACTTCTTTTTGCAAGCAGACAATGTGACAGATGCTCTTAAAAAAAAGTGCTGTCCTACTCAGAGTATGTGGACTGAAAACTTATGTGGTTGTAAGATTGCTAGTTTTGGCTGCTTCCCACACTGGAAGAAGTTTTGAGGAAATACTGGCATTATTGAAGAATCACTTCTCACCACGGTCCTTGGAGATTTATCAGCATTAAAAATGCCACAGATGAGACCAGAAATAAAATGAATGTGTAGCAGAGTTTATCGCAGAGTTAAGTCTCTTGGCAGAGCATTGCAATTTTGGCACAAATTTGGACTTAACTCTGCAATACAGGTTAGTTTGTGGAATGTGGGATGAAGTAGTTCAGTGGCAGTTTTCAGAGTCTTCACTCATATTAGGTGGGGAGAAGGCTTTAGTTGCAGAAGCAGCCCTGCTGCACACAAGAGACATCAGGTAAACTAGCTCGCAAGTGGTGAGTACTGATTGTGTATGTCACTTAACCAGTGATGCACAAGTGCCAATAACAAGCGAAACCAATGGTGTCAGTCAAAAGTTTGACGCCGTCGGGTGAGAGACGAGACGAACGATGACCCAAATACTTACTGGTAATTTGGGTGCCAGCGGTGCTTCTTAATCACCGCACTATTGAGACTCAAGGTTCTCAGGGATGCTGCGGATTGTGTGTGCCTGTCTCGACCGTGTGTACTTACAAACACGTAGGCAATACTAAACTTTTTACTAAACATCACTTGAAATAAACATATGTGGCTAGGACACTGTCAGTACTGAATAAACGATATAAGTTCACTGTAGACTTGTTTTATTGATATTATTCATACACATCAACGTGCCAATGAAATGATTATCTCGGTCATGATTAGCCAATTCCGCTTGGGTGTTCCCCAGCCCGTAATTAATCTAGTGCACGCCTAGACGGATGATCTCACCGAGATGCGTGAAAGCACAGCCTTCACAAGGGAAGAGGGCCAACAGCCGCTAGAGTGGACTGACTGTTTTCCCTGAAAACAGGACACTGTGAATTACAAATGAAAACCCTTAATACATATTAACACGTGTGATTACGTGGTATCACTAAAGCAAACTCATCGGGGCTTGCCCTCCAGCACGTGGGTTGTGTGGTGACGACCTATACACAGAGGCAGCTAGGAAGGGAATAATTGCACCGTACACTAATTACAAAATTACATAGACCCTTGAATGATACATGAAATAAGATGGGACATGAGATGAATATTCACAATAAACACACACAAATGTATAAAAAGTTTAAATGGTGTGAATGCCGCTGGATGAAGTTCATAGCGGACCACGTGGTGCATGTAAAATTGCAATATTTCTGCATGAAAACTGCAAACTAAATTCAGATAGGATGTTATTTTTCTGGAGAAAGTGATTCTCTTTACGATTAGAGTGGTTACAGGCTTGTAATGTGCCTGATGACGGTAAAATCAAACATTAACGTGACCACATGATATCAAGTACAAAAAGCATCCATTGAACCCTGAGATAAATTATTGCACATACGATGTTACATAAATAAGCTCTCAAAACGCAATGATGGTGTATACAAATACTTAGTCGGTCAGCCACGTGGTTATACGTAATGTTGCCGTAAAATATTCAAACATAAAAAATACCCTCAAGTATATACTTAAAAACAAAGCCCTTAAAATTTTGCGTAGCAATAATGCAGAAATTACAGTGAAACGCCATAAACATAGGCGAATGGCACCTAATTCAAGTTGCGCGCATCGTATGAACCACTCAGACATCTTTCGCCTCTTCCTTGATTACGTTAAATATGCCACAAGGCGAAATAAATTAGTAAAGCGGAAGCATAATGCTGGGGAAATGTCTGGCAAAGCGTACGCAAGTAAAGGTTGACCGGTAAACTAAATTGAGTATTGAAACCTACATCAGTGAACAAAATTTGTAGTGTGTACGTGACAGTCTCTTACTTCGCCAGCTCCCCTCAACAGACTGTGCAGAGACAAGCATCGCACGGACCTACAATGTAACCTGTCCCTGTAACCGAGTTCCCAAACTATTGTACCACCGAGAGCTGTCCCGCATAGAAAACTTTGTAGGAATGCCATGCACTGAGTCACTACTGCTGCACACTTAAAGTTTTTGTTATATAATCTACAACATTCTAAGTGCTCTTTTTATAGAAAAAGCCAGGATCAATATAAAATTTACTGTGGTCCATACTGTATGTATTGTAACTCTCTGTTTCTGAACTACGCTGTAAACCAGCTTCCCTAACCTTACTTTTGTCCACTATCTGATTTTCGTCACTAAACAAAAAACACTCTTACACCTAACAAATCTACTCCACCATCATTTGCTGGACAAATTTCACTTTTATCAGAATCACTACCAATAAATTAAACAGATTCCACTCTAATATCTGAAATACCTGCATCAGTCTCTCTTTTTGCTAGGCCTAAGCTTCCTCTCACTTAATATATCTCTGTGTGCCCCAGACTAACTGTACCCCAGGTTATGTAAACTAACCTTCAACACTACATACATCATATGAAAAAAAACTATCCCTTTTATTAACTACTTATGTAGGTCTAGGTGTTACCTTAACAAAAAACTATTAATACTCATAATACTAGACCACACAACATATCCACTACACACTCACATCTTGCACGAATTGTTGCCAAGGGAGAAAAAAATAGCTATCAAAACAAATAAAATAATTACACCCAATTTTTCCTATATATCCCATCACCCATCTCTCCCTCAAAAGAAAATTAATACATGCTGCCTACACCAATTTAATGTCACTTACTAATTTAGGATTGATTAAACAATGCCGACAACCATAAAAAATTAACAACTGTTAGACACACAATGACCTAAGCACTCCTCCGGCAAACTCGCCTGCCCTAGTAGGCATTAACCTAGGGGCTAACGTAGAAAATAAACCACACTTATTCATGTTAACCAAAACTCAGGATCTGGGGGTTAAGGTGCGAACATGTAAATGGCATATGTTGTGTATAATAACCTAAACTAACCCATAAAGCATGTGGGGGCTGAACATCTTCTCTTATTATGTTGTACGCTAACTGCCATTGTCTTAACTACAAAAGAAATAAACTTATTTTTAAAAAAATTTATCCAAGATAGCAAAAGAAATTCGTTAGCCAGAAGGGCAAAAGAAGGGAAAATTAATTAAAAAATTTAAACGTTTAGTGAAATGAAAACACATTATGGTTTGTTTACCACAGCAAAACTGCAAATTTAATTGCACCACAAAAATAAAGTTACAGTATCGCTCATCTTTTTAGCCTACTTTCAGATTGTAAGAAATACTTATGACATCACTTTGCTGCCTGTTTGTTGCGTGCATGAACTTGTGTGCGTTTCCCTTTAATTTTTAAATTTGTGAAACATATTTTACCAATCTCGGTATACATATAGTACAGTACCAAGTAACAACTTAATATAACAACCATACTGGGCACTTTCCTTTCAAAATGGCGGCCATTAAAGATTTAGAGTGATATGTCATTTCTCGGAAACCATTCAACTGATCTAAACCAAACTTTGTATGCTGACAGTGCGCAAGGTTTAAGCATTGAATTCAGTGGTGAATATGGTTGGTCTCCCATTTTCGAAGATAGCACCACTTGAAAAAAAATTAAGATTTTGTTATATCTCAAACTGCACAACCAATTTTTGCCAAATTTGTCACGTAAGTAACATTATGATAAGCCAGCTTAATATAAGTAATTCAACTTAAGGCACTTATTTTCAAAATGGTGGCCATACAAATATTTTAGGTTTATTTGGTATAACTACCGTACCATTTGACCAACTTCAACCAAATTTTGTAAGCTTACAGTATCTATTTTTATTTTATTGTTCACGTCTGTATCATACAAGCCTAACAATAGCCACTTTTGTCTGCCATTTTGTAACATAGTACTGCATTAATTAATAAAGTTTTTGTGTAATATCTCTAAACAATTGGCAGATTCCTACCAAATTTGGCAAATAAGTAGTACTGTGGCAGTTACATGTACAAATATGTTTAAAGTATGTCAGAAACTTATTTTCAAAATGATGATCATATAGTTATTTCAGTTTTATATGTTACATTGTTAAAACTGTGTAATTCCACTGAATCTTTCTATGCTGGCTGTATATATTACAGCCATCAAATGTGTCCACGCAAAATATCTTTTGTCTACCATTTTGTAAAATAGTACGACATGGAAAATTCAAATCACATGATGTCTCCGAAAATATCAGATTTTTACCAGATTTGGAAAACAAGTAGCATTATGGCATGCCATGTAAACTGATAAACTTTGAGAGGCTCGTACACACATTTTTTAAAATGGTGGCCATATAAATGTTTTAGCTATGAACTTTTTATCGATAAAACTACAAAACAAATTTCAACTTAATTTTGTATGCTGACAGTATCTGTTCTAGCCATAAAAATTTTATATTCAAAGCCTCATTTCTCTGCCATTTTTTAAGATAGCCCCACATGAAATAATACAGTTTATATGCCATATCTCGGGGAAATAATCAACCAATTTCTTTCAAATTGGCGAAGAAGTTGTATTGTTGTTGGCCATATTAATTTATATATTTCAAGTGTGTAAGTCTTTTATTTTCTGAATGGTGCGTATACAATCATTTCTGCTTAGTGTGCTATATGGGTGAAACTGTGTAACAGATTTAAATTTAACTTTCTATATTGTATATATGACAATCATGGAATTTGCTAATACATAAACTTATTGTCCTCCATTTATGAAGATTGTCACATGAACCATATCTCCAGGATCATTCAACCAAATCATATCAAAATTTCAAGAAGTATTGCTAAAGTAATGTGTGTAAATTAAAATTGTTTATGTGAAGCAGGCATGTTTTAATGGGGTATATATAAATAATTTAGGTTGATTTGTTATATCTATTGAACTTTTTAACAAAATTCAACCAAATTTTTTATTTAAACAGTATTAGTTAGAAGCACCATTTATGCATACAGAGATCTCCTTTACACACACTGATTTTCAAAATAGCAGCCATTTAAATATTTTGTTATGGTTGGCATATCCATTTAACAATTTAACCATATTCAACCTAACTTTTTATACTGACAGTAGATACATAGTATAAAGAACCTTTTTTAAGCAGTTAGTAAGATAGCACCAATTAAGAAAATAAAGTTTTTATGCCGTATCTCGGGTACCATTCAATTGATTTCCACCAAATTTTTCACACAACTAGCTTTATTGTTGGCCATCTAAACTGATGTTTTTAGTGGTTGACACTTATTAACAAAATGATGGCCATGTAAATATTTCAGGTCAGTGAACCCTATCATTCAAAACATTAAAATGATTACATCTGAAGATGACGCTCTGAATCCTACCTCTGTGATGCAGTTGACTGCAAGCTAGCTTAATATTATGTTTTTCTGAATTTGAATCCCAGGTAAGTCAGTCGTGTATCTTAATTGTCTTGATACTGTTTCACATGTATCTGGTATCTCTAATGATATTGCTATCAACATGACATCAATGCCTACGTACCTTCATAAGCTTTTAAGAACATCATTAAAAATTATTTGCACGAATGTTGAGGCTCATTAGTTATCAGTAACGTCTTGTTCATATTAACACCTACAAAATTTCATTAAAATTTTAACAACAGAAAAAAAAAAAGAAAATGAATATCAGGACTCTGGTTTCCGTACTTAAAAAACCTAAAAGAAGACAAACTGTTAGATTAAGAACGGGATTGTAGTTGAACCAAGCAAAACTCTAGCTCCAGAAACTGAAATAAATTTGAGAGAGAAAAATATCTTCCATCAAATCAATAATAAATGGCATAGAAACTCCTTGAAATAGACTAAAACGACTACTGAAATAGAAGAGATGTAATGATAAAATAATGATAAAGAGGTTCTCTAAACTTCTGAACAACCATAGACTACAGTGGGGTATAGCACAGTAATAGTTATTCGATGCAGTTACCTTGACTGCATAGCACGTCTCCTCACACTAACTTCCTGTCCGGTGTCTCCTGATCGACTCTACTTTCTTTTAGAAATACTACCTTAAAACTACATCTAAAGACTCCCTAAACAACAACAAAATGTAGTTACTTAACTTTTACATTCTGTCAGCAGAATTTGGCTTCCTCTGGGCCTGCTGAAAACCTCCGAAAACTCCAAGCACACCTCAGACACTTCAGTCACGCATGGCAGTCATCTTCCTTCTCCGCACTTGTTCCTCACACACAGCACTGCCACTTCACGTACCAGCATCTACAAGTTGTAGTCAGACACCGGGGTGGGGGGAGTCTTCCATCAACACATCGTGTTGAACCATCAAGCAAAGCATCCGCCTGGCTGACCGGCACGCCCTCAATACTGCAACACTATACACCTTGTACTACAAAATCACACCTCCACATAAAAAAAGAAAACTACCAATTTCCACTCTGCTTAACTTCCTTTTATACTGAACATAGAAGAGAGCATACTACAAAATTTTAGGAAAATCAAATATGTCCGGACAAAAAAATTAAATTCAGTAAAAAATCATTGCAAATAAGCTAGACCGGCATTTTACACTCATTTTACTGTGACAGTATGGATAGGGGACAAAACAGTGGCAAGAAGAACTTTACCAAGAACAAGAACATCACCACAGACAAGTGATGAAGATACAGGGCGAGTCCTTTAAAAGAGGTGCCGTGGGACGTGTGTAACGCAGCGAGGGAATGAGGAAATACAGTCCAGTTCATTAAAATTAGCCTAGAGATTCAGTAATGAATGACGACTTGGTGGACACTTCCAGCACTTTGCTCTATATATTGTCACACTGGTCTGTATTTCCTGATTCCCTCGCTCCGTTACACACGTCCCATGGGGCCTCTTTTAAAGGACTTGCCGTGTATGACATCACCAGGTATATAGATAGACATCTACAGTGTTTACATTGGGAGTGATGATGATGACTGCCCACTCTTTAGATGTGCTACTATACATGACATATAAATGTATTTACTGCATCAAACTTTTTAAATTAAGGTAACTTTCTGGAAGGCACAAATCACTTATCAGTAAAAAGAACCATGCCCACACACTGTACTTATGTGATAAGCATGGCAGGTAGATCTTGTTAAAATTTAACTTGAACTGTCATACCTAAAACACATGCTGATTTGCTAAATACCATGTATCGGGGCTGTAATACCGGTTCCAGCGGCAGTGTGCGAGACTGCTGTTATAGTATTTCAACTGTGAAATAATTGTATAAAATACTCATCTGGGAGAAATTGACCATGATTTAACTGTACAGTCGGATGGTTAAAAATATATATAACTGTTAGTGGAATTAATGCTTGCGATGTATGTAAGTCATGAATTTAAAAAACTGCTGCTGATAATATATGGCAGTAGTTAGTATAAAAACCTACACCTAGAGTGGTCATCAGCTCAGTAGTTATTCAGACTGAGAAGAGAGAGTACTGTCTTAAGTGAAGATGGAATATACTCCAGAAAGTTTTTGTGCCAATATTTTAAGAAGGTATTTTCTAAAAGTTGCCATTCCAAATTGCATGAGGATGGTTGCCCTCTAAATTTAAAACAAACTTAAAAGACACATCACAACCTGCAAAGGTCTCTTTCCAGTACCAGATAAGCAACTAAGTGTAATGCCCGCACTGCAGACTTGTGAGGTTCAATTACCTGCTTTGTCGGGTACTGGTGCACAATCACCTTTAACAACTTGGGATCTGGATGTTAATGTTGTGGACAATTCTTCATGGTTATCAAGATTTTCATGCTGCAACTGTGGCAAGAGCATAAGGAAAAGTTGCATTGCATGATGGCGTGAGAGGGGAAATATTTTAAAATGGGCTTACTTGACTCTTAGCTGTTTCAGTTGTAGATGTGAGTTCAAGTGAAATATAAAGTATTCTGGATAAAATGTAACATGAGATGTAATGCAGTCTGGCATTAAATATGTTTTAAGGCATATAACAATCATGTTAAAGCGTATATGGCTCATGCCCATGACCTTGGAGAATGTGAATTTATTTGTGCTAAAATAATTAGCTTTCCACGGCAGTTTTAAAACTTATGTTGCAACGAATTTGTCAGGTGCAATGAAATATGTGCTCATTTGCAAAAAAAAAAATCACCCTGAAGATGCCATTGCAGGGATGCGTACGTGGATACAGGCACAAGATGTAGTTGGATGTATAAAGAAAACAAACATATTGTACCACAGTAAACATGTACTGCAGGGAACCAACACTTGAATGATGCATTTAGTATGGTGTTGGACCACCTGTAGCGTGAAGACAGATGGCAATAGGATTGATTATGGAGGCATCAAAATGTCTGATATTCTCCTGAGGAAAATTTTGTCGCAGGTGGCACAACTAACCCTCCAAATCTACCAGGGACCATGCTGGTGTAGTGGTTAGACTGCTCGCCTTGCAACGAGGCAAACCAAGGTTTGATTCCCGGTGGGGTTTTTTCTGAAATTTCGTATGTAGGAATCATGCTAGGTAATAGGCAAAACAATGAGTTTTCTATTGTCTCTATATTTAAAAATAGAACACCTTTGCACGTGGAATATGGCTTTTGTTCAATACCAGGCTCTAAATTTTTAATAATGATTTTTAATTCTGGATCTTGTTCCTGATAGCATTTTATGTTGTCAAATGCCAAAGGGAATTCAGTCAAAAGGTTGCAGTTTGTTGAACTCTCAGGGTTTGTCTAACAATTTAGTTCATTCAGACATGCGTGAGAGTGCATCTGCTACAACAGGGTACCTTTAATGTGTTGAACCTTAAATTTTAAGGATTAATTCTCATCACCCAAAGACGTATTTTGCCTAATAGCATGGATGTGGTAACAGCCAAGACAATGTGTGGTTATCAGTTTCCAACAAAAATTCAGGATGCTCGAGATATTTGCAGAAATCATCAATACCGAATACAACAGTCAAACTTTCTTAACTCATAGGTGGTAGGTGACTTCCTTTCCTGAGGGATCAAAGTTAGTGATGCGAATGCTATGGGCTGGTGCACTCCATCTATTTCCTGCGCAAGCACTGCTCTGCCCCAACAGCCAGGCTCGAGGTATCGGTGTGCGTAATACCAGAGGATTTGTAATGTCATGCTTCAAAGTTTTGAAAGCTTTCTGTTGGTCTGCACCCCACTCCAATTTAGCATTTTTCTTATGTAATTGGTTTAGAGGTGCAGTCTTTTCTGTCAATTGGGGAATGAACTTGCCAAAAAATTGGACCATATCAATGAAACGGGCCCTTTGCATCCCTTGGTTGAGAAAAATTCCTAACTGCTTTGGTTCTTTCTGGGTCAATGGAAAGGCCCCGAGTAGAAATTTTGTGGCCAAGAAAGGAAATTTCAGGCACATCAAATTTAACTTTAGCTGGATTTACAGTCAGTCCTGCCTTTTACAAACGTGTGAACACTTCCTCTAAATGTTGTTCAAAATTTTCAGAATAAACCACTAGGTTATCAAAATAATTATACACAAACTTAAATTTGATATCATTAAAAATTTGGTCCAAAAGCCTAGTAAGAACGTGCACTCCTGCTGCCAGACCGAAAAGGACACGGGTGAACTGATACAAGTTCCATGGCACAGAAAAACTGGCTATGGGCTTAGATATGACAGGTAAAATTGCAGCTTTTAGTATCTAATCTAAAGGAGTATCAGAAACTACATTTGTTTGTTCTTAAGTGTATATCCTTACTTCAAGATTTGCTTTCGGCACACTCTTGTAACTATCACCTTAGCACATTGATGTGGCTTGGGGCTACCGAGGGGCGAACAATGCCAGATTACCCTACAGACTTTCCAGATCGTCGATGGATGCAGATACAGATGTTGAATTTCCCAGGGCACCAACTTTACAGGCTCAGAGGAGCACGAGATCTTATTCTTAGGGTCATTTTTAGGTCGACAGCCTGTTGCGGCATCCCCTCGCAACACATGTCTATTAAGAGTTAACTAGAAAGTCATGGATTTATCTTGACACAGTTCAACACTTGGTCGGCGATCATGTGGCACACTCACTGGAGAGGGCCAGTTCCCGAGGTGGAAATTAAATAAAATAATTAAAAAGACACGAGTTCCAATGAAGCGCGATATATTACCAGAAAGAACTACACAATGCAATATACACTTCCCATCTCTGAAGCGGGCCTGGCACACGTGGTCTGCCAGGGGCTTATACGGCAAAAATGGCTGAACAGCACAAAGAAATTACACTGCCCATTCTTTCATTCACACTGTCAATTTTCCCATCCACTCAGTCAATTCTTGTGTTCACTAACTCGCTAATGCCATCTAGGTTCCTATCTATAGTGTCTTTTTTTTGTCTATATTCTCAATTACAAAACTTACAGTTTTAATTACAGAACTAATTTGGATTTTTACATTGTCATTCATGCTACTAATTCGGGTATTTACAGTGTCATGTACACTATATTTCACACTTCTGATTTGGTTATTTATTTTCTCTTTTATTCTACTAACTTGGTTATTTACGTATTCTTTTAAGAAATTTGCACTTGCGCTCACAACCACCATCTGGCTATCTATGTTTTGTTTTATAATCAAGCGATAACATGTGTGTATCCTCTGTTTACATTGAGGTTGTTTTGTTTACGTTAATTTTCTTTTCTCCTGCACTGTGTATCGTGCCTGAACTGCCCTCTAGTGACATCTCTGTAAAATGCTGATATATGGGAAACATTAGACAACTAAGCTGAAGTCCTGTAGCTGTGAAGTACCGTTAATAAAGAACTTGTAATAACTACTGTCTTACTTGTGTTTCTTCACAAATTACAAGAGGTTGTGGGCCCAGGACTCACAAAAGATGTTCTACCCATGCTGTTTGTTTGAAGAAAATGCAAGGCGTCATGCCATAATAACAGGTTGCACTTCAGTAGTCGCAGATAGCATGGCGTGGTTGCAAAAATGTTGTCATGATGGCCTGTGATATAGTGTCTGTACAATCTCGGTTCATGTATTTTTTCCTTCTGCGTTCAGTCATAGTAAAAATGGAAGTTCCAAGTGGAAATTCAGCTACTGGTCCATGGGTGTATGTACGCCATAGAGGGTAAAATAATACCTGTCACGGAAGAACCAGACAAGACGAGTGCTCAAGCTATGAAGAAACATGAAGGAAAAATGTTGCTAGAAAAAGCAGAATTTATTGCTCACCACAATTGTTTGCTCTCTCTGCAACCAAGTACGTCAGTTGGTAAACATGTGTATGTCAGCAAAGGAAATGTGGGACAAACTGCACAGTGTATACGAGCAAAGAACAGAGCAATGACAAGATTGACTATTTAACAAATTCTTCAGTATAATGGAGAAAGACCCATGCGATTCAGTGGCTAAACATATCGTAAAATTAGAAAAATTGTGGGTCGAGCTACAAGATGAGACCTGGAAGGAGGATAAATCAAAATTGCCAGACTCACTTTTCTTAAATATAGTACTTAACACTATGCTACAGAAATATTTTGAGTTCATGAATGCGTGGGAATCAGTTCCAAAGGAACAGAGAAATTTGACTCTTAAGAGAGAGGTTATGTGTTGTGGAAATGCATCTTCAAGAGGGAATAAACAGTGAGGCCTCAGCGCTCACTGCAATAATGAAGACAAAATTGTATGTGCGTAAGAAAACAGTGAATACAAAGGGACCCAAGTGTTTTAATTGTGGAAAAGTGGACCACATTAAAAAATATTATCCAGAAGACTCCTCAAGGGACAAGACAAAAGCCTATTCATCGGGGTCAGGTAAAAGAAACCACATGTTAAAGAGTAAAGATGAAGCTTTACTTAAAGCTCTAAATATATCCAGTGAAAACTTGAATGAACGGTATGACAACTCAGGAGCCACATCTCATGAGACACCTAGGAAAGACTGGTTGAAAGACTTCAAAGATGACAGTCATATTAAAGTTACGATGGCAAATGATGAATCGGTTTTATCAGAAGGTGTAGGCAATGTTGAGGTTAAAACGCTGTATGGAAACAAGGTCATATAAGATACAGCGTTAGTACCTGAAATAAAAGCCAATTTGTTATCTGTAAGCAAAATAGCAGGAAAAGGTCATCATGTTGTGTTCGATGAGAGGAAGTGGAAGAAATACTCTGATGATAATATCGTGGCTACGGCAACAAAAAGAAGGGATTTGTATGTGCTGGATACATGTCAAAGTGTTTACATGTCCAAGGGACAATCAACAAACAGACTGTGGCATGGTAGGTTGGGACACCTCAATAGAATTGGAATGGATCTACTGAAGAAGGGCATGGCAGATGAAATATCATTTTCAAGGGAAAAGGCTAGACAGTGCATTTTATGCTTAGAAGGTAAACAATCCTGGAAACCATTCAAAGTAGTTGGAGGAAAAAGGGTGAGTGAGTGCCTGCAATTAGTACACTCTGATGTGTGGGGTCCTATGCCCCATCAGTATTGGAGTCGGGGAAGGTATTTTTTAACCTTCACAGATGATCACACAAGGAAAGTTTTTGTATATATAATCAGGTCAAAAGTTGGAAATGTGTGAAAATTTAAAGAATTGAATGCCCAAGTTGAGAAGCAGACAGGAAAACAAAGATCCTGAGAACTGGCGATGGTTCAGAGTATGTAAACAGAAAATTTCCTAAGGAATCAAGGAATAAAACATGAACTAACTATTCCATACAGTCCAGAACAGAATGGACTGGGAGAGTGCACTTTTAGGACACTTATTGAAAAGGCCGGATGCATGATGAAGAAAGCTGGTTCTGATGAAAAAAGATGTGGGCCGAGGCTGTGAACACAGCTGCTTATTTTGGCAAACTGGTTGCCTCATTAAGTAACTGGTCTGAAAACACCTGAAAAGTGGTGGTGTGGAGGGAAAATGAACCTAGCACGTCTAAGTGTGTTTGGTTGCATTGCATACAGTTACATTGAGAAGCAGAAACGCAAGAAGTGGGATTTGAAAAGTTACCCTATATATATTTGTAGGTTACTGCGAAGACAGTAAAGCGTACAGGTTATTTGATACAAGAAATTCAGGAAAGTTTGTACGCTCCAGAGATGTTGTGTTTTTGGAAGACAAATTTTCGGTGAATGAGCAAAAGTCTACTGACATGACAACTGTGGATGCAAAGTTGCCTTCTGTGGACCCCGAACCTGGAAAACTTCATATAGGTTTGAGGGAAAATATGGAATACACAGAAGAAAATGTAAGGGATACAAACTTATCTGAAGAAGAAGGTGTGTCAGAAGACAAATCTGTATTCAGAGGCTTTGAATAGGATCCTAGACCTAGAGAAGATAAAGGTCCAAGAATCAAGAAGTTACGAGAAAAATTTTTGGACTGTCTTGTATCACATATCAACAGAAGCCATCCCTAGCTCTTACGGTGAAGCACTGCGAAGTAATAAGAAACATCTGTGGCAAGAGGCAGTGACGAAGGAAATGGATGCCTTGTCATGTCATGGTGTCTGGGAGCTGGCATATCGACCTGAAGACAAGACTGTGGTGAAGTGTAAGTGGGTGTGTAGAATAAAATTAATGAGCTTGGTGATGCAGTTCAACATAAAGCAAAGTTAGTAGCAAAAGGTTTCACACAGGAACAAGGTATTGACTATTCAGAAACATTTTCTCTAATGGTGTGCAAAAGCAGCTTAAGATTACTGTTTGCATTCGCTGTAAGATTAAATTTGATTATTGATCATTTCATGTAAACACTGCTTTCTGAAATGGTGACTTAGATAAGATCATGTATTTGTATCAGCCAGAGGGTTTCATGGAGCCAAAACAAAAACAAAGTTTGTGTCTTAAAAAAGGTTCTTTATGGGTTGAAACAATCCTCTCATGTTTGGCATCAAACGGTAGAGAGATAATGACAGATCTTAGATACAAAAAATCTAAATTTGAGCCGTGTATTTTTCACAAAAAATAATGGGAATCTGTATACATACGTAGCAGTGCATGAAAATGATTTTTTGATTTCTTCAAATAATGACTCTGAAATCTGTAAATTTAAGAAACATTTAGGTACAGAGTTCAGTATCAAAGATTTGGGTCAGGTAAAGTCTTATCTAGGATTAAGTATTAAGAGATCTCAAGGGATCATCAAAATCAACCAGAGATCATTTGTAGAAGAGCTGCTTAAGAAATACAAAATGGAAGAGGCTAAACCTGTCAGCACACTCATGGTAGCAAATTTCAAGTTAAATAATGATGGAAAGGATGCTCTGAATGTTCCATACCAATCTTTGATAGGGTCTCTAATGTATCTTTCTGTAAACCCTAAGCCTGACATTGCCTATGCTACAAATTTCCTCAGTCAGTTAACACCAATCACAAAATGGAGCACTGGGTAGCAACCAAAAGAATCTTGAGATACCTCTAAAAGGGACTATAAATTTGGGTCTGACACATCAAAGTGATGATCATGAGTTGAAAGGGTATGTAGATGCTGATTGGGCCAACAATCCTACCAATCGAAAATCTTGTAGTATGTTTGTGCTAATTTTGGGCCGGTTTCTTGGGAAGCCAAGAAACAATCCTGCGTTTCACTCAGCAGCACAGAAGCAGAGTATGTTGCTCTTACTCAAGCTGCTAATGATACTGTATTCATGAGAGGGTTGCTTGAGTAATTAATTTTTTCAAAAGTCAGATAATACTGTACAATGATGGCCAGAGTGCCCAAAAACTAGTATATAACCCTGTGTTTCACAATTGCACGAAACACATTGACACTAGGTTTCACTATATCAGGGAAATTGTGAAAGGGAATGATTTTGTTCTGAAATATTTATGTAGCCTGGAAATTCCTGCTGATATGCTTACCAAAGCACTGCCATTAGTTACACATAAATTTGTGTTAAGAGGGTAGGACTAAGTTAAGACGACCATATATCACTAGATTAAGGGAGTGTGTTGTGTTTTATAATCAAGTGATAACATTTGTGTATCCACGGTTTACTTTGAGATTGTTTTAAGTTTTTTTTCCTCTTGCACTGTGTATCGTGCCTGAACTGTACTCTAGTGGCATCTCTGTAAAACGCTGGTGTATGAGAAACAAAAGACAGTTGAGCTGAAGCCATTTAGCTGCGAAGTACCGTTAATAAAGAACTTGTGATAACTACTGTGTTTACTTGTGTTTCTTCACAAATTACAAGAGTCTAGCCCCTCAATGCTCGCAGTGCTTCCAGTTTTGCAGACAGTTTTCTAGTCGAGATTCACTGCTATGCTTGTGTGAAACAGTCTTAATTATTTTCATCTACAGCTATTACATTAATTAATTAGTAATCCTAATATCATTATTTTCTAAGCTATTGCCTAACTTGATTTACAATTTATTAATTAATAATTGCCTTCATCCCACTTCTGACGCGAGTGTTACATGGATGCCTGAGGGGCGTGTCAGAGTTCATGAGGGATGGATGTCTTGATAAAAATAAATTAGATTTATAATTTATTCACACAGCTATTATTTACATCATTAAATCATCTGTCTCCATTATTACTCTTGTTATTTAACAGTGAGCACAGTATGTAATGTTTATTTCCACTATAATTAACATCCTTCTTAATTGTCTCCGTTTGATTACAGTCAATTAACTCATACTCATTACTAACATGTGTTCAGTCTACCTGTTGCCGCCATGTGTAATGTCTTTCACTCGTACATCTAGTCCAATAGTACAGCTGCCAGCCTCATTCATCACTGCTTGATACTCGCAGTCGCCGATTTCGCTTCCACTGGCCAATTCTCTCGCTGCTCATCTTATATCGCTGGGAACTCATTCACTCGTCAACTACTCTGGCTCTAAGGCTTGTCACACTTATATAGCGTTCGTTCTGACCATCTGGAAGGTTCAATGCACCTCACATCACGCTGAGAGAACGAGGTCAGTAATCCAGAGCATTGTTCAGGTAAATGCAGAAATCTAAACAACCGGGGTCAGCGGTGCTCATCACAAAAGGATTGTGTTGGCTTGCTTTTTGGTAAGAGATATATGGCCCTTGGTTTAGCACACACCCATAATTCAAAACACTTGATTGGCTGGCCACTGCCACCACCATCCTATAACTGCTGCCCGTCACTTCCACTCACTCGTGTGGGATGCGAAGCAGTGCTTGCGTATCACTATAATTTGCCAGCTATTAATACTTCAAAAGTTCACCAAAAAAAAAAAAAAGCAACATGCTCTACCTATTCAAGATTCTTTCTACATGGAAAAAAAATTTTATGTTTGATAATAGACAAAGATTTACATTTTCACCAGTGTGACCTGAAAATGTAAATATTTCAATAGGAAAAGATTACTTTACAATAGCACAATAAAACTCAGTTTGGTAACATTTCGCCCGTAAAATATTTATTAGTGCTATTGCCCACATTGTTTTTAATTCATTTTGATTACAAAATAAATATTATATATTTTATAGACTAATATAAAGTATGAAATGTTTGTGGAAGATTATTTATGTAAAGAAAAAAAAAGGCAAATGTTTTACAGTTAGAATGATTTTTCTAATTTTTTTTATTCCAAAAAGTGTGAAGATTCCGTTAATGGACTATAACACTAGCTTAATGTATTTTGAAATTTCTAGTGTCAAATTTTTTGGTGAAGCAGTGTTCATTTATCAGACTTGCACTTTCATTAATTACACTATTTCTTCACATATTTTTTATCTTGTGAATTCAGTAGTTGTGTAAATATTGTGTTCAGAATACATTTGTTACTTTCATTCAACATTGATTTTATTTTTACAGCTTGGAATGACATTATGAAAGAAGCTAGTTCAGCCGATGGTAAAGTGCAATACTACAGCGGACAGTGATGGTCATGAATCTACTTCTACTTCTTCTCTGCGAGAATAATGTATCATAATGTAAATATTTACCTATTTATAAAAGTTGTTACTTTGTTAGACTTTGTGATACACAGTATTGAAAGTGGAAAAATTGTAGTTGCATTTATGAAGAAGAGCCTATTATATTAATATTAAATAATAAACAGCTACTGTGACTATGGCCAGACATTTGTCACTCGGAAACAATGATTCTTTTGGTTTTTTGAAAGACAGTTCTGATATTAACAACACTGTATAGAACACGTGTTTACGTTGTGTTCAAAAGAGATAACAAATTTTTGGTTTTTATATTGTTTGTTTTCTTTTGGTGAAGCATATCTCATAAGTGACATTCAAAACTTGCTTATGGAGGTTTATTTGATTGTCAAAGTATTTGTGTCTTGAGTTTCGGAACATTATGTAAAGAATTTCATTGTTTGTGACAATAAATAGGGACACTTTGAAGCTTTTAAAATCATATCTTTTTCTGTAATGACATAAAAAGTTATTTTTAGAAATCATAGTAAATTGCTAAACGTAAACTTGCAGCAGAAATTGTGGGAGTTTCATTGTAAAACATTGTATTTGAGAAAGATATTGTACCAATAATTATATTCTATAAGTGTTGCTATACAAGGTGTTATGTCATGTTTCAATCATTCATGGAATCCTTAAGTGCTGTGACAGGACTCTTTATTCACATCATGGTGAAGAAGTGTGTGATGGTGCTTCAAGTAAATTGTTACATTCGAAGTGTTAGGAGGCCATTATAAAGTAATGATTGTGTATGCACATTTGTGTGTTATTACTGTGAAATTGAGTTCTTGTTTTTCATATACAGTAATATAATGTTGAAATATTAATGTATAATTTATAGTTCAGATATGTCAATTCTTAAATGCAGTTGTGCACTGTATATAAAGATTATATTTTGTGTTTAAATTTGATGTATAAATGTTGACATATATATTATTAATTCAAATCCCTTCCTGTTTTGTTGAAAAGTATCAACAATGTTATGTGTTTAGAGCTTGTACCATTTACGATTTAGCACAGCCAAACCAAGCATGTGGTATAAAAATATTAATTTTCGTTAAGTAAATAGTTTAAATATTTAGCAGTTGTGAGGCTTCATAGAAGGAGGGAACTCTTCTATGCTTTTGTGGGCATGGTATCTTAACATTTGAGAAAACCTGCTATCATAAAATTGTTAATTTCATAATGGGTAACCATTTACTTTCCTGGTAAAATTATGTAGTTCAAATGATAATGCATTAATCATATTTCATTACTGTAGTATATAATAGTGAAATTTTTTATTTGCAAAAATTTTAAGATGAGTATGACTTCTGTAACTGCAAGTTTTCAAAGGAATCTTAAACTATAAAATCATGTCTTTTTTAAATTTATTTCAAATATATTTTTAATATACAACTTGCACAAATATATTGTGAACTTGCCAGGCTTGAATAGAACCACTTCAATTTACCTAAATGTGCAGCCTCTTATTGTCTTTACACATACAAAAATTCATGTGGAAAGTTACATGTAGATAGGTAAAATAATTTTGTGAATGAATTTATACAAATAGAAAAGTGCTTGATATGGATTTTGACATTGTTTATTTTGACGTGAAATGATGTCACAGTGGTAAAATCAGGCAAAATTGTATGTAATGTAAATTTGTGTATAATAATGTAAATTGATAATTAAATTGAAGTTTTCTTATTTAAATTTTCTTGTTCTGTCTTTTATAATAAATCAGTCAAATTCATCGTTTTATAGCTTTTCAAATATTCATAGTACCGGTATATAAAATATTATTTTAAGATGATATATTTCTTGTAGTTTCATGTAACATGGATCTCTTTTGGTCATCACTTTTGTGATACGTCTGTGTAGTTTAAATTCGAACTAAGAGTATGTTATTTTAAGGCATTAGGCCTACATGAATAACAGTTTTTTGTGAAAAAATTAATCCATCTCTAAATGTTAATATAATTTTTTGTTTTTCTTATTGGTATTATTATACATGCTAATACCATTTGATTAATTTTTTTCCAAATAACGTTACTTTTGCGAAAAAGTTACTTGAAATCGGTCAGTGTCATTGTAAGCACACTTGTATGTGATGTGTGTGCATGCATGTGCAGGAGTGTTTGTTTGAATGTGTGTGTGGTGTGAGAGAAAAGAAAGGAAATACACCGATCGAAGGATTTCTTTTACAGAAACAACATTTGTCAAAAAAAATAACTATTATCACAAGTGTGAGAAAACCTTATAAATTATTTCGTGTGTGGACTAGAATTTTTAGGAATATTAGGTCATAACTCTTAGGCTGTGTGTTGTGTAACAACAATTGATTTTTAATCTATAGTTTTCAAGCAAAATTAAATGAGGCCTTGCATGCGACATGGGTTTGCATCTGTTTGAAATATAATTAAAAGTGTACTGTTAAATGTTAATTATCATAAACATTTTGTGGAATTACAATTGGTTTTTTCCAATTTTACCTTAAAACTAAAGGGAGAGTATGAGGTCGTAGGTAGAGATTGAATATGAGTGAGTGCATCTCAATGCAGTATCCCTCACACTTAGCCATGCAGAAAATATTAAGTACAAGGACACATGCTTGTAGTTTTACTGGGATCGGGCAAACATGACCACAATCGGGGCTGTGGTTACCTTTCATGCTAACTTTATCTGAACTACAAAAGGAGGGAGAAAAACTGGCATGGCCACAGTAAAAACCCCTCTTTGGAAATGTATGCAGTTTATGTAGTAGTAATTCTATTAGAACAGAGAATGGGAAAGAATTATCGTTATTAAAAGAGTGTTTGAAATACTAGAAAAGAATGAGTTTGGGGGGGGGGGGGTGTTTCATTTCTTTGGTCTTACTGACATTTGTTTGAAATCAGGGGGGTAGGATGTGCCATATCCCTGGCAGAAGGGGGAATGCACGATTGGGCATGCCCACTGTCGTGTCCCCAGTAAATACTTGAAACACAAAGGTGGCGAGAGAAGGAATAATCGGTTGGAGACTACTCCCTAGATGGACATCCTGCCGTGGGCACAGCAGGTGTATAGCAGTGTACCAGAGAGCAATTTCGTGGTACCAGAAAGTGGCATCTGCAGTAGACCATACATAGTTTCCCCTTCCCCCCCCCCCTTTTTTTTTTCTCAAGCATGGCAGCCCTATTTTACACAAGTTCTTGATTTTATTCACCTAAAAGTGTCATCTTCATCTTTGAGGTGGCAAGTCTTGATGGCTTGAGTAAATGTCCCAGCTTCTTGTGAAGTTTGTTCTTGCAATGTGGCACCACAGTCACCTTCCACCAAGCCACAGACTGCCCGGTGTATGTAAACAACTGTAAACATGTAGTGATTTGCATGATGTGTGTGTGATAAGCAGATAGCTGTGGTAGTGTTTGTATAGTTGAGTAAATTAGAGTATGCTGGGCCACAGTGAGGTGGGAACTAAGTGCTTGTTTGTGCGTGCATGAATTACAAGTGTTTGCTGTGTGAATGTTCAGGACTAAGTTACTGTGGTGCTCTATGCACGAGCAGTGATTTAGGCCTTTTGTATCACTGTGTATCATTTGGGTAATAATCCCCTCGGTGGTTTCAGGGGATTTGTGTTGTCCTGAGCAGAGACATAAAAGGATTCTGAGTTCTGAATAATATCCAGTAGCATATTGCAGCTTGTGAGTTGGGATGTATCTAGGGGCATGTGCGGCCATTTTTAGGCATATATTTTGTATTATGTGTAATTGGTCAGTGTATGTTTTCGCACAGTAGGCCCAGGCAGAGGCTGCATACGTCAAAATTGGTTGTTTGAGGAATTTGTTTATTATAATCCCGTTTTTGGTTTGTATGCTGGAATTTTGATTTAATATCTGATACTTCTCCAAGTCAGCCCTCTATCTTTAATCATGCCAAGATATTAGCCTCAGTTATGTACAATATTTCTTCTTGGAAGAGAGTAAATTGGGGCAGGTTAACAGGGTCATGCTTTTGTGTAAATATGACTGTCACATTTGCCAACATTAATATTAATGTGCCACTTGTGGAAGTACTTTTAAAGTCTACCTTAATGGTGTTCATGTTGCTCTGCTATACAGGGTGGATTTGTTGGATCTGGTGTATAATACTGTATCTTTGGCATATATGCCTTGCTGTGAATGCCATTTAAGGAGACGTGGGATGTCATTTGTATATATGTTAAAGATGACAGGTCCTAGAATGCTTCATTGAGGAACACCAGACTAACTTGGTTTGTGGAGGTTGCACCATCTATGGTGATGGCAAAAATGTGTTTGTCGAGGTAGGAATGCAATAACTTTAACATAACATTCTAGAACATTTTTGTCAAATCATTTATAAATAAGCCAGGGTTGCTACGGTCAGGAAAACTGGGAAAAGTCAGGGAATTTCATGGACCTGGAAAAGTCTGTGAAATTTAAAAAAAATACTGGAATCTTCTAAGAACTGTGGTACGTTCATGTAGAATTAAAGAATACAAATTCGTCCAACTGCAGTTTAAATATATTTTTCAATTTCATTTGAAAACGTTTCATAGACATCGCACGACCACAATATATGACCACAACACAATCAACACTTCTCTCGATTTTGGCTAGTCGATTGTGAAAATAAGCGGATCCATGCCATGGTGTTCGTTCCTGATTTTTTGTAAATTTGGGATAATTTATGGTACAGTAAGTATAGTACGTTGGAATGGTGACAGTGCCAACGAGAAACTATTTAAACGTCTGTGAAAAGGACTACTAAATAAATTAATACTGACTTAAATAAAGATAGTTGAAAAATGAATAGGTCCATGTATACCAATATAGTGTACCTTGCCATGTGTTACGTTCATTCATGATTTATGGTGTTTGTACGAGAATTTTCTTTTTGTATGGAAAATGTACAGCAGTAACTTTGACCGCAAGTGTTTTGAAAATACGATTCTGAGAGACTGTAAGCAAAACGTGTAATTATATTAGTTTTTTGTATTGTGTGATTTAAACAATACATAATTAAATAGTGGAAGCTTAATTTGTTGTTAAGTTGATATGAGGAAATCAAGTAACTTATGGAAGACCTGAAGTGCGTCAGTGCAATGTAGAACAAAAGTGCAACGGATGTTATTTTTTGTTTATATAATTAATCAATTTGACCCCAATATAATATGCTGACGTGGAGTGTGTCGAGAGTTTGCTTGTAATTGCATGCCTTTTATTATTTTGTGGCAGCGGTAAGTTGAAAACCCTTTTTTTTTATGTTTACCTAGGTTAACAGCTCAAAGGATTTTGTTCAAAGAATGGTTAAACGATTCACGACGTATTTCACAACTTGGTATTTTTGTGTCTTATATTTAACGAAGCTTTCAAACCAGAAACTATGGACTGTTATGAAATTGTATCACAGTTTATTGGTTTTATACTTTACTGATAGACTAGACTAGGTTTTTCATTTAAGTAGTGCTAACTTAGGCATAGAACTTAATCCTAATGTTTATTTTTGAGACAAAAATTATGCCGATGATTATGTAAGCCATAACTGTATCTGAACCAGTAAATGAAGAAAAAGGAGTCTACTAATGAACTGTTTGTCACCCTATCAGTGGAATCACCGCCCACACTCAATCCTCGTAAGCTTAAACGTTAATTGGAAACATTTCTTGTGAATGAAAATATAATAAAAGCAGAAATATTGTGGTGTCTAAAATATGTTTCTGTGCATTCTTCAATGTCTGCTGCGGGGAAAACTATTGAGATTTTTGCAGTTATGTTTCCAGATAGTCAGCTTGCAAAAGGAATTGCACTTGGAAGGGCAAAAATGATATACACCATTGTCCATGGGCTGGGTCCTTACTTTCAGCTTCAGGTTAGAAATGATGTATCAGACAGGGATTGCTTTGCTGTAGCTTTTGATGAGAGAGTTAATAAAATAAGTCAAACACAACAAATGGATTTTTAGTGAGATACTGGAGCAAAGATAAAACAAAGTTGTTAGCAGGTATTTGGGGTGGTCATATTTAGGTCACACTACATCTGCTGATTTATCATCAGCATTTAGAAAGCATCTCTCACCCTCCAATTTTAAGCATATGTTGCACGTTCTAATGGATGGTCCCAATGTAAATATCAAATTTCTTCAAGATTTAAAGAAAGAGCTTCATCAAGATCCAGATAATCGTGTAATTTAAGATATTGGTACCCGTGGACTACACGGTTTACACAATGCTTTCAAGATAGCTGTCAAGTCAACAGGTTGGAATATTGTTTGTCGAATTTTTGAGAGCTATATGTAATGTTTTTAAAAATACCCCTTCTCGGAGAAGTGATTATAGTTCTATAGTCCATTCCCCATTGGAAGCAACTTTCTCGGAGCCCTGCTAAATATCTATTTGCATGCCCATTTCGTATCCTTCCACCCAATGTAAACAAACATTGCCATGTGACTGCCATGTAGCATCTATCAAAATCAATGTTTACATGCCATTGTGTGTGTACATGTGTTCTTATACTTTCGCTAAACCTAAAAATAAACATTGAAATGTGACTTCTACTTTTATACCTGTCAAATGTGTTGTTTACTGTTTACAGCTTTTCAAAGAATTCTGTCTTAGGTCTATTTCAAAAACCTTTTTGTACGAATATTCACAGTTTAGGTCTATAGCATTTTTAGGACAGCTTTATGATGTTTTGAAAATGCCTAAATTAACGATACTTCTTACGGTTACGTTACAGTAACATATTTGTTTTCCACGACGTAGCACATTACACGTAATGCACGTTAATATTTTGCCGCAATTGTGTTACACTGTTACAACTGCGGGCGGGGTAATGAACTGTAGTATTTAACTTTGTTATTGATATGTCTTGGGTTATTTCTTTAAAAGGACGGCCTCAGTTTGAATAACGAAAGAATAGCCATTCCAACGAAAAAGCGGCATTAAAATCAAGCACGCAACTCCTGTTGCTCATTTTTTGTTATAGAAACTTAAAATATAGCGGTGAACATGCACACAAATAAGCCTACCATAACTTTTATTCCGCTCATATTTCTATGTATTGCTACTTACTGTGTATTAGGTTTATTGAAATTTATTGGGGCTGGGCTTGGTTATTTTGTTGATTGGTGGTAAATCACGTTACATGACTGTGTTTCAAACACCCACCAAGGCAAAGGTACAATGTTGTGATAAATAAACAGACATATGGATGTAAATAAATAACTTCACCATAAAAACATTCACATGTACAATGTATAAATAGTTAATATGAAATATTTGAAATCACGTGCACACAGTGCCAGCGTATCGACCACGATGCACAAAGGCACTCCATTTCACAGACGCAATGATTAAAGACACACACGTCATGGTATATTTATTACTGCCGTGGAAACAGATTTATCACAACATCGTAACTTGCCTAGGTAGGTTTAAAAAACACAAACGTCTACAAACGTGATGTAATTTGAAGTATTTTTCGGAGTAAGTATAATTTACACTTTGTTTGGTAAAACAGTAACATGCCCTGTCATGGCTCGCTACGTCTGCCAACTACACTTCTTTTCTGCCCCGCCATCATATCTAAATATATTAAAACAAGTATTTGAACATTAAAATCTCTTTTCAGTTGTAAATTACAACTTCAAAAATCATTATTTTGCTGTAATAAGTATGAAATACGCTGAAATTGAAAACCTGTACAATTATATCCGTGTACTAGCAAAGTGAAACTTCCCAGGTGTGAAAGAGACAGACAGAGAGAGAGAGAGAGAGAGAGAGAGAGAGAGAGAGAGAGAGAGAGAGAGAGAGAGAGAGAGCTCCAAGCCTCACTCAGCAGACAGTTGCTTCAAAGTTGCTCTCTCTCGATAAACCAACACCGTACCATTACGGCCAACTCACTATATTTTCCGCTGTTATTTTAAACTGTAAAAATGAGATGTTGCCATTGGGGCAACCTAAATATTTCAATAGGCACTGTTTAATTTACAAATAGTATACTAAAAAACTATGTTAAAATAATATTTTAACTGTGAACTATTTCTTACCGCCCGTTTGCCAATATGTCGCTGCTCTCGCTCTTGTTAATTCATATTTGAAAAGAAATAAATATTACAAGTTATAGAAGATACTAAGGTAAAGATTAATTTATTCAATAATACAGTACTCTAGAGCTAACTACAGTGTTATATATATTCGTGGAATAGATGTTATTGAAAAAAACAGGTCGATATGTTATGCCTAGTGTGTTTTTTCAAAGGTTGATTTTCATAAGTTGCTTCAAATTGGGAATGGTATATGTGTCCACTGTTTTTCCAAAAAAATTTGGTATGGTTTGTTGGCTTCAAAACATTGAAGTTGCAAGCAGGGCTCAAGACATCGTAAATCATTTACAAGAATATGTCAAAGTGGCTACTAGAGAGAGAAAAGAACCAGAGTCTGCCAGTTACCATTTGATGTAGTGCCTAGAAAATAAAAATGCTAGGACCTCAGTTAGCTTTTTTTTTTTAAAGTAGTAGCTTAAGAAGTTGAGCCATTTTTGACTGCTTTTCAATCTTAACAGCCAATGGCTCCTTTCTTGTATGGAGACTACTAGTCTTACTACTGGTCTCAAATGTAATGTCCAGGTTTGTAAAAAAAAAGAGTCCGGGAAAAAGCCCCGAACGTTGTGAAGATTAATATAAACAACAGCGAAAATTTGATTGAGGTTAAGAAAGTGGATGTAGGATATGAGACACATGTGGCCATTAGAAAAGGGGATGATAGTAACCCTAAAGACATTCTCCTCTTCAAGAGAGATTGCTTGAAATGCTTGCAAGCATTTTGCAACAAAATGCTCGATAGGTCTTCTTTGACATTTACCTTAACTAGAGGGTTATCTTTCTGTGATCCGAATGCAATTTCTGAAAACACAGAAATTGCTTCAAAGCGACTGAAGGTTTGTTTGAAAATATTTCTTGAAAACAAATGGATTACAGGGATCTTTGCAGACAGATTAGAGCAAAATTTTAAATCACTTTGTTTGAACACCATTTTCATTGAAAAAATGAAACAGTACTCAAGAGAAACATGATTAGACCACTTCTGGAAAGATGTGCTCGATTGTACTGGGTCAGATGGTTTAATGCTATTATTGAAGAAAGTGTTTGTTCTTTGGAATTTAAATGCTGCTGTGGAAAGGGGGTTTTCGGTCAATCGTGAGCATCTCGTTGACAGCCAGTTGGAAGAGTCTCAAGTCGCACAGAAGCTTATTTGGGAAGGTGCAAGAAATGCAGGAGGTATTGGCGAACTGAAAATAACACAGAGCATGATGCAGTATGCTCTTAACGCTCGTTCAAGATACCATGAAGCTTTGGAACAACGAAAAAAGGAACAAAATGAAACTGACATTTTAGGGAAAGAGAAAAGATTAGCAGAAATTGTTGAATCCTGAAAAAAGAAGAAAAGAAAAATTTTAGAAGATGCTCCACAAAGAAGCTCAGCTCATAGAAGATGAAAACACTTTGATTACAAAGCAGTGAAAGTGTTGTGACTAATATCATCTTGATATTTTACCGTTTTTTTTTTTGCTACTTTTTAATGGGGTCCTGTGAGTTGATACTTGTTCCCAGCATTTTGAATATTTATTCATTATTTATTGTTTACCTGCATCCATGACAAACAGTGGACATTTTGCTGTTATAAGAAAGTTGTTTACCAGCATATCATAAATATATTGAATTGGCATATTTAAAACTGTGAAAGTCATCTTGATGTATATTAAAATTTGTCTTTTTGTTAATTATTAGTGCAAATTTCAATACCATTATTTATCAAATCAAGCACAGTTAGATACTGAGCACCAACAGTCGAACATACATTACGTAACTGCAGTATATAATGAGTACAATCATTATTTTAATGCCCAGAAATATTTTTCATCTGGGCTGGAAAACCTAGAAAAGTCAGGGAATTTCATATCTGAAAATGTGTAGCAACCCTGTAAGCCCTACATGGAAAACTCTTTCAAATCTCTCTGTACACATAGGAAAATTGTGGTAGTGTATTGCTGTCAGTTTGTATAAGTTAAATATTCAGTTATGTGAATAAATTGATATGGTTTTGAGTGTTTCTGCCTGAAGCCAAACTGTTAGTTTGGCATAAAATAGCTGTTGTGATGTGCTTTCCTAGTCTTGAGTAGCACTTTCTCATGTATCTTAAAGAATACTTTCAGAAGGCTAATGGGACAATAGTTTTGTGGGATTTTTATCTTTTCCAGGTTTTTTAAAAGAAGAATAACCGTAGCTACTTTCAGGCTGTTTGGCAAGGTGCTAGTTAAAAACTGGCATTTATACACTCAACAATTGCTTCAAGTGTACTCTGGAACCTATTGAAATACTTTTGCCAAGGTTCCATTGAACATGAGAGCATTTCTTGGTTTTCGGCAGCGTATAGTACATTTAATTTGATCAATGTGTGTATATTCTGGCTATGTTTGAATGGACTGTTGGAGTTGGAATTCTGTATTGTGATATATACAGTTTATATGTTGCAGTTCATTGGGTAACGCCATTGGCCTGGAAAACTTGCTCCAGATGTGAAGTTAAGTTTTTAGCCTTGTCCCGAGGTACATAGATGATATTATTTTGTGCTTGCAGTGACAGAAAAATGCCCCATTTATTTATTAATGCTTTGGTAGTTTGCCAAAGACTGTTGTTTGTAATTCTTGAGTGTAACTTTTTGTTGTCCCGTTCACAAGCCTGCCATAAGTGTGTTGCCATGTTGATTTGTTCTTTTATTTCATTAATAAGAATTTCTGTGTAATGATGATATCGTAAGTAATACCTGCATAGTCTTTTTATTGTTTAATTAATTATCTTGCATAGCAGGGAAGTGTGTGTTGTTTTAGCATGGCAGTCTTTGTTGGCTCGAAGTTGGCAATATCATCTTGTATACATTGTGTAATATTGTTTACCTCCATACCCAATTTATCAGGTGTGTGTAGTGAAAGGGGCAGTTTTAGCTCATCCCCCAAATATTCTTTGAATCAGCACCAATTTACATGTTTAAAATCTTTAAAAGTACACTGCACACCTGTGTGGTGACTTTGTCCAATGACACAAATGCAGTATGTAATAGTGGTCAGATGATAGCTCATATATTACCTTTAAATCAAATGTAGTCCACAAGTCTTCTGTTAGTACAATGTCCATTATATCTGGCTGAAATCACTGCTGTGACAAGTTATATAAATGTTTTTGTGGGGTATGCACAAGTTGTGATGCTTCTGGTGGTGGAACAGTATAAAACAATTTTCAGTACGTGAGCAACACTGCCAGGCAATACGCTTGGCATTTAAATTGCCCACAGTAATGAAAACTGAGCTAATGTTTGCCAGCTGGTCCAGGTAAGATGCTGTTAAGAGTGTGGCATGGAGGTCTGTAAATAGCTTAAAAGGCAATATGTTGTATGGCTAGTTTTAATTCGGCCACCATTGTTTAAACAGTGGTAAGCTGGGGTTGTGCAGCATAACACTTGATTGAGATGTGTTCCATTACAAGTACGCATCCGCTTCTGCCTTGTTCCACATCTGCGAGGAAAACTGTGTAGCCAGAGACGTAAAATGAATGCCATGGCTTTTAATGAGTCTCATTCATAGACGCCACACAGACCACCAAAGTTGCAAAGAAGACACGCTTCAGATATTTTTGTGTTGTTTTCCATGGGCGTAAGGTTGTCTCGCACCATGCCAATTCATCTTGTGAATACGTAGGGAGCACAGATATTGGCTGGAAGCCATGTTGTTCCATCAGTTCTTGTACCATGCGAGGGTCCAAGGGGCAAATCTTGATCACATTCCTTAAAAGGCAGCTGGTCTCTACAGCAATGTGCTGTAGCTGAGGCCTGTTTCACAAGGAACTGCCAGTGCAGTGTAATAATCCTCATTGTTCTAAAATTGGTACCCAATTCCATCAGAAACAACACTGTTCCTTATTTGAATTCTTGATAACTGCTCAGCATTGTTGCCAGTGCATGGTAAGTGTACTTGGTGTTTTAACACACCATTATAGGTGGTATACTGCACGTTTTTGGCATGGCTTGGTCAGGATTTGAATTACCAAATAGGGCATCTGAGGCTTTTGTTCCCGAGGTTATCTTTAATTTTTTTCCATGTTCAGATGTTGGGGAGTGCAGTTTGGCATGTTTTTCACCGAATTTATGCCCATGATTTGACTTTCACCCTTCTCATGAGGAGGGGGAGTCAGTGTAAGTTGATGCAAAAAGGTCCCGTGTACTCCCTGCTTGAGCTGAGCTGACTTGCTCTCTTCTGGATTAACGCTTCGGGGTCTTGTATCTGTCTCACTTCCATGCTCAATGCGGACTGAAGTTTAAACATTCCTTCAAGAATTTCAATCAGATTGGCATATTGCACCCTTTTGTTTTACTCTGCTCCTAGCTCGGTCACTATACTGTGATTCATTATAAAGGCCATTTTTTTTTTAAAGACAGACTTATCAACTTTGTAACAGTGTCACAACAAATTACCCCATTTGCATTGTCTGTGATCAGCTGGTTCATAACATGTTTGTGTGTGTGTCAGTGGTGATATGTGCTGTAATTTCATGGGCAAGCTACTGTGTGCTGGGGGCAGTAGTGGCATTGATCTCCCCAATTAAAAAGGGGGGCCAGGGTCTTCGCCCTCGGGAAAATTTGGATTTCAAGGTGCAAAATTGTGCCATTTCAACATTTTTTGTACCTAAATATAAAATACACCGCTTGTAAAAATATTAATATTTTCTAACATAAAATTTGCCTGAGTGAAAAATATTACAAAGATACCTACATCAAACCGGGAACCTTGTCCAATTAAAGCAAGTAACTCAATATAATTGCCACAGTTTTCTGTTTCTTTTCTCTCATCGTGACCACGGAAAGGCAATTCCTATACACCCAAGAATCAAACATCTATTAAACGCTTCAAAATTTCTCCATTATGTCGTTGTGTGCTTAATTGTTTGGATCTGTCTAGACCAAAATCAACTCTATTTTTACCAAATTCTGTAAGAGAGAAAAACGAATTTATGTGAACTTCAGAACGCTTGTGTGTTTGAACAGTATTTCACAGATTGTTAAGGTCACAATACCCAGTTGCAGTCCACGTAACATCCTTTGAAAATAATCAACATGGCTACCAAAACAGTTTGTTTAGGCTGGTACAGCCAGCTAACCAAGAGTTTTTCTGATAAACATTTTTTTTTTGGAAATGACGTACCTTTCTTGCGTGTTGTCGAGATCGTAATTTCAGGTGTGTGCCTACCCTCTTTTATGATGTCACATTTTTCCTGAAAAGTGAAAGCACTGCTGGAAAAATGCTTCACTCGTAATCCACACACCCCACACTTACATCAACATGTTTCTGTTGCACTCATTCTTTCTACTGGGTTTTCCTTCTCACACAGTAATTTTATAATTTTTGTGTAGGGTATACTTCACACACGAATATGTATAACATTCTCAGCACCAAAACTAAATGAAATAAAAATATGATTTGTGTTGTGTGCGCGAACTTGCCCACAAATCGATCTAGTTACTGTAAACTACACCATGAATCATTACTTTGAACTTTCAACAGGTTCAACTCTCAGGAATTTTTAATATGGCAGTTCTCTGGCCTGCCTTGCCTGTTGTAAGTATGCCTTGTTAGGTAATCAGTTTTCACAATTGAATGTGTCAGTTCCTCGTATTGTTTCTTTAAACCTTTTTTTTGTACTGTGACTAAGTGCAACCAATTATTGTACTATTTCCTGTGCAGTGCTGTTTTCATCGAGTTATTAATATTTCATTATCATTCTCTCACAACAGTGGAACTTCCTGGCAACAATGTATCGTGATGTAATACAGTTTCCTATATGGATTGCCTGCAGAATGAACACACACGTACACACAAATATTTACAGATGAAGACTTTTCTTTATTACTGAAGTGCCGGTTATTTGAATCGCGTAATATGTTAGGCATGTTTTAGACCAATATCACATTTTAAATGGCGTAAATCATCAGAATTTGAATTTCAGCTGCCTCGGGTAAGATGTGCTAACGTCATACTTCGATTACTTATTTTTGAATATATCCATTATGTGTAACTATGCGAGGCTGAAATAATTTGTAGGTGTAAAAGGGGAGTTCTGGCGCACAACATATTTCCATTGAAAAATTCCATTGCTCAAAAATCAGTGTTTTTAACTCCAAAATCGTCTTTTTTCCTCCAAAATTAAGGTTTTTTTAAGTTATTAAGTTTATACGTTCTCAAAAACAAGCAAATTTAAGCCAAAAACAAGCCAATTTTCAAAAAATGACCTTGCAGGATTTGTGTTAATTAAAAAACAAAGCAATTTTACCTCAAAACAAGCGAATTTAAGCTAAAAACTCATCTCCAACGTTATCTCTCTTTAGTAAACTAAATTGCTCATAAACATAAGCATCATTTGGAAAAGATAACCCATTACCTATAGGAATATCAAATTCAATTCTATTATTGTAAACATTTAAATTCCCCCCTAGGTTGATCAGTAGGAGGAAAAGTTTGTTTCTCAAAGCTCTCAATACTTTTATAACTCATTTATAAGAAAAAATTTGAATGAATGAATCAATCAATTAAAGGGAGTTTCTCGAGTTAAATTATTCAACGAAAGATATAAAAAATATAAGACGCATCATGAAGAAGAATATGAAAAAATTAAGAAAGTGTAAAGTGGCGAGCGGCTCCCTAGCCACATTAATTAATAGGAGCATTTTTAGGCACTTTTAAAGGTGATTGCACCACAATTAACTAGGGAAACTGCTTGCTCCAGCATAGAAAGTACATAACGTACTATAGAATACAGGGCATAGCTCCGCCCCCAGTTACAAAATCCATGTGTCGTCACATCCATGCACATTCCAGTAATTATTACCATTACGACACATGCCGATTTTAATATGTTAATTATAAGAGTGTACATTTAATCATCTATGAAGAACCAGCCAACTGAGGCATCATTTAATTTAATATCACCTTTCAAGTGCGGTGACACACTTGTGATGTCACATTCTTAGCCATATAGGGGGCTCCAGCATTCACGAGTATGTCGCCAATGTGTTTTAGTTTAATAATCATAATTATGTACAATGTCAGTTTCATTTATCATGTTAATTATGAAGTTATGTTTTTGTCATGATTTCATTTTTGGCGCCGAATTCGCCGGACGTGTAGCGAAGATGACGCCATGATGTTAATCAGACTTCAGCACTCCAGACAACCGGTAGGGCAGATGGTAAGCTCCGCCTACCCCCTTCGGCAATTCAATCTAGGCTGCATTTTATTTCATCGCAATAGTTAACGTAACTCAAATACATTTAAGTAGTTTTATTTTGCGGAGGGGAGGGTTCCCTGCATCCTGAAGTAGCATACCAGGACTTCATGCGTGAGACGCATTTCGTTACATAACTCTAACTTAAGACCTACGCCTTACTTTTCACAGTAGTGACCACCGGCAGGGGTAGAGTGCCGGGTCCGCTTAAGCAAGGGTACGCATTTTCATGTGCAGCAACTTTTCATTGTACCTTTGCGGTAATAAAACAATCATACCATAATTAGACGTACTTTATTGTATTAACTCTCCAGAGTGCATCGGGTATTGCGCCCTCATAGCAACATCAACTTTAAAGTGTTTTTCAGTGCCTCCCTCAAGCAGAGTAAATTCAGTGATAATATAGGTGTGCAATGTGGCCGACAGCTTCGCCCCAAAGGAAATATTGTACTTTCAACATAATTTCCTGACAATTAAATTAGCTCTCCTCCATATTGACTGCATATCCAGAGTCGCCGTAGGCTGTCGTCTATACGGCCCCATTCAAACATCGTTCACTCTACCGAAAGTGGCGCCGGGCACATCGCCAGTTCTTGTTCTCCACCTGCTCCCAGGCAGGACACGAATACATCCCAGCATCTCTGGAGGCGCAACGTGTCATATTAATACACTTAAAGAGAATTTTAATACAAATCTGACTTTCCGAATATATAGAGAAAGTATATATTAGGAACTTAAATGAATTGGTAGATCAATGGTAATGTCGTGGACTGATGTGTAGAAGAATGCAAATTCAATTCTCGTCTGGGGAAAAATAACTTTAACCAGTTTATAATGTTTTTTTTTTTTTAATGTGTTTAGCATTGCAATACACATTTAACACCATTATAAAGATGGTATTGACATAATAAAATTAAATCAGCCCATATTACAAGTGCTATGAAAATTTAACAAATCAATATGGAATAATAAGATATTAGTATAATAATTTTATCTTTCTCCATCCTGCAGTCAGATATTACAATACATGATAGAGAGTCATAAAAACAAGGTTAAAACAAACAGTGATGTTATTGTAGTGAAAAATAACGAAAATGTTATTCTAGCTTAAGAACATCATTTTTGAATGGAAATAATCAAACCCAAATAGATTTTTTAAATACCCTATCATTAATTCTTAAGTGTATCCCGAAGGTAGGACAGGAGCCAATTGTGTCCCAGGGCGAATCCCTTTTGCCTACAAGGTAGGGAAATCATGAAAGGAGAGGTGCATTGTGGCAGAGAGGTATTGGGCAATTGTACTTATAGCTAAATTATAACTAGGAAGAGACTGGGAAAAACCAGCAAACACGCCATAAAACCCCAGCCGACAGGAAATAATACAAAATGATTGCATGCATTAAATAGAAATTCTACGGGAGAAAGAAGGCTGGACATCATTATTTATTATTAATAGAGATGAATACATATTTTTCTTAAGTTGGCGAGGCCCCAAATCCCACCATGCCAGCGTGAGCACCTTTGCAGTTCTGTGTGCCCTCCAGCGTGCATGTTAGTAGCCAAGTCGGTTGGAGAATGGGAGGTGTCTTAGGGCAAGCCCTACACGCCTTAGATCTAGTTTAATTATTATAATAGGTGCATGCATCGCGGCTAAGCAGGGTTGTAGTGCCATGGCAGTAAATGTAGCCATGTGCACACCCCAAAAGAAGAAGGTTCTTGATGGAAGAGCATAGCAAACCAGGCAAAGCAGAGAGGGCCATGGATAATCTATCTGGATTGGGGCTGGATAAACCAGGGTATTTGTTAGTTTGGAAATAAAGACTTTTGTTGTTTTAATGAAGGATGAAATGAAATGAGAGCGCAGCAGGTGTGTTGCGGGGACAGAACAGTCCACGTGCCGATGCCAGTCATTGTGTGCTTGGCTTCAAGTTTAACTACCATCAATACTACCATGCAGGAGAACCAGCACTGGCACATTGACAGCAGCAATTAGATGAAGGGCTATCCGTGCTTCTGGTCGTGTTGCGTCGCAAAACTGGACAGCTCATTGACTCCGTCTTCCCTCTTCCACACCGACATCAGGATCTCCACTCCATGGGTGAAGGCGGGGACCAGCAATCGAGAGAGCCACCTCCTCCCCATCCTCCCAAAATAGTTTGTTGGTCTGAGAAAGGTGAGACATCCGGGATCTACCAGCAGTGGTGGCGAAGTCGCTGCTGGCCCAGGAGCGAAGGTTAACATTGGTGGTGCTTTCAAGGACCGATGCACTTTAATCCTTTCAACACGCATCCGCAGTCTGCACTCTGCAGAATCCAGCAGTGAGGATAGCTACACTTCTACACCGTGATATCCTTCTCCCCGCCTTGATTGTTGGGCCACCACCAGCAGATGCATTTCCCCATCTTGTCCTGAGCTACCCAGTTTTCCGACCATGGGGGTAAAACTCAATGGAACAAAGCTGGAACCATGTTCTAGTTCACGCCACTGCCTCATGACACTAGGGTTTCTTTGTTGGAGTGAGAAAGAAAGCTTGTTTCAGCTTTCGGATGGGTAGCCATGTTTGTTTAAATTGTGTTTTGGCGCAAAATGTGGTTATGCCTGGGTGTGCTTATTGTGACGGAAACAGTAAGAAACAGATTCCCAGTTTATTGAGGAATGTTTATTTCCCAAATGGGTGAAGAGAGTGGTGGAAAGTGGCTAGAAAGTTACAATAATTATTTTTTTTTGTGATACATAACTACTCATCCAACGATTGCAGAAGTCTTGAAGTGAAGAGGCTTAACCGGCTTTCTTTAACGACACTAATCTGAAAAGTAAGTGCATTGTAAAGTTTATGTACTCTTTGATGTTTCATGTATAAGATATTTTTCTTTTTAAGCGCACGTGTATGTATAGGCTATAGATTGTAAAGGAGCACTTTTGGAAGCCCTCTCGTTTGGAACAATTCACATAAAAATACATTTTATTTTAGCCTGAGACATTAACTTCCGAATGCTGTGTAATACACACACTTTGTTTATTACTTACATGGCAATATTTAATTTTTAAATAGTGATAATGAATACAAAATGGCTGAATGAAAAAAATAACTATAGGGCCTCGCAAAAAGTGCTCGTTTTACTGTGAACAGCCTTAAATTAATACAGCTCAATTTTAGGTTAAGATTCATGTGTTCATTTCCCCTGCTCTACTATGTCAGTCACGGTGGTGATATATAATCCTGATTGGTCTTTCAAAGAAAAGATCTAGATCACCTACAACACTTTATCTTCCCTTCTGTTCCACCATTGATGTTACTATAACCCTAATTCGTTTTCTAATTAAACAAATGAGTTTTACTGCACTATCCTCAAAACATTTACTGTGGCCAGGGTGTTTTAACAAAACTATGTTGGAGACACTTAACTTAGGCCTACTGATAGTTCACTGCAAACACAAGAAGCACAGACATATTTATTATTGTTTCATATGGGAAGAGTGTAGGACATTTGAATGACCTTACCTGATAATGATATCCAATGGGCAATAGTAGGCTATACTAGGTTATGAAAATCAGGGAACGCAGAAGGTAATGTTACAAAAAAATTTACAAAATTTTGACAGGAATGAAAGCATTTAAATTCTCAAAAAGAGAGTGATTTGAGTACCCAATACGTAAATATGCTCATATCAGGTGTGTGTAATAGATTTCTTGTTAGCCTAATGCATAAATTGAAGGTTCAATAGGAAATTGTAGTGATTCTAGCAACATTTATGTTGTAAACAAGTTTGTTTTCTGAAATGCTGCCTTTGATGATGGACATCTTGTTATAACTGTCTAGGTACATGTAGATATAAGCTGTTTAAGGTCATTTGAGCACATGTAACACCAACCTTTGAAAACTGTCACTGCCGCTACCCACACATATTTCAACAGGCTCACCGACTGGCTTGTGTTTAATAAGGTTTGTAACGCCTGAGAATATTGTAAGTAATTACATGTCTTAACGTTGAATTTATAATACGAAGTACATATTTTGTAAATACTAAATTAATTTCTTTTGCTTTTAGTTTGTAAATGCATTTTTGAGTGCAAGAGATAGTATTGCATTTTTACATATGTACAATGTATAAATTTCCAATAATTCCGGTTTCACTTGACTATGGCCGTGTTCCGTTACCTTCACAATTCGAAACGTGTGTAGCAAAGTAGTTCCGATCCCTTTGCACAGGAACATCGCTGCACCTACTACCTCATTCTACTTCCGGCCACTCTCGCGCATAACCTGCGCGAGGGAAAAGTGCAAATGCTTCATGCGCTGACGTGGCAGTGGCAGGCAAATGCCAGAAACGTGCGTGTTGGGAGGTTAGCATCGGCGGCGACAAAGGGCAAGTTTGTTGGTTTTAGGAAATGTGTGCAGTGTTGATTTTACTGAAAAATTCTAAAACTGAATTATACAATGCTAGTGATGAATAAACATGTTTTGCTGAAGTAAGCTTATAAAGATTTCCATAGGAAAACACATTTTGAAGAGCTATTGCGATTTTAACTGACAGTAATTTTGCGTGTTTTGTAAATAATGTATTTGTAAACTGTTACTATAATTATTAAAATTCACATGGCCTAAAAAAGTCACACTTTTATCACTTTTGTAGTGTGCAAATAATATTTGTTTCTTTTCCTATATCCTGAATTCAATAAGTGTGTGTGTGTGTGTGTATTGCTGCATCTGTATGAATACAAACAACGTATGTATCGCATTTTGTTTTTTTCATTGAAGTTAAAATTTCCGAAGTTACAATAATTTGAATGTTATTTCCACACGAGCAAAGTTTTCCACTGCTCCACCAAAACATCAAAACAATGCCATCCCACTAAAGACGATAACCTAAAGCCCCCCTCCCCCCCCCCCCCCCTCTTCTAAAAACCCTTTTCAAACAGTGTTTCCTTTTTTTCCATTGAAATAAAGTAGACAGAACCCCAGCAAATGTAACTAGGCGAAAATAAAGCAGGTTGGAATGCCAACCTGTGTCATGTTAACCTGCTGTGTGTACGACTTTGAATTTAATATGTATTTGGGGTGGCTGCCAAACATTTAATATTCGATTAATTTTATTATGATCCATTTACATATATGACAATGGTAAACAAGTTATCCTGTCAAATAGTACGACAGGATCAAGGGTTTACCATCGCGGTATATGTAAATGTCATGCCATTCGTAAACAAAAAGCTCAACTTACGCACCGAAAATAGAGCATAGAAGTTGTTCCGTTCCCCAGTCCAGCATTGCATGGAGTAATGGAACAACTAACAGCTATGCAGTTGGTCGCATCTGTGCAGGAAACGGAACACGGCCTAACATATAATAAAATAATACTTAATGTGCAGATAGTAGATCTTAGCAGGTATTTCAAATGTGTCGAGTTTACTGTGAACAACATATAGTATTGTTTTGTTAGGTTCATTGCTAAGATTATCAAAGCGTCTGTAATTTTCTTTAGAAAATAGCATGTTCTTCAAAATTTAACAAAGACTGTATATTCAACACACATGTAACTTATGTTTTAGCTAGGTGCTTGGCTTTACAATGGGAGACATGAATGTATCAAAATCGGCAGTAAAATATGCAACATTGTTCATAAAATAAGTTACCACCACCACCACAGTTCTGACCAATGTGGTTATTACATTTACTTAAACAAAAATAGTTGAATTAGGCTTATGACAATATCACATTTGGAACAGAAGGGAAGATACAAGAGTTGTGTGCAATCTGTGTATTTTCTTTAGAGGACTACTCGGGCTACATAAGAGAGGGCAGGTTACAAGTAATACAAGAATCTGAACATAAAAGTTGAGCTGTAGTATAAACTATACATGTGTGTGTATATATAAACTAATTATACCTTTCGTGAAAGATATCTTGGACATAACAATCAAAGCATACATAAAATTTACAATGTACTTTTCAGATGTAGTGTTGGCAAAGAAAGCCTGTTAAGCCTCTTCTTTCCAATACTTCTGCAATCGTTGGAAAAGTGGTTATCACTTACAAAAAAATTATTGTACATTTCTAGAGTGTCTAAGCCAACAAGTGTCTCATCTGCCACTCTCTTCACCCATTTGCAAAATATAACATTACTCATAAATCTGTGTTTTACTGTTCCAGTCACATGAACACACCCAAGAAAACCGTATTTCCAATTAGGCATTCTGATTGAATAAAAATTATCCTGAAAATACAAAACTCACCAAAGAATAACTATATGTCTTCCATTAAGTAAATTATGTCCCAATGAGTTGATTTGCCAGGTTTATATTACAACATATTTTTTTCAAATAATTTAAACTCTTAGTTTCTGCATTGAAAATAAATTAATCATGTTTAAATATATATATATTTTACAGCCACTATACTATTACAATATATTCGTCACGCATTTAAGTAGTGTGTTTAATATAAACACAGATTTTGCACTGCACACAGCATTTACATAAATTTAAATTTCATCATTTGAGTGCAAGTTGGCAGTATGATTTCAAACTACCCACCTTTGTGCATGTAGTTTACACCACTCTCGCACAGGCCATTTGGTCTGCGGGCTGGTATTGGCATATTTCCAGCCTGGGGATGCGACGAGTTGCAGACAGTCGCCGCACCCAAGCTGCCCTTCCGTTGTCTCATCTCACTTGCAGATGCACCTCGCTTTCACCAGTCCTCAAGTCGTAGGCAGTTCCCAGCGAGTGAGCAGCCACGAATGAGATGTTTCTTCTGCCACCGACCCTCATGTGCCATTGTAATGCCACGTGTGTGGTGAGACCGGGAGCCGTAACTCCCATAACTCACTGGGTGTTGGTAAAAAACAATTACCACCCGACACTTGGACTAATCATAGGGCCTGCAGGCGGGGGCCGTGTCAGTATAAGTCTGGGGTACCGGACCTACGTTGAGGCTGTTTTAGTTTTGTCGCCTATTATCATGTAAATTTTACGTGTTTGTGTTGTTGGTGGAGGAGTGAAGCTCCCCTCCAGCCTCCCGGCTGGAGTGAATGTAAATATGGTATCTCCTGACAACTAGAAGTGTCCTCTTGCAATGTTGCTTCCTCTCTGCACATGTGTTGTTGTGGCATTCATAATGGGAGTACAGGTGCCTCTCTTTGTTTGCGCGGTTGAGGTTGTTGAGCTGCTTCGCATGCTTCCCTGTCACACCTTGCACAATGTATGAGAAAAATGTCATGGAGTGGGGCTCGTTCGTTCGGCATGCAAGTGTTGCCGCTCCTACTACTTCGCATCCAATGTGATTAGTGCACTTTCATAGGTTTCTCCGAAAAGTTGTAATTGCGTGTCGAGAATTGTTTGAAGTGCCAGAACAAGTGCATAGTGTGGGCATGCAGACGGGGTTGACAAAACCCTGGACCTGTCGAAGTCTGGTGTGCCTGCAATGGCATGTCTCCATGCTTCGCCCGAGAGTTCAGTGTTGACATGCTGAATTTGTTCTGCCAATTCTCTGTACTACCGCATCGTCACAGACATGTTTTTCCTTATAGGAAACTTAATGAGAATGGGTCTGGTGAAGTCATGGGATGAAAGCACTTCAGGCAAAGTTTTCAGGGCCTTCCATTTGACGTTCGAATGTTCAGGTATCCGGGGTCACCTGCATGGCATGGTTGGTGTGGGAGTTCCATATTGAGTTTTTTGCCGGGACTACGTGGTCTCGCCAGCTCGCAGAAGACACCCTGTGATGCGAAGCAGTAGGGGTGGTATTACCGATGTGGCGGGGAGAGGGGTGGTAGGTGGCATGCCACACTGGTTCCAAAATGGTGGTGATCCTCCTTTGGCACTCTGATGCATTTGGTGCCAATTTTCCCACGTGGTTTTTGGTAATGTTTTATGGTGCATAAACGATGACAAATGGATGGGTGCCTCGGGAATGAAAAAGGTTGATTCGTCAGTAGCGAAAATATGGAGACTAATAGTCTCAAACATACCTACATATGTACACATGTAAAAGTACACGTGCATACATAGAAACATGAACACTTGAAACATAGGAATGCATGGTAATGGGAGTGATCTGTGGTTATATAATATGGTGAGGTATGGTTGGTTTGGCGAAATATGATGGCCACTAAGTTAGGAAAGTCATTTTGATGGTGTGGTTGTTGGATCATTTGGAGCGGGTGATAAAGTTATGTGGATTGGAAAACTGATACTTGTGTGAATATTGCTCGTTAGGCACCAGCTCATAGTGTGGTGAGTATGAGACTGCAGGCGGGATCGTGCGGCCGACAACCAGTGTGGCTTCCTCCAATGCTCCATCGTCTGTGGAGACTGTCTCCACATGATGCTGCTGATTTTCATCGCTATATTCCTGTACTGCCTAGGCTAGCAGGGGATTTCGGCCGCCCCTATATGCCACTCACTCCCGAAGGATTGTTTTGGCCATCCTACGCCATTTCAATACTTTGTGAAAAAATGTGATTATATGGGACATTATGCGTACCCGAAAATAAAAGCTTGTAACACTCATTTAACCACACATTTACTTCTTAACCCCCGTTTCAGGCCAATCAGTTACACTTTCTCTGTTGGTGTGGAGAGCACATAAACCAAGAAAAATGGTGCGAAGCCTACATGGACTTAACTGAAAAATTAAGGCCCAGCTGTGTACAATACAGACTGTACTGTAGTGTAGCACACTCCCCGGGTGACAAAAAAAAGAAGATACAGTTTCAGAATATTAATGACTATTGGAAAACTACATGACTTGTATACAAAATGGTGATGTGCCCAGGGAGTCCGCGATGCAATCTCTACATTACTCGCGTACCGCTAGACTACTGAACATGGCTGTGCAGCATGACCGGTGCCAAGTGCGGTCATTCCCGTGTGACCTGATAAAAAAAAAGGAAAATGACATTACATGTTATGAATGATGAGCTTAAATGATTACTATGACACATTATGTGCTACCAAACACTTGCACATGATAACATAAAAAGGTTTCATATAAAAATGCCTAAATTGAGACTCGTGTGACCAGTGTTGTCCTGACTGTCCTGCAGCCAGTCATAATTAACATTAACTACATAGGTTTTCTGCGAGCGCGTGTGGATACGATTTGTGGTGGATTATCCTACATTTGCTTGTAAATGTATTTCATTTGCATGTATTTCTTTGCATTATGTCAGTCTCACACAAGAACACTTATATTGCAATTTGGTGCAAATCTGAGAAATGTTAATTTTTGGGCCAGATACGTGCACTGCTGTGCAGTTGGCCACAGCATTTTGGCCTGACTGCCCATTGGATGTTATGTTTCTTACACACACAATACTCAGGATGGATACAATTAAACTCTGATCACTATTCCTAATATAACACTGAAAATATATATGGGCTGTATGTAGCCATGAGGCCAATGTTATCAATGATGTTACATGACACGGAAATAAATATAACACTTTTATTATTCCTACTGCAGACACACAGGTTGAATTGGTGCGCACTAGTTCCCAAAACAGGACACATAAAAACACTATAAATGTCAAACACAATAAAGCCCTCTTATTACTAAATAACTCTCCATGCACACTTTGAACATAGAACTTACCCTAACACAACACTAAACAAGCCCTTCAGATACATTTAATCATAACCCTTCCATAAAAACAACTGATACATAAAACATAACATGAACACAAAACATAACCAAAAAAAGTCATGTGGTTGCTGTGGTGCACATATGACATCTCATGTCAACACTGGATGAGAATTAAAATGGCCATAAATAAAAACACAAAGGACTGCACATGATGTGCCACTTCACTGCACTCAACGAGGCTACGATGCTGCGAACAAGCTGAATGTGAGTTTGGGGGTATGTGGAACATGTCAATATGGTATTTGTTGTTCTAAATCACCAGCAACATTTTTCTGATGAATGAAATGGCAATAGAAAGGAAATTGGGAACTCCGTATTCCTTGTCAAAAACAAAATAACAGAGGATCTTGTCTGCCCCTCGACAAACCAATTGCTGTGGGTAGAGTGTAAGTATACAAAGACATTATCGGCGTGGTTCGCCAATTTAGAGAATCTGATGCTTCACCAAATTAAGCTTAGAACTACCAGATGAACAGTGTATGAATACACACTGTGCATTCTAGCACAAATCATGTCTTCAACTATAGGAGGTTTCAGCTCTTGACTGAATGAAATGGTGTCACTAGCATCTCCTCCAAGAAAGAAACCAAAATGAATTCTACACACAACTGTAATGTGTGCATATTCTGTGGTAATGAAAATCATGTGGTGGATCATGTTTTTTTTAGAAGCTGAGCTTGACAGAAGAAATTCAAGAAAAGGCTATTATTGGGAGAAGGTCGTATTGTCGCATGTTTTTCAGAATGAGATCTGGCAGCAATTGAAGTCAAGTACCATTGAAATTAGTACACTGGATTCAAAAGGCGATATATTCAAATGATTAAAAGCAATGAACAAGTATAACAGGAAACAAAAGGTGGTTATGGTACAAAATGAGTTGCTCCAATTCATCAATGAAGAAATTATTGGAGGACATAACATTTTTCCACTTCATTATCTCACAGATATGATGGGAGAAAGGTTGGTAGAGAATGGCATCCAGATGACATTGAATCCAACTCATTTAAAAGAGATTAGGCTACTCAAGCATTTCTTGAGATTAACAGAAGAGAAAGGTAATAATGATAGTGTTTACCTCGTCTGCTCAGAAACCGCCTGAAAAATAATTGTTGATGCATGTCTGACACCAGAGGAAAATCACACACTGTACTGTTAGCAACATCATTATCGTGTATGGCAGTTTTGAATCATGACACTCATTTCAGTTTCAAAGGTGCATTTAAGATAGATTGTGAAGAAACATCCATTCCAACACTTGTGAAATATTTCTTCCATCAACTCCTTGCTGGACCAAAATTAGTATCCACCAACAATTCTAGAAAGGTTCTGTTAGTCCGTTAGCTTATCATGCTCAACACGAATTCTCTTTCGACACACCTTAAGTGTGAACACCCACTTGCAGTATTTTTGGCCGTGTGACTGCATTCCCAAGAAGGAGTAAGAAATTGGTATAATTGACACATGACCACTGCGTTAATGTTTCTTATATGAGAGGCCTTCAAATTGAAGCTATGTTTACAGTGGCTGTTGCTAAACAGGCATGGTCGTGCAATAACATCGTGTGCCCAACTAATCTACGCAAGTGTATTTTAACAGGTACAGCTCTTGGTAACTTGGATCATAATCCCACATCCAGAACTAACAATATATAATTTCATGGAACAGGAATTACCATTTTTTAATTTCAATCTTTCGATAAACCTGGATTGTAGCAACTAGTTTTTCAATTGGAGTACAGAGTTCAAGAGTAAATCACTATAAATCCCATTCTACCTATCTCCTAGACATTTTTTCCACCTGTTACTAGAAATCTTGTCACACAACCACCAATACAAGATATGTATTCTCTGGGGATTATGAATAACAACTCTAGAAGAAATGGATTTTTTAAGTGATGAGAACCTTAATACCAAATCAGAAACAAACACTGTGTCTCTTATCATGTGGGCAATATATCATGCTGCAGGTCAGATGCAGTTAGGCCATCAGAAATATGTCTTGATAATTTCCTTCCCCTTTTTCATAATAAAGCAGTCACTCCAGGAATTATACAAAATGGAATGCAACTAGAAAGACAGAGTATATAAACCCTACACAACCTCCAGTTTTAGTACTAGATCAACTGCTTTATGACATTATAAAGAAAATTCAATGGAATTTCCCCGAGATTAGGGATGGGTTGGAACCGAATGTCTGTTCTTGGTTCAACTAGTTTTTGGCCTTCAGAACTAGGACCAAGAACCAGGATTTTAAAGTAAGTTCTTCGGAAACAAAACATAACCTCCTAAAGTTGACGTGGTGGAGGTTTAGAAACAGAGAGGGGTTTGCAGGTGAGGTTACCTGAATGGAAAATAGGATAAATACTACCAGGTTTAGGCACCAGTGCAGAGTACGAGATTCTCTAGTGTTGTGAAGGCCGACGACCATGGGGCCTCCCTTCGATGTTCCAATGTCATTCCTGTGTTCGACATTTCTGTTTCAGAGAGAATTCGAAGACCTAAAGAGTTATATCTAGTAAGGCCTAGTCTAGTAAGGGCTGTCGGCCTCCCTTATACGTCACTAAGATAGTCTTGGGTTGTTTTGGCCACCTAACGCTGTAACCACTCGTTGAGGAAAATCATTTAAGGTTAGAAAAAGATTACATGGTCAGACATCTAATAAATAAGTCGTATGCATAGCTCCTTGATGATGTTACATTTAGTTAATAAACCCTCGTATGAGGCACAACAATTTATATCTCCACTATACCTCGGAGATCTCTACAACAGTTCAAAAAGGCGCAAAGCTAACAAAGAATTACATTACAAGTTAAAATCCAGCAGTGAAGCAAACTGACTGGACTGTGGGGTGGTGCACGCTGTGGGGTGACGTAAAGTATTTTAAATGTTCCCATAAAAATCAATTTAAACTATTGCAACTATATGGTCTGTTCAAAAAGTTAAATAACCCGGAGCGGGCCTCACATGCGACCTACCTCATGGTATGCGACGATGCTACTGACCAACATGGCCTTCCAGGAACGGCACCTCGGCACTATTTCCTGTGTAACAACACAAAGTCCCGTTATTCGGGTTAAAAATATTTAAATGAAAATGGATGAAGATGAAATGGTACACATATGATAAAAATAATACTACACTAACACTTAAATTGGTTTATAAAAGTATTCGAAGGAAATAAGGTCAAATGGAAATTCTACTGATCTGTTTATGTAAATCTGTGGACAACATTCTTTGGCCATGCGGTAGGCACGTGACCTCCACCGCTCGTCTCTGTTGGCCAGTCTTTGGTTATGTTATGTTATCTATGCCATTGCTATCATTCTGTCTTTGGTACACTCCAAAACATTATCAAAGATGGGAAATGTAAATAGTAAACTAAAAATACAGTGTATCCAAAAGAACCAAACAATTACACTTTAAAATAATACACTACAACTGTCAATATGGAAAATACACAACACTTAATAATAGGGTTTCTTACTTAAAATATCACATGTACACAATTTGTGTACTCGTCACTTACCTCCATTACACATACAGACTTTATTAGACCCTTGGATAGCAGCAAACATGAAATACATAGTACTTGAAAAATAATAACAACACAACTGTCAACAAGAGAAAACAAAATTATTTACCCTTGAGCTCCGCATGAATATTCCGTGCACAGCTCATGTGCAGATCACTCACCTTGTGCAGGCATCCTGATACTTCATTAACACAAACACTTACATTAAGAACACACATAATTAATACCCTACAAAAGTGTCAACAACAAGATATGACACATAATTATTGTGGTGCATACATGACATACATACTGTATAACGCTGAGCACATTTTTAAAAAGGCCATTTGAAAATATAAACAAACATAATTACACTTTGTTTGTACAGCACTGATGCATTGGTATGGGCACACGGAATGCAGGTTGGTACACTAACGTAGCACGTGGTAATAGTTGCTCTGGCAGATGTGCTGGCGGCAGGAAGAATGGCTGACGCTGAAGGTTCACATCAAAGTCCCAGTGGAAATCCCGTGCAAGCATAGCACATTATTATACAGTTTTTCACCAAAAATAAATTGGTCATGCTAGACCATATGAAGATAATTTATTAAATATATTAGTCAAAAACTATATTTGTCCTTTAAAATAATTTTCATGTGCCAACACAATTTTTCGTATGTGAACATTGAATAGTAGATTATTAAGTTCGACAGATGTAACTGCGGCGTATGCTTTGCAGTGTTATTTTATGCATCACTGACACTAGCCCTAACATAATATCAGTTGCATGCTGTAATGGAGGTGCCCAGGATGGTGGTGCTGAGGCCTTAAACAGGTGAGATGATGTTTAGAGGGCGGTGTTTGGAATTGGAATCCAAACAGTGGTCGGCAGGGAGAAAGTAGGCCAACAGATGAGAGTATATAAGCGGGTATTACGTTTAACCCCCCCCCCCCCCCCCCCACAACCGACTTATTACACCAGGACACTGCGACATCAAAGCACGGTCCAAGTCAACTCAGTTTGGCGGGGTCCAGGCGTCTGTTGAGCGTAGACTACAACACTGATACAGTGGTGATACAGTAGTGCAAGGCCTTAATACGAGTTAGACAGGGCTGTTAGACTAAGGCATAGGCCATGATATTGTCAAGTCAGGATTGTATCAGCGCGACAGATTGCTTTCAGCATCTCTTATTGGTTCAAGTTTCAAATATTATATGACATAACTTGTATAAGCATCAGTTAATTGATATAGAAGAATTCCATATCATCTGTGTGTTAATAAACCTGTGGATCTTGTGTTGAGTAGTTGGTTGCATATTAATTGTGTTCAGTAAACTCCCCCTCCCCCCAAACTTCTGATAGGAAGTTAATTGCATGCTTAAGCCATAAGCTTAACAGAGTAACTAAGGTGAAAGCGTAACATTGGTGGAGGTGCCGGACCGAGCCCACCTTGTCGTGGGCCTTGCAGTACATGCATACTTAACTACTGATTAGTGTTAGTATCCCAGTGTTCATTGCATAACACATGTGCAGGAAAGTGTCTTTAATAATCTTTCACAATAGGCTGCAGTGCGAACTACACTATTTTCCAGTCAGCATATTACGCTAAAGAATCATACTGCGAAATGTCATGTTTCAATAAGGTAAATCAGGTTCACATCATGCACATGCGAACGAAGCGTACAAAAAAAAACAAGTTTCAAAGATGGCAAAAGTCAAAAAATTGCAAAATAGTTATAGAACACAGCTCATTTTGAATTATTAGAATTAAGTAGAATAATTTCTATAACATAAATAGATTACAATAAGTATTCAGGTGCATGAAGTAGCCTAACAAGAAAACTGATACAGTGCAAAAGACAGAATGAAAACTGTTTTAAATATGTCGACCAGCTGACAGAGTAACAATTGTCCAACCTTGTGTAGGCAGCACAATACAAAAATGCAGCACTGCACTTTCCATGTGGCCCTGCTCACGACGTAACGTAGAAAACATGCAGCTTCATAGAACACTTATTGTTTGTAAAATTTAATGCACGCTAATTAACTGGAACCGCTTTTTGGTTCGAAAAAAATTTTGTTGCAAAAAGCGTTCTCCACAAGCAAGTAGAATAGCTGTGTGTGAGTGGCATTGTGTGGAAACACTAGCTTTGTAGCGAGGAGTGTATTGAATAAGGAAGTGCTACACAGTGACGGAAAGCACTACACTACACAATTTAGGTTGCTATAATACAGCAAATTAAATACAATACACATGAAAACATGAATAATTCATGAGTAATAAAAGTAAGTCAGTCCCATCCACAGCAAAGAAAGTAGTAAAGGCAGTAACTATTGATGTGTCAGACATCAGGCTCAAAATAAAGCATAAGGGGAGTGAAACACAGGCTAAGGCACATGATGTGATACAAAATGACTGCAAGTAAGTCAGCTGACGACACAAATATTTCCGTCACGCAACTAAATAAAGCACTAGATTACTCATTCCATATGCACCAAAACGAAAACCTGTCTGACCCTAGTTATCAAAATATTACAGTGCAGAACAAAATCACAGCAACACGCCCGTCTGAGGAAGACACAAGTGGCTACCTTATACCACGAACAGTAGTAAATTTTCAATAAAGTGATTTTTTCACGTGCGCAACCCCACAAATGAGAATGATTTATCGGCACATAGTTATCACAATATAAACGTAGAAAATAAATGCATAGCAACAGACACTGTCAACACACCACAGCCCACACAAATTATCATAAATCAAGCAGAGAAAATTCCAACATTTTCAGGAAAGAACGAAAAAACAAGGAAAAATTATTAGACCAGTATATGGCAGTCAGTTATATAAATGGATGGGATGGCACAAAGAAATGCAGGCATATTAAGTTTTATCTCCAGGACACAGCCACGGGAGGGCGTATGAAAACGTGCTATAAATAGAGCAGGAGAAGTCACATGGGATGAGAATGCAACAAAACTTAGAACCACATTTACACCAACAGACAGCTAAGAAAAATACAGACAGCTGCTGTACACAAAAAAACAGCATATCGGGGAAAGCTGTCAAACACGTATAGATGATCTCATATATTATAGAAGAAAGTATAACCCACATGTTCCAGACTGACGTGTACCAGTTAAGCTCTTTCTCAGCTTATTCATCATGTCAATGCATCATCAAGTGGAGTAAATATCAGCCATGAGAGAGTAGGGCCTACCTAAAGTGTAGCCATGTTAAGTGGTGAAGTTTTGTGTGTTTTAAATGTGTATATTTTATATTTCTCTCGTTTTCATTGTCTTTTTTAATGTGTATTGTTTCGTAGTTGATGTCAGTCACGAGCCTCAAGCCCATTTGCCACGGAAAAAATTTAGAACAAACATCAACATTATCTAATTTACAGTTTTTTTGCCTCATCTCCAACTTTATCTCTCTTTAGTACACTAAATTGCATAAGCATCATTTGGAAGAAAAAAAAACCATTACCTATAGGAATATCAAATTCAATTCTATTATTGTAAACATTTAAATTCTCTATAGTTTGATCAGTTGTGGGAAAAGTTTGTCTATCAAAGCTCTCAATACTTTTATAACTTATTTATTAGAAAATAATTATATATAAGGAAAGGTTAATCAAAGGACATTTCTCGAGTTAAATTACTCATTGAAAATACAGAACTTGTAAAAAAACCACGAAGCAGAATATGAAATAAGTAAGAAAAAAGAACTTCTGTTAATTGACGAATTACGAAATGTTGGTAAAAAAAAAATTAGAACAAGTAAGTTAAGAACATAAAAATTTAATAAATACATTTGTTCCTGTAGCAGCAAAAAAAAAATTATATTATCTACCAACACCACAAGAAATATCTTTTGAAAGAGAATTAATCTCAAAATCGCCTAATTTAGAAGAGCACATAGGATTTTTACCCATAAAAAATTGACTTGTGCCCTATCTGATTCAAATATAAATCTCGGAAAAGAAATTTCAAAAAGAATAAATGTTGTCAAAGCACAGTATGGTTTACGAGGAGAAAAGTATAATTTTAACATTGGAGATACAAAAGTAACAATATAATGACAAACTATTTGTTAAGGATAAAGAATATAAATTAACAGCAGGGCTTTCTAATTTGTCAATAAAAATAAACAATCAGCTCTTGAAGATGAATACACAGAAAATTACTTAAAAATTTAAAAATACATATTATTCTATTAACCACTGCTGCATTCCAAGAAAATAATCCAAAAATGAATATTAACTCTAATAAAAGTTGGTTGTGCAAAAATATAATAAAGCCAATTTATGATAAACATATAAGAGAATTAGGATCAGAGCCAAACACACCCAAAATAACGAATTCTCCAAGAACACCTAGATAGGGCGAAGGTATAAAAAATACAATATTTTGCCTAAATAATATGTTTGGATGGGTGATGTTCGTGAATTGGTGGACAGATTGTTAGTTATTAACGGCGAATAAAATGCTGGAAATAACAATTATTACAATGAAAAATTGAGCATAATGATTATGTTGAGCAATAAATTTTCTGAATTTGTTATTAATAATCCAGAAGGAATACATTATCTTATAAGAGTTTTAAATGTAATTCCACATTCTTTCTGGAGTTCTGAACATCATGGTAAATGAATTAAAAATTGGGCATCAAACAAGATTAATTTACCCTAAATGCATTTGCCTGGTTATAATTACTGTGATTCATATACAAAATAAAACGAAAGACTAGAAAGAGGTGACACAGGAATTAATAAATTAGATGAAGCATATGAAGATCACGATACTGCTTATACAGACCACAAAGGTTTATAATCTAGACATGAAGCTAACAATATTTTACAAAACGAAGCAAAAGAAATTATGCTCGACTAAAATACTCAAATTTTTGATGAAAAAAAAATGATTCTTTCACTGTTGCTTCAAAAATGTTTACAAAAGAACATTAGGTTGGGGTATTACAATTTATTAATTAATCATATATTTTTTCCATGTAAATGTAGATAACAAATATAAATTTCTATATATCCATTGATAAATTAAGAGATCTGGGTATTGCTAATTTTTAACAAAAGATCAAATTGATAGAAAAAGTAAAAAATTTAAAGAAGGAAAAATTTTCAAATTATATTAATCAATACTAATAATAAAAAATTATTAAAAGAAAAATCAGAAAGTGGTTAACATTGTGGAGGATTTTTACCAATTTTATTTGCTGCTTTAGGCGCACATGGTGCTTTAGTCAGAGGAGCTACTACAATTTATAAATTAGTTGGAAAAAAAAACTGAAAAATAAATAACAGAGACACAATTTTGCAATGGAAAATAAATCAGGGGGTGGTTAAGTCGCAAAAAAAAAAAAAAAAACCAGGACAACCAAAAAAAAAATTTGAATATATAACTATTATCTAATTTCGATATTGAAAAATATGTAAAAATATTAAATATTAAACATTTCAGAAATGTTTATATGATAGATGAATTGCCAAAAAGTATGCACAAAAATGAGTGTGCTGTGTAAATTTGGCATTTCATCAAATCCTGGTACTGATTGAGTTTGTTATTTTAAAGAGAATGATCATGTTTGCTATTTTGATTCATTTCGAGGAAACATTCCTATTAATTTAACAAATTACTTCAAAAATTGAAATGTTTATTACAGTTATTATTGAATTCAGAATTTTGATTCAATTATATGTGGATATCTATGTCCAATTGTATTACACCTTTTTTTCGAAGGATTTCAAGTTGAATGATACAATTTATTTGTTATTAAATGACATACATTTGGAAAACGATTAATCAAATCTTTAAATAAAATTTTTGACACTAAAGATTTTGCTCTAATAAATATTTAGATTCACAATGGAATTCAGGTGTTTCTGCTTTACAAAGTAAACTATGCACTTGTATTCATTATACAAAATCTTATGTTTCTATTTTAGGGCATATAGTTGTTAATATAGATGATCATAGAGATGAAAAAGATGCAGTGAACAAAAGCTTTTTTAATAAACAAATAGCTGATTATGCTTGAAAAGAAGATATACATTTACAATTCAGTAGTATTATTGTTGATTATATAAATCGAACAAATAATACAAAGCAGGTAGTAAAAAGATGTATATTCAAAATACAATACTATCGTTTCTGATTGTGCATTAAAACCAGATGTAGATTCAAAATACAATGCTATTATTCCTACTTTATGAGATCAAATAAGTAAAGTTTTTGTTTGTACAATAGATTATGATTCTCTTCAAAATCATAAAATTAATAATATGGCTGATCCTATAGATGGAAAATATGTAGCCAATAAAATATATTTCGATCAAGAAATAGCTGATAAATTTAAAAAATTTTGAATTTTTGTGATACACTTGTTGACTCAAAAGTTTAAAAAAAGCAAAGAAGATTTTGATGAAGAGTTAAATGTTAAATTACAAAATTTAAACCAATGAGTTGAAAAATCTAGAGAAGATAATCTCATATATTTTATTTACAAGGAAAGTGGAATAAATGAACTTATGTTTTTTACATAGACAATCTATGTTCTTTTTTTTCTTTTTTGGATTGTACTATTTATAAAATTATTATTATTAAGGTTTCTAAAAAAAAATAGATTATAGTAAACCTTTTGATCTTAATAAAGGTAAGAATTTGATTTTTTAAAACCTGAATATGATAATGGATTGACTACAACAATAGGAGTATTCGTGAAATACTTGGTGCTTGAAGTGTAAAAAATTACTAAATATAACAATGAAAATACTAAAAATGGACAATTAGTTCAGAAAAATATATGTGCTGCATGTAACTATAATAAATCAATATTAAAAAAAATGGCCAATGTAAGAGAAGGAATAATGAATGATTTATATAAACCTGCACGAAAAAATTTTCCAAGAAGGAAAGTAATTTCGTATGGTATTGTTGATTTGTGGCTAATTCATCTTGTTGAAATTGATATTGAACATTTAAAAGGCATTTCTCATATAAATTATGGATACAAATATATAATGGCAATTATCAATGTTTTTTCAAAATATGCATTTTGTATACAAATTAAAGATAAAACAGCCAAAAATGTAACAAATGTCTTAGAGTGTATATTGATGAAAAGAAAACCTCATAGTATACAAAGTGACAATGAGTGTGAATTTTATTATGAAATATTTATTGAACTTATGCAAAAATTTAACATCAATCATTATTCTACATTCAGTGAAATTAAATCCAGTGTCTTATAAAGATATAATCGTACAATGAAGAATAAAATATGGACCAAATTTGCTTTAAATGGCAATTATAAATGAGTAAATATATTAAATGATTTCGTTAAAGAATACGACAATACAAAACATAGAGCTATTGGTATGTAGGCAATTGAATTTAGTAAAAAAAAATGAAAAGAAATTAAGACAACAAGATTTTGCGAATACATTTTCTTAACCGAAATATAAAGTTGGAGATATTGTCTATATTAGCAAAAATAAACGAATTTTTTAAAAGGGTGTTATGGCTAATTGGACTATTTTTGAGGTTTTAAATTATGATGTACCCACTTACAAACTGAAAGCTACCAATGGAGAAGAAATATAAGGCAGTTTTTATCAATACGGAATTATTAAATCTTACTATCCTGATAAATATTTGGTTTAAACAGATTTAAAAACTAAAGGTAATAAAATATATGTATAAGTGGTTATGTTTTGATAACTCTCATAACTCTTCCATTAATAAAACAGATGTTTTGTGAACTTTAATATTAATTCTAGAAAATATAATAATATATATATATATAAATTAGCTTCTTACTTAATTCGATGAAGATTATTAGCATAAATAATTAACTGTTGTTAAATATAGTTATTTCTGCCAATTTTAAAATAGTTATCAAAACACACAATGTAGCAATTCAATGTTTCTTCCATTCTTTGATATTAATTTATAGCATTTGGAATATAATAAAATCTCAATAATTGTTCTAAATTTGGGTGTCTATCTTCAATTCTATACAATTGTATTTTAACATTGTTTATTTGAGTTCTAATAAAATAATAATCATATTCACAATCATAATCAAATAGTTTTAAAAAAATGAAAGTCAGATTTAAATTTTTATTTTCTCTTTGTTGTACAATGTGAGGAGACATTTATCTGATTTCATCATTTCTGTGAGGTATTATATCTAAAACCATGTTAACAGACACTTAAATTTTCCGCTCATTCATCTTTACATTTATTTATTATTTTTGAATGATTAATTTCAATTTATTTATTTATTTTTCAAAATTACTAACTCAATTTCCTTCCTTTTTATATGCTCTTTTTGGCCTTATATAAGCACATAATTTTTCAATCTTTTATTCAACATGTTTTCTTATTGATGGTAAAACTTCTTTAGTTACCCACTTTTTAAAATATATTTGCTTCTACTTTTCTGGAAGATAAAATTACAGAATATAAACCTGATTCATTGATAAATACAGCAGATTTTTCATTGCCTCTTAATGGAGTCAGTAAAATAGTATAATCTTCATCAATATTTTTATAGCCTGTTTTGTATCTTTATATTCTAAAATTTCAGTAATATCTTTTCCTTTAAACCATGGATTTTTTCTCTCATCAATAATCACAAAAACTTTTTTCCCATAGTAAATAAGTTTGTTATTTTTTTATGTCTAGAATTGGACACATTTTTATATGTGAAATCAGCGAATAGTAAATGTTTTATATGTATTTCTGTTTAATAATGAAGTGATAGCTTAAAGAAAAATAAAATTTGAGTATAGACTGGATTCATTGATAGATATAGCATTTGGCTACATGTTTAAAGGTGTCATTTTGCTCTTAAGGGGTTAAAATTAAAAATTTCTTATATTTACTTTTTTTAAAGCACATTGTCTATTATTCCAGGGTTCTAAAAGTTTACAACCCTGACTATTTGAAACACTGAAATGTTATTTTTACCAGCTCTAGTTAATTTGTTTGTAAATTCACTATCAGAGAGGTGGGACGAATTTATGTTGAAGGCCTAATGCATGACCACGTTCATGGATCAAATCTTCTAATAAAATAATTTTACTTTCAGGAGTGTTTTTCCTATCATTACTCCAATATCCCTCCTCATTGACATGAATTTCAACAAGACTATTTTGCTGATTTAGAAAAAAATACATGAGCTAGTTTACTACCATGTAGAAATAATGTATAAGGACAAACCACAGGTATTCTCTTGTATCTGTGTTGGTTTTGTTTGTTAGAAATAATCATGTCTGGAGAATGCATATCATAAACAAATTTCAAATTTTTATGCTTTTGCCAAATGCCAAAAGCCTCATCAGCTAACTTTTTAATTTTGTTATTTGCATGTGCAAAATGACATTTTTAGATATTTTTGTTCCATTTTGTGGTTGATGAATAGCTACCAAATATACAATCCTTAAAATCATACCTTGGTTTAAAATTAAATGAATTGTTTCTTCATTGAGGTTAACATTGAGTAAAGAAGTGTTATCATGTTCTTGAAATGTTCTTATAGAATTTTCAAATTTTGCTTTATCAATATTTGAAAGTGGATTTGGGCTACATTCTAAATATCCATATTTATTTTTAAAAATTGATATAACATACTGCCCGATTCTCTTTTATGGACAACACAAAATTTGTTTTTGTGATAGTGAAAATAATTATGAAAACCCTCATTAATAACAATTTTTTAAACAAATTATAAGAAGGCTAATCATTTCAGACATAACATTGTTTAATGTACATAAAACATGTTCAACATTCATTCATCATTCGTTCAATGCACATTTCACCTATGGTGAGATTTTATTTACAAAATGCAAAAGTTTGTTCTCTCTTCCTCTCGTTCTGACTTTTTCTCTTTCTCTTTCCTTCTTTCTTTCCAAAAAAAAGACACATTCCGAGGAAGTAAAAAGGCAATTCGGGCTTGCTAACTGCCAAAATGGCCACTCCGACATCTTTTAACAGGTTTTAAGAAGACTAATAATTTCAAATGCAACATTTAATATTCCAATGTCTGTCATAACTCTTGGATTGATAAAAACAGATCTTTTGTAAATTTTCCTTAAATCAACATTCTTAAAAATTACAAAATGTTCACAGATATTTCTATTGTGCTAGTGCCCTTTTTATTGGGTTTACAGATATTTCTATGATTGCATTGACCCAATTTTTTATTTATCCCAGCCTTATTTTAGCTCCTGCAAAACTCCATTGGTTGAAACCCATCACCTTTCCACTCGGCCAGCCTATATATTTTTTTTTTTTTAGCAAAGAGGTGAGGTTTTTTATTTATTTTATTTTAGTTTTTTTATTTCTTTTGCTCCCTCATATGGTTTTATCAATTTGTTATAAATTTTTTAAGGAAAAAGGTAATTTCGAGGGGGGGGGGGGGGAAATGTAAAAATGACCACTGGGGTTAAAGACTTTTTAATTAAGCATTTTATAAGAATTTTATAAAAATTTATAAAAATAAAATTCTAAACAATAATTTTATTTTTAAAACGATTTTTAAATTAAAAGATTTTAATAATACTTTTTTTTTATAAATTTTGTAGTTGTTTTTCATTTTCTTGTGGTTTTTTATTTTTTGAATTATAGTATTTTCAAGGTAAAGGTCAAAGGTCAAGGTCAATGTTAAATTGTCCTGGTCCTGGTCGCCTGGCTCAGAGTCACAGGTCCCAGTCACCGGAGATGCTGATCCCTGTCAGCATGTGTAAAAAATTGGTCATTTCTGAGGATCTTTTTAATGATATTTAATAATAATTTTTTTCGGATTTTTTATAGAATTTTTGGAAGTTTTTTTTAGGAGTTTTTGAAATTTTTAAATGTTTTTATAGGTTTTTGAGGTCAAAGGTCCTTGGGGTCAAGGTAAAAGGTCACATACATCAGGGGTGTAAGGTCAATAACTTTCAAGATGGCGGTAGGATGACATTGCAATATGGCGGCTCCCCTGGCTCCGGCTCTGATTCCCCAATCTTGCACCATTCATCTATTTCCTACTACTTATGATTCTTCATTTAGCTTTAAATCAATGTTATTTATTTTATCATTAGCAAGAGTATATCTCGCTTTAATCTCCTCTATATAAAAACCATTATCAATATCTTCCTCTGTTAAAACTCTATATTTCTTGATTAATTAAAATTTTCTTATTTCTCTTGGGTTAGTTTTAGTGGTTGATATTTTCTTTCATATTGATTCAAAGTATGCATATATTGAAAAAGGAACTTTCGTTGTATGTTGCTATTTTTTAAACCATGATACACCTCCGTCGTCCTGGGGTATAATGATTCTTGCAGAATCATTTTTAGAATAGTCTTCTCTATGTATATTTAATTTTTATTGAGATGTAGAAAAATTGATGACATAACACAAATATAAGTTTTATGTGGCATATTATTTTTTGTGCAGAAAGCAACTTAGATATATCTTTTATCCAACAGTAATGTGAGTTTGTATCATTCTTGAAATAAAGTTAATTTATGTATTCATCCTCTTTGTGTTTTGTAAGTTTTAATGGATAAACCATAGATATCTTACCTTCAAAAGAATATACATATATACAGGTATCAAATCGATTTTCTGTTTTTGATATATCATAATTTTTTATGGGATATTCATATTTATCTATTACTTCATCAATATTAAGCCCCACGTTTTTATATTTAGTTACTGTATCCGAATTTTTGTCTATTGGAAACAGTGCTGATTTTACTGCTCAAAGAAAACATTTTTGATCATCATTCTTCATATTTATACATGCTTTTTTGTTCTTAACTGCTTCTGTTAATTCTATATATCATGTGCCATTTAATGGATTATATGTATTTATTGCTAATTGCATTCCAATTACTTAATCTAAAGCCCAACCTGAACCTTTCTTTTGGAATTCAGATAATTGTGTAAGTAATTCCAGTTTTATAATTTTATAAACCTTTATAGGTTCTCTTTCGTATAATATGCTATGATTAAATGACTAAAAAGCTAAATAATTCTACTTGATTACTTCCCTGCTTGCGACAGTTACTATATAATTTATTGCTAGTTTTCAATTTTCTAGATGTTCTAAGATGATCATGTATTACCTCAAAAACCTTATTTTTTACAGAAGTAAAAATTTTTTGGTCTGTACTAAATTAAAGGAATTCTCAATGTTATAAGTTGGAATTCTTCCTTGAAAAGCTTTATTAACTCTGTAATTTTTATTGCTTATTCTATTTATTTTGCTTACGAATACATTAGTAGAATAGGGGTTTATTTATTTTAATATTTTCTATCTAACATATATTATTCATTGATATTAACATCTGATGAAGGTAAATTTGTAAAATTATTTTTTATTATCCATTCTGTTATCCATTTTCTTTTATTTTTAGCCTTTTCGAATATATTATTAGAGAATGGAAATATTTCTTTTAATACATTTTTGTCCTTTTTGTACAGAGCTCTAACATTGGCATATGAAAATGATAAATTTGCAAAATTGATATTTCTTTTCTAAGAGTTTAAATTAAATCAGATGTCCTTAGATTGTACCAATATTTAACTTTATATCCTTTAGCTACAATTCTCAAATCCTGCACGCTCTTATCACTCAACATAACTGTTATATTGCTCGACAACATTTTTTCTTTTATTTATAAAGAAAATTTTTTAATCATATAATGAAAAATGAAAAATATGAGAATAATAAAATAATGGAATTAAATAAACCAGGCATTAAATTATTAATAATAACGATAACCTTTTTTAACTAGGTAACTTTTTGTTTAGATGATAATTCTTAAGATATTCAATAAAATATATTTTACATATAGTTGTATGTTTGTCTTAACATGTTATTTTATAAGAAAATAATTTTATATATTTATTCTCATTACATACTGTAGGTACATATATTTGTTCGGTAATTATCATGTTGAATTTTATTTAGTATACCTACTACTGTATAGTGCGATTTACTCTTTTTATGCTTTTTGACTTGAATATTATAAAGATACTTTTCACATTCGCATAGTATTTTCTTATTTTTGAGGCATAATGATTTTTACATATTCACTAAAACAATTTTTACACATTTTATAAGTTTCTATAAAGTAGCCTTATAAAAATAAATTAATCAATAGATTGGTTCTCCTCTTTACATGCTATGCATTCATTAGTTGAATAATCACCATGCCGAATTTCATCTGTATTATGTTATTTAGTATTTTCATGCTTTTGAGATATAGTTCAAAAACACATTTTCCACATTCACATAGTACATTCTCATTTTTTTTAACTCATAATGACGTATAGCATATTTTCTACAACATATGTTTGCAGGTGTTAATATGCTTATCTTTAGCATGTTTATGTGGTGGAACACTTTCTATGGTTAATACTTCACCACTCTTTTTACAATGTTAAGCATTTCATAGTCGGCAAACAGCGATTCCATTTTGTGTTTATTTAAAAGAAAAAAATTTAATAATAAGAAAATTAATTTTAATGTAATTAGTCTTTTTAATTTTAATTTCATTATTACTTTTAATTATATTATTTTTTTAATCTTATTATTTTTATTTTATTTATTTTTTATCTTAATTTTTATTATTATTAGTTTTTCTTTTTAATAAACACAAAATGGAATTGCTACGTGTCTAGTTTAACAATTCATATGAATTGATTAAAATACAAGACCTATGAAATTATAACATATGTTGCTACCAAATTTCAATTGTATGATTCTAAGTTTGGAAATAAATTACTTATATTCTAGATGGTAAATATAAAATTACTTTGCCAGATCGCTACATAGGTATGTTTGATAAAAATGCTTTAATATAGTAATAAACTGCCTACCTAACACTGTGACTACTTCTATATTCATACTGATCACTCTTACTAATCTCTCCTAGTCACGATATCTCCAGTTAGGTAGAGGTGTACTTGGGGGTAACAAATACTAATAGATATTCAATGAAAGAGGGGAATTCAAGTACACATATTTATTACAATACTTTATATATATAATAATACTTTGACACAATAATAAAACAAGGATCTTCGCACAGTACTGATTTTACGCTACTCTGAACTGACAGCTAATTATAAGAACTTAAATGAATACAGTTATACAAGTAAAGGTAAGACGATTATACCGACATACAGGAATACTGACATAAATGAAAACTTAAGTTAATTATAAGAACATGTGATTACGATTATACAGAGACTCTAGCCTTGCTATGTGATTATCAATACTTAATACGGGGCTTCGATATCGGGAATGCCGCCCTACCGCCTAGCTGGATTTATGCTCACCAATGAAGACGTAGTGTATCTTGTACATGAGCCGTAGCTCTCTGGACCCTAGTGTTCTTTTATGTCGCTCCGAGACTGACGTGGTCACTTCACTCGCTGTCGACAGCCTGGAGTGAGGAGGGCGCGAGCTCGATAATTTTATAGCCTGGCTTTAAGAGGTCACCCAAGCTTGTTATTAAAACAGGGGACCCGCTCACGAATCTATAACCATCCAAGTTTAACTCGTCGTGTGAGGGCCCTGTGCAGCCCGCTACTCTACCACCCAGGTCAAACAAGCAGTCCGTCCCGGCTGCTATAAGGTAGGTGGTCAATACATCCAAACTTTTTGAGGTTATGATCATGATATTGGTGTCCAAGAGCTCAGAAGAGTTTTGTTGGGGGGTTTTAGGGTACCAATATCTTGCAGATGGGTGGTGGCATTCGCGAGATATACATTATGGCAGTATCGAATGTGGAGTACCCAATTCAAGGCCCCATAGCATTTAAAGTGAATAATGAGTGAATTTTAAAAAATGTTGCAGCAAGACCGAAAGGTTAATTAATATTACATTGAAATGATTTTACATAGCTTTGAACAATAGGTAATACCTATGCACATGATGTAGTGAAACCACGGAGTAAAGGGAGGTACGTCCATCGCCACATTTAACATTCAAAAACTCCCTGAAATCATAGGCGGTGGATGTGGGTAAGTGGGATTGGGAAATTTTGTGCACATGTGGTATTTTCACTCACCACAAGCTATGATGTTACGTTAAAAATTTAGTTATTTGAACAATAATAACTTCTGGCTTAGTTAGGAAGTTACATTACATAAAAACAAGGTTAACACAATTGGTAAAGGGAATAAGTTTTGTACATTTTAATATTTTCCTTTGGGAAAGGAAATTTTCATATGCCGTAGTTGGCTATTCTACACTTTAAACATGAGCAATATAGATGCAGCGCTATTCAAATGGCTGGTCTTTTGGCTGCTAGTCGGCTTGTTGTGTTTTTTTAATATACTTACTCGTTCTATAGGATTATATGTACAACTAAGTATGAACTAGTGGCATTACAAATATATAAGACATGTGATTACTCTTAACAGATATCGTGATGTTGCATATACATGTGTCCTATATGGGACCTCTTTACCTACGTACAATAGTAATAACATTTCATTTTAAAATGACATAAAAGAAACGTAAAATTTTGCAAGGAACATAATTGAGTAATACATATATGATACAATATTGTGATATTAGACTTCACTTTTACAGATAAGATTTAATAAAAATTTTATGTCAAGGGTATGACATTATTGGCATTTACATTGAAATGTCTTGGCATTAGTAAGTAGTCATATTAATGTTAGTTCTTTTTTACGTGGCACTGCGTTTGAGAGTTTGTTTTTATGCTATTATGTAGAATTCACTGTTTTTATGTGGATTTTATACTTACGCGCTCATCACAGATGGTGTGTCCTTACATGATTTACCACACTAAACTTTTTCTTCTTAGACAGTATCACAAGAACATATTCGTCGTTTACTGTGCAAGTTTTACGTTTAATGAGAGTAGAATTTAAATAAATATATGAACCATATTACTTATATCTAAGACAAGACTTAGGCTGTTTCTGAATTCTCAAAAATGGCATACTTCAGGGTACTTGTCGCCGGAAGTGACATCACCGTGTGTATAATAGCGCTGCTCAAATTACCAGTATAGTACACACAGGAAGTATACTTGGTAAGTATTAGAAATTGTATACTTGTGGAGCATACTATGTACTTACGACAGTCACCATATTGTATTTCAGGTGTAAAAATTAATGTGTATGTTTTGTGGTTATAAAGTTCGCAAATTTTAAAAGTTAATAAGTAGTATTTACAAAATGTTGTTCTGTTGTATGTGTAAATAATTGTCAGATTAATAGATCTGCTTTCAATTATGATTAAAATTCTGAGTGTTGTTTAGACATCTGCAGCATATTTCCCAGGTGTATGCTTATGCAAATAATATTACAATTTCAATCTGCAATTCCGAGATATTACAAACCCCATTGAGTTGTAGGCCTATTTATCTTACTTTTGTTAACAATGTGTATATCCGTGAATGGGTTGTGTGAATAATTGTCAAGTTAATATATGTGTATAGAAATATGGATCACATTCTGAGCATTTGATAGATTCCTGCAGCATATTTCCGATGTGTTTCCATACAAATAATATTAAAATTGCATTCTGCATTTCCAATTTAGTACTAACCTCATTTGATTTTATTTATCTTACTTTTGGTATCAAACACATGATAGGTTTGGTATCGGGGGAAAAGGAAAGGATGCCAGTGTCTGTGTAATGCCCCTTTACATACACTAAATAAATGTAAAAAATAAAAAACCATATAACAACTGCTCTAAATTGTTTACAATGTTCTAATGGCGTGATTAACTAATATCGCAAGTCTATTGGTGTGGTATGAATATTTGTGAACTTAACAGAGAAGCTGAACAGATAAACATAACCTCAGGATACCGAGGTGCAAAATTTTTTATATTCCTGCTATGGTGTAAATTTATTTATAAATAGCATCCGTAATATGTGCGACTAACATAAGTCTAATGCTGCCAGGTTATTGTTTATTTTCACTCTTAGGCGATCCCTTGCAATCTCTCTTGGCCCTATGTGGTTGCATATTTCATACAAGAGATGGTACATTTGCCCTAAAAGTTAGAATAAAATAGTGGTAACCATATGCAGAGTAACAACTAAGTAATTCGTAATTACCAGCATTCGTGAGTGCAGTGTTCAAATAAACTGTGTATGTTGTGAAAAATAATGGAAGGGGGTCGGGGTTAAGACATTGTACAGAAAAAGCATTTCATGTTAAATTGATCCAGTAGAGCATTGATATATGTTATGACTGTAACAATACAGGATGTTCACCTTCAGAGAAAACAGGTAAGTGTCAGGGAATTACATGTGACGGGAAAAGTCAGGGATATATTGGGGAACTTTCACTTGAGTCAGGGAAAATGTAAATAGTTGCTACTCTGCAAATGGTGTTAGTTGTCTGAATAGACGATAATGTAATTATGAGCATTCATATTGTAAGATAACAATTTTCCAGTGTGAGATCAGTCAGAAAGACCCTATTAACCATGTGTTTTCCCTTTGCCAAAACTTCGGGCACATCAGAGAATGGGACGCTCTAAAGCCCGCCGAAACCACCTTAACTTAGAACAGTGTGTTATAAGTGTAATTCTTTCAATCACGCAATAAGTCAGCAATTCAGTATCAGGTGTGTGGGTCAGCCTTTAATAAGCCCACCATTTAGTAAACACTGCCAATAGTAAATGTGAGGGGAGATCGGCCCGCTGTTCCTGAGAACGTCAAGAGTCTCTAGTTCTCGAACAACCTCGACACTGCCACATGTGGTGTCATGCGCCTAGTGGGGTAACAAATACCTCCACAATACTTACCAACCTTAACCTCACGGCCCCTCAAAACATCTTGCACTCCCAACCGAGCTATCACATTACATCAGCCCACACACACACATATGTATATTTAAAGTAAAGGTATTGGTGTGATTGTAACAGGCACTCATGTGAAGTCAAAAGAGTGTATTGCAAGAAATATAGATGAGCTGAATCAAATGTAAGTCCTGCTTGCTTGGTCTTTTGCAGTGCAATTTAATGCAACTTCACTGATGGCATTTTGTTCTGTCAAAGATGACAAAATACATTACATATCATGTTTCAGTATTCCGGAAAATATATTTCAGGGAAAATGGTAAGATACTGCCTGATAAACAAGGAAAAGTAAGGCAATTCCAAAATGGAAATGAAGTGTACACCATGCAATACTTTCACATACATACAAATGCACAGTAAAGTAGGTGTAACTCTTTGCTTCATATTATTTCATCATGCTAATTCACAAAACATATGGCAATGCTGTTTGTGGGTTTTCGCAGAGTCCTCCCATTGTCTTTGCCCTTCCATTCCATCATAGTCCCAGGCCTCTCTCTTCTCAACACACTAATCATTAATGCTGAATAACAATGACAAATTTGGCTCTCCTTTAGGGCAGTGTGCTCCACTTGGCACTATACCCCTCCCTCTTTGCAACCATTGACCCTGCTTGAGGTGGGAACAAAATTGGAACATTATTATTGTTATCCACATTTACATTTTGCCACAGATTAGCTACACTATATAAAGTGATTTGAAATTTTGCATGTGAACTGTGGGACATTGTTAAACTAGAGAAATTTTAAGTGTACAGTAATATATTCGTGGTTTTCAAACCGTTATACAGCATAGCATCATGATGACACATGTAATAAAATGCTTGAGACGTAACATTGTAGGTAAAAGCAAAAGTCTGGAAAATATGTGTTTATACTCTCTCTTTTCTCATTGTAGCATTAAATATTCTGAATATGAACAATAAGAGAGTTTGGTGCACATGCAATAACACCCAGGATTTTATATCACATTATCCTAAAATGAGCATTGTAATATAAAGAAATAAATAAGAAAATATATATATAAAAGCGGGCGTCCAGAAAACCATTGAAGAATTTTGTGTGTCGTTTTGAGAGGTAAATTATTAGTTCCTGAAAGACAAGATTCTGGTGCCCCCTTTGACAGCAAAGCCCCATTTCTGCAGCAACACCCTTTCATAAGGGCTGATTTGTGTGATACCAAACTGGAATTTTGACAGCCATATAAGAAATGCAGTCATGCTTACAGAATAGTAAAAAAAATAATTATATTTCTTGGGTAACATGTTAGAATACAATAGCAAGCCATTTCAAAACATTCCACTAGTTCGTATATTAATTTTTGGCTTTCTTAATTGGCACCTTAAAGCATGTTTGCAGAATAGAAACATTGCATTATCATTATTATAAAGAAATAAAACAATTTAATAATCCCATTACATCTAGCAGTACGCTGGTGAAGTAATAGCATTCAAGTTTTAGGTATGAATATTAATGTAGGACTCTTGCCATTATTTTTGTTGTGTACATGAAACAATAATAAATTTATTTCTAGGAGCCCATAATTGAAATGTTAACACTTAAGTGTTACTGCCAAGGTGTTCATTTCATTAGCAATAGACTGACTATGCGAGATAGCTACAGGATTTGTTCTATAACACGAGAGCAAAGCATAAATATGTTTCTTGAATGGAAAAAATGTTTCGAGTGTATGTAAGTAATATTATGTGTGTCTATAACGCACCTGCAGTACAAACATGACAAATGTTACATAATCCAGCTTCACATGCATGGCAGTGTGTGGATGAAGTGATTATGTGATACAAATTTACAAAGAAACAAATGAAACATAACTTCATTAGTAAATGATATGCGCACACTATTGCTCCTATTATTATTTTATTTAAAGACATGTTTCCGCGCTGGCCCTCATGGTTATTTGTTTACTTTTTCAGAATCCATAGATGATGTAATGTATTCATAACATCGTGCATCAAATTTTCTGTTGTCAGATCGTATTTGATATTTCCGCCAGAATGCGCGACCAGTCTAACATGAGGCAATTACATGTCCGAATAGTTTCAACAAGTACACAACTAGTACACATCACTGCTAGTACACAAATGTATATACTTCACAAGTATACACTGAGAATTCAGAAACAGCCTTAACCTAACCAGCTGGTTTAACCTACAATGTTGAAAAACTTTCTATTTCGTTTACAATAAGTACATATAGTTAAGACAATGAGATTTTATATTTTCTTTGTAATTTACATTGAATTAACAATTTAATATCAGTTAAGTGTTAATAAAAATCTTGCATAACTAGGGAAAAGGAAAATGAGTCGACACAGCACACAAAATAGGGAATAAGGAACTGACTCAGCTATGCACTTTTGCATGCCTCGGGATTGATAATAATACTATGTTTATAAGAGACCCTTCACATTGATTGAATTTATTGATAGAATTGTCAATAACAATTCATGTCCTTCATCCACTTGACAGGCTACACTGAAATTAATATGCAGATATGAAAAATGCTGAATAAAGCAATCCTAATCCTTGATCCTCGTACCTAGGCTTTACTTGTTATAAGAATGAAATATTTTAAATACTCCAGCTACACCAGTGTGGTGACCTTTGAAATAACATAATCTTAGATTGCAGTCCATTAGAATTTATATAATACTTTCAAAACTGGATTGGTTGAACATCAGCAAAAATATATATGTCATCACTCTGTTAGGTTATGCCCCTTATTAAATGATAATTGAAAATTTTCACTTGCACTGACTCTGTACTTATAATTTGAGAAAGGAATAAATAAAATTTGTGCCATGTACTGCCTTAGTGTATGTCTGTTATTTAAGTTGTGTGTGTGCCACATTTACACAAAATTATATAATGCTGAATTAACATTCTGACTGTATCATTTCATACAATTAGCTATTTAATGGCTTGCCAGTTAATATCTCTATAGGTTGAAGTTTTGCAAAAAAAAAAAAATTCTCTTCCAGTTTATCTGAGTATTGTAGTAGTCATTTGCAATGGTGTGGCAAGTTCTACCTACATAATTGATTTACAAGAGCATGAATTTAAACGGTTTGAGTTCCTGTTAGAAATCTGAGAAATTTGTCGTAACAATATGAAATACCTTACATATTACTCAGTAAAATATTTCTGTGGACAAAGTTTTCGACTGTATAGTCACGATAGTGGTTGGCTGTCTTTAACCACAGCTTGTGGGTTGTGCTGAAGTCATATTGCTTAGTTACCTGTATCCATGTGGTTAAGGATAATCGTCAGTTTAATTAGCTTAAGGTACATAATAATAGTACAGAATAACAATAGGCCAATAACTTCCATTGTGGCATAATCGTAATGAAATGGGTCTATAATATTAAATAAACGATTGCTTTGAAACCTGCCATCGGTGGGGTGAGAGTGTATGGCTCGCAGTACTGGTAGTGTGGCGTTGTTAATTATCCAATCTGTTTAAGTGCAGTGGTTAGATTTGAAAAATGCATACCTGTTGTAAGATGTAGTTGTTGGAGGTGAAATGCATGTTGGTGTAGCCAATATGCAGGGACCACAGTTTGCTGTAGAGGGACTGTGGGAGCCCTTACATCACATAAGTGTGTTATGTCAATGACGGTTTGAGTGCGAGTGGCGATGTAGCATCCACGGGGAATGTGTATCTCAATGGTGCCTAATTTATGATCATGGATATCTCTGTTCAATGATCTGTGGAGGTATCTTAACATGGTGCCTTCTGGGGGGGGGGGGTTTATGTGGGTGTATTGGTGGGGCAGGATGGAGAGAATGGAAAACGAATTGTTCGAGGAACATTGAAACTTACTGTGGGAAAACAATTTTTTTTTTTTTTTTTGGAATTTGATAGGAGGATGGCTTTTTTGACACATTGTGCGTTGTCGTCTGTGAGGGAGTGTTTTGGAGTGGCTAAAACATCCGGGGAAACGTCTGAGGACAGTGTTAGTGCCTTGATGATACCCTTGTCTTGGTCAATCGCCACAACTGTAGGTGGTACATGGATAATGCGGGTGGGGTTATGGAAACTATATGGCACATGTATAATGTTATAAATTGTCCAACTGGCATTTGTGCATCTAACAGATGTCTGAAGTTTAATGAACAATTGGGTAGTGGAAAAACAGCATTCCGCCAATTTAGTTGTGTAATATTTAAGTGCGTCTTTAGTGGGGATGGCAAATGTATGACCAAATTTATTTAATTGAAGATTCAAACTATGCAAGTCGTTAGTAAATTGGGTCTTGTTGACTGCACTAAGGGGCAATTGTTTGAGTTGGCAGGACTGCACATACGTCTGGACTACCTGTTCTGTGCCAATATTATCTAGTAGTTGCAAGATGGCAGTAGACAGGAATGTAAATTGGTTTTCAAAATTAGTGTATATGTTGATTTGTGTTTGTTGATGGCATAGAATGTTGTTTATTGTTTGTGACAAGGTGTTCACATTGTTGGTGATTTGGTATTCTACTTGTTTAATTACTTTTATGGTCATATTGAGAGCCTGGTTAGTGACTCTGGCATTATATATGACTGCCCACACAGCCTCACGGCCTCACCCTAACTGTCTTTAAAACTGCTCATTATTTCGTGAACAATGGCTTTCAGCTGTCACAATGAACGGACTTGTCCACGCTCCATGGTCTAGTCATTCAGCTCTCGTTCTCCGCTTGGGTCGGGTGTTTGCAGGCCATTCATTCGAATTACTGCCGGCAAACTATACCGATAGACTACAGCGATATACATTGTTACGAATGAACAATGTACACACAAAGCGAAGTAAAGCCTAACGTGTTGCAGTCGCTCCTGTACACAGATTGTCTCGTGTGCCAACTGCCTGTCAACAACATCTACTACAACATAAACAGCATCACCAACAGCTATCATCAAGTGCCCCAAGCATGCACCTACAGCATCTACATCACTAATGGCCTTCATTACAACATTACTAGCTGCCTTCTACATCAATATTACTAGCTGCCTTCTAGAATAACTGCTGCAATAACCGTCTTCCAGCTAATCATCAATCACAACTGCTAACCATAACTCTACCAGAATCTACTAATACTTCAACAACATCCATCACAACTGCTTACCATAATTGCTGCGAGGGCGTATCGTCACTCTGCCAGAGTCTGCTTGTCAATTGCTAAACATAACTCTGCCAGAATCTACTTGTCAAAACCACTCTAACCAGAATCGCAAGTCGCCAGAATCAAATCGAGACCTTACTTCTATATCTGCTTGAGCGGCCTGTCTACCCACGAGGCTGCCTGTCTGTCGCCCCGGTGCATGGGTGCTTCAATATATCGGCAACTCCACGACGAAGTCAATTAAACTGCATCAACACCGAGGTCAATTTCGTACATTATCATCTCGGAAGGGAAACTTTTAAAAATTGTTCGTCGAAATGAAGTGAAATACCGATTATAGCAAGTGTGCATTTTCCCGAATGTGACCTAGAAAAGTTTATATATATTTATTAATAGTGTTAGGAATAAAATTGAACAGATGCCATTTTCTGCACGAGTGGAGAACGTCGATCACAATGTACATATTACAAGAAGAGTGAATTTGTAAATATTTTGTTTGTAAAAAGGACAATCCCGTTTCCTAAATATTCTTGTGTGCAAATAGTGTTTGTGTGTAATGGATAAAGAAATGAAATTTAGTAAGTAATAAATAAGTCATAGTGAAACTGTGTGTTTCATTCTTTTTTTTTTTTTAACCTTCAGCGTGTTGAAAACCAAACACTTTTCATTATTATACGTTTCTGATAATGCAAAGTGTGGGGTATTAAATATGATGTGCGATACAACAGGGGGGGGGATCAAACAAATCAATGATTAGTTCACAGAGCTACACAAATCAAACCGAAAATTTTAAATAGTACAAAAGTTTTTGAGAGTTCTCAATAAAGTAATAATACATCATAATATTTCAATGAAGTAATTATGAAATCTAGTTTTTGATGAACATAAAAAGAAAGTTTAGTATACATGAAGGAATAGTATTTATGTAATAACAAGAAGTAAAATGACAGGATATATAATTACAGCCTATGAGTAATGTATGCCAATAAAAATTTTAGTCTTTTTTAAATAATTTAGACGTTACAAAACCAGAATCGTAAAATGTTTATGCAAGAAAGACATGTTTTACGACACAACAGAGCTTACACATAAGTATGCTTTGTCCCCTCACCAAACCTTTTTTAAATTAAAAAATGAGACTTCTTTTTATAAGGCAATTTTGAGCGATTTTGAAATATATAACCTTTAAAAACATCATTGAAAACAGAGGCCTTGTCTGGTAATACATGAGTGAGAATAAGGTATCATATTAATAAAATATGTAACGATTATAGACATTTAATTAAATAATATGTTTCTATGGCTGTGATGGCACGAGCTACCAACTCGTGTGCAGGCTGGCGGAGCCATCGAGACTTGCAGGGGTCAGAGCGGCCTAACAGCAGGATGCCTGAGTGGTAGTGCAGAACAGTCGCTGTTCTACTGACGGTGTACGATGGCTTTCGCTACACACTACAACACATTATTACACGTAATTGTAACATGAAGTAAAAGTATTTCATTAAACAAGCTGGGGAAATATGAAAATAATACTCTTTGTGTACACTGGATGGGAAATATTATAAGATGTGATGTACACTTTACAAAACATCGTGACTCGAACTGTGGTTTGTCGTCAACTGATCACATCAGTACTAATTTACTAATTTATCTCGGACATTATATGACAATAATCTGGCATTTATTATTAAAGTATAACCTCGAGTGTTTGGTGAATGGGTGTTTGTGTGTGTGGATTAGTGAGTGGATTGGTATGGATTGGTGTGTGGAATGGGCATATGTGTGGATTGTTGTATGGTGTGTGATTGGTGTGTATAATGGATGTGTGGGTGTGTGGATTGGTGTGTCACATAAATTTATTTTCCTACCTTTTCCATATATGCAGTCTTTATACTTCTGTGGCATTTGCAGATAATTGTTAGTACAAAGTGCTTTTCATCCTATATAACCTCGTTCCTTATGTTCAAAATGAATGAAGATATCTCCTTCATATGCAGCATATTTAAATGTCTGAATCTAACATGTTCATTGGGATCTTCGGGAAATATTCATTGAAATACTACTGCCTTCGATAGCAAGCGAGATGGAAAAACATCTCTTTGAATATTTACGAAAAAATTTTAATATGAATAACTTACTGATGAATATAACAGACATCATTAGTATCTTATTGTAAATATGTATTAAATTTGTTTTGAACCATGATGATTATGTTAAAGTGTGTCCTAATGCTTTGTAACCTAAAGCGAAAAGAAGATCATGCTTATACAAGTAATAGTTCTCAGCCATTAACCAGAGACTTTAATTAAAATTATGGTGGAAATAAATGATTAATTACCAAATTAATATTTAGTTGACAAATTTATTATAATGGAAAAAGTTAGGATACTGGAAAACCCATACTTTCGCGATTCAAAGATCTTAAGAGAGTGTAACATTTCAAGACTATGTAACTCAATGAAAGGAACCAACTTGGATGTGTTTTCATTTAATAAAACCATAAATATTTTGTAATTTTTTTTTCATTTTACATATATATTGACATCGACAGCACCTTCGTGTTAGGCTATTCACCATGTCGTGCCAGCTAGAACATCAGAATGTACAGCAATGCTACTGAGCAGCATCTGTGTCGCCGAGCCAGTGCCACATGTGCGTCTGTTATGTGCAGCATGAAGCAAGAATGTGTAAAACGTGTATTTTTCATGGTTTTTTAATATGCGAGGAATCGTGTGAGTGTTTTGTTCGCCATGTTTTCATGAGTATATTAACTCTGCAATGCCAACTTGTCAGTGTTTGTTTAGGTTAGTGATATCCAGTGCAATTAATTAAGGTCATATATTCTGAGTGTTCTGCATTATGCATTGATGCACACATTAAGGAGCCCCATGTCATATGGTTTGTACTTATACTGGGTCCGAATATTTTTCACATGTCAAAGACAAGTACCACATGCTCATGTTTACATTCCAGTGTTGTAATTTCTGTGTTGTTTATTTATTTTGCCAAGTGTCGTGTCAACATTGTTTTTATTCTCCTGTGATACCTTGTCCATAATGTACATATGAGACAAATAGTCTCTCTGTGTCATGAATAATATTATTGGTTCATTTTAGTGCTAGCCAGTGTATGTTTATTTTAGTGTTCTGCTTGACAGTTCGTTTGCTCGAGGTGCCATCTTGTGTGAATTGCAAATGGCCACACACAGGGCAACTGTTGCACGTGTTATGTATAGTAATATTCCTGAAAATTAACGACATAAGTATTTATGCCTATTAAGTGTTCTTAAATATTTTTAGAATATAAATTATTTGCATCCAGTAAAGACAGTACAACCAGTACTGGGATAATACCCTTTTGGTTCATGTTCTGCAACCATGCACTAAGGCCTACCGGTGCACAGAACCACCTGACTGAATGGCCACTAGTTATTATAAATATATTTTACCAGTTTTTGTGGACTACCAGATATGAACTCACATAAGGTAGCAAAGGTAAAACACACAAGTACATAATAGACTTTATTGGTGAAATAACCTAAATAGATATTAAGTCGTTTTTACATGTGCATAAAATGAGGTTATGTTTCCACAGAAACATAGCATAGTGAAAGTGGTTAATTATTTTAAATTTCTGGTGTATTCATTTTTGCTTTATTGATAAAGGTTTGTTATTGTTCTCATCTCATCGGCATTGCAGTGTTCATTTCTTTTCATTTACGTTATTTCTTTTCACAATGTTATAATCATGTAACGTGATTTCATCAGCAGGAATTTCGGGCAACAAGCAAGCTCCACACCAAGTGTACAGTAGTAGCATCTTAAGTCTTGTGAGGTGACCACTGCATCGTTGTGCTCTGGACACATCAACTTTTACAACTTATCATCATGTAATTCTGTCATCTTTATTATAAATTACCGGAACCCTTTCGTTTTGCTTGTCTGGAGTATGTTTCACCTCAATTCCCGGTCCATCATTTATATGGCCGGGATGTAAATCATCTGTATCCATGTGGGTTCTACGGCCATCTTTCGTCAGCATAAGAGCCTGCCAGGCTTTATCGGCAGTTTGTGTACTATGTGATTACCTATTTGGGGAATATGTTACAATATATTTATGTGACAGAATACCTGTGTATTTATTGTACTAGTTGCTTCATGGCTATTTAACCTGTTTCATACTGACTTTATTTTATCAATTATCTGAATATGGCATTGGGTGGCCACAACAACCCAACAGGAGTGAATTGGCATATTAGGGAGGCCGACAGCTCTCACTAGACCAGGAGGTTATGGATTGATCTAAGTAAGTTCAACAGTACCTAACCTGCAAGATGTGGATCACTGGGGGAAAACCAACTTGTCGTCGCAGATTGACCCTGAGTATACATCGACATTGTGTTCTACCAGTCACTGAGCGCTGGTACCTAACAGAAAAATTCAGCTGTTTGAAATCACCTATCCAAATAACCTTTATCCCCCATGATCCAGCCTATGCTAGCATTAATTGGCGCCACAACTAGTGGCCTATTATTTCCCGCCAACTATTCCATAAACCACCTATCACATTATGATCCTTAATATCAGGTATACCACTCCTTGTAATCTGTGTTTTGTATCATTATCTTGTATGCCGCATGTGAGCACATTGGCATGCTTAACTTGTTTCCTTTGAGCTTGGCTCACTACTTATGCTACTGTTGGAATTCCCTATCATTCGGCAAGCAGCGTAGATCAGCACAACATGGATCAACAACAGGAAAATCAATGAAAATGTGAAAGGAAATCCTGTGTAAAAAAAGCAAGTATTATCTGCCCTTTTGAAGCCACTCACCTCATCATCACATGCCAGGCTTTGTTATGTAGGGTGGCCATCTTGAAAAATCAGTGGTGAGGGGAAGTTACCACCTGTAATCCCCTCCAACCACGTTGCATCGTGCCGGCAGGACCAACCCTTCTGTGTCGTGCACGTGGGTGTTAACTACGAGCAGTGGACCACGTAGTCCGGCCAAAGAAAGCAAAATTTCTTCACCGCACCAACTATGCCACATGCCCGACAGAGGACATTTCGACCTATGCAGTACAATGGAAGACCGGCTACATTGTGCATCAGATGCCTACGATCCAAATCACCACCAGATCTGTTTTCACTCGGATTGGACACTGAAAACATATGCATTTGTATAACCCGACCGCCATGCAACAAATGCAAGAAGCTATAGAACACGTGAACCAGGAACTTCGTAACAGTACGCTTCTCCGAATTAGTATGGGAAAAGCAGAGGACACAAGCACCTGTTGTCTAAAGCCACAGCAGGTGAAGGGCTTCATTAACAGAGGTGTGCCCGACAGTACTGTGAACATGCCCACTAGCACCCATTGACACAGAACCGGCGAGGTCACAACTAAGAAGTACTTTTTTTTTTTTAATGCTCACATTATAGCTGGTGCGACGGGAATGGGACCGCCACACTAGCATGTGCCAACTGCAAGCATGTGTACTACGAGGGATGCATTTAACCCTGGGAACACACCACAAGGAGAAACACACACGACATCAGTTGCTCCTGCTGCATACTGTAAAGGACTAGTCCAGAACCAATACAACAAACCTCTTACACGAGCTGAAGAAAATGTAGGTCAGACATGCATCACACGAAACCAGTATCGATGGAAAAATAACTGCAAGACACAGTAGAATACAATGGACGATTACTCGTTCTACACACCACAACTGATGTCGCCGTGTCTATCATTGCAGTCTACTCTGCTCCTGCGAGAAGTGCAGAGAGCAACATGCTACACACCTCAAACCAACAAGATGGATTACATGAGCAAACATCAGTTCTGCCAGGCGTACCAAACCACAGCAGCCAGGTTCCAATCATTGCCGACTTATTGATGATAATGGTGAATTTATACAAGACTGATAGAGAAGACTAAGCAGGTACCGAGTCGACCAAGAGGATTGGTCTCATTGTATTGGTGAGCAATTCTTTGGGGATGCTAAGACCTGGTGGTGAGGCTTTGCCTGCTATGGATTGACGTGGGGAGAATTCCAGCAAAACTTCATGTGCAGATTTGTTACTATGTTCACATATTTACAAGTACACAGCCAGACAATTATGAGGGAGCAGGCTAACAAGTCAGTGTTCGACTTCGCCATGAGGTACGGGATGTATTAGAGGTGGTTGCCAGCTTGGCCCATCTGGAACACTGCACCGCCTTAGCGTCAGCCATACACACCACTGAGCAAGAGTTCCTGCAAATAGTGCTACTATTGGATGCTAGCAATGCTACGCAGCTGCACAACGACTGTGACAACCCACAGCCGTGTCATGAGCCATATGTAAACAAATCCAAGAACCCATCCATGGGTGAAATGGTAACTAAGATGTCGAAAACAACTGCAGTTCCAGCCAAGACCACGTTTTATGGGCAAGGAGTGACTGATTTTACCAGAAACAGCGCACCTATACCGAGGTATTCAAGTGGACCCAGGCAAGCCCCTCGCCCCTACAGGTGGTATGGTGGGTCGCATTGGAATAACGACTGTCCGATGTGGGCGGACTTCCCATGCGAGCAACAACAACAACACAGGTCACTGCCGGAAAATGGACCATGGGTGTAGGGCAGCCTGACACCACCCACCCCAGGCTGCTACAAAAACAACAGAAACAACACACAACCCTCATTTTGCTCAGTCAAATCACGAGCGAAACAGATAATTTCATCCACATTCCTATTCAGATTGACAACATCCCATGCAGAGCATCGGTGGACATGGCTGCATCACACAACTTCGTTCACAGCAGCTACATTGATCCGCCAGAAGTAAAGCAAAACAAACAGGTCATACAGTTGGCGACTCGACAACACATGGGAGAAGTTACCGGCGAAATAACAACCATGATTAGTGTCTGGGACATCACAACAACTACCATGGCATACGTCTCGAATGATACCAGAGAGGACATCATACTGAGGATTCCCTGGTTAACCGAGCGGAAGGCAGTTGATGAGTCAGCTGCACGACGGATACACTTTGGACATAAAGAGCGCCATAGTTTTCTACAATCTGGAACCTCGAGCTAAGGATGACACACCAGCGGTCGCATTGGATGACCTCGACAACCTAGTTCTCTCAGAACATCGCGAAGCTGTACAACGACTTCTGAACGAACGAAGGGATGTACTCACCATTGCTGACCAGCTACATAGAACTGCCACAAATGAGCATGATATCCCTTTAACCATTGATACACCACTATACGACAACCCACAACATTACTACCCCCACCAGCAGGAGATCATAAACAACAAATAGCAGATATGCTGGAATAGGGTGTTATTGAGCCATCGGAAAGAGCCTTTAATTCAGCAATCACCTTGGTGCCAAATAAGGATATCACTAGGCGTTTTTGTGTAAATTTTGTACCCTCAGTTTGATCACCTGTAGTACCCTGCCGACATACATCCATATCCAGGATGTATTAAAATACCTTGGGACACACAAAGGTCTTGACAACTATCGACCTCCACAGCAGTTATTGGCAAGTGCCTGTAAAGCCCACAGATCGTCATAAAACAGCATTCACTGCTCCTGACGGACACCACTTTCAATTTTGTGCTATGCCATTTGGCTTGAAATGTACCATGTCAACATTCCAGAAAATGATGGTTTGTGTACTGGATGGACTAATAGGTGTCTTCGCCCTGGCATATCTCGACGATGTTATTGTGTGGTCCGAATCATGTCCGGAACACCTGCACCACCTATCACTCGTGTTTGAGCACTTGGCCATAAATGACCTCATCTGTGCCAACAAAAATTGTCATATCGGCAAAGAAAACTGCCAATTCCTGGTCCACCTCATTAGCGAGAATGGACAGCCTGTACCAGAACAACTTAACCTCATTATTGAATATCTCGTGCTGGCTACATGTAAGCAGGTAAAAAAATTCTTCGGTTTGATTAACTGGCATCGGGATTACATTGAAAGGTTCTCCATCATCACGGTGCTACTCATGGAACTTATGTTACCTAACGTACATTCCAAATGGCAGAGCGCCCAACAACAGAGCTTCGAAGATGTGAAACGGAGTTTCTGAGAGTGTAAGGCATTATCAAGATGCGACCCAGGCAGACACTTGTACGTACAGACCCACGCAAGTGAGAAGGGGCTAGGTGTTGTAGTCTTCCAGTTGTCACAGAACAACAAATGCCAGATTGTTGACTTTGGGAGCACCAAATTCGGTCCAGTACAGTGGCATTGCGACGTCAATGAACGGGAATGCCTGGTCGTAGTGTGGAGCTTCAAGAAATACAAAGCACTTCTAGAGTATAAATGCTTCACATTGTGAACCGGCAACTGCAGCCTACTGTGGCTGCACAGCATGAAGGAGAGCCGACCACCTATCCTATACACCAGGAGCAGAGGTCGCACAGGATGAGGAAGAGTGGAAATGTCCTACCCCCTACCCATTTGCTCAGGAGACAACACGACACCATAAGTACAATGCTCCAACATCATGATAATACCACAAACACTGTCATACACCACGGTGAGGACGCACATGGTAAACAAACAGGCAGAATGCCCTGTAGCACAAAAGTGGATTACCAAGTGTGAACAACATGTCAACAATAGATGGCATGTGTTGAACGGTGCACTAGAATACTGTGCGAACATAAACACAGATATGTGGAAAAGGTATATGCCAACCACCACCCACAGAGTAGTGTTACAGTATGCGCATCCCCACAACTTAACATGACATACTGGCGCAGAGCAGACTGCCAGTATGTTTTGAAACATTTTCACTGGCGAGGAGTACCATCCGAGGTCCGCCATTTTGTATGTGACTATATCGCCTGCAACCATTACAAGAGCAAATACACAGAAGGCACACAACAGCAACCATGAACCCCACGAGAACGGTTCGAAAATGTGGTGCTGGATTTGATGGGTCCCTATCCACACACCTTGATGGGCAACAGATTCATAGTATTCGTGACCAACTTAATTTACAGGTTGTCGAAAATTAATTTCTTTGCATGTGGGGATACCAATCCACATTACTGAGCGACAATGGGACCCAGTTTACTGGCTGTGTATGGCGGGATATGTGTGACAGATAGAGTGTCCGCACTTTACCACTGCTATTTACTATCCACGTGCAAACCCAATAGAACACAGCAACCAAGAGTTGAAAACTGAGCTGCATCTGCACGTGGGTGAGAACCATTCCTCGTGGGCGGAACAACTACGAGCAGCCCTCTTCACTCTCACGAAGTAATTGAATAAGGCCATGGGAATGATGCCAGCCCAACTACTCAAAGGCAGTGACCTCCCCCTACCAGGCGAGTTCGCAAGCGGGGCAAGAGATAGTGCCAGCAGCACAGAAGGAGATGAGAGAAGAGAAGAGTGCATGGATGCACAGTGAGAGAGACAAAGGAAAACCAGCAGCGCTACATATCACAGTGGGCACCGGTGACATCTCGACCCTCACCACCTCTCAGACCAGGCCAACCAGTATACATCAGGGCACACCATCAATCTGCAGGCCATAAAGGTTTTTGTAAGGGGCTCGCCGGAAAATGGAGTGGCCTGCATGTCATCACAAATAAGATGGCGGACACGTGTTGTGAAGTGCAGCTGAGTGCGCGAAGGAAGGCAGTTTTCATTGTGACACCCTCAGACTGACAAATACCCATGTTACCGCCCCCGGCAACCTGTGACAACAAAGTGGTCAAGAGGAGAATGAAGGAGCCATGACACCACTAGTTGATGTTACAAATGTTGGAAGTTTATTCACCTCTCCACCAAGTCTGCTGACAGCTGTCACACCCAATGCCAACATGTGTACAAGGAAAACCGCTGCTAACGTTTCCACGATGACGCAGAGGGACTCATAATGGAGTATAACTTCAGTCTGTCAGAATGCACGTGAGAATAACACGACAACCCTGAGAAGACAGCAACCCATGTTTAGTTTCATAACCATGTGGATCAGCAGAAGAAAAACAACTCGGAGAACCGAATGTTTACAATCTGCGACCATGTGTGTTCGAATCAAAGCAAGGGAGAGCACATCTTGAGAGTTCGCAGCCATGTGGGTTCACATCATCACTACAACAGCAACAAGAGCCACGTGTCTACGACCTTCGACCACGGGGGACACTTCAGCTGCCTGCGAGATGCTGCAGTGAGGACTGAAGACGTTATGATGAGTGAATGGCCCCCGTAGGGGAGGGCGTTTGATGTCAACAGCACCTTTGCCTAAGGCCATACACCACGTCGTGCCAGCTAGAATATCAGAATGTACAGCAATGCCACGGAGCAGCATCTGTGTTGCCGAGCCAGTTCCATGTGTGCGTCTGTAATGTGCAGCGTGAAGCAAGAAAGTGTAAAAAGTGTATTTTTCATGGTCATTTTAATATGCTAGGACGTGTGTGAATTTTTGTCCGCCATTTTATTATGTGTATCTTTACTCTGCAATGTCAACTTCTCAGTGTTTGTTTAGGTCAGTGATATTCATTGCAAGGTAATTAAGGTAATATATTCTGAGTGTTCCTCATCTCGCATTAATGCACACATTAAGGTGCCACATGTCATATTAATTCAGGTTTGTACTTATTCCATATCCGAATATTTTCACACTTCAAAGACAAGCACCACATGCTCATGTTTACATTTGAGCGTTGTTATTTTTGTGTTGTTTATTTATTTTGCCATGTGTCATGTCAACATTGTTTTTATTCTCCTGTGTTACATTGTCCATCAGATAAGTATGAGGCAAATTGTCTCTCAGTGTCATGCATAATATTATTAGTTCATTTTAGTGCCATGCAGTGTTATGTTTATTTTATTAGTGTTGTGTTTCACAGTTTGTACGCTCGAGGTGCCATCTTGTGTGAATTGCAAATAGCCACACGCAGGACAACTTTGGCACGTGTTATGTATAGTAATATTCCTGATAATTAACAACATAAGTATTTGTGCCCATTAAGTGTTCTTAAATGTTTTTAGAATATACATTATTTGTATCCAATAAAGACAGTAAAACCAGTACTGGGATATTACCCTTTCGGTTCTCATTCCGCAACATGCACTGAGGTCAACCGGTGCATACAACCACGTGGCTGAATAGCCACTTGTTATTATAAATATATTTTACCAGTTTTTGTGGACTACCACATATAAAACTGACACAATTTAGCAAAACTAACACATGCAAGTACATAATATACTTTATTGGAGAAAGACCCTAAAGAGATATTATGTTGTTTTTAGGTGTGAATAAAATGAGGTTATATTACCACGGCAACATTGCGAGGTTGAACTTGGTTAGTGATTTTTATATTTCTAGTGTACTCATTTTTGCTTTGTTAATAAGGGTTTTATTATTGTTCTCATCCCATCGGCATTGCAGTGTCCATTTCATTTCATTTACAGTATTTACTTTCACAGTGTCATAATCATGTCATGTGATTTCATCGGCGAGAGTCTCACCCAATGAACGAGCTCCGCACCAAGTGTACTGTAGTAGCATCTTGAGTCTTGTAAGGTGAGCACCGCGTCACAGTGCTCCGGGCTCATCAACTTTTGCAACTTAACTTCATGTAATTCTGGTGTATTTATTTTAAATTACCCGAACCATTTCATTTTGCTTGCCTGGAGCACGTGTCACCTCACTTCCTGGTCCATCTTTTATACGGATGGGACGTAAATCACCTGTAACCATGTTGGCCCTATGGCCATCTCTTGTCAGCATAAGTGCCTGCCACGCTTTATCGGTTGTTTGTGTACCATGTGAGTACCCTATTTGGGGAATAAGTTACAATAAATTTACATGATGGAATACCTGCATACTTATTGTACTAGCCACTTCACAGCTATTTAACCTGTTTCATGCTGACTTTATTTTATCATGTGTCTGAATATTGCCACAACAAACCACCGGGGGTGTGAGTTGCCGTATGAAGGAGGCCGACAGCCCTCACTATACCAGGCAGTTCTGGATTTATCTAAGTAAGTTCAACGGTACCTAACCTGCAAGATGTGGATCACTGGGGGAAAGTCAACTGGTCGTCGGCCGAACGACCCTGAGATTACATGAACATTATACTCTACCATTCAATGAGCACTGGGGTCCACCGGAGAACTTCAGCTGTTTGAAATCACCTATCCGCATAACCTTTATCCCCATGGTCCAGCCCAGGCTAGCGTCAATATACATTTTATACAAAACTTGTAATATAAAATATTATATAACATACTAGGCTTAATATTTATAGCATGATTATAAAACACTTACATCATGTTATTTTTACAAGACAATATAGTTAAAACAACTCATTATTTATTACAACTCATGAATTCAAAATACATAATACACTTACATAATAAAAAACACAATATTTTTAGAAACACATTTAGTACAATAAAATATACGAGATGTTTTGATACATACATTGTTGTAAAGCCTCACTTTTACATTGTGTGCAAACTAGTGTTTTGAACATTTATGCATAGAGAAAAGTAAAGGGACATGTAATAGTATGGGGTTATGGAATATGGTCGTATTAGCTCTTATATGTGCTGCATTCTCTTGTATAGCGGCACAACTACATCAGCAGTAGCAAAAGTGATGTTAAACATGACTGAGTTGTGTTAGTATCGAGTATGTTTCTAAAAAAAATCGTTTTGTTTAACACACAACGAAAAGTTTCGCAGATACTTTTTATTAATATTACTGTAATCATTGTTTAGTAGTTTATTTACTAAACTATATTTTATGAAAGATGGTATGGACTGAACTTTCTACAAATACAATTACACGTTATTTTATTGCATATGTTTCGCTGTTAATTGCATGTCTGCTTAATGTAAGTGGTACGGGGGTTATGGAATACTACATCCAAGAAGTATTCCATAACCCCATCCAAGATTCCTACGAATCTGAAATATATTTTATGGCGAAGTTCAGGCATGCAGTCTTCTCTTACACTTAACAATTCATATTAAACCAATTTATTATAAATGTTGTTTAAATATTTCAATTAAAACTGTAATTCACTGTTGGTGTGTGTTATATCAGAATGTCTTATTCACATGGCTAATATTTTACGTGGGTTCTAGATATGTTTAATGGCCAACATTGAGGATTATATTTAAAGTACCTACTTTTGGTTATTATATTCATTGTATCACTAACAGAAGCCTATATGCTGACTATCGTATCAGATATTTTCGATTGAGCTTATGTACTACATAATTTTTTTTTTCTGTATTAACTCATAGCTAGTTATTAAGAGTGATGCAGATAATTAATGATTTATCTGTATTTAGGTTCTAATGTTCTATCAAAATCAATTTAAAAATCTATATAAAATTCCATTTGTATGTCTTTACAGTGTCTACAATGTCTAGTGGAGGCATTGTACCACCTGAGCATAGAAGACGTAAGTAGTGGGATTCCATCAATATGGCAAGCCATAAAAATGGTGCATGAGAACAAAATGGGATATCTGAAGACTGCAAGAGAATTTGTGTTCCCCGGAACTACTTTATTTTTCTATTTAGTAAATTCCAATGAGGAAGAAGATGCTGCAACCGCAACCACACTGTATGGTAAAACCATTTTGCCTCCTGAATTAAAACGTGACCTTGTGGACTACTGCCTTCTCATGGAGTCTCTGTTTTCAATGGCCTAACTAAAAGGGATGTTCATCTAATGGCTTACCAGCTGGCCATAAAAAATAATATCTCAATCCCATTTCCCACCTCCAGAATTGCTGGAAAAGACTTGTTGAAGAGATTTTTGAGTAGGCATAAAGATCGATTGTCCATTCGGAGACCTACAGGCACATCTGATTCCAGGGATTTTAGTTTTAACAGAGGCAAGGTCAAAGTATTTAAAGACAGCCTAGATGAACAGTTCGACAAACATCACTTTCCTGCAGATAGAGTCTTCAATGTTGATGAGACTGGGCTGTCCATCGTGCAAAGCAATATTCCCCATGATGTAGGTCACAAAGGGAAGAGTCAAATAGGAGTCCTGACAGATTACTACTGCGAGCCACTGACGTATTTCCTCACTGTAGTAATCCTTCAACAGACCCTTCAAAGTCTTATCAAGTGGTTGCATCTTGTGTGTGCAATAAGATGGCAGCAGGATAAGATGAACATGATTAGCACGACCCAAATCAATCACTTCAATGTTCCTCTTGTGATTGTGATGTCCATCCATCACCAACAGGACAGGACGCTCTTCTGATGGGTTAATATTGTCTATGAAGTGCTCAAACCACCATTTGACATTGTAGAACTGTTTGGATGTGCCTACCTTAAGGTGTAAAGTGGCGAAGTTGATGTCAACAGGTTTAGAGTCACTGGTGTCTTCCCTCCGAACAGACATATTTTCATAGACCACGACTACATTGCTGCTGAATATGGTAGACAAGATGCTGTTCAAACCGAATGACAACAGGATCAGGGAGATGAAGTAGAAAAGGAACAGAGAGATGCATTGCAACAGGACCATGGAAATGCAGTGCAACAGGACCAGGGAGGTGCAGCGGTCGAAATGTGTGAACAAGCAGAACCTGAAGCAGATTAGTAGACTATGGTTTATAACATCATAAACAGCTATGCCTCGTTTAACAGTTGTAGCTTGTGAGTCCGAAATGTAATTTACCAAACATATTTTTTTTAGGACCATCAACAGCCTCTGCTACATTTTCGCCCTATGATATTTCGCCACCACCAAACAGATGAGAGGGAAAACATCTCGATGGGGGCGGCCAAAATGTTCATCACAGATCTTGCCTTCTTCCCCATATAAAAAGGACTTGGAAGTGTCTCTCAAGCGACGAGCATATAAGAAAAAGGTGAAGGTTCCTACAAAGAAGTGGGATAAACAAAATGAGATGTCTAAGAGATTTAAGGTTTCCAAGAGATCACATTCCATTGACTCTACTTCTTCAACTAATTCTTCCATTGCAATCCAACTCATAAATTCTAGTGATGATGACCTCCCAACGACGGAACATCAACCTGATGACACAAACATTGAATGTATTTTTTGTACTTCTAAGATTTGTGATGATGTCAAAGGGGGAAGAATGGGTTCAGTGCATGCAATGCGAGATGTGGGCTCATGTAGAGTCTTGCGGTTACATAAATATGCTTATGTTTGCGATATTTGTACATAGTGTGTGTTTGCAACTATGTTTGTAGGAGTATTCCATAACCTCTGTCCTATTCCATAACCCCCGCCCAACAATTTTTGTATTGATTTTGCTATTGTATTTTTCTTTAATGTTTTTACAGCTACATATTACTATATATCTTTTTACGTATTAAATTCTCTTTCCAACGATGATGATATAATTCTTTTTAAGCCCCAATGTCACAAGTTAGTCCCAGAAATGTAAGTGGTATTCCATATCCCCTTACTTCCTCTACTATATTGTCTACTAATGAAATTAAAGTTTATACATTCATGATATATTCTAACATTTACAACTTCTGCTTTAGTTAAAGACTTGATAATTATCTTTTGCACATTTCTCAAGACATATATGGGAAATCTGTGTTTTAGAATATACATTATTTGTATCCAATAAAGACAGTAAATATTCATATTTACTGTCTTTATTGATAATTACATAATTGATGTATTGGAATCTGTCTTCATTTGGTATGATGCCAGATTCCCATTTTAAGTCATGGACTTTGTGTATCTACTGGTGGTACTAATTTTAATTTCTGGGGTTAAGGCAGACCTTGGTTGAGGTGGTTTAAATCTTAAAACTTTGGTGGTATCATCCTCATCAGAAATTGATATCGCAACTCTTTTATGATAAATTAATTATTGTAATGGTTTTAAAATCTTTGCATGCATCAGATCGCGATAAACAGTTTTACTTAGAATGAAGATCTAGCCTGTTAAACACACCAATTTGGACCTGGGATAACATTACTTACCTTTCCCATGAGGAAATATTTAACACTTTTACAGAATTTCACTGAGGGAATTTTTAACACACACACTTCTTGTTATTTACAACATCTCACTGAGGAACACTCCCCCCCCCCCCCCCACACACTTCTTGTTATTTACAATGATAATACTGTTGAAACCTCTGAGTCAACTTCATCAATGGCTGAGTCTCTCACGATGTTGGGAGCATTGTTGCTGTGTATGTGTTTTGTTATCTGTTGCATTCTTCGCATTACACAATTGTGCCTTAGGTGTTCTGGATTATCATCATTGTCGAATGCCGCAATTTCATATGGACAATCTTGACATATTAAATTCGACACTAAATCTTCATTGGCACTTAGCGAAAGGAAAATGCAAACAACTTTATTTCCTATGATGCAGACAGTATAATACATTCTTTTGGCAGCACAGCCAGCTGATCCTCAACATAAAGGTTTAAAAGCATTTTCGATCTTCCGAATGCCAAGATTTCATTATATACCTTTGTGCACTAATTGTCACAGCAGTGACCATTGTGGATTCCATCCTTTGCAAGTTATTAGTGATGTCACAGATATCCTCATCGCGAGTGCTGGTGCTGATGATCTCAGAGTTGGAAGGTGTTCCTTGCTGTCTTGTAATGTGGTTGTTCTGTTGTTGAGTATCTCGGAATTGGAGATGGGGATGCACACATACACTTTCGACATGTTGATGAGAAAAACTTCATAATTCTGCTTGCTGACTGTGCAGCTCAATGAAGTGACCCAGACGACAGCTAGACCTGAATTGAAAAATATTTCAATTATTCGCTCCTTATATAGTAACCTGATCCGAATTTGTGGATGCATCACTCGAATTTTCCCTTTTTCGGCCGCTTCACGAACCTCGACTTAACTTTTCCCGAAATTTAGCCTGATCGCAAATCCTCCATAGTTAAACTCATAGTATGAAACACTAAGGAATGTGTGAAACAGTTTTCATTTAAGAAAATGTAAAATTAACTGTGGGTGCAACATGTTACTATACTGAAATATTGGGGAAACACAAAGGAAGGGTCTTTATTCAAATAATAAGATGTTACGTTACTGAACTTGCTGACAAACAGTCTTTCTTCAAATAATACATTAGTGAACATAATGGAACTCTTTTTTAATATAAAGGTTTTAAACAAATTATTTTAATAAACTATATTATCAAATAATATGGCATAAAATGAAGAGCCTCTAACAATTACACAGGATGAGAAAAGTTATGAGGTGATGTAACATACACAGCCTTATGAATGAGAGTTTCCAAACAGCAGGTGGTAAATATTATATCAGGTGATGTACACTTTAGTGTAATGTTGGGAAAACATGGAGCAATAGTCTTTGTTTGTATTTCTGACTTTCAAGTAAGGTTGGAAAATATCTTCTTAACCTTACTTCATTTAATAAAATATTTTTTAACATTGTAACTTCACATGAGATGTAACAGTTACTGCCAGGCTAGCCGAGTGTGTGTTCGCTAAACATTCCTAGCAATAACACAAACTTTAACAATTGGGAATACACAAAGTAACATTCTTTACTCAAGACTCTCACATGAGGTTGTGTACACTTTATTGAACATTCATTTACTAAAATATATGTTTACAAATAGGATATTGTATGCAGAACCATGTAATACACTTCATTTAATATTTGAAATAACAATTGTTGGTACCTTTGGCCTGGGGGATATAATTAATGACTACTACCATATGAGTTCAGTCTGCTGTCGGGAGTGGTGCGGTATGGCTGTGCAATTAGGGTCTAGGTAATTGGTAATCATTTAATTAATATCGCTGTACTTATTGTTTGTTTAGTTGTTAATTAGCCTCTTGTTGCACATACTTAGTAAGAGTCTAATTAATGTCTCATTATGTGTTTAATTGGGAATTAGAATCTCATTGTGTATTCTTAGTAATTCTTTAATGAATGTATTGGTAACAGTTTAAATGGTAATTGGTTTCTCATTGTACTTACTTAGTAATTGTTTAATTGGTATTTAATATCTCGGTACTTATTGATTGCAATTGTTTAATTGTCTCAGTGATTGTAATTATAATTGTTTATTTACTAATTATTTATTGGTTGCAGTTACTCTTCTTAGCTCCCCCTTCCCCTCACCCACCATCAGAGCTAAGTCGCTCATCAGACTCCGAAGAAGCAGCATCTATGCCATTCCCGACACTCTCCCCTTCTCCTCACCCACCATCAGAGCTCAGTCCCTCGTCACACTCCGACCAAGTAGAACCTCCACAGCTCCCGACACCCTACCCCCCTCCCTTCACTCACCCTCGCAGACCAGTCTTCCTCCAGACTCCAGATAGTCAACACCTAAAATGTCACTTGTGCCTTTTTTGCTCCAAGAACCAACCGATCGATCACATCGGATCTCGTAGGGGAAAGCCCATGTATGCTGCTGCTCCCACCCCTCAGGGCTAAGTCGTCTGCAAGACTCCGAAGAGGCAACATCTTGTCTTTCAACACTTAACTGTTTCAATACATTCAACTATTTTTTTTTAATAATTAAAAACACATTTTACATCTTTTAGACCCTTTTCAAATAATTTGTAATCCTTTTTTACGCCTACACAAGATGTGATTAACCCTTTGTTTACACAGGTGACCGGCATTGATTAACCGTTTGGTCACCAAATGGCTCTTAGGCCAATCTTGCACTTTGTGTCGTATTAAGACCCCGCTCTCACTACTCCAAATCTTTCCACTGAATAAGTTGCAACAAATATTCTGATTAGCTTCACTTCCAGATCAGGTTCTCTTTATGTTTTCTAGCTCAGGAAATGCGGAATGTTATATCATTAAAGTGTTCATTTCAGGATTAGTTTAAAACTGAGCAACCACGAAAAGTTCTGATAGGACCCCTATCAGGATAGGATGCTTTTCCGGATTTCAATTGCCCAAAAAATAAGAAAAAGTGTGAAATATGGAAAGTTGCCCTTATCAGGGTGTTGACAGGAGTGCACGCTTGTTAGAAATCTGAAATACTCCTTACAGAGAGTAGCCTTTTCAGCGTCCCAGTCTCCCTTAGTGCGTCTGGGGGGGGGGGGGGATGGAACTTCTGGAACGGGCCAGCTGTTCTATTTAAGTCGCGGTGGGCCTTCGAATGTTGACTATTCACGGCAAAGTGAGCACTTTCTAAGGCCCTGCTAAGATTTCCATTTGAGCCAATTTCTATCTTTCCAACACTTTTTAATATAAGCATCGCCATCCATGTAACTAATAGGCACAGCGTATACCTTTCACCAGTCTCAAAAATTTACATCTGAGCCTGCCTATTTATAATTGGTTAATACCTGTTGTGAAAGACTCGAAAAGCGCTCTCTTTAGCGTGAATAGCATATACGAACTTACACGCGACGTGTGTGAAACCAGTGAGGTGGCGATAAATACAGTGAGCGGTAATTTACATCTGAGCCTGCCTATTTATAATTGGTTAATACCTGTTGTGAAAGACTCGAAAAGCGCTCTCTTTAGCGTGAATAGCATATACGAACTTACACGCGACGTGTGTGAAACCAGTGAGGTGACAAGTGGCGATAAAGACAGTGAGCGGTAATTTTTCATGAATATAAAATAAGACAGAAAAATGAATTACAAATAATCATGTAACTCCAGAATAGTTACATAAAGCATATGAATACCACTGGAATCAAACTCTTGAATAAACTTCCAAATTTTATAAAAACTATCAATAACATTAATAATTTAAAAACGTGATATTTAAATAATTAGCCTATAAATGTTAGTATTATAGGAAACGAGATATTCCGATGATACTATAGAATGAATCAGTACACCATTTGTTTTAATCTTTGGGTTAATTTCCGTATTTTATTATCTTTATTATTGTTATTATTTATAATTGTTTGTATTATGTACGCGTGCTTTTCTAACGCGTCTCTTATTTATTTTTTAATGTTTCAAAGTTTTTTGTTGTATTTCTTTTAACGTATGTTCTTTACATTAGATAGGATTTATGTTATGTTTCAAATTGGATGTTATTCATTAATTATTTGGCGACATGTCCAAAAACAATAAAGACTGCTGTTTTATAGATGAATACAAATTAAACGAGAGAGAGAGAGAGAGGCCGCGGTGATGTAGTGGTTAGACTACTCGTATCCCACCTATGCGAAGTTGGTTCGATTCCCGGTGGGGTCGTACCCGGATTTCCTCATGTGGGAATCGTGCCGGAAGATGCCGCTGGTTAGCAGATTTTCTCGGGGATTTGCCGTTTTCCCAGCCCTTTCATTCCGGCGCTGTTCCATCCTCGCCTCTATTCACCCTCATCGACTCTCAAGACCTCGATGTAAAGAGCTGCACAAATCTCTTCACTCGCTCACTCACAAGAAGAGAAAAACAGTTGATTGTTTGTTTGTTTTATTGCGCCCGTAAGATCTCTTTCAATACATAGCTGTACGAATATATTGGACAAGTCAAATTACAGTATACAAAGTTTATACACTGTATATAGTAAACACACACGTAATATATATGTCAGATTCCACGTACACACATTACATCTTTCTTCATAATGTGACTAAACGTTTTCTAACAGGCTGTGGGGAGTCATCGTTTTACTGAAACAGAAGAAAAAGGGAACGAGAAGAACTGGGACAATAAATGCGTAGAATGAAATGTTATACTACAGTAATTTCTCAATTTTTGTAGTTTAGATATTCATCTACACTATAAAATGCACATTCAATAAAGAATTCTTTCAGTAGTTTTTTAAAGAGATTTTGGTTAGAGAAGCAAATTTATTGATGGTTTTGTGGTAATTTATTGAAAAGTTGGCTACTAAAATAGGGCGGCCATTTCTGGACTAGTTTTAAGTTAACTGAAGACATGTGTAGGTGTTTTTTTATTCTTGTGTTATGCTTATAAAACGACTAATTTTTCTGAAATAAGTTACTGTTTTTGGACACGAATACAAGTAGGCCTACACTGAAAACATGTAGGCCTACTCGCATGCAAAAGTTAATATCTCTGAAATTTTGAAAAGAGGTCTACATGAGTCTGACTTTCTTTGGCTATTGATTATTCTTACAGCTCTCTTTGTATGCGAAACACAATTTTTACTGTCATTGGAATTACCAAAATAATTATACCATAACACATAATGGAATGAAAATATGCAAAATATTGCATTTTTGTTGTATTTCTGTTCCAGACCTCTGCAACACCTCGCAGAGGGAAACAGGCTTAACTTAGTTTAGGTAAAATATACGCAATGTGATATTTACAGTTTAATAAATTGTCTACTTTTAAGCCAAGATACTTAGTCACTGCTGTTTCAGTAATTTTGTCTCTGTTACTACTAACATGTGAACTAGTGTTTTTTTTTCTGTTCTTTGTGAGGAAATTCATAAGATATGTTTTATCTAGGTTGAGATTTAATTTGTTTGCTCTAAACCATGCATTTTGCTCTGTAAATGCCGTGTCTGTTTTTTTGCATAAGAGCATTTACTGAGTCTCCAGAGACTAAGATGCTAGTATCATATGCAAATAAAATTGGAGTATTGTCTGGGCTTAAGGCACATGGGAGGTCATTTATATAAACTAGGAAGAGTAGGGGGCCTGATATTGATCCTTGTGGGACCCCATGCTTGATTTTTTCCTGGTTCAGAATAGAATGCAGAAACTTTTCTTTTGGTCCGCACTTGTTGGCTGTTTGAAAGGCATGAGCTTATTAGTTTATTGGGTGTACCTGAGACTCCATAAAACTTTAATTTTTCTATAAGTATGTTGTGATTTACACGGTCAAATGCTTTAGTGCTACTTGTTAGTTTGAAAATTGCATAATTCGTTGAGGTATTTTTCCTAAAGTCAAACTGAAAATTTGATCAAATTTTGTGATTCACAAAATGGTTGCAGCAACCTCCTGTAAATTAGCTTTTCAATTACTTTTGAAAAATAGGTAAGAATTGAGATAGGTTTATAATTGGTTACTTCGGTCTTGTCACTTTTCTTGAACAATGGCGTTACAGTAGCCCATTTCAGTCTGTCTGGAAAAAATTCTGTATTGAAGATAGCATTACAAATATGATTTAATGGAACACCAAATTGAAACGCACATTCCTTTTATAACCTACAGCTTATGCCATCATAGCCACTTGATAAATTTGGTTGCAAAGAATTGATTGTTTTCTCCACTTCCTTCCGAGTTGTGTATGTAAAATATATAGCAGGGTATTCAGTACCCTGGAGTGTAGACATATGGTTTATATCTTGCTTAATAATTTTGTTAATGATGTTTTCTACAACATTTAAGTAGTATGAATCAAATGTATCTGCGACTAATTTAGGGTCTGAGGATATAGAGTTGTTTACTTTTAGGTTTTCAACTGAACATTGCTCTGTTGTTCTTCCTGTTGATTTTTTTTTTTTTTTTTACATGTAGTTTTTATCATTTCTTGAGAATTCTGAATGATCTTACAGAAAAAACCCCTTTTTTTTTTGCAGATTTTATGACCTTACTCAAAATTTCGCAGTACTTCCTGTAGTTATTCATTAGGTTAGGGTTGCCGTTGGTTACGGCAGCATTGAACAATTTTCTTTTGTTTTCGCAGGATATTTTTATTCCTTTGGTGAGACATAAAATTTCTTTGTATTTGTATTACTGTGGGTTAGTCTGGATGGGAAACATTATTCACAACAATGGAGATCTTGGTTAAGACAAGAGTTGAATTTTTCATTTACCGCGGTACAAGTATACAATGTCGACCATTACTCCCTGCTGAGCTCTCTTTTGAAGAGTAAGACATTTCCGAGCAAAAATTTCGTTTTTTTTTTTTGTAGGAAATGCTTTTGGAGGGCATTTTTATCTAAGACATAATTGATATTAGTGCATCATGATCTGAAAAAGCCATTTATTATTGGGAGACAGTGGCACTCTGCAACTGCGTTACTATCAATGAAAATGTTATCAATTGCTCTCTGACTGGTTCCTTCTATTCTGGTAGCAAAGTTTATTATGGGTATAAGGTTCTAAGTACGGAGTATATTTTCAAGTTCAGTTTTTTGTTTGCTTTCTTTTAAATAATCAATGTCAACGTCTCCACAGAGAATAATTTCTAGATTGGCTCTGTAAATGGCCTTAAGGTTTGCTTCAAGAAAATTTTAAGAAGTTACTATAGTTGGCAAAATGTGCTCTATATATATAGTGAAGACCCCCACTTTTTAACATTTGTCAGTTGTTACTCCCACATAACTGCACTCAAACACTTGATATTCGCATAGTAATTGTGCGACATTGTTAAAACTTACATTTTAATTTGCTTAACAGAGGATTCAGTTAAATGTGTGTCTGTTAGACATAATATTTGTACATCGAAGTTGCGTTCTACGGATAATTTGTCCAAGCACAGGGAAAGCTCATAAATTTTGACCTTGCTTTACACATATGTAGGTATAATCTGACATTTATATGTATAAACAGATATATTCATTGTATATGTATTACACTGTATGATGTAATTTATATAATATATCCAATATTTTCATAACACTATGCGTGGAAATAACATCATACAGATGCAATAACACAAAATTATCGCTTGAGAAATAAGAAAATGAACAATAACGTTGAACAAATCCAATGTAAAAAAATATGGAACGTTTTTAAACGACTGTGTTATTAGGGCGTAGAGAGTTTAAAATTTGGGACTGCATTATAACCTAAAGACATGTGTTTCTAATGTGTGCGCATCGAAAAGGCCTTTACAAGAGCATTTTCGTATGCAATTATCGAAAGAAACAGCGTAATTAATTCAGATATGGCAATAAAATGGAGTCTAGGGTATCTCAACTTTCTCTCACCCCCCCCCCCCCCCTTTTTTTTCACCAAATACACGCGACATATAAAAATTTGAAGTTTAGATATTCATTATTTGATAGTGCACTCTATTTTAGTGGAAGAAATTGCACTAAATGCTGTTCATGATAAGTTGAGCTCTTTTGAAAGCCCTGCTAAGGCTGTATTCCAAATAGCAAGAAATGTGCTCTCTCATGCATTCGCATTTGGCAATGACGTCAGAGAGTCTGTTCCAAGTGTTCATCGAGAGCGGGTGCGAGTGAGTGCAAGTGTTTGTTTACGAGTGTGTGCACATGCATGCTCTATTCGAGTTCGCAGCAACTGCCATTCTTTTGTTGTGTTATAACAGCAGGAAAAATAAATAAACTGCCTTAATTTCATTCTCCTTCGTGCTTCTTTCGTAAACAAATATATTATAGGCATATTTTGTGTTACGCATTACTATTTACGAATTTATAAAGCAATACTACATTACTGAAAACAGTGGAATGGCATAGAAACAAGTATTCTTTTACTGAAAGTATTTTCAGTAAATATTCAATATATGTACGGCCTATATATTTGGAAATGATTAATTCATGACTTTAGTCATACATTACTGTCATACACATCATCTTCCCTACTAATCAATCCATTGGTAATTGAAATGTAAATATAAATTAATATAGTGTTTTTTTTTTAAGTAAATATTATTTTGTTTGTGCAGAATAACTATCGATTGCAGACCGTATCGATTATTTTGAAGGGTTCGAGTGAAGATAGTTTCATAAAGAGGGAGTGTGATTGCGAGTGCGAGGTGCGAGTGTGAATGCTGGCTATTTGGAACACAGCCTTCAGCCCGTTTGTTGGTCGTGTATCTTTCCGCGTACCTATCAAAATGAACAGTCATGTGTCTTTCAGCAGGTGTTTACATCAGCTGTACTATTTTATGTTCACTGCACGCTCATTAAATAAATAACAAAAAATAATAAATAATGTAATTAACTCGTCATATACGTATTCGCTAACTTCTGTAAATAAAACTAGTTTGTGAATATTGTTGATTTTAGCGATTCATTTACTGTTTAGATATAAATTAACTAAAATGATTTTAACTGTGTTCATAAGAAAATACCTTCTTGTTTATGGTGTCAACACAGCAGCAGAAGAGTTAAACATGATTCTTTTTCCTGTCTTTAATGCAACGGCAAACCTTGAATGCAAGACTATCATACCTCAAAATTTCTTATAGTCCAATATGGCAAATGCAAGTTTACGAAGTACAAGCCTTTGTCAGTAAGAGAATGCGAAGTATTAAAACTGTTTTGCATTGTACCTTACAGTAGATACTTTTAAAATGTTTAAGTGTTATGACATGTCAAGGTTTACTTATCAAGTATCTTTTTACGAAGTGCAACACTCATTGATATGCTGCACATTCAACAAAAGTAAGTAGAATGTTGTGACAATATTTCACTGTCTTGTGATAAGGTATTTCCCATCTCCCAAGGAAAATATTGCAAAAATTAAATGTTTTGAGTTACAATAGTCTTGCATTCAGGGTTTGATATATCGCTATATATATATATATATATATATATATATATATATATATATATATATATATATATATATATATATATATATATATATATATATCGTACCTTTATGCTTTAAAAGGCCGCATATTACGAGCTTGCCAGATGCTCGGGACCATATTATAATTAATCAGTGAAACTTCCTTACGATATCGAAATAGTGAATCACAAATTTCAACATATGTGGTAAAATAATTTAAAAAAAAAAGTGGCTGTTAAGTTATTTGCTGCGGTCACAACGTGAAGGGAATTTGTGAAGATCGAGATACGATTATGACGACGAGTGTTTAGCTTGCACTGCTGCGGCGACATTCAGGCTGAGAGGAGTAGCTTCTCCGTACGAACTCTTTGCGTAGTAGCGACTGTCAAGTGTCGCATCTGGCTCACTTTCCACCGGATTATATCCTTCGCATTCAGTGTTTCGCGTTGTATTAGAGATGGTTGTTCGTAGTGTAGTCGGTCGAACACGTGTGTTTGTTTTAGATGCAAGTCGTGGGTTTACGTTGTCGTGTTTAGATGGCCCACTTCCCTGCAATAGGGTAAGTTCTTCTGAATGCTGATAAATTTTCCTCTAGGATTTTAAAAATATATTGCATATACTGGCTTGCTTCCAAAATGACGTCAGTTTACAAATATAGTGCATTAAAATTGAGTTTGATTATAGTACACTTTGTAAGTTGCTGTGGAAGATTACGTGGATAGTAAAAAACTGAAGTGACAGCAAAATGTTAGTCAGCAATAAAATAGTGTTGCGGTTTCGTATTTCTGCCTTGAACGTGTGAACACGCTCGTTATTGATTTGCATGACGTATTTTCGGCGTTCGGTTTAATTTAGTATAATGATGCTAGTTTTCAATATCTCTTACGGCCAACAAGTTCTAGCTTAGTTCTCGGGGCACGCTATTATTAGGTATTTCACCTGTTTGCAGCATACTTCATGTTACTATTAATAGTTATTTTGGCTGTAGTTAAATTTTCGCACGTTAAGACTGTGGCAAGTATTTGGAAAGGTATTTGCGATAATTTTAAACTCTGAAGCATATTTCATGTACATTTTAGACCATGTATATTCACGATTTTACATTGCGAGGCTGCATCTTTGCGTGAGAATTGCGCTCGAATGTATTTAGCAGCCCTGAACTATCTATTAATTTTGTAATTTATCGACCAGAGTTGCTGGGTGTTGTCATTGTGCAGGCAATCGAATTGAAAATTCAAGTCCAACATGCGGCTGTTTCGTTGATTTAAGTTCTGATCAAACCACGAGCTCAATTCGTAACATTGCAGCACCGGTACGGGCTATATAGTTACTTTTCTTTTGAAGACTGTGCAATTCTTGACATTTAGCTCAGACACGCGATTTATAACCTAATGACGCCAGTTTGACGTTTGCTCTTATTAGTGTGAAATTGTTTAAGTTGCATCGTAGAATTTTCAATTATTTTACGAATCCGCTTTTTAGGTTACAAAAATCGACCACGTGCCCGTGTTATGAATCTAAATGTTTGGGTACTTAAGATAAGAAGTAATATCTGAGCTGTAAAATCACGCAAAATCTTCAGGCTGCGTCCACATTTGAGCATTTTCCCTTCCCGAGATCCATGAGCACCTGCGTACTTTCTTTCGTAGGCGCGTTCTACAATAACACGCAGGCGGACGTGGATAGTGCATGGACACTTGACACCTCCCATCTTTTCCGCGTAGTCAATAAGGGCGCGCTTACATGGTGATTATAGCTATCACGAATGTGTGCCACACTGTCACGATAGGTCCTGTTTACACGCACGGTCGCGACATGCTGTTATGGTTAACCTCAAAAGGGACCTGTCCCGACACCACTTGTGTAAATACATTTATGTCCTTATGTCAAGAGTTTATTTGTTGGGGTAATTAAATATCACGACAGGATATTATTGACACGTAAACATATTGTTGTTCCCGTGGTTTATTATATGACAGTAAATACGTTGTCAATACTGTTGTCATACCTATATGATAATATACGCCCTGTCGTAGCGCCACATAGTGTAAGACCGCGACAGATATTAACATAATGAAATTAATTCTGCTCGTGCTGCTATCGCGACGGTGCGACAGTAAAAGTCGTGCAGTTTACACGGCGATAGTACCGCGACAGTAGCTATCGCGATGGTGACTATCGCGCATTTCTATCACCGTGTAAACGCGCCCTAAGAATCGAGGGTATTGCTTAAGAATAGGCGCTTTTCTGAAGAAAAAAAATTCTCTGAAAGTGGTATAATTTCACTCTACTAATTATACAGACACGAATTTACTAGGGGCATCAGCATTTGACCATAAGAAACCACAAAAACGATAGTGGGGAGGGCTATGAAGATCAGGGAAATTGTGGGGTAAAATGGGTGAAAAATATGTAAATAATGTAATATTTATTCATTAAGACATTAAATTGCACAAAAAACTGAACCGAACATTAACTAAATAGACAATATTTCCAATACAAGCTACAAATACCATAGTGGGGAGGGCTATGAAGATCGAGAAATTGTGGGGTTAAAAAAATACAAAATAAGTAAATTTTCATTATATTCTTTTACCCCTCAATTTCCCTCATCTTCATATCCCAACCCCCACTATCGTATTTGTAGCTTGTATTGGTAATATTGTCAATTTAGGCCATGTTCAGTTCAGTTTTTGCAATTATACATGTTTTCATGAGACTATTACAAATAGTAAAAAAAAAAATGTTAAATTGTAAAACCCACACATTATTTCTCAGTTCAAATAGGCTACACATGACAGTAATTTATGGGGAAACCGCAAGCTTCGCTGATGCGTGACGCTTCGCGTCACCACAAAAAGAATTGCCGGCGTGCTTTGAATTACTGTTTTGGGAAATTACTCCCCTGCTGGCGCTGGGACTCTGGCTCGGTGCATAATGTTTGGCTACGCTTGTACAGTATTTTTGCAATTTAACATATTTTTGTCAATAAATATTAAATTATGTACATATGTTTCACCCCAAAATTCTCTGATCTTCATAACCCCACCCACTATCGTTTTTGGAGTTTCCATTGGTCAATTGTTTATGCCCCTAGTAAATTAATCTTCCGTGTAATTAGTAGAGTGAAATGATACCACTTTCCGAAAAATTTTTTTCCCAAAAATTCTTTTAATATATTCAATACTCGCCAAATCATTCGCCATTCATACGGCGTATACGAATAAGCACCCTACAACTTCGGTCCATTTGACCACACTACACCTACACTAATCACCGCACAAATGTATTATTTACATTTTCCCTTGCTATAATAGCATAGAAACACTTGTAATTTAACACAATTATTAGATTTAACACTTCAGACAACATGAATTGCAATAAAACATGCGTTTAATCATTCGTTAATCCGAAGCCTCAGAAAGGACCGGCGCAAACGTCCGGAAATTTCCCCACGATCCATCTGACGTCAACCAACATGGCGGTATGCGCGCAGGCGTAATGAAGTGAAAATAACATCACCTCCAAAGATAAACACCTTCTTTGAACGAGGCTCTGTATCATCTACGATATCTATATTTATTCTACTACTAATACGTTTTTATCCCCTCGTCAATATTTACCAGGTAAGCCTTGAGTAATTCACCAGAATTACATAATGTCCCGACATTGCTCCATACCCGTGTTGTTTACCTGTATAAACCTCAGCGCCGCGCTATGAATTTACCACGTAAATGACGTTTTACACATTAAATATTCGTTGCAAACAGTATTCTTCAATGTAAAACAATTAAACGACCCGATATAAATATATTCTACATAAATTAAACGTGTTTTATAGCATTAACACAGCTTTGTTGACATCCCTCTGCCCCATCACTTTTTTTTTGTACAGAAAACTTCTTTAAGCCCCTCCAAAATTCCTAGTAATTATTATTTCTAATAATCATATCTAGCATATCCAGGTATTATTTTTTCGATTTTCGGAAAAGCCCCTTTTCTTACGAATTGCCGCGAAAACGGCATGGTTTCGATTTTAGATTAGAAAATTGATTTGTAAACAAGCGTTAAGAAATGTTTTTGTACTTCGTCTAACCAATCGGTAATGCAGTTTGACTCAATTCGATTTAGTAGAAGTATTTTATTAATACGATAGTGCATGTCGTAAGATGTAAACAAACACGTTCATCACTGTTGACCACGTGACTTTGACGGTTGTGGTATCACTGAGGTAGGTCAGTGTTGGGTACATTCGAAGAAGACGAATAAGCGGTCTACCTCGTCTTTAGTCTATTATACAAACTATGACAAATGCAACAGCTTCTTTTGCCACAGTTTATTTCAGCTGCCTGTGACACATCACAGCCTCACAGCTAGCCTTGCAGGTTTACAAAGAGATGGCGACTGATTGCTTTTAAAGGAACCAATAAATGAGTAACTAAAGCTTCTGTTCAAAACGGCTATAAATCTCTTCATATTAATTCTTTAGTTTCGCTTTTATTATGTTTGTTCCGACGTACTGTATTTTTAAACAGCTAGTCGGCAAAACACTGTCTCGTCAAAATACAATACATTAATTTATTTTATATGTACTTTTATGTTAATGTTGACATGTGTCGTAATACGGCCTTCCGGGGCCATATGAGAGATCGATGTGTAATGATAATTATTTGTGTTGTACAAATATTGTATTGTATTGTATTTTAATTATTAGTATCCAAAATCTTGATGATTAACGTACACTATTTGAGTGACGCGAACATTGTCATCTAAAATAACGAAACCTCGGAGACAAACCTGAATACGGTAATTTTCACTCAAATACAGAAGTTTTAAAACAATACTTGTATTGCAATCGTCACCACTCTTACATTTGTGCCTTTTTAAACATATTTTTGTCACAGTGACGAAATCACAGACATTTGTGTGTCAGTCATAGACTAAAGATGAGGTAGATAGCTTATTCGTCTTGTGCGCATGTACCCAACATTGACCTACCCCAATCCTACACAATTGTCAGTCACATGGTCAACAGTGATGGATGTGTTTGTTTATATCTGATTTTTTTTAATGACGAGCACAATTATATTAATAAAATACTTTTACAAGTTTTAATTTAATCAAACCGCATTACGAACTGGTTAGAGGAAGTATATATTCATCTCAAAGCATTTGTTTGCAAATCAGTTTTCTAACCTAAAATCCTAACCACGCCATTTTCGCTAGATGTTTTGGCAGAAAAGCAGTTCAGTGTTGCTACACGGAGATTGGCTGCGCGCAGCCAGCGAGATCGGTCTACCTCATCTGTAGTGTATGGTCACAGTCACAGTTGTCACTGATACCTAGAAATATCGGTTAAGCTCATCTCAGTAGGCCTAATATTGCATAGGCTAAATATGAGGTAGACCGCTTATTCGTCTTCTGCGCATGTATTCAACTTTGACCACCCCTACACTGTAAAAACATTTTTCGTGAAATTACATCTGCATGGGCAGTGTAATTTTACACAAGGAGTTTTGTAAAATGCTCCATACAGCAACATGTCGTTCTAATCTAAATCACCAAGCGTGCATCTGTAAAAATACTTAAAATAGTGTGTGCTAAATAACAAATATTGTGAGTATTGACAACTTCATATTATTGTGTTAAAAAACCGAAGACTTGTTGAAATTACCGCGCAGTTGCCTGTGTATCTATAAACACTTAAGGGTACATTTACACATGTCTATCACCTAACAAACATTGTGTACATTAACCAAACAGATGCTTCAAAATAACTCTACTAATGTCTGTACGAAATCCCGCAGATATGAGGTAGTTTTATTATATGCGCTGCGTTATTTTACGTAGTCACGGACTATTTTAATGCATGGAAAGTTTGCATATGTAAACTATTTCGTCATGTTGATATTATTCACCCATACATATTTGTAAAATTATTTATTTATTTAAACTGTGATGTAGAACAGCCATGTGTCTTGGCAAATGAGGAAATCAGCAAAATACAAGAAAGCAGTTATTGAGAAATGGAGAGTAAGTATAGTTGTATTTATCTCAACATACTACACTTCGGGTCACTCGGTCGGTGTTTAGTCTTCTATTTGAAGTACGCGTCTACTTGCAACTAACCTAAAGAGCATCTATTGGTTGTATAGTGCGGGAATCGCACAGAATCCCGAGTACGAGAGAAGTGAGGCTCTCGCGACAGCTTACTACATAACCAGTACTTTTAGGGGAAAATTTCGGACTGGATCGAACTCTGAATGGAATCGACTTGTAGCGAACTCTGAGTGAACTCGTATCGACAATAAGTGTTTAAGGTAAAGTTTCGAACGTGGACTAAAATGTAAACAAGACTGAAAGCGGATTGAAACGGGATAGAAGCACTCTATTTGACGACCGGCAGAACTATACAACAAACATAATATAAAATGAATTTCATATATTTCTCCATCCAAATATTTCTCTGTTCCTTCGTGGTCATTTATTTTTCGTTTCACTTAAAAAAAAAAAAAAAACACTTATTTTGCTAGTCTCAGAATGATTCTAACCTCGTACATAACCAAACTGAGCCAATATGGCGGCCACTTCTTTGTTCTAATTTCAGTCCGATCCGTGTTTAAAGTAAAATTTAAATCCGGATTCTACATTCCAGTCCACCTCGACAACTGGACTGGATTCTCACTCCACTCCTATTTAGTCCAGTACGGATGTGTTTATACTAACATTTCAATCTGGATTCTTCAGACCACTCCAGGTTCAATCCGGATTGAAATGAACTGACTAATGATGCTGTTGTAAGCTGCTTGCAGATGTGAGTTGCAGTGTATTGAACCTATATGTTTAGTAATAAATGCCATGACAGCTACCAATGAAACTCAGCAGAATCAGTTTTTTTTAGCGCGAGAATCACTATTGCTCCTAGGATTGTAAACTTGGTTTACATAGGCTTACACTATACTTTAACCGTACTCAAAAATATGTACAGAACTGCTTTGTCATTCAAGATGACACAATTTATTGCATGCATTAGGAGTCCATTCATGTTACAAAATTCCTGTCGCAGTTTTTTTACAAGTCCCGGTTTATTTGATCCTCTTTAGCAATAGTAATTTTTTGTACATAATTAATGTTAAACATAATAAAAAAATCAAATCGGAGTTATACTAGCTCTGTGACATCTGTTGTTTACATCAGAACTACAGCGCTATTTGTTGAAAACACTTAAAAATATTAACATTTCAAAGCAATCTGTCAGATACGTGCTTATTTCAAATGCCACTCGGGACAACAGCAGTTCACAAGATACAACATGAAATTATTTTGACCCAACACGAGATCGTTTTGTAAATCGTTTTCTTCAGATGTTCTGTTTAGAGCTGCTGTAAGTGAGCAGAAAAGTGTTCGAGAAATCATTATTTTACTACAAGATTAATTACCTATAAGTGTCTTGTATCTTAAAATAAAATAAAAAATATGTAGCTCAGTAGTGTAGTTTGTCAGAAGAAACAAATTGATTACCAGTTTACATAAATATGATTGTGTGTAGTGCGTAGTACCCAGTGCTGAGTGAGGATGGGTCTACGATCAATATATTATAATGACGTTGTATTGAGGAACCTATACGGGTTTGTTCAATGTGTTCACAATATGCCTTTGTTGTGTCTCTTTAAGAGGGGAACTACAGGGTGGCTAGACTAGCAAATTTCCAGGGGCCCACAAGGACCTGGTACATTTTTCCTTTTTTTTTTCTTCTTGAAAACAGCATTAACTTAAGATAGATTAGACACATGAGTATTCAATTCTACACTTATATCAATGTATTGTAAAATTTTTACCATAAAGTTTTTTGCTTATGTATGGTAATAATAAAATTATATGTCTGCGATAGTAATATTGGACTAGTGGCGTGGCGGGGTAATTAGTAAGATTGTGCTAAAACTTTGTAATCCTATGCGGCAACGTCTCTGCTTATGCAGGTTGAGGTGACTTGTCAAGGCCAGCGAGCACCATAAAGACAGTAAACATTTTGTAACTATATTCGCTCTACGTTTGTAACTCAAGCGACTCCGTCTGTCATCTGAGTATAAATTTATGCTAGCACCTTGTAAGAATAATATCAAATAGCTGGTCCGTTCAGCTTGAATTTCTTCGTCCTCGACATAGAAAAGTGTGGCGGCAGTATGGAGAACTCTCTTCAGACGAATTGTTAAGTGATCCCGAAAGATTGTTTAGGATAAATACGGTTTTTTTTTTTCGTGTGCGGTATGTACTAAAACGTTGAATATAATCTCGTTTCAATGTTTTGAGTGAATTGGTATCACATTTTGGTGTGCCAGATCCTAAATATGCAAAATTTATATATGCCAGTGAAGAGCATTCATTGGCGAGGAGAAAGGTAGCCCTTTAGCGGGCCTTTCAAAAACTTATAATTAAAAAGGCAATGCCAGGATTATCATATATTTCTATTGAGCTGACAATGGCTAGGAATCTGGACTTCGGATAAGGGATAGACAACTTAGCCGAAGTGGAAGTTGAAATAAACTTCCAGGTATATTAACGCAGAAATTAATTATAAACATTCGGCATTTTAATTATATGTAGTGTTGCGTATTTCTACTATGCCAAACTCATTCAGTGAATAACAGCAACATAGTCATACAAGTTAATCAAAATATGCGGAAAAGGATCCCTTTTAAAATTTTCCAGAGTAATAGACTCTAGTTACGCCTGTGTGTGCGATGTTAGGTTTTTTCAAGCGTTAAAATAAATATTTTCATTAAAAATATGAAGTAAATATTCTGTGGTTCTGACGGTTAGAGAATGGCAGTAAGTGTTGTTGGCGGAATGTGGTATTTGTAGTTGTACGCATGCATTAAAATATTAATTAAATAATATTTATAATTACATTTGATAATTAAATTTAAATGACAAAAGTATCTGCGAGAAAATATCCTCCTTGAATAACGGTATGACTAAAAGCTGAAATAATTCACCACAACGGCTGTGTTTACTGATAAGATATTATATTTTTCAAGCTACCTATCTGAATGAATTAGTAAATGATAAATTAACCACAATTGGGTGAAATGAAAATCATATATTTGAAACACCGTGTGTGTGTGTGTGTGTTATAATTTACGAATCTTTATTCATTACTGTTTAAAAAGGTATAATTGCTAATTGCAAGAGCATTAGGCAAAAATATGAATTAAAGATGAATCGAAAAATAAGTACCATATTAATGTTTTGCTAGTGGTATCTTTTCGGGCTTCGCGAATAAGTAAGATAACGATCGGAGCACATGTTCTGCACTACGGTTGTTCCGATCTCAAGTCGTGTTGCACTGACTCTATCTGGAAGGAAATCCAGCACTAATGACCCTCTGACTAACCGTACAACTTGCCGACGAAGGCTATTTGTTTTCATGACATCTCTCTACGTAAGGGGCTGCACACAGTATAACAGAGGCTTCCCCCACCCCCACCCCCCTTCTTCATCAAATGCTTGCTTGCCCCCGGGCTTGTCATTGTGAAGTCACTCTCTGAATACTGATGCGCATAGTGTTTGGTCAAGAAGAGTAAATAACATCATTATTATTTTTTCAAATTTCTACCTAGTGGGACCCGGGGCAGAGTGTACCGACCCCCTCTCCCTCCTTTTGGACGGGCCTGTTTGTGATTTCTATTACAATGATATTTTTCTGTTTTGTTACAGTTGTATGTTATTGTGCTAAAACAAAGCTGTCATTTTGAAATTATAGCATCATTGCTTGTGTTAATTGAGTAAAATTGTGGCTGCGCTCTGTAAAAAAAAATAGTGTAAATGTACACGTACAAAAATGTGGCAATTTTACTTACTGTGTCATTTGTGAAAACAACAGTGTGTGTAATTTTAAAGCAATGTTTCTAGGCATCTAATGATAACTACAAATCTCTGTTAAAAACACACAAAATGTTTAGCTTAATTTACATCTACTGTGCCTGTTCTACAGGCATTGAAGAACGTGTAAAATTACACGTACTCTGCTGTTTATACTTACTACATGGTAATTGTTTAGACATGCTATGTCACTGTAATCATACATAATATGTTAAATTTTACAACAACAAACTCTGCGTAAAATATGTTGCATATTTTGTAAGAACCATACGAAAAAAAAAATTGATGTGTATATTTGAACGTTCAAAGTTTGGTAATTTAAAATTTTATGTGTGCAATTGGCGAAAACAACTACTGTATTTTAATTTTTACGTAAACATTTTAGGAAACCAGAGGGTTCTATAGTGCATGTGTTCGAGAAATATTAATACACACATTTTATTACTAGTTATGTAGATGTCAGATTACAAATTATGAGGAGTGTAAGAAAACACACGCAATTGAAACACACAGTTCGTGAATAGTGTATTTTTTTAGTACTATGCGGTAGTTATTCGCACACTTATGCTGATATATTTATACTAAATCCTCAGTGTAATTTTACATAACTATGTCTGTCTTTTTATATCAACATCTTCGATATAAGGCACAATATGGCCTATTTATAGATGCAGCAATTGCGCATAAAACCATCAGTAATTTAACATTTTATATCTGTAATTTACGAATAGTAAACTCCCGCTGATGGAATATATTTTGTTTTGCTTATTAACATATTCAGAATGACCGTAACTTCGAAGTTAGTTATTTAAACTTCGAAGAGGGACAACGTCCCACATGTTGACTGTCAAGTTATTGTTGAATTGTATAAACATTGTGTGTTATTTTCATGGAGTAATTGTAGAAAGAAATTAACGGTTCGGGCCAGATTACGTTTGCAGCACATAAAGGACAGAAAACAGGTAGGCCTAGTTGAAATTAGGAACACACAAAATGAGAAATAGCAAGAAACAATCCTAAAACGTATGAGAAAATATAGTAAAATTACATATAGGCCCTATACAATTGGTGTGTATTTGCAAGGCATATTAACAAATTATGAAATGTCAAGATAATATTTTACACTTACAGCGCACATGTAACTACTCAGCTCAACAAAAGATATAGCCTAAACAAATAATTTTGGCATAAGTACTTTTGCGTATTGTTTATGTAAATTCTCTTACCGTAGAGTAAAAATACACTAACACTTATTGGATAATTCCTGCCAAATGGTAATTTTAAGTTTAAACAAATCTGTGTAAAATAGGTAGCACAATGTAAATATAATTTAACCTATTTTGAGGAAATTCTTTCTTCAACACATCGTTTAAAATATTGACAGGCCATTACTATCTTATAAATACATTTTTTATTCAATTTTCTTTAGCGTAACACAGCGTTTAGTTTTGACAACATTATCTAGTAGGAAAGCTAACATTTTTCTTTTGGGTTATAATAATGCACTATTTTGTTTACACTTAAAAAATTAATTTTGCTGCAGCGTTATGCTTTTAACTACAGTACAAACATTTAAAGAAATTATCCGCCGCAAATTTTTTGGTTGCAGCAACATTATTTTTTTTTTTTTTTTTTTTGCAAAAATCATATTTTTTAGACATTATTTAGTTGTATAAATAATGAAGCCTTATATATCAATAAGTATTGTTACAATTTCTCAGTCGGTGGTCTTAGTTAGGTTCATTATGGTATTTAAGTCTTATTCAAATAAAACATACAATAGTAATAATTTTCTAATTTATTTACAAACACAACAAAGAAGACAATTTCAACATGATATCTCACAATTAATTGTCATCGCTTGTTATTTACAACTAATATTTATAAAATCGCCCATCCCCAACTGACAGCCTGGTTCATGTTTTAGTCCTAATGCAGGTAAATGATCTCTTAGTAAATTATGGCAGTGTGGGGTAGTCGAAAAAAATTACACCAGTTTCGAGTATCAGTGATTTATTTGGAATGCGAAGAGTTTACATGGTTACAGCATATGGCCGAAGTGTGGGCCACCCATCTCCATACATGCATGAATGCGGTGCTCATATGACTAGTGCACATGCCGTAACATTCCGGGCACATGCCCTTACAGTACAGCATGCATCTTGTATGGGTCGCCAAAGATCCTCCACGTCAGTTGTATACACCTGCGCCTTCAAGTGAACCCACGCGTAGAAGTCGACTGAGTTTAGGTCCGGTAATCTGGGTGGTCAGCCAACTGGCCCACCTCGACCAATCTATCGTGCTGAGTACCGCGCATCCATGTACAGCCGTGATGTGCGACTGAAGTACAACATGTCGTCTCGTAGATTCAGTGGTACATCTTCAAATAGTTGTGGCAGATCGTCGTTCGAACGCCGATGAACTGAAGTGAATACACATGCAAGTGGTAAGTTAAGTGTCGAGCTGGGAAATTTTCGGCATATCGACAACGCGTAGCTTATGCGTTACACATCATTTCACCACTCGTGAGATGCATGCCCGTCAGGTCCTCATTACTCCACTCTATCACACTCGTTGTAAAGAATTGTGTGATGTGTACATAACCAACATAATGCTAGCAGGCAGGCAACCTAACTCGTCGCCACCTGGTACGACAACAGGAACCAATGAAATGGGGCACTTTCCTGCAATAAATTCTCAGTCGTACACAATCTTATAAACCTGTTGACTTACGACAGGGACATTAGCCAGAGTATCAGTTCATATGTCTCGCAATACAGGGTCACAGGCTGTCTACCTCCCAGGCAAGCACGTCTCTCCTGACTTGGTTACAGGCTACCTCACAGGCAACCATATGTTGAATGACATGTTAGGCTGCCTCTCCCAGGCAACCATGTCTCGCACAACAGTGTTACAGGCTGCCTACCTCACAAGCAACAATTGCACGACAGGTTTACAGGCTGCCTAACTCCCAGGCAAACACATCCTGCAAGACAGGTTTACAGGCTGCCTAACTCCCAGGCAAACACATCTTGCAAGACAGGATTACAGGCTGCCTATCTCCCAGACAACGTCTAAAACAACAGGGTTACAGACTGCTTCCTCCCAGGCTACTACGTCTTGCACGACAGTTTTACAGGCTGCATACCTCTTAGGCGACGACTCACATGACGGGGATATAGCCTTCCTACCTCCCAGACATCCACGTCTCGCACAACAGTGTTACAGGCTGCCTACCTCACAAGCAACAAGCCTTGCACGACAGGTATACTGGATGCCTAACTCCCAGGCAAAACACATCTTGCAAGACAGCGTTACAGGCTGCCTATTTCCCAGACAACGTCTTGCACAACAGTTATACAGGCTGCCTATCTCCCAGACAACGTCTTGCACGACAGTTGTACAGGCTGCATACCTCTTAGGCAACGACGACTCACATGACGGGGATATAGCCTTCCTACCTCCCAGGCATCCACGTCTCACACAACAGTGTTACAGGCTGCCTTCTTCCCAGGAAACCACGTCTCGCACGACAGGTTAGGTGTTGCCTACCTCCCTCGCAACTACATCTGGCACAGCAGGGTTACAAGGCGCCTTCCTATCGGGCAACCATGCATTGCGCGAAATGGTTACAAGCTGCCTACCTCCCAGGCTACCACACCTCGCCGGACTGCGTTATAGGCCTCCTATCTCCCAGGCAACAAGTGGTGCATGGCAGGGTACATGCTGCCTCACTCCCAGTTAACCACATATCGCACGACGTGTTTACAGACCGCCTACCTCCCAGGCAACCATGTATAACACGACAGGATTACATGCTGCCTACCTCCCACGCAACAAGTATTGCATGACAGGATTACAGCCTGCCTACTTCTCAGGCAACAGATTTTCAAGCGGCAGGGATACAGGCAGCCTATGTCCCAGGCAACCAGTCTTGCAAGACAGGGTTACAGGCTGCCTATCTCTCAGGCAACAAGTCTTGAACGACAGTGTTACAGGCTGCCTACCTCCCAGGCAACCATGTCTCTCAAGACAGAGGAACAGGCTGCCTACCTCACATGCAACCACGTCTCGACCAACAAGGTTACAGGCTGCCTACCTTTTTGGCAACAATGTCTCGCACTTCAGGGTTACTCGCTGCCTACCTGCCAGGCAACAATTCTTGCACGACATTTGTACAGACTGCCTCCCTCCTGGTCAACCTAATCTCCCACAAGTGTTGCAGGCCTCCTACCTCCCAGGCAACAAGTCCTGCACGACAGGTTTACATGCTGCCTCCCTGCGAGGCCACGATGTCTTGCACGACAGGGTTAAAGGCTTCCTACCTTCCAGTAAACTACGTCTTGCACGAGATGGTTAAAGGCTGGCTATCTCCCAGGCAATAAGTTTTCCACGACTGTGTTAGATGCTGTCTATCACCCCGGCAAATAACATCTCGCACGACAGGCTGCCTACGTCCCAGGCAACCATATCTTGCACCAAAGGGTTACAGGCTGCCTACCTCTCAAGCAACATCTCGCACGAAAGGGTTACAGGGATCCTATCTCCCAGGCAACAAGTCTTGTACGTCTGAGATACTGGCTGCTTACCTTCAGGCAACCATTAATCAGCTTTCCAACTAAACATGTGATCACACAGGAAACGGTGGGGAATAGCAGATACTACGATGGCGATCTTTTGTATGCCCATTTTAATGCCGATTACCAACATTTAATGCCAAATTGCCTCAAGTGCAGGGTTTCAAAGTTCTAAGTTATTGGAAGGTGCAACCCCTTATTAATTTATGAAGAGGTATACTCTCTGTGATGCCGTCATGTTTGGTAATCTGCCTTGTAAACTTTTTCTGTATGCTAATATCCGTTGTGTAATTCAAGAGAAGCTTCCAATGTATCGTTGTGTAACACATTTCCAGTCGCAACATTCCAGGACTCTACCACTTTCAGAAATAACTTTAGGCTTTATGTGTTTCTCTATTTATTTGTCCTAACGATTCCTCCCACGCCAGGTTAGCTTATATAAACGACTCATCCCAACCTGCATATGCCAAAAAATACCAAAATACAAAAAAAGTTTTAAAACGGTAACTATTATTTTATTCTTTTGATAAACTTATTTTTAGGTGTAATATACAACTTTGTGATCTCTGCATCACTACCAAAACAGGGGGGGGGGGGGGGAAATAACTTTAGATACATTAAAAAATACTACGCGACATGCATACTTCACTTCACATTCGCACTTATGTTTGAAGTACACAACTTTTCTAGTCCAGAGCGTCAAGTCTTTAAACAAAAAAATAATTGGTCGAAATCAATTTGTTTCCTTGATTCACAAGGAGTTATTAAAGCAAATGAATAAAAAATACCAGCCTTAAAAAATCAAATTACAACATCTACAGATTATTCACATGCCATTTCTTAAATGCAAGTTATTCTCACATATAATCAAAATGTGTTACAAGTACAAACAAGTAATTTTTGTAACATGTGCATTTATTTTATTTTGACCTAACGCCCTTAAGAACTTTAAAAACCTAAATATCTATAAGGAAAATGTAATCGTTAATTCGTTAACATTACAGATTGTATTGTTGCATAAACTAAGAAAAATTTTTTAGTAGACATGAAATACAGTTTGTGCACATGAAATTTCTGTGAACTTCGCAAAATTAATATTTTCATTTGTCGTCACTAGTTTCGTTTTCTTCATCTTAACCTTTCTGCTCCTTGAACTTTTACATACTCTGGTTAAATAGAAACATGCACATCTTTTCAACGTTGAATTTGAAACATGCATTGATATCTCTTTTAGTATTACAAAGTCCCTGAATAGTATCAGTTAAAAGCTCGTTTCTCTTATCACTAGTAATGGTCTTGATAGCCGAAAATACTCTCCACAGTAGCAGTGGAATGGGGCAGGGAAAGTAAATTTTGATAAAAGTAATCTTAATTTGGGTAACATTGGTGTAATATCAAGGCTATTCTCAGAAAATTATGACATTTCGAGTATACAAAAAAAAGTTTGTAGTTAAATATTTTCGGCTGATATTTTTTTTCTGACAACAGTATGATTTGTAATTCACTAAAAAAAGACAGATAATTGGCTATTACTTCACATGGATAATGATAATAGTAATGTGGTGTGTGAGGAATGATGTGAACGAGAAATATATTAATTAAAGTGAATTACTACGAAAACACCTAATTTATTTTAAGTAACAAATAGTATTTACAAACAATAATAATGTCAGTGTAATAAGTACCTAAGTTACAATTGTTAAGCAATAAAAATATAATTATATATAGATCACATAAGAAAATGTGGTTTTAGAACATTGCAAAAATGCAATCTCTCATTAGCCCAAAAGTGTTAAAGTAGAGGTAGATAAATATGGTATGCACTACAATCGTAAGATTGAGCTCTTTACACAGAATAAACACTGTAAATTAGTTAATTTCAGTGAAATGAAACTGGCTTATCCGACTATGTGATGGTATTGGTCCTGATATTTTCTTTTTGGCATCACTCCTTTTATACAAAAGAATGTCTTTCCTAAGTGGCCACTTGTATTGTCCTGTCTCAGTTGGCTCCATTGCATTCACTAAATTGTCATTGTCGCATAGCTGTGTTACTTCTCCAGGGTACAACTTCCTTTCATATTCAACTAGGATCCAGTCACCAATGGCAATATCCAAAACTGTAACAAAAAAAATCTTTGTTAATGTATTAACACAGTAATTTAACAAAAGAGTAAGGATATAAGCTAGACCCTATAGTATGTGGCTTACCTTTCTTTGTGATTGGTGAGCTGTTTTCTGAAAACAACTCAACAGACAGCTGTTGAAGATCTGGTGGCATTGTGCAATTCCCACCGAATCGTAGTTGACCACGCCCCATTGTGAAGTGGCTGCACAGTTTGGAGGTTTAACAATCAAAGCATCTCAGTTGGTGGAAGTCTAATGCTGGGCTGTCCCTACTGCAAACCAGCTGGTGAACCTTAAGTGTGCCATTGAAAGTTTGAATCGAGCATGTAGACAACATGATGTCAATTTCCTCAATGTCTCGGTTTGAAATAGTAAGAAATTTTACACCATAACAGCGTTCTTTCAAGACCGCCAGTAAGTCTTGCAAGCATGCTACATCGTTACCCTCTGCAACAGCTTTATCAGTAGTTCCCTTTATTGTCCCACCAATGCCATCTGGCGCACCTTTCCCATGACCTGACTAAGTCAAATTCCATGTGAAGTAGGACACTGATAGCAAGAATTCATTGATGTGATGAGAAATGACATGGAAATTTGTTTTGTTTCTGTACTGAGTTACCAGGCCATCACTAAGTATGTGTACGACCTTTAAATCATTTGAACAGTGTGTTGTAGCACACTCAAATTTGGCTTTAAATGTGCCCATATTGCTGCTGAGTCGTGCCTGTTAGAATTGGATAAGGTACAAAAAGAATTTGTTACTAACTGTCGAGAACTATTTTTTGTATACATCACACCTGTATGCAAAGTAATCAGTTGTCTTGCCCCACCAAAATGAACTTATTGAATTTCTTCTCCATATTTACAGGAATAGTTTTCACTGAAATCAACATGAAGAATTGCAGAGTCAGATGAAAATGAGGACGACTTCAGTTTGGACATACTTTTGTACTGATGTGATATTCCCAAGATGAGTCATATAGCTCTGTAAACTTTCATTAAATTCAATAACAAGATCTTTAATACGCAATTACACTCTCTTCTCTCATGGGCTTACGTGTGGTTTTTTCTTGATCATTTTTCTTAAAAAGTACAAGTTTTGTAAATCCACTTCTTTCTTTTGATTTCTATGTCTTCGTCATGTAAATTGTATTAAATACATTTACTTTTATGAGCAGAACATTTGCGGAATAATAACTGTCATTGTATACATCACAGCACTAGGTCTGCAGTAAATTCTTTGGGCTAGTGTATTTAAAAGCACCAAGTTCACGTGACTTCGTCACACATGTATCAAACAGACACGTATTCCCGTCATCAGTATTAGCTGCAACTATCCAGAATGGCTATAAACGACAAAAACTCGCATAGCTGAGTCTGTATGGAACAGTTTCTAAAAAATTATTAGGCAGGACCTGAAGACTGAAATTTAGGATTATTTTTTGCTTCTTTACCTTGCTTTTTTGTCACACTTTTTTTACCTGTTACTTGGACACATTCCTGTATTTTTATCTTTCTTCAAGAAACTTACTACATCCATCTGAATTTATTTTGTAATAAACTTTCCTCTAGGCTTCTTATTACATTCAGAGATATTTCTTACACCATTAGCCTTCAATGTCCTAATTTCAAAAGAGACAACTTTGAGAATGCAGTGATTAGTCGGTTTTTTAATAATTTGCCGTCTTAATACTTTATAATACATATGTTTATCTTTATGACGTTTAGCCTAAGTAAGGAAACTGTCTCAGTTGCTGAGATATTACTTCTCCAAATAGAAGTTTCTTTCATATGAATTGTGCCATCTTTTCTTTCCCAATTAATGCAACCACTTTGCTACGAGGTGTTATCGGGGATGAAATTATTTTTCTTTTACTGTTACCTTGTTTTAACCTGTAAGCACCTTTTTTATATTTTTCTGCTTGAGCTTAGGAAGATTTCAATTCTGCTTCCAATTTCTTTATTTTTTTATACATCCTGCTCCTATTTCTTCTAATTTGTTTACCACCTACTTCTTTTGTACTCGTAAATGCATTGTCATGGACCCCCTCTGTTTCACATGCAGAATGCTCAGTCTCAGCCATACTATTGCTACAACTACCGGGCAATTCTGTACTGAATAACCTGCTTTTTACCATTTGATAATTTTTGCCTGTATTTCTGTGAATTTTTTCTCCGCTGTTTTTTTTTATGTCGGTGCTCTCGTGGATTCATTTCAGCTACTGGTTTAATTTGCCTATTTTCTTTTTTCTTTACATATTTTAGACGTTCCTTTGCCTTCATCTCTTGAAGTTTTCCTGCATCCAATTTCATGGCCTCTCTTCACTTTTTATCATACTCTTTTTTCCGTAATTTAGCATCATGTTTGTTGACTTTCCCCATTCCATCCAGGAATCTGAAAATAAATGGAAGTACACGAGGGAAAGAGCATTAGGAAAAGCAACAAACCAGACCAATATAAACCATATTAAGCATTTTGTGGGAGATATTTTAGTGAACCTAGAAACAAAGGATGCTACTTTGAAAATAAATAATATAGATTGTTGACTACAGGTTTTGCTGAATATATCTATCCTATACATTGAGATCCTGACCTAACATGTGTGGTATACCTATTGATTTTAAATTATTCGAAATATAGTAAGGAATAATAAATACAATTTTAACCTGACCCCTTTTAGTCATTTTTATAATAGTTTCAAAATGTCAAGTCTATTGGATAAATAAATATTTATAATAAATTAAAATTATATAATGTGTTAATGTCCTCAAACTTAATTTTTTAGTTTACCGGGGTACTTCAGTAAATTATTGTTAAAACTACCTACAGAAATTTTATTTTCTCAGACAAGAAAAGTCACTCTCATACATACAATCATTCCCTGACAATGAGGGAATGACTTTTCAAAACATTATTGGTGCTACACACTGCTATAAACTGTCTTTGAGGTTATGAACCACGTGGGTTTAACTACTCCCTATGGGCGAATAACCTGAACATATTTAATATTTTTAACATGAGTGATAAAAAAAGTTATGCTATATGAGGGAATGATGAAACAAAAACACAACTTACCTTTTTTGAATTTGTATGAAAAGATATCTTTGTACAAACAGCCAACTCTTGTAACTTGTACATGAATTCCAAAATGGTTTTCGCTGATGTAGAATTGACCTTTCAATGTAAGGTGCTGCTTCCCACAACCAGTATTGTGACTTAACTGAGCTGTGTGAGGGAATGATACCAACACTTGGGACAGAGATCAAGTTTTTGTGAGGAACTCCTTTTCCTCCAAATATAAATATAAAAATTAGGTTCAGATTCCTCTAAATTTGAGCTTTGGTTTCATACTCTTTAATGTACACATTCTTCATTTTAGGACCATCAATTTTTTTTTTACCTTCAAAAATGTCTTCTGGAACAGCATGAGGGAATGATTTTTACATACATAAAAATTCGTATAAAATTTACTATTGGCAAAATAGCTTTGAATTTATGTACAATCATGTACTTGCAATAGTAATAAAGTAAGAAAAAATTCTATATAATTATAAATTTAAAATTGTGAGAAATATTTTGTTGGGACTGAAATATTGCCTATTCTTAGATAACTACTCTTCATCTGTTTTCATTTTACTTACGGCTGCCCAAAATTAACGAAGACGGTCATCATTGTCCATTTCTGAATGCCGAAACAGACTCCGTTCTCGGCCCGCATCCGTGTTTCACTTACTTTTATTAAATGAGTAAATAAAGGGCAAACATTTGCAATTATTTGAATAGATCGTCCTCTGACTATTACAGGATTTAAAAAATCCAGTATCTTAAGCTTCTGCATATGTTTGAAAGGTAATCTTTGATAAATCCGATGTGCTGCTTCAATAAGGAACTCGAGACATCTGAGTCTAAACTGTTTCAAATCAACAATAATTGATAGCGTTGGATCACCTGCTATTGTTGCAATTACCTTCCCACCATGATACACATTTTCAAGAGCTACATAGAGCAGGATTTCTGTACTGTATTTCCTCCACTGGTATACTCTGTACATATGATGATTTTATGTAACATTCAAGTAGGGTTTTGTGCAGTGTTGTAACTTTATTATATAGCAAATACAGTTTCGGATTTTCGCTTTGCATTTTTCTGTTCAGGTCACCAAAAAGGGGCAAAATAAATTCTAGAAACTGAAGGTACAGTTTACATGTCAAATCTCTAAGCCAAGTCAAAATATGTTGACCGGACACGTTATCTGAGAATATGGCATACTGAAAAAAAAAGTTAATGCATTATACTGCTTTAACGAACATTTAACCACAGGAAGCAGATATATTCATCTTGTCTGAGCTGGATGAAATATTTTGTGAGGCTCGACATTTAAAAACGTTTTGGAATTCTCTTAAAGCAGCTGTTCTTTTGGGACTGCAATGCAAATAATTAAACATCTCACAAGCAACATCTTCGACAAAGCTTGGCTTCTTGAGACAAGATTTTGATGCACATACATGAAAAGAGTGACACACATTTATTCACAAATATACCAGGTACAAAGTATTCAAACGAGACGTAACAGAGTTGTTGACTCCCATCATTTTGCTCCATTAGCAGCGAAACCTGTTAGATGGCAATATTACATTTTAAGTCTACATAACTTTGGCGAAATGTTTTCTGGATCTCTTCAAAAAAAGAGTAGCTGTTGTTGCCTCACTGAATTCAAGGCACAGATATTTCCTATTAACTGAATCAGTCGCCTCATAAATTAATAATGAGAAAGGGCTTGTTGTAAATTTTTCACAAAGATCTTCATAAGAATTTTGACCGATTACATTTATCACAAGGGTGCACTTCGGACACCTACAAGAAATATTCTTTGCAAAAGTGGAATCAGGACACATCCGTGGGATCAATTTAAACAAATGTGAAGCAGTACTTGAGGAAATGTCGTGTTCAGCAATGAATGAAGACATTAACATTTCTGCTCTCTTTACTTTGTCAGTTATATCATAACTGGAACTGAAAAGAGAAGAGATAGAAGTCTGCGACTACTTTGACTTCACAGCAAGTCTGTTTGTTTTTAGTATAATATCTTTCAATTTCAGATTTTCCCATATTTTGCTTCAACAGAACACGCAGAACAATGGTAAAACAGCTGTCCTTTGGATCTCGAAGTCAGCCACCCTTTAAATGCAAGTTCCTTTCCCAAAGAATTGCGATATTTCTGAGTGTACAGCTTACCGAGTTTGTTGAGAAAAAGGGGGGGGGGGGGGAGTTCTGCACTGCTCATTGTTACCTAAGAATATTAAGTTATACATTTTACACCAACAAAATAAAATAATATAGTTGTAAATGTTTACAAAATGGAAATCCTGTAATTTGAAATACCCTTTTCATGAATATTTAAGCAACTCTGTGAAACACATAGTTATTACAACAGCAATAGACATTTGTCTCTTGATTATAATTTCTGCTGTATCTGTATTTAAATGTTTCATGTCGGCAAAACTAGTATGACAGTGATTTGGTATCTGGTTTTTGGTAATTTGTAAACATCGAACTTAAAAAATAATCGATTATGCAAACGAACATTTAATTTACCGTACATAAATTGTTACTTAAAACACAGGGCATGTACATTTCATCACCCTATTGTGAAATGGCTATATTTTTTTGTGACTGCAAATTTGTAACCTGTATTTTTTGTTTGGTAATTGTTGAGAATAGTGGCTTTTCCGAAAATTGGGAAATTAATACCTGCAAATATTATATATGGTTATTGCTAATTACACGTAATACGAATTTTAGCAGCCGGGAGGGGGGGGGGCTTCACATAATTTGCAGTATATTATACAAAGAAATGTGATAGTGAGGAGGGCTATAATGATTGTGGTGTATACTCAGTAAAACACGTAAAATATACATCCATTATACTTATATCGGGTCGCTAAATTGTGTTAAATGTGAGAATACCTTTTGAAACCAATCGTTAAAATATAAAACTTCATCACAGGCTATATCTATGCCGAGCCGCCATGTATAAAACACTGCAATAAAACAGCGTCGAAAATCACGTAATTTTTGTTGAATTTCTCAAAGCTTACCTTGTCTGTATTCACAAGAGGATTGTATTACGTAACCTATTACTAGTACAATAAATGTACAGATAGTATAACATAGAACAAGACGTTCACAGATGGTGTTTATCAACAGTTCATGCGTATCTTCATGTTAGATTACAATACATTCGGTGACCAATGATGCAGAAAGGCAAGGAAAAAATGCGCATTGAAATGTGTCTACGTCACAGTTGTACTATGGGAATATGTAGCACTTCAGTGTATTTGATTGTGGTAAGCACTCGTGATGTACGAGTGCTGTTATGCGTGTCATTCTGTTTGACGTCCATGGGAAATGTTAAAATATAATCTTTGCACGGTAATTTGAGTGTGTGTGTAGTTTCAGCAAATTGAATCCACATTAACATGTCGTACTTAATCACCTACGATGTATGAATGCCGATTGATTGAGTGAGCAACGTAATACATTTGGAGTTTTAACATTGATTTTAAAATAATATACCTTATGTATATTGCTTCTATTTAAATGTAATGTGAGAGGGATTGTTTTTTTTTTTTTTCAAAAACAATGCGTGTGGGGTAATTGTGTATTGAAATTATTCATTTTAATGTAATTATACATTTAGTAGGCATTTTCTTAGCACAGTCTGATGAACAATCACTTTTTGTAGAAATTTGTGAATTTTGGAAAGGTCAACACACGGCAAAATTTCGACGAAAACGTGTATACATTAAATGTCAGCCAATGACGTGTGTGTATATTATATATGTAGGTATATATAACTGTATATGTATAAACATGTCATTACTGTCAGCACCTGTATTTCTCTTAATCTATAGCTACGTACCTATGGACTTAACTTAAATTAAACAAAAGATAATGGAAATACGGCAGTCCACGAAAAATTAGCAGCAGTTTAATAGGCGAAACGGGACAAGTTGAAGCCATCATGTGCCGTTAAAATCAACTTTTATTACTAGAAAAAAATCGTAACGCTGTTTTCTTTTCAAAGTAGGCCTATCATTGCTCGAATAAATACATTCCTAAAATTTTCAAACAAATTTTTAAAAGAATTTAGAAGTGATCGTAGATATTCCTCTTTAGATGGAAATTGTTGTTTTATGGGTGTTAACATTGCTGAGCGTTTTTGTTTGATATCTGTGGTTTCTTTCATGTGCATACCGAGAACATTACTGGGAGCAGTTTATGAACAAAAGCAAAATGCTTTCAATGGACCATATAGTTAGAACTACAAATATTGTTGTGCTATTTAAATTCTGTATGAAGCAATCTGCTTCCAGTTACACGTTTCTATTTACCTTCATGGTACGTCGTATTCCATGGAAGAATACGCTCGCGCGCAGTGATTTTATTGTCTTCGACCTGTGACGTCACGCGGGAGTTGTCGGGCTTTCTTGTCTCTGTGGTCTCGGTTGAACCTCTGATATAGGTCGGTTTATTGTAAAATTTCATTTGGATTTCAGGGAAAAGACCGAAGCAATTCAGAATGAAATATGTGATGGTGTATAGTGTGTTCACGCCAGCCGAAAAAGACAATAACACATCTGAAGAAACTATGGTGTCGCATAATACAAGTGCACCTAATAATGAAACATCATCTTCACAGAGTGAACAATAAACTAGCACAACCCCCTATACTCTTCAGACACATGGGCGCCGAGCTGTCGATATTTCTCACTTTGTTAGCAACCTTCAAGCACTTGACTTTCGTAGTCCAATAGGTTGTGGTTTTCGAGATATGAGCATTGTGCGTGAGAAGAGCTATGGACTGAGGAGCTGCTTTGTTTTTAAATGCAAAATGTGCAATGTAGAACTCTGTAAATACCGAAAAAGACAGTCAAGGAATGGATGTGAACAGGGGCGCAGTGTGCGGGAGAATGTCTACTGGCGGAGGACATGCACAACTTGAAGAGATGATGTCGGCTATGAACATACCAACTATGTCGGCCAAGGCATTTCGCAAATATCACGACGATGTGGGTGGTGGGTGGGAAGTTACTGCCCTGAATGAAATGAAGCTTGCCGCAGAAGGAGAAGCTCGTTTGGCTGTTGTTGCTGGCGATGTTGATAGAAATGGAGTACCAGTCATAACTGTCATCGCAGATGAGAGTTGATCAAAACGTTCGTACAGGACCAACTACAGAGCCCTGTCGGGAGTGGTAAGTACAGAATTTCGCGTGGCAATGAAAGAGTACACGAAGGGCAGTTGAGAAATGTCGCCGGGTGTTAGGAAACTAATCTCCCTGTTTTTTTTTTCTGTGGTTATTACGCGTGCGTGTAAGAGTGTGTTTGGATGGGTGCCTGGCCCCGTTGTTTTGATTCGCGACCTCGGTGGCAAAGGGTGTCTGGTTCGATTCCTGACAGGGACATTTTCTTTAAAGTGGAAAATTTCCTTCCCTGGATAATAAGTGGGTGTTGTATTGTCCTTTTACCGACATACCCCGCAAGGCACTGGCAAACGACAGCAGAATCTCCTTGCCGATAATATGTCCATTCCAAGGTGGCAGCTTGTTATTAATTCGCCTTTCGCGCGCTTTGGAGATAGGATTGGTTGTGTATCCAGTTACCACTGCGTCCGCAATCTTGCTCAACACAGGTAACTTGGTACGTTTTAACCGCGACACAGAAACAATGAATTAAGTATTATGTGACTACCAGAATTTTGCACGTGCATGCTCATACAGTACTGTATTACTATAGCATAGAGCATTGAAGAAAGCAATACTAAAATTACAAAATAACATCAGAACTAGTTTCTACCGCCATCGCAATGTGAGTTGGCAAGCCGGCCAGTGTATTTGAGCTGGTCAATAGTGGCAAAGTTTTTCTCAGCTACCACCTTGGGGTGGCTACTGTTTCGTTGCCCTTGGCCACGTCTTCAATGTTCTTACCTGCCTTCGAGCAGTTAAAAAACCGTTATATACACACACATACATTTGCATATGCGAGCCCGTGCTGTGTGTGGTAAATGTGAAATTTTAGATATACAGTAAAACCCTGTTTTAACATTACTGAAGATGACACTATTATTTCGTGATGCCACAGTTTTTCCATAAACGTCGATGTTTTCTTTCTGCATATAACATTTTATTATTCTCATTTCCTGCATATAGGCATAACATCACAGTTTATCAAAGTGTGACGAAATTTCTAACATTTCACTCTGTTTTGAATGTGAAGTGTGCACTTGAAAAATTATTTTGTGTCGCATGAGTAACTATTTACATGTGGAAACAAGAAAGTCGGTAACAATCACATTTTTGTGGAACACGTATATACAGATAACTAATATTTAACACTCTTGTAGTTTGTCATATTTTTCTAGTTTTTGTTTAGAAAATATTTTGAGCCAATTTAAGCTACACAAGCCAAGCAACTTCTTGTTTGTACTGATAAAGGATTAAATTAAATTACTTTTTGGTTGAGTAACTGCTGTAGATACACTATGCCAATTAATGCTTATAACGTTTTCCTGTATTTAACATCTTATCCCCTTGAGAAATGTTAACAGGGTTCTACTGTAGTAGGCTTAAGCAGTAAGTACGGATGAATTAACGGGCTCATTGCATGAATACACGAAAATAATGGTAGTATACATTGAAATACGCGTGTCATATTGAAGAATACGCAGATATGTGGTTTATTGTGTATTTAGCCGCACTTGCCCATGCTAACTGCTAATTTTTGAAAATTATGTGATATCAGAATTCCTGGGCGTTACAGTGCTGGAAAGATTATAGATTATTGTAATACTTTATCTAGGTGGATAAGGCACGATATGTAATCACACAGACTATTTGGAAAATAAAAACGAAAATGGTAGTATAGAAATTCTACAGAATTTGAGAAACGTACAGGCTACCTTGAACGGCGAAACATTTAGTAAAATTTATATTTTGGAAGAGGTGAGGACGAACTTGTGTTTTCATGTCAGCGGACTTGCTAACCTAAAAGCTGCTGTAGCGCTGATTTAAATAAAAACGTCACACTTTATACTTAGTGCTCGTTTTTCTCGAGACAACGTTTTAATTTAAAGTGTGTAGCCTACTGTGATTCAGAAATGACATATTAAATGTACTTACCATCATACTTTTCCGTAGCGTCTTTTATGTAAAAATAATGTTCAGGTAACTGAATATTGCAAGTAATAACATTCCTTGTCGTGCTGTTGTCCAGAATGTCGTTTAGTGTCGGTAATTACTTGTAATTCTTTATTCTTGAATCTGTGTTTTTAAGAGCATGGCAAAGTGAATACCAAATTTAATGTACGCAAATAATAATTGTAATTTTTTAGAATTAAAATTGTCATATTTTGTAAAATAATTGCTAGCAACATTTTACATTACATGGCAATAACACCTTAAAATGCATCGAAAAGTAATATTTTAATGTGTGTTGCGCTTGATGCAGCTGAATGTTCAAATTTACACTTTTATCCTTAATTTCAGACATAAAAACCAAGTAAATTTCTAGTGTTTCAGATGTTTGATCCGTGAACGATCACGGACGCGACTGTTGGTCGGAAAAAGTATATTTTAAGACAATTTAGCGAATTTTTTTAAAAACTAATTTTAAGCACCATCGTTTTTGTGCAGTCTGTAAGTGATAGTTTTGGAAAATACCTATTTTTTATAGCGCATATGTCCAGAAGATTTGCAAAATCAATTTTACATAATTCTTTAGTGTAACTTGAGATAGTGATTTATCGTGAAAATCTTTCAGGTAAAGATGGTCACCAAAAAATACGTTTTCATTTTAGGCGAATCAAGTAGGTTCAGTGTCGGAGAAGCAACAGCCTCGTTGGACAAGCCAAAAAAGGAAACTATTTCTCGCACGTACGTTAGCCGGCAAGGCAAGAAATGTTGCAGGCTTGTGTATAGAACGGCGAGACCTATCACGATGTCCGATATTTTCGCGATAAATTACCATCTATAGAACTCCGTAACTGTGGTTATATCCCGCCTGTGGTTCATGCAACATTGTCGGAAAGAATTTACTCCGAAGAAAATACGCGTAACTGTCTGGCGTAAAATTTTGTACCCAAGAGGTTTACCATTGGCGAGTCGACAAAATGAAAGTTGAAATGTGCTCATGATTCAATCATTTGGGAGACATCTTGCATAAGTAATTTTTTATAAAATGTATTTGTGTGTCATAACTGCCAGTATGATCGAAATTCAGTAATTTTAGTATATTAGGGGATTTTCGTACCAAACTGATTACAAAGTCATTGTGGCAAACATGGTCAAAAACTAATTTATGAGCACGTAATTATTAATTACAACTGATACAATGAACTCTAGTCTTAGCGCAAGTGTTAACTAAATTTATAAAGCCTTTACAAGAGTTACTTTATTTGGATCTTCCAGCCAAAACCTTTGCGCAAATGGATTTTTTGTTTTGAACACAAACCGAAGTTAACGGTTGTAAACGCTCATTACTTCGACAGTTCCTCACGATATGAGGGTGCAATATCATACATACAAACATTTCCATAAATTTACTACATTATCATAAGCGCAAAGCGATGTTATTAACCTTAATGTTTTCACTGATGGATATACGTGGTTTTATCGGCATAACTTAAGATAATGTATGCAGATATGAATTACATTTTTACTTGCCTAATCAATGTTATTACGTTCTCGCTCGCAAATAATACTTGTTCATGTGGTTTTACAGGCTGCAATAGTAGGATTCAGAACTGAGTCATTTTTTCGGCTTAAAAAACAAGTGCTCTACAACCTGTTGCCGTGCTCCAGCATTAGGGAACACTCCGAAGCCGCACACATGCTTCAAGAACTGGGAGGAAAACGAAACTTCATCAAGTATGGAAGCCGCGCTAATTGTTGAAGGTTTCCGCCAGAGTGTATGGTATAAAATATACTAAACTAATTGCTGATGGTGACAGTAATGTGTACAAAAAAGTTTTGGATGCGCATCCTAAAAAAAATGTTACCGTGAAAAAATGCACAAATCATCATCTGCGTAATTTCTGTAATAAATTTAAGGACATTGCAACTACAAGAAATACAGATTGATGGCATTGTCGTGAGAATGAAACTTGGTGACAATATTCTTCAATCCAGAACAGCTGTTGTCAAAGCTGTAGAACACAGGCTGCAAGAAGAACGGCCACTGCATGAAAAAGTTGAAGAATTACGGAAAGACATCTTGAACAGTACAAGCCATATATTTGGCGATCATTCCCTCTGCTCGGATAGAGGCTACTTTTGTAAGTCGGATGGTAGTGATCGTAATTATGTGCCAGAGATCACTATGTGGTCTGCATGATAATACATCTGGTGTAGTAAGGTAGATGAGCAACCACAGCAGAAGTTTAATACACAAGGTGTGCAACAATCCTGCAGAACACTACAATTCGGCAGCAGCTGAACTTGTTGGTGGAAAGATAATTAATTTTTCCACTAGACGATCTTACACTGGCAGATGCGCAGGAGCAGTTGTAAAACACAATACGGGGAAGCCATTGTATACGTTACATAAAACAATCTACAAAAAAGCCCGGGAAAATGCTGTAAAAGTATGGGAGACAGGCGCAGAACTAAAGCTGTTGCTAGTAAGGCCAAAAGAAAGGCATCAGTGTCGTAAGCCTTTACTCCGCGGGGCGCTTTTAGGTAACTCCTATGGCACCAATGCAGAAAAACCGGATATGGATCCAGAGACTTTCAATAGAAAATGTAGAGAATTTCTCGACTCCTTGCAAATGACAGAAAGTGAGAAACAGAGAGTCGAAAGAGCAACCCTAATGCAAAGAGTAAGTGGGGAGTGGAAAGAGAGAAGACGGAAAATACTTACAGAATCACATTTCGGACGAATATGTAACATGAAGCCATACACGAGTTGTGAATCTACAGTAAAGAGTATATTATACAGCAGAATCGATACCAAAGCAATGAAATACGGAAGAGTTGACGAAAAACTTGCAAAGGAAACTATGGAGTAAGAACTAAAATTAACCATTTTAGATTGTGGACTTTTTATTGGTCCGGAGATTCCTTACTTCGGTGCCACCCCAGACGGGCTTGTAGGAGACGACGGAATTGTAGAAATTAAGTGCCCATCGTCCGCCTCACCTATGACACCCAAAGAGGCAATACAGAAAAAGGAAGTCACGGCATGGAATACTGACAAGTCAGGAAACATCGTAAGCATGAGAAAAAATTACGGTTTTCACCTACAAGTGCAAGGGCAATTATATGTTACTCGCAGAAAATGTTGTCTGTTCGGCCTCTGGACACCACTACGAAAAATAATTGAAAGAATAGAAAGAAACTATGAATTCTGGAACAAAGAAATGATGCCAAAACTGGAAATTTTTTATAAAAACTGCCTACTTCCGGAGTTAATTAATTCAAGGTTCACACGGTCAATGCCTATAAGAAACCCTGCATACATTACTGAAAATCAGAGAAAGAGAAAAGCGATTCAGTAAGTTTCAAGAAGCTACATACGAAGAATTTAATTTATTTCCAAATTGTAAAATGGAGTCACAAATTGTTTTCTTCAAGTATTGGATTAACGTCAAAATATTTTACAGTTATGTGATGTGATAATTATTCATATTATGCATTGCAATCTATGCATATTTATCATTTATATAATATATTAATTATTTAAAAAATGTATATTATATTAACATTCAAAATGAATTTTCTAACGATCATTATATTATTTCAAATTTTAATTGTAATTTGTCTGTTTAATGGCTACAACCACATTTTATATTTAAATTATGCTTTATAAATGAAAGAACGTGCTGTACAAAATTAATCAGTCTTATGTCCCAAATGTTATGCTTAAATCGTTTGTTGTTTCAGTATTGCTGATGTGATAGCTACTTTTTCTTTCAGGAATTAACTGAGTGTTGCAATTCGCTTGTGTATATAAACTAGAAAGAAATTGAGGCGATACCAAATATGCAAAAGTATATATGAACTATGCAAAAGTGATTGATACAAAATAAAAAACTTCGTTGAGAAGGATGGCATTTTTTATTCATTATAATTATTATATGCATAGTTATTTTAGAATGTGAAAATATTTATAAGTGAGATTTTGAATAACTTTTGTGTTACAAAAGTTGGAATTTAAATATTTTGGCATATTAAAACTAAACATGTGTCCAAGCTTTTCCTTCCTAAGTAAAACATGACTACTAAAATTATTGCCATTTGATTTTCTCCAAGGTTCCTCCCTCCCTCTCCCAAGTACTTTATGAAAATGTAAAACTAATGCGCGCTATCATAAGTGTCGAAATGACCATAACCGTGTTTCTAGATTTATTTATACAAGTACCAATTCAGCTCAAAAATAGAAACACAATAAGTATTAAAAAAAATAATAATTACAAATTTATTTTCTTTATATATTACATAATCTTTTGAAGACTTTTCATATCGAATATTGACTGTTTGAAAACCATATACAAGGAAACACTCCATTTGGCGCACGTTCACTATTCCTGCTAAGTAATTTGTAACTGAGATTCGAATAACAAAACTACGTCACTCGAAGCGGGATCCAGGCAAGTTATTCATACATGCTCAGCTACACTGGGACAGCCAGGATGTTGACCAAGAGAGACGAGTTTTTGTTTAAAGCGATAAGACTGCAGCTACCCTCCCACCCGCTGGTTTGACACGCTCATTCTCGATGAACCCGCTGGCTTGACACGCTCATCCTCGATGAAGTGCGTGCAAAATGGGCATAGCAACAACCACGTACCCCCCCCCCCCCCCATCAGCAGGCGAGAAAATCGCGTATTTCCGGCCAAGTCCCACCGACTCTGTGGTACATGTATGACCTCTAGTGGCTTATCTGCGCAAGCAAATTGCATTGAACGTAAATGGGAGTGAGTGAATAAAGTTATTTGAGCCGCTCTTAACATCAAGGTCTTGAGAGTCGATGAAGGTGAAGCGAGTGGAGTATGGAGCAGCACAGGAATGGAAATGTAGGGGGAAGTGGGAGACCGCCGAGAAAACCATGCCGACCATCATCATCGTCCGGCACAACTCCCAGTTGCGAATATCTGAGGGTGACTCCGCCGAGAATCGAACCTGGTTCGGCTAGTTGCGAAGCGAGTACATAAATAGGACTCGTGTGGCTATGGAGATACTGTGTGGTGACCTTTGTTCATGGTAATGGAAATGAGAATTGGAAATGAGTGCGGTTTTATAAAAATTAAAGTTTTTGTATATACTTTATTTGTACCAAATGAAAACTGTAACAACAATTCTTAGTATCCCCGGCTGGACCACTCCCGGATTTTCATACGTGGGAATTGTACCGGACGATTCCGCTGGTCGGTGGGTTTTCTCGGGGATCTTAAGTTTCCCCCGCCCTTGCATTCTGGCACTGCTCCATTATCGCCTCATTTCACCTTCATAGGCTCTCAAGACCTCGTTGTCAAAGGCCGTTCAATTCTGTCAACTCAACACAATTTTTAGGGGTTTGAACTCATTATGAATTTGTTAAATGTTATATTTGAGAAATTGTTTTCTTTGATATTACTATATCAATTACTTAATATAATTGATATGAAAGCAAAAAAAAAAAAATTGAAAATGTTTTATAGTTTAATTGATGGAATTGAATTCATTTGGGAGTTTCAGAATTTCTATTCGCCAAGAAAATAGTTTAAGGTGGAGCACTAGTTACAGTTTTTATGGCTGATCTCGATGACATTTCGTAGACTTCTTTATTAAGCTAGTGTTTATGTATAGCTGATTTTGTTAATTAAAAAAAATAGTGGAGATATTTAATAATCAATTTCATTAATCTGTCGCTTCATAATACTAGTCCTGTTGAAAATACATGTACGAGGTTTTGATCATGTGAATATACAACCTTCTGCTTTGGTCTGATGAAATGTGGTTTACATAAGTAACGTATTTATGTTATTAAATAATATTTATTTGCACCTCTGCATAAGGTCAATGTGCAGACTTCGGAGAAATTGTCCACTATAGACTATACAATACTCAGATACAGATAAAAATAGGACACCTTTACAACATCCGAGAAAGCCAAACTAGTGTCCATAAAAACATCAAATTTTTGCTGGCGACGAGTGTACGCTCGTAGGAAATTACTTCCTACTCAGTACATACACAGTGTACCAAGGTAATAACTACGGCATTCTACAGAAGAAACAATAACCAACATATTTATTGCTGCCATACATCAGTGCCATGTCCGAAAATGTCAAATTAATGGCCATTAGAAGCATAAAATTGATCGTTTTGAAGACAAATCTGTTCAGATTTGAGGACATTCTTCCATCAATGAAGTGCTGCTGCAGAGATCGCAGCGGCGAGTCTGGGAACTTCTCCAGGCTAGTGGTGAGCAGAGTGGGAGGAGGGCGGAAGGACGTGGAAAGCACCCAGGAGGCGAGGCTGGCTCGTTATCTCTTCTCGCGATCGGATTCCTGTTTGGGAGTGAACGTTTCTCAGAATGCTTGTGGTTTCTGCGGTTGGCTGGTAGGCAAGGCAGACTGACACAGTGTTTCACTAGACTTGGATCTTTTGCACGAGCTTGCAGAACGATAATGTACTGCAGTAATTTTTTTAATGAAAATGTACATTGCCCATTTCATTTGGAAGAGCTTAGGTATTTGTATTTGATGTTCAAAATACACGCACACAAATCCGTGCATATTGTCCTATTAGCAGTTTGTTGTAGGTGGTATCGTACTGGCAACGAGTGAGGTGCAGTAGTGAAGAATCAACCAGACTCACTTTCGCGAGTATTCTGGTTGGTTTCCGGCCAGACCATTCTGAGGCTTCCCATTATCATTCCTAGCGAATGCTGGGCTGGTTTATATGGCATTTATTTTTCGCTCCAGATATAAGCAGTCCCCTGTCGCTACTTCTCTAAGCAACTTGCTCCGTTTCTGACGACCCTGCTGTCAACGCGACGTAAAGCTCTATGTACCTATCTACTGTAACAAACGTGCAATAAATCAATTGCAACATGTAATACATAAATAATACCAGAATTATGTAGTGGGATGCACAGCTCGCTAGTCATGGCGTTAATGTATAACAAATTCATTTGTGTGATAGAGTTCTAGAAAGGAAAGGACTGAACAAACGTTTGTGTGAAAGGAACATACACTCACGATTACTTTAAATTTATTCATTGGGCCTCTTCATTCCACTCATTTGGTTATCCATTTTACTGCCATTTTTTTCCAATGTTCTTTTAATATAGTTTCTATATGGTTTATTTTACTGTTAAAATAAATATTTTTGATTTTAAGGCTAACTTTAATTAATTCTTTAAGCTTGCCTTTATAACAAGTCCTCTCTTTCGCTACCAATTTACATCCAACCAAGAGAGCATTCATTGCCTCCCATAGAATCGAGTATAGTGGCGGCTCCTCGGCTCCTGAGGTAGAGGTACCGTACTAGCAGAGGTAAAACTGCGATTGTTATACGTAACCGAAAAGTAAATGATCAGATATCGCCTTTATAAAAAATATGGTTACTTATATATATAAAGTGTGTGTGTGTGTGAGATCGCTAAACCTTCTCCTTTGGTATGAAGTAAGATTTATTTACTTAAAAAAACACCCTCAAAGACTGTGGATTTGCTATAAATAATGTAGTATTACCTTTAACAAAAACATATGAAAATACATTATATTAACAGGAAACCTATCTGTAACCCTCTCTTTGAATTAAACCTAGGGCCTATATTATGTATCATCTGGGAATAGTATGTCTCTTGTTTGTTTGGATTAGTCACTTAAGGTAGAGTAATTAATTAATTGCTTTTGTTTTTTTTATCTGATTAACTAAGGTATTAAAAATCATATTGCCGTGAATATGTTACTAGGATGTTTTAGTATTGTTCATTTTTTAATTTTCCAGCAAAACTGACATATGGTATTCTTTGGTTTAATTTTTCTTAAGAAGAAATGTTTGTTTACTTGTAAAAAGGAACGACACTACTCATAGAAAAATGGAAAACTTTTGTCAGTCATATGTTTTTGTTTGACTGTTAGGAATGTTGGATTAAGTTAAGAACGATTTTGGGCTATAGAAGCCTCAGAAGTGAGATGTCAAATTTCCCTGGTGAGCCCAAATGTACTCATTTGACAACTAAATTTTCCTAACACAAGAGAGGAATATTAAATTATTGGAATATTCAAGACTCGAGAATATGCAGCTTCACATCTCGGCAAACGACCCACTGACGATTCCTGATGACAGCAGTCTAATAGTGTTCCAGCCACTGCCGTAGTTTCGAGACCCTCATCCTCTTACCTGTCCTGTTGGAGATCGTTCTGACTAGCGGAATTCATTTTCACCTTGCACACAATGATTTGGGGTCAATTGCAGCTACTGTAGGTACCCATATGTTCAGCGAGTAAGTCCAAAGTTTTCTTTCATAGGTATAATATTTTTAATAGTAATAATTGCACCTTGAATTAGATAAAGTATGTTTTTTACGAGTAGTAAAATGGTGTAGTTTCTTTAGTTTGTTGATGTCGCAAATGATGATGTTAAATGGTCAAACTTTGCATCCCTTCTTTAGCTTGATAACATAATTGACCATAAAAGCGATCTACCCTTCAGTAGTTTCTTTATGTAATTTATCAAATTAATGATCATAGATTTGTGCAAGATATGTGTTGTTGAAATAATTTTATCATATTGGCTCTTATTGGTGTTTGTTGGTCCTAAGTTTGTTTAATTAATTGATAAGGTGGTTGTCATTATTGCTTGTGTTATTGTCCGCACTTAACTACCTGCTAAGTACTGAGGGAGGTAGTTGCAAGGTTTTTGTGTAATATTTGTTTTCAGCTGATTGCTAGGATTTGACTGAATAAGTGTTCTTTTTCACATTACCTCTAATTAGTATAAACTAATTTGTTCTCGTGCTCATAACTTATTCCAAGAGCTTAGCCGAGGTAGTAAATCGACAAAATAGTTGTTTTTAGCGCCCACGGTATCAAATAAAGTGGCGACCCAAACTAGGGACACTGAGCAGTTTCAATTATATTACAGAAAACCAAACATCCCCATAAAATGTTTTTTTCTTTTATATACATAAAGAGTTGTATAGATTTTTATATTACATTACTTTCACGCTACTCGTTTATTAACAGCACTATTGTGGAAATCAGTCTCAATTGTAATAAATTCTATGATTTGTAGATGATTGCGAAGAAATTGTTAGTAACTTACTTCAACATCGACAGCGTACAATGGTGGGAGATTTTATAGTGTCGTAAATGTGGCAAGTAGATATACTTAAGTTCTCCAAATGATCACTGTTAATTACAATTGATTTATAATTAATTAGAATTGAGATCCTCTACTAAAGTCATAAAAATAAACGAGATATTACAAACTGTACTGTTCAAATGCTACCAAGTCAATTCTGGTCATGCGTACCTATATTTAATTACATTCATAACATCGGTTGGAAAGTTTCTTAAATTATAAACAAATATTAATTCGATAGACAATAGTGTGTGGATAAAAAATGAAACTAAATATTTAATAATATTTGTTTATATGCTGCCTTCACTATTAAGGGATATTCTGGAGAATCGAATAGTTGTGCTAGTGTATCAAAGCCCCCTAAATTATGTCTTAGAGTACTTAACGTAACTGTTGATTTAGAACTGGAAAAAAATACCAGGAATACCTTATTATTCGTCAGAAATTGCATGCTAAATAACTAACTACATTTTCATTTAGTTGAAAAGTTCATTAAAATTAATATGGCAGCTATACTTAATCCCTTTTCTTAATCAACAAACGGAATGACATTTTCAGTTTGTCAGCAGATTAAACTACCTATTTTCACGTTGTTTAAAACTAAACATTTTTTAAGACGAGTTAAAATGGTGCTGGGAATACATTGTAACATTGCAATTCTTAAGGTTTACATTTATTTTAGGGGTTGCGTTTAACATTAGTCATATATATTTTAATTAGAGTACTTGCTTATGTGGTCACTCTTTTATATCATTTCCAAATTACGTTTATAATATCGTGTTAATTTAATTGTTTATTAAAATAGAGATCATGTGTAAGTATTTTCTTTGTTTCTAGACGCTATTCAGGATTAATATTTTGGTTGTTATTTTTCATTTATTTCCTAGAGGATGGTCAGCATTAAACGTTTATTAAACCAAAGTACTAAATAAAACTCTCCTGGTTGTCTCTGGTCTCGCCATTGCCAGTTGTGGGAGATATGTTTCATGGTCAGACGACAGCCAATCGGAGGATAGGAGACAACATAAGTAAGGCAGAAGTAAAAATAACTAATTTTTTTGACAGAATTTCTCTCACCACGGCTAAAGATGGATGTATGTACATTAGAAGAAGTTTTAATTATATAATGAGTAATATGTGCATATTAATGCAATAATTGCGGCAAGGTGTTTTTTGAAGATTAATTGTTGATAATTGAAAAGAAATATTTTTTTAAATTATATTTGAGAAGATTGATTAATAATTTGTTGAACGTGCCGAAGAAGACGAGTTTAGTAAAAATAATTTGAATTTAAGAATTGCGACATTGTGATTTTAAATGAAATTTGATAAATGGCGCCCAACGTGATAATTGTACATTTGTGATTTGTATGAAACTAGCGACCCTGCCCGGCTTTGCCCGGGTACACTTCTGTGGCCCCCCTTGGGATCGCTCTATCCACTGAGCCCCTGTGGTCCCACTTTTTATATTCATAGAGAAAAGATTACAACAATCGGCCCGGCAGTTTTGGTAGATCATGTTTAGAAAGCAGCAAAATGGCTAATTTTATTCACACATTTTGAAATGTCTCGGCTCCTATAAGTGCTACGACAATTTTTTATACACAAAAACCTTCCCCGATAAATGCAGATCATAACAGTAAAAACCGCATCCAAATCCGTTTTGTGGTTCTCGAGATTAGCAAGCTCGCTAATGGAATTTTGATGCTGAGTGGCGGAGAACAGGTATACGTTTTCCCGCACTTCCAAACCACCCCACCACCCCCCCTGCATCGTCTAGCTTGTCATCGACCTGGCACCATGCTTAGATGCTACTGCTATCTAACGGAAGATAGCTAAACTACTTGCAGGTAAATCCAGACATCAGTCTCTCATCAACAATATCCTAACTAGCACTCTACCTTAATAAAGATTTCCTCGAATGTATGTAAGATTTAATTTATTTAAATTATCACTTATGGGACTTTTAAATTGATAGTAAAAGTTTGAAATTAGATCATAATGTTGATCTCGCTAATTTTTAAAACATATATGATTTAAAATGTTCTTCTTTACAGTGTGTGGTATATGGGAAATAATTATTTATAAGTTATTAATTCTAATTTAATTTTAAATTTAATATTTTTTTCTTTATTGTATAAAATTTATATTTTATTTTTAAAATATGTAAGGTTATTTACAATTTTATCCTCTAGTTATGTTTCAAACATTTATATTTTAATAATGTTCACCAGTTCTATTAAAAAAATACACTTTTTGTAAAATTATGAGTTAAAATAATTTCCATACAATTTTATACTATATTATAGTTGTCTCACATTCATTTATTAAAACTTATAGAATTTGGTTCATATTGAAAATTTAAAGTTCATTCACAATTCCGATACATTTTTCTTAACGCAATAATATAATTATTAAAATAACAGAAGCAGCTTTAAAAGTCTGGGGAAAAAATATAATTATTAAAAATTTAATTACATATAATTTGAAATTAATAATATTTGTTCATGCTCATGTTCTCGCAAAATAAATACACAAATTTATATTCATATAAATAGAAATGTGCCATTTTATACGAAAGATAATTAAATACCTTATGATAACATTTGTTTCATATCTGTTTTGGTCCACAAAATCGCCCATTCTTTATATTTTAAACACACACACACACATATATATAATATATATCATATATATAAATGTAATTCTAGCATGTATCCAATACACAATAATAAATCAGATGAAATTGATGTTGAAAATATAAAAATTAAATATCCAGTACCATTAACAAATAATTTTCAGGTTATGGGCTTACAGACACAGATGAAACAATATGTTCACCATATCTCTTTTCCAACAAAAATATAAATACTTTTCTTAATATCGATGTTATTTTTATGTATTTTATGATAATTATGTTTGGACAAAAACATTTAAGTAATACAATAAATTATTAATTAACAATATCTAATTTTTTTGTTAGCATGTTTGCCAGAAAGCATCAACAGTTTTTATATTTATCACAATCTTTTAGGAGAAATATTTATGTAGATAATTTTATACATATTATCGAGTATTCAAATTTAAATCTTATTCATTCATTTATAAATATATTTCTGAACATTAATCAAGTGAAAAAATATTTATGCATAATTTATTTTAGAATTAAAAATTGAATTATGTCCTCTTTCTCGAAACAAAAGAATATATAATTAATAGTTTTTTATTTAATTTTCTAGTATAGGAGTAAACAATTTGTTTGTGCTTTCATTCAGATTATATATATATATATATATATATATATATATATATCAACATTAGTTGAAATAAAATTGTAATTGCCCAGCTATAAAATGTTATAAAATAATTTGTTTTTAATTTCATATTAAATGTTGACTTAAAAAAACTGGAAATGATTCATGATCTGAGAATTAATTCTCTTATATTAAATTTAAAAAGTGTTATATTTTTTAGATAAAGAACATTTTCCTGGTTTTAAAGGAAACAACGTTTATGATATTTTAGAATACGAGAATTCAAGAAGAGCTTTAATAATAAACATTCGAGAAAAATGTATTTAACATTAATACAAATTTACAGTCGAACCACCAGTTACACTTGCGTCCGGATACAAAGTTTGTAAATTAATAAGGTTTATATCAAATAATTATGAAATCAAAAATGTCTTTTGCTGAAGATTTTCAAAATTAGTTCTAGTAACAAGCTTTACTAACAATACGAACAACTTTTAAAAATAAACCTACACATAAATTTAGAAATAAGAGAAAACATTTGACAGAAGAGTGGAAAAAATTAAATATCATCTTGAAAAGCAAGATAAACAAATAGATAGGTTTATTTGAAACAACTACAATAGCCACTGATATAAATAATAAGAAAATTATTAAATTAATAGCATGAATGCAAATATAGTTCCACAAAACATAATTTAAATTTTAAACAAAATGTAATATTTGTAAAATAGGCCTATTTGATTATTATTGCAATATAATAACATAAATATAAATGATTGAATTAAATTGAATACTAATAAATATAACCATCAAAACTGTGATGGATTCGTAAAGTTTTGAATATGATGCAAATTATGTAAATGTGTACATATGTAAATGATTTAAAATCAGTATTTAAAATTTTATGGATATTTAATTTTTATATAGAATTAATAACCTTTATGAAATAAATTATTGTATAAACAATTAATATAAAAATTAAAAAAAAAATTATATTGTAGATTTAAAAATATATATTTAAAAAAATATCTCTTGAAAAATGTAAAATTAAAACAAAATGGAAGTAAAATAAATACATTATAAAAACTTAAACTCCACCGAAGAGATGGAGTTAGGCAGGACACTTGTCAGGTATTATATATTAATAAAATAATATAAATTTTTTTATATTTTTTATATTTATTTTAAAGTATTGTGGCTAATATTGAGATTTAATTCATACTTACATTTATGAAAACTTTTTACTAAACAGTTTTCTTGGTCAGTTAAAATTATAAAACTGTCAAATGAATCCAATTTCATTAATTTAAATTAAAAATATTTTCCAAATTTTTTATTTTATATAATTTTTATTAATTGGTGTAGTAATATCAAAGACAACAAAATTTTCTGAAACAAATCAGTTAATACATTTGAATTCGCAATCAACACTATACCAATCCAAAATTTGAACTATAATTGCCTTTTACATATCAAAATTATAAATATCAATTTAATTTTTATAAAACTATTTCATTTGTATTAGTAAAAGAATGATAGGGATTACAACTTACCAATTCAACATGAATTGCATCTCCTTTATTTTTTAATATTTTTTTCAAATATACTTACATCATCAGGGTGATTAATTCATTATTTTAATTCATGGAAATTTCCTTTTATTTCGCCACCGTCATATATTTTTTCATGTAAGTTACTATGTCATACTTGAAAACTTTATCAGTTGTAAATAATTATGTTGACCAATAAGCTTTATGACCTTTTCCATCTTTTTTTCATTTTTCTTATTCTAACTATATCAACTACTTTATGTTTAGGTCCAGGACACGCATTATAAAAATTACATCACACGAATTAACTCTTAATAAAATCAAATTACACAAATCACTGATAGGCATGTGTCTCATTTTCTTCTTCTTTCGCGTCATTATCACTACACTTTTTCTCTCCTTTTTCCTAAGAAATTTTCTCACAGTATATTTTACTCTTTTTCTACTCTTTACAACTGTCCTGACTCTACATCCCTTTTTTCTCTGTCTTTTCATCATCACTTTCCGAACCACGTGTTTCCTTCTTTTCTTTACCCTCGCTGAATTTTTCCTTAACAATTCATGAACAGTAGAAGTCTGACACTTTGCTAAGATATTTGGTTGAACATTTTCCGCATTCGTTTTGTATAAGACATAACCATGTCTCTCCATTATGAGGTAACCCCCCCCCCCCCCCCCATTCTAGTAACAACGTTGTAACTATTGTGGCGTGCTCTAAGCAATGTAGCTAGAAATGTAAAGATTCGGTGCTAATCTAGTTGGTGCAACACAAAAACTTACCTAGCCGCAGCCATAATTCATCACGAGCCAGCTATTTCGCCTCTGAAACCCAAGGTATCCCTAACTGAATTACATCTCTTACTGGTGAATTTAATTAACAAAATAATATGTAAACTCTTCTCAGAATCATCAATCTGATGCAGCGATTGATTTTCACTTAAAGGAACTGGATAACCTACATTTATTTCTACATTTTCACAAACTTTACCCTCGGGTAATTTTGGTACATCAGGTTCCTGAATTGTTTCCCTCTCATTCTGGTCGACCACAGTTATGTCATTTAAATTTACTTGTTTAAAGTATGGTTCGAAATTAGGTTCACCAACCTCGTTATTTGCAGTCACGCCCAGTGATAACATACTTTTCATTTTTACACTCAGTATTAAACTCTCTGTTTGCCTTTTTATACTCGGTAAAAAATAACTTTATTTACATTGTTACTGTCAGTAATTTCAACCGAGCTCTCTAAAATTGCGGGAAAAAATTGGATTATTATTATGATTATCTTGGGTAGCTATTGTAATTGCATTTTCGCAAATTATATATTTTTTGACTCCAACCTTACTTTGCTAGAATATTGTGTAATTTTGTATAGATTCTGTCAAACTGTTCCTCTTGTCGCCTGTCTGCTTTTATACATTCTTGCTTAAAATCCCGTGTAATGCTTTCTACTCTGGTTAAATCTTTGTCCATTGCTTATAGTTTCCTGTGGGAGTTCCTGGATAACACTTCTTTGCATCAATACCAATATATCATAAAACGTATCTTGTTTAGACATTACAGGAATGTTACTACTAACTGATTCCTCCTCTAATTGATAATATACTGCTTCTACATTCTGATTTTCGGTCCAATTTACTTCTGTCGTAGTAATGAGCCATCTCATCCCCTGACTCATTCACAATTACACGTGAATTAATTAACGCGTGTCAGATTGGCTTCAGCCTCCAAGATTAATTACAGACATTATATAGGAACTTAAACATCGCTTTAAAATAGGTACACACAACCTGTACACAAAACATTTGATGAATAACTTACTTTTCCGAAGCTTTCCTTGGCGGTTCTCTCGGTGTGGAAGTTGTTTACCTTGGTGTGTGGCTGCTAATTGACTGGAACTGCTATACCGTTCGCTGCTAATTGACTGGAACTGCTATACCGTTCGCTGCTAATTGACTGGAACTGCTATACCGTTCGCTGCTAATTGACTGGAACTGCTATACCGTTCGCTGCTAATTGACTGGAACTGCTATACCGTTCGCTGCTAATTGACTGGAACTGCTATACCGTTCTCTGCAGTTTGGACTGGAACTGCCGTGAATGTTAGTTCTCCTGTTGCTAATGTAACTGATCTCATTAATGTCGTGGAAAATCATCCCGTCACGCCAGGCAACAGATTGGCATCTCTGCATGTAAATAAATCTTCGCCGCGCTATGGCAATCGTACGTGATGACGTACTTATCACCGGGCATATAAGCAATTCTTGCCCAGGCTCTGGCGACAGATATAATGTTACGAGCTTGTAAACAAATTCTCAACCCACGGGTGGGCCCATGTTACGGGATGTGCCCGGTGAGGCACAACTCGAACATTAGCTCGCCCAACGCAGTCGGATCTGAAAATTGATGCTCAAGAATATAAAGGCTCCAAAATAAAATGAGTAGACGAGCCGGAAATATAGTTCAACTGAGTTTTAATATACCACGCGCGTCAGTTACAAGAGCGGCAAAAAAAAAAAAAAATTGCAACACACAATCAGCAACGAGATTAGAATCTCAGTATCGATTATTGTACAGTCGAATACATTCGCATCGCGAAAATATTTACGAAGGTGGGAGAGAGAGAAATAATTGTCTCCCGGTGCCTGAATAACCCCTCACACAGGCGGAAATAACGTAGTAGTTCTCAGAAATACGACGGAAAAGAAAGAAATGTCGCGGGCGTTGCCGTTACGAGTTACAGTAGCGACTTGCGAGTTCTCTACTCTTCAAGCGTCCATCTTTCGCTCCATTGTGTTACTGTATTGTTCTTGTACTGGACTGCGACTGGAGCACAACAGAGGCCATGCCTACCATACGTATCTTCTGAAAGCTTTATTGCACCACCGAGAACTACCCAATCGGGGTGTCGCGTGGTATGGTCATATTTGGAAATACATACGCACTGTTAGGACTGTGGAACCCTCGCAACCCGGGCGTTTATCTCATCACATGGCCAGAGCGTGACCCTTGTCATCATACATACCTATATTGCACGATATTATAACTGCCAACTACTGTCCTTAGCTGACTAGTAAAAGAAAAATGTTTCAATCCCCTCACAATGACCACTACTACTGCCAAATGACTCGAAATGAAATTATAAAATCTAAAAATCGAAAATGTATAAAATAAATACAAACTGCTACTACCCCAAAGTTTAAAAAAATTGAATAACTATATTAACCACCAAAAGTATAAAAAAATAAATATTTCTCCAACATATTGGTTATTATTACTTGCATAATTACAACTTGTTATCCTGAAAGTATCTTTTACAAGAATCAAATATATCAATACAAATCCTCTTATCCGCCATTTTGTAAGATAGCACCACATTATAAATAAAGTTTTAATATTAATAGTAGAGTAGTCCCTGTAAGCGGACATGTTTTAAGTGGGTCTGACAATTATTTTAAGAATGGCGGTCTTATTATTTTTTTTACTTTAATCTGCTATATATATGAAATAACGAAACCAGTTTAAATGTAACTTCATATGCTGGTAGTGTCTGTTACAAAAATCTAAGTGTCAATACAGGGCCTCTTTTGTCCGCCATTTTGTAATATTGTGCCTTATGAATACATAAAGTATAGTTTTATCTCGGGGAAACAATCAACTGACTCCAACCTAAGCTGGCACACATGTAGTACTACAGTAGGCCATGTAAGTCTCTATTGAAAAGGGCCAGATACTCATTTTCCGGATAGTGGCCATACAAACATGTTGGCATAGTATGCTATAGCAGCTGTGTAACCAATTTCAACTTAACTTTGTATGCTATCAGTATCCATGAATGCACGAAATAAGCTAATATATATAATTTCATTTGTCACTATTTCGAAAGATAGCACCACATTGAAAATTAGAATTTGTGTTTTATCTCAGGAAACAATTAACTGAAACCCACCAAGAAAGGCGACAAGTTATAATTTTGTAGTCTATCTAGCTTTATATGACTTAAAGTAGTTGGTTTGTAAGAGAACTGAACCACTTTTTAAATAATAATTATACATTCTTCATCGACTTACTCAATTTTCATCACAATTACTCATTTTTTCTACAGAATAACAAAATTCAAAGAAATTCGTGCGAATGTTCTTCCCATTTTAACATAAATAGTTAAAAAAAGTTTATCAGTAAGGGAAAGTAGCACAAACTGGTACAAGATTAATGATTTGCGCTAAATTACTAAAATTCTACTAAAAAAAATAGCGCAGCAAAATTTAAATTTGATAAATTGAGTGATTTGATGAAAAAATGAGTAATTTTTATGAGAAAATGGGTAATTGAAATAAAGATTTGAGTAATTTCAATAAAAACATTCATAAATGTTTCAAAAATAAGAGCCAGCTCCTATTAATTAAGCAATTAATCTATAAAATATATTTTCTTTAAAATATATTTATATAATAAATCATGACCACAAAAGAAAGCAATGTTACAATTGATAAAAACACTACGAGCAGTGTAGAAAATGTAAAGAACTAAAGATTTAAAATTGTATCTTGAATATGAAAAATCAAGATAATCTCTCTTATCAATGCAGAATTGGTGAAAATGAACACGAGACAGTGGTGAAAGAGAAAATGTATAACTACTAATTGAAAAATTAAATATAATTATATAAAATTATAAACTTTGATGAATGTACATACAACTGGTACAAATATAAATTCATATAAATATATTTATAGTGAATTGACTGTAACGCAGTGACATACAGTAAATATTATTTATGAAAATATTTATTTAAATATTTGTGAAAATATTTGTAAAAATATATATAAAATTTTTCTGAAAATATTTCTTAACCAAAGAAAATTCAATATCATGCAAAGATTGTCAACTTTTCATTCCCTTTAAACTTATTTTAACAAATGTATTAATATTTTTCACTCCTAATATTTAAGTCTTTATTTTCAATAATTTTAGCATATCTATCACGTAAAATAATTTCAAAAGTGTCATCTAAAACACCAGTAATTTTTCCCCATAAATTAGCATTAATAATTTGAAAATTACATGTTTTATACATTTATTTAATTGTAACTCATGTATCTTTATAAACTAAATTCAGTTATTTAACTTGTTGAGAGTTGGATCCTTTTATATATATTTTATTTATTAATATGAAAAATTTATTTATGTAAATGGGAAGTTTTATGATTAAAAAGTGTCGTGAAGAAAAGGATATAAATTATTTTCATTCACATAAAAATTCAAAATATAAGCATATTAATAAATATAAAACATGTTTCAAACAACAATTACGTGAGAAATTTTAGAGAAAGTGATTTGTAATGAATGTGAAAAAAAATGTTAACTTGAAAAACATAAACAAAAACTTATCTATAAGAATATCGAATATACAACAAAAACATGAAAACATTGACAAGAAACTAAATATATTAATTTATTTTCAGCACATCCCTATACAGGAGATAAACATTATATTTGTAGAATATGTATGAATCAGCATATGAGAAATACATATAAGAAAAAGCAAAACAAATAAAATATTAATCAAATTGAATTATATAAAAGAAGTGAAGTACTTGAGCATAAGTTAAATTTTAAAGATATTTCAGAGGTCGTGAAACACAACCTTCAAAATATTGATGATTTAAGAAGTATTGATAATTATTTTTAACAACAAATTATTTTGTTACAAAATCAAAAATTAATTTTCTTATTAAAATTAATTTTGTATAGATATAAATATTAAAATACTAACACCAGAACTGAGAGAAATGAATGTGAATGAATTGATAAAAATTACTAAATCTCTAAATATTAAAAATATACAAAAGTTTTAGCATGATTTAATAAAAGATATAATTATTTATTGATTCATTCATGTATTTATTTAAAGAACTTAATGTGCCACCCTACAGTATAAACCTTCTAGAAGGTGACACATAACATACAACATATAAAATGAATCAAGAACGAATAACAAGGACGAAAAACAGACACATGTGCAAGAAGACACAGGACAAACACTACAATACAAATAAAACATAACGAATAGAAATAATAAATGGAAAAACCAATAAACTCTCAAGTTATAAGATTCAAAGTAATAGAGATACAATAGTGATGCTCTTAAGAAATATGTTTAAAAAGTTCAACAAATGTAATTTTATTTTCTAAGAAAGGATCAGTCAAAATAGTATATATTGTAATGAGCTACAACATCTGTTCACTTAATCCTTTTTTAAATGATTGAACTGAAAACGTATGTAGGGATCTATCTGTATAGACAGGGATATTAAGTTTCTTTGCGTTATTACTGCACCATTTATCAATTGTTATGTCCTCTTGTAAACCAACACAGTCAACGCCATCCTTAACAATTCTATAAATCATTAAATCGTCGGCGTAAAGAAGTGCACTAGAGTGACTTATCACGCCGACAATATCATTTATAAAAATATTAGAGTAGCGGTGCCAGTGGTTCCCTGTGGAACACCGAATATAACAGATTGAGAGGTGGAAGTTGAAGTATCAATTTTGACTACAACATTTTTGTCTGAAAGATAATTAGAAAACCAATTCACATATAAAGCGATTAACCCAAACGTTTGTAATTTTTGCAAAAATGAGGGGATGTTGACATGTATCAAAGGCTTTTTGTAAATCGAAATATAGTGCATCTATGTGATTTCTAGTTATGACCTCGGTGTATAAATTATCTACAAAATTGTACTAGTTAGAAGAGGTAGTTTTGCCTGTTTGGAAACCATGCTGAAATTCAGCTATGAATTTTTTAGTACAAAAATGTAGGTGTTTGGGAAATTTTTTTTAAACCTTAGAGAAACTACTTAATAAAGATACAAGTCTATCATTATTAGTATCGTTCTTATTACATTTTCTATATATGGGTATAGCAACAGCTCGTTTCCAAAGATTCGGATAAATTCCACTTGATAAGCTCAAGTTAAAAATGTGGGTTAAAATGGAGGTAAATATATCTGCACAACCTTTTATTATAAAGCTTGGTATGTTATCACAACCAGTGGATTTGCTGCTTGTAAGTTTCTTGGCAAGCCAAAGTACCTGGCCTTAAGTAATCATACGAGTGTTGATATCTAGACTATTTCTATCATTGAAAGAAGGTAAAAAAAGTGTTAGGTGATATTTTCACAAAACCTATGTCTAAACCTTTTGCGAAAGTGTCTGCAATAAGACTAGGATCTTGAATCATATTATCTACTGTTAACATTAAATGTTCTTTCTAACCCTTTTTCATAATTTTTACGTAATTCCAAAATTTTAGATGATCCTGTTTTAAATTATTGTTTTCTTGGTTAGCCAAATCTTTGCAGATTTAATTTTTTTCTTAACTAATTTTCTTAAGTCAGGGAATCGGGAATAATTGAATACAGATTTGGTTTTTTTTGTATAATCAATAGAACTGTTCTTTCTTTTTTAACAAGCTTATGAGATCGTTTGAAAACCAAAGCAAAGTAGTTTGGGTTCAAAGTAGACTTTTCATTATTAGACTTCATTTTAGGCGAAAAGTTAAACATGTTCCTGTTCGTAGCATCCCTGCACTTCACACACGTGAACTCTTCATAATTCGATGTTCCAGTACACTGGCAGTGTAGGCGAGACCCGCAGGAACCTGTGCACTTAACAAACTTGTGTCCTCCAAAAATGTTTCACCTCAAATCGAACATATGTCAGTTCTTGGGGGCATGTAAAACCCCTTAGTCCAATCTTATCGGAGTTTCGGACACTTTCATTTCAGAAAAACCCAATTTAAACAAAAGAACTTACAGGAGCGTGCTAGAAACACACACTTCCCACGCGAGTGCCCGAACCATGATTACAAAGGTAGTGAAAAAAAGTTGCAACACAACCTGCAATAAAACGAATAAAAATATTCTTAATGATTTGAAAATTGTATAAAATAGTCATATATTTAAATATTAAAAATACACACAAATTAAAAAAGATATATCATTAATGCTACAAAAATAATTAAGTCTACAAAATTCTAAATATTTACCTTTTGCTAATGCTGGAATTAGTGAATAATACAAACCTGATGAAAAAATTATATACTGTATTTCCATTCTCGAAAACCTAAAAATTGAAAAATTGACCAAACTTATGTAATAAACAAGGCCTTCAAGAATAGAATACACGCATATAATATAGAAAATAATATTATAATAATCTGTTGGAGCCTAATAATGTAATAAATTCATCATCATCTAAAACGATTTAAATAATTAATTATTCTATTAAAGAATACAACGGTTTAAAGGCTAATATAAAAATTATTGCTATTTATCACATGCCAAATAATAATCAAGAATAAGAGTTTGCAATTCAATCTGTAAACAATACAATATCAAATAAAAAAATATTAAAAATTTTTTGAAAAAGAAAAAGAGAAATACTAATACAAATATCTGAGTTACAAAGCAGAGTATCTGGTTGGACATCATCTAATATTATTGGTTTACAATTTTATATATATATATATATATAATTAATTCATTAAGTGCTTCATCATATATAGAATTGCCAGATAAAATGAAAAATAAAAAAGGCCTATATTTATGTTGAAAATAATGGTACTAAATGTTTTTTATATTTTATAAAATCTGCTATATATCTAACAACAAATCATGTTGAGAGAGCTTCTAAATATTAAAATATTGTTTAGTAATTGTTAAAATTTTAGAAAATCTTGAAATTCCAATGTAAACAAATATACCAAATTTGAGGAAAAAAAACCTATTATTTCTATAAATATACATTCTTATGTTGAAAATATATTTATCCTTGACAGATAAGATAAGAAAGTACATTTATTATAATTTACTAATCATAATATTATTCATTATTGTTGGATTAAAGATCTATGAAAATTATTTCAACACAAAATAGTAATTATAATGGTAAAATTTTCCCTTGTGATAAATCTTTAAGAATATATTATTTTAAAGAAATTTAAATTTATATGAAGAATATTGTTTAACAAATAAAACTGTAAAAATAGAAATGTCCAAATTTAATGAAAAATTATATTTTAAAAATTACAATCGTTCATTAAAAGCTCGTTTGGTTATTTGTGCTGATTTTAAATGTTAACTAAAAATATAAATACTTCTGAGCCAAGTTCAGAAAAATTTTATATATTTAAATATCAAATAAATGACTGAGAAGGTAATTCTTTTTATATATCATATTCTATTGGTGATTATAAAAATCCTGTAGAATATATTGGTAAAGATGCAGCAAAAAATTTTCCTTGTAATGTTAATACAGTAATCAAATTAAATAAAAAACATTATGATAAACATTTAAAAAGGAAAATAATTATTTTGGAAACAACTACAAGAATTAAAATTTAACTATATATACAATTTGAGAAGAAATATCAGATTAAAAAATTAAAATAGAATTTTATTCAGTACTTGATGCAGAAGAAAAATTAAATAAAAACAATCAGTTTTATTAAAAGATTATAAAATAGAAATTAAAATATTCTACTGAAAATATTAAAATTTATGTACAAAGAGGTAAAGATTATGATCATTTATCTGGGAATTATAGAGGAGCTGCTCATTCATATTGTAACATAAACAATCCAACATTGTTACTAATAATCTAAAAAAAAAAAAAGTGAAATATTTTGAAAACATACAATTTGATTAAAAGAAAGTGTTTGTGCATAAAAAAGGATGCTAAAGATGAATTTAAAGAATTAGAATTATCACTTAAAGATAAATTTTATTCAAAATTAAGTAAAAAACAATAGTGATGAAGATTAAACTCGCCCAAAAAAGTTTTTGAAAATAAATATAAAAATTTACAATAAGACACAATTATATAATAAAAATGATGTAATCGTTGTATTTGATATATTTCGAAATTTTAGAGATATTTATTTAAAAACATATATTATAAATCCTTTTTGGTACTATACAGCTCCTGGATTATCTTGGGATTCAATGTTCAAATTATCTACAGTTGAATTATGTTTAATAAATTACTTTGAAACGATTTTATTTTTCGAAACGCTTGTTAGAGGTGGAATTTTACAATGTTGTAAAATATATGTTTTATCAAAAAACAAATATTTAGAAGATTATGATTAAAATAAAGAATCAAATTGTTTAATGTGTTTACATGCAACTAATTTTTATGGTTGGGCAATGTCACAATAGTTACCATATGGTAAATTTGATGGAATAAAGAATTTAATATGATAGAAGAAAATATTAAAATCTAGCAAATAACTCCGAAGGATATATTTTAAAAAATGATTTAGAGTATCCAAAAGAATTACAAATGTACATAAAGATTTTCCTTCAGCACAAGAAGGAAGAGAAATTACTCGTTAAGAAAATAAACAAAAATATGTTTTACGTTATAGAACTTTAAAATCATATTTATAAAATGGTTTAATATAAAAATATTAGTAAAAAGTTAGGATTTAATGAATCAAATTGGTTAAAAATTAGGTTGATCATAATACACAAATTAGAACAAAAGCAGCAAATGATTTTGAAAAATATTTTTATAAATCAAAGAATAATTGTGTTTATGTTTAAAAAATGAGAAATATGAGAGTATATATAAAATTAGTTAATAATTAATTAAAAGTGAAAAAAATAGTATTAAAACCTAATTATAAACAAACAACAATATTAAATGAAAACTTGGCATCTGTCCATATGAATAAAACTAAGGTAAAATTTTTAAATCCAATTTATAGTGTAATGTCGATATTAGAACTCTCTAAACAGTAATGTAAAAATTTATTTATAAAATTGTGTAATTGATATATAAATAAAATATAGATTGGTTATCAATATACAGACTTTGATATATAATATACAAACAAATGATTTTTTCACATAAGAGATATAAATGAATTTGATAATAGTAATAGTGATTATGCAAAATAGTTTATATCAAATTCATTTCATCTATAACATTTTATTAATTTGTGGTATATATGTATATATATATAAATAAAATGATATCGGAAAATTGAAACAGGGGATAATGGAAAAAATGACAGAATTTGCTGGATTAAGATCGAAAATGTATGTAAATAAAGTTGACAACAAAGAATTAAAAATTCTAAAGGAGTAAACAAATTAGTTCTTGAAAGTGACATAACATTCGATCATTACAGAAATATGTCTTTTCGAAGAAAAGAAAATATTTAGAGAAAATTAATTTAGCAAGATCTTAGAAACGTGAAGTCTACACAGTTAAAACAAATAAAGTTGCATTAAGTTATAAAAATGATAAAAGTGTAGTTTTAGACAATAAAATTGGTATAGTACATCATGGCTATAATTATAAATAAAATATATAACATTAAATTGATACATTAAATATATTTCTAAAGTGTAATATATTTTTAAAATTATTATATTAAACAAAATATAAAAATGAGTTTTAAAAATTAACATAATGTTTATTTAACTAATGCAAACGTAAACTATGCTATTATAGATATTTTGAGATTGAAAAAAAAACTACTATTGATTGGGACTACTGTCCGCGCACCAGCTCTGAAACCCTGGCAGGAATGCGACCTTGGAACGATAATCCGGTCACCTATACGGCTGTACAATCGTACAAAGAAAAAATTCACTCACCGCAAGGCAGCGGACCCCGCTAATGGTAAACCCAGATTTTCTTGTTCACTGCTTGAACTGCACGCGCCTGATGCACTGGAGGAATCACTACTGTCGTCAAGATGTACAACGATACTGCCAATTACACCTGTAACAACACCGTCCTTTTCCTAGTATTCAGTCTCAAGCTTCTGTACGTGACCACAGTACACTTCCCAGTGCTAATAAAATATAAATGTTAATTTTTAATGATAATAAATGTTACACTTCTATTAAATATGTTTGGGAAAAATATTTAAGATAATACAATGAATAATAATCAAATTCTAATAACAGATTGATTATATTTACCAAAAAAATATAAGTTGTCATAATTGACTAAGACCTTCAGACGAAATAGTTATAATAGATTATAAAATTTATATGATTGATTATAAAAGTTAGAATATTATTCAAGAATTTCCAATTCAGTTATCTTCATTAGGAATAAATGGCAATAGCAAATTTAATGCAATTTTTAATTCTTATAATGGTAAAACTTTGCGATTTTTAAAAATAAAATATATCATATTCAATTAGATGAATGTCATTTTTTGGAGAAAACAACCAGGATTAATAAATGATAAATTTACACAATTACCAAACAATTTATAATCTGGTTTTAGAGAAACAAATTGATTATTATATATTTTTAAACAATGATACATTTTATACAAATTGATTATTACATTTTTTATAGAATGATACATTTTATACAAATTGATTATTCAATTTTTTAAGAATGATACATTTTATGAGTATAAAGTATATACTAATCGAATGATATGAACTGGTAAAAATATTTTATCTCTTTTTGGGATAAAATGCAATACATATAATGAAATTATTGTTAAAAAGGTAACTATAGGTAATGATTTAGAAAATAGCAGTAAAAATTTATTAATGGTTTAATCAATAAATACCAAATGTATAAAAATACAGTGTAGAAAGTGTAGAAAATGTACAAATGTAGTAGGTGAAAAATTGTTATAAATTTATATATCATATTGAAACTGAAAATTACATTATTGTAACCTAATATAGATTTGGTATTATTTGTATATTTTCTGGTAGCAGTAAAACACCACTACTGATATTTTCATATTGTGCCAAATAAAAAAAAATTAGATATGAAAAAATTAATTTATATTTATATTGTAAAAAATACACTGTAGAAAATGTATAAATTTAGCCACCATTATTATAAAATTAATTAAAAACTTTATCAGACTTATTTTTATTATTTTTAATTTGCGTTCTGGGAATATAACATTTGCAAGAGCTGATTTTGTATTTCATCTTAAGAAAATACATAGTCAATTGTTTGTTCCTCATATTTTACTTTCTCATTTTTATTATTTGTTTTATTATTGTTGGAATTCTTTATACGTTTTGTGTTTCTATAATATATTGATTGTAATATTTTTTCTTGATTAATAGAAAAAAAATGTTTGTAATAATGAAAAATCTGTTTTCTTTCTATAAATGGTAATGTTTTTATATTATTTTATGTTCAATATGGATCTGTTTTTATATATGGCATGTCATATTTTGAATACGAAAAAATATTCCTGAATTCACTTTCTATTTATTTATTGGTTATTTGTATGATTAATTATGTTAATTTACTCCCATATTTTGATTCATTAAATTTTTGTTTATATATATATATTTTTTAAATCTTTTTTCTCTTAATTTTTCATTATCTGTTTTCAATTTATAGTTTTCTTGTTTAAGTTGATCAATACTATTTAATAAACTATTAAGACTAAACAATTGTTCTATTGCATTTTTTTTAGTTATTTCTATTTTCTTATGTTTTGCCAAAGTTAAACACTTGAACTGCACAATCACTGGACTCTTTTAGAAAGTGTATTTTTATTAATCAAACAAGTTTTACATGCTTTAAGATTTCCTGGTTTATAGTATTATACAATTTTTTTCTATGTTACAAATTGTACTAATTTGAATAATTTATTGAAACAAAATTTGATTATAAATACTAAAATACCAAAATTATAATGCAGGAATGTAAAAATGTAGAAGGTAATTAATTAATTTGTAAAATAAGGGTTACATATGTATTGAGAAATTAAATTAACATTTATCTGTATAAATTCACAAAAATGCTATTGAAATGTAATTTTAAATTATTTGTAAAATAAGTATAAGTTCATAGATATATGATTATATATAGTTCAAAAAAAGTATTTATTTACTTTATGATGTAAATATTTAATTTTAAGCTACTATATTTATACATATTCTACATTATAATTGTGGTATTTTTGGTATTTCTAATCAATAAACAATTTTATATACATTTATTTAAAAAATACTCTTCCCAATAAAATAGGAAAAAAACTCTTGAAGTTTAAATTAAATTAGTTTTAGTTGAAAAGGTGAATGAATACTTCACCTTTATTTCTTTATAGATTGTTCTAAAACTATTTTTAAGCAACAAAACATATATTTACAATTTTATTAATTTCTCATTAGCATAAATTTAGGGCTATTCAATAATTTACATACAGAATTTAATACATAGTTATACTATAATATAAATATACAATATTTAAAGTTTTATGTTGCTACCTTTTCTACTTTGTACTCTTCGTATTTTTGGTATTCAGTGTTATATTTGGTATTTTTATTCAGATATATTTTTATAAATTTTGTATTAATATGCCTTTCCTAATAAAAGTTGGAAAATAAGTATTAATATTAAAAACCCCTTTTAACATTTTTATAAGAATTTTTAAACCCCTGAAAAAGTGCCAGCACTACTAAAATTTAATTTGTCAAATAAATGATCTTAAATATATATTTTTTTCTATAATTTATATATATAATTTAATATTTATCCTTCACCAATATAAAATAAAATTTCTACCAAATCATTAGCCAATTTTTATACATTTTTAACATTATCTTCTGGCGGCAAGTGTTAAGTAACGTATCAAAACTGTTCATTTTCTTTTTATATTTGCCATTTACATCAATTAATTTGAATTGAGAAAATACAATTGAATGAAATTAGTAAATTAATAACTTTTTAAATTTTAATACAAAAGTTAAATATTTAATGAAAAGTATAGAAAACCTATAGTGAGCTATATGCCAGTAATTTGATACCTTTTACTAATGATAATAAAAATGTCAAAATTTTACTATGAGTGATTTTCTCATAGCGCAAATTAATATTGAGATCAAAGCAAATTAACTCTAATCAAATAAGTCTTTTTTTTCCCCCTTCAAAAAATCGTATGTATGTAAATGGAGATGATTCTGGATATCAAAACCAGTTCTCATGTTACAATAAATTGCTTTATTTGCTTTTGATTGTAAAAATAATCCTTGGTCAAATTGTAAAATATTTGTGATATTTTAAATTATAAATACGTAAAATATATATCATATAAAATTTTTCTAAAGAACATAAACAGTCTATCAGAAATAGTTGGTAGGCAATTCACCTACCAACCTAATTATCATTAAGGTAAATGAATTTATATATCAGAACCAGGTTTACATGAACTTATTTCCTATTCTATGCTTCCTATAGCTGAAGAATTTAGATATTGGATTTTTGAAGTTTTTCCATGAATTATAAAAATTGGTGAATATAAATTAAATATTAAAACAGCAAATTTACAATGCGAACATCATTAAAAACCAATAAATTAAAAATATAAATCATTAATAATATATCAGAGATAGAACTATGGACGCATTAACTGAAAAAATATATATATATATTGCTATTGATGGATTAGTTAGAAAATGCAAATTTATGATTATATTGTTAAAATAAAAAATCTAAAAATTTATATTAGAAATCAAATATAGTTTCATCATCTCAAAAACCAATTATAAGACCAAAATTTACAGTATTAAAATAATTTGTTGATGAAATTAATTAATGTTATTATGTTATCAGAGCACAAAATTTTAATATACAATTATATATCATTCTAGATAGGTTTTAAGATTTGTGTACAACCCAAATTCTATAAATTTATATCAAAGAATGACAGAAACTAGATATTTCAGTAAGTGGAAATTATTTTAGAATTAATAATACAGAGTAATATTTATTAGATATAATTTATGAACTTCACAATGAGGGAAATATTTAATTATTTATGAAACTATAACATTTTTATTTATCTTTTAATTATCAAATCCTAAACATTTCACATAAATTTTATCACCTTTAGATTTTTAAACTTTTCCAACTAAATATTGATGAGAATAATAAGTTTCCAAATTTCATATTCATAAAAATTGCCTTGTAATTCATCATCATTCATGTCTTTTAAGTTGGTACGTTATAATTTAAAACTTAAACAATTTTGAAAAATTCTTTGGCCGATTTGCTGTAACTTTTTTCAAATATTTTTTGCATATATAATTTTAACAATATCACTAATTTTATACTTTGGTTCGGTATGTTACTCTCATCTTGATTTTTAAAATATATGTTCATTATTTTCAGGTGCTAGATTTATAGTGCATGGATTTATCAATATTGACTCATTATTTTCAGAGAATAAATTTTTATGCACTGGATTTTTCAAAATTTGTTAATTATTTTCAGTGAGTCAACTTTTACTTGCTTGAATCTTCAACATTTTTCGTTATTATAAACTTAAATTGGTTGTATATCAAGTGTTCTATATATCATATTATTATAATATGTAATGAATATATAATTTCAACCCATTTATAACTTACGTTCAAAGGAAATATTTACCACATTAATTTTTTAAAGTTCTATTAAATATTTCAATAATGCTGTCTTTATGTTTTGAAAAAGTTGAATAATAAATAATCTTATATTTTGTCATTAATTCCTGAAACTTATATTTATAAACTATGTAACATTTATCTTTATTAATTTTTTGAAAATTTATTCAAAGTATTTTACAATTTTTTCACTGGATATATCTTTAACGAGAATAGCAAAACCATATTTAGAAAAGACATCGATAATTGTTAAAATATATATTTATATCCTTTATTAATTTTTGAAATATAATTTAAATTTCCAGAAATAATTTCAATAAAATCAGCTTTCTATAAATCGTTTTTTTCCATATGATGTAATTTTCTTCTAGGAAAATTTTTTCTAACTGTTTTACATAATTTATTAATTATACGTTCACAAATACTCAACTTTTATTTTATTTTAAAGATGATTTTTAGATCCATATATTAAAACTCTATTTTTGTATTTTTTTTATTTTGGTGGTTTTCACATTTTAAATTACTATTTCAAGTTCCTTTTTTACACTTTAAACTCCAACTGTTATTCTGTCATATATAGCAATTTTTTATATAGCTGTAAAAACTAAATATGCGAATATTAATTTCAAAACCTTTACTAATTTGAATTCCAACTAATTTTAAAGTTATTTGATCATAATTTTCATAGGAAATTGTTTTTGGAAAATTTCCAATATGCCGTTTCTAACAATTCTTAAAATTGACTAATTGTGAATATCTCTAATTATTCTAAAAACTGTACAGTAAAGTAAAAATATAAAATAAGTTAGTCTAGTATGTAATTCAAAATATTGAGTAGCTTTTCTGGTAGTTAATTTTTCAATTTAATTTACTGTTTCTATTTTATTAGATTGAAAATATTCTAAATTTACAGCTATGACTTGTAATATTGTAATGTTATATTGTGAATTTGTAAAATAATCAATTGCCATAAATGTACATTTGTATACATAATATTTTTTTTCATTACAAATTATTTGTTATACTATTAATATTCCTATCTAATTCAACCCCTTTATTGTTTTTCACTAATTCGTTTATTAATACTTTAATATGTTGATTGTTTAACTAAATAGACTCTATTTTAAATTTATTAATGTTATAATCGACTGTTACATCTAAAGCACTATGCTTGGTTTAAGTTAAAATAACAATAATCTCTTGATTCTTAACATAATAAACAAAATCATATTTTAAAGCAACTTCATTTTTAAAATTGTCTAAAATGTTATTTGTTACATAATCATTAACTCAGATTTATATTAGTATCATTTTTTTAAACTATCAACTCTTAAGTTTGCAGTTGTATTGTAATAATTTATGTGTGATGCACTAAGAGTTTTCAACTCAGTTTTCAAAGCAACAGATTTTTATATTATCAAATTTATCTTTTTTTTAATATAATTATTTTACTCTGTTTTCAAAGCTACATAATTTTGAAATTTATAAAAGTTATCACTTTGAATATATAATTATTTAGCACAGTTTTAATATATACATCATTTTTAAAATTATCAAATTTATAATTTTTTATATAATTATTTAATTGATTTTTCGAAGTAACATTATTTTAAAATATCATGTATGTCATTCTTAGTATAATTATTTAATACACTTTTCAAAGTTACATAATTTTTATGTTGATTAAAATTATCACCTTTAAACATATTTTGTCAAATTTGGTATAGGAGCGGAGATTTTTAGTAAATTAAATTGAAATTGATTAAATTAGCTTTAATGGTGTCAGGAAAGTCATCATTATTTAAATTGTCAATTTTTTATTTAGTAAATTATTCTTTTTTTATGATAATTTTAAAGTCATTCTTCAAATACACAAGTTTTTTTTAAACATATTCATTACAGTTACATTTGGAATACATTTTTTTATTCTGTCATCAGTTTTAAAATTCTTATCCCAACGACTAGTAATGTTTTTCGGAATAAATCTGTCATTTAATATTATAGAAATTGTTAGAAAAATTATATCCCTTCGAAAATAAATCTAATAATAGTAAACATTGAAGACCATATACAACAGAATAAAAATGTATCTATCATCTTTAGAAAAGTGGAATTTAGATTTTGATGCTGGATCTGTTCATAAGATCTATTTATATTTAGTATATTGAGATTTTAGAAATAATGAAACAAAAACTGCTGAAAATTACAGAACTAATAAAAGTTATCATAAACTAGTTTAAATTCTGATGGTAAATGGACTTTTCCTTTATTTGCTAAAATACCATTGTATATAATTGACTGTTCTTACAAAAACCATAATGGTTAAAAAATAAAGGAAATATAAGTATTATTGACTTAAGTAAAAATGTACCAGAAAATACAATTTGTAATGTTATATTAATTACACAAAGAAATCTTACGTATGATTTAAAAAATTGCTGAAGATGTATACATTTTTATATTAATAAATGAATGAAGAATTTTCTGAAAATATTGATAATATTGTTCTTGGTATATTATCAACATCTTTTATTAAAAATATTATTTATATGTTTATAACTAATTAAATATACAATAATTTACTAACATGAAGTATAATTTTTGGTACTATTAAATGGAAAAATATAGTGATATTAATCAAACAGTCAAATGTATGGATAGTTTTGTAAATATGCTTAGATCTATTAATGAATTTTTGAATTAAAAAATTTAATAACTAAAATATTTGTACTGTATGGAACACACGATTTTTTTATTATTTTCTTCATACTATTAATAAACATCTTAAAAAGTTAAATTAATTAAAATCTGGACGATATTTGATTACCAATATTGATTTTATATATAATATTAATTGCCATAAACTTTTTGTTGAATAAAATAATAATTTTGAAGTGATTTTACCAAAATTAATTAATTCTGATGAATTAGAATTCATAACTTTATTATATATTGAATAAATTGGTAAAGTTAAAGTTGGAAAATTTATATTTTTTTAGCATGACATAAATTTTATTTCTGATGTAAATTATAGTTATTTATGTATATAATCTTATTTTTCATAACGCTATAACTGAGTTCATTATTTTGCCTCTACTTCACTATGTTGGCTTGCAAGACCCCGACATAAAGATACATCCAAATTTCTTCACACTCACTTCACTCTGTAAGAGTTTTTTCTGTTCGACACTAGAATGCATTGCAGAGAAAATTGTATAATATGTTTTTGTGAAGAAAATAGAAAAATTTAATTAATGTTAAAAAAAAACTAAGTATATAAATTGATGAAAGAAAATATTTGACATAATTTGAGATGGGTTTCTTTAAATGAATTGGTATATTTTAAAAGTTATATTTATTTTTTGTGAATAATTAAGGCTATAGAAATCTAGATAAACTAACAATATAATTTAATTTCTCATAAAATTTTTATAAAAGGCATTCAAGGTTTTGAAATAGAAAGAATGGCCATATTTCTGCATTAAATGAATGATTTCTATAATTTTAGTAAGAGATACTCAGTTTTTCAAAAATGCCTCAATTCATCTTGAGTTATTCTACCTATGCCTCATTACTTATAGCTGAAAAACTGAACCACTGATATAAGCGCAGGCAAGTGTTCATGTCGGCACATCTGCAAAGTAAAAAATGAATGGTTCTGATGAGAAAAATTTATGAAAGTTTGTAGAAAGGTGCAAGCTGAAGATGAATTGGAGTTTTTTGAAATTTTTGTAATATTTTCATATATAGTTTCATATATTTCTTCATACATATTTCAATGTATATTTTCATATATATTTCCATTAAAGTTTGTATATATTTCCCATTAATTTTATCATTTATTTTTTATAAATCCTTTTAATTTTTATATTTTTTTCTGGAAAATTAAAGGATATTTTAAAAAAAATCAGTGGGAGATTACTACCCCCCACTGTACATCATCAATAATTTGCATATAAACATTCATAAATATTTGCATATTTATTTTTCCACAAATATTTATATTCATATTTTCATAAATTATATTTTAAATAAGAAATTGTCTTACAGTCAATAGAAGTATAAATACATTAATATAAATTTATATTTGTTTACAGTTTTATACCAATTTGTCCCAGTTTATTTTATGTAATTATATATAAAAAATTTCAATTCGAAAATACATCTTTTCCTTCTCCATTGTCTCTTGTATTAATTTTTACAAATTATATATCGATAATAGAGATTATCTTTTGATATATCATGCTTACGAAATAATTTTAAATATTGATTTCTTTACATTTTGTACATTGTTTGTAGTATTTTTTTTATCAATTGTAATATTGTTTTCCATTGCGCTAACATTTATTTTTAAGAATAATATTTAATAGATTAAATGTTCAATAAATAGGAACTAGGTTACTTTTTAAAAATAATACTTTTACATCTTTTCATTTAAGTTACTCATTTTTACATCAAAATTTAAATTTTTTCATTAAAATCTTTTAATTTTCATCAAATTTGAATTTAAATTGGGATAGACCAATTTTAGAATATAATGTTAGTAATTTAGCGAAAAAATAAAATCATGTGCAAGTTGCTTATTATTTTTTTAAGATCATGTGCTTTTATAATTTTTTCAATATCTTTTAAGCTATATTGGCCAACTGGAATATCAATTGCTGATTCCATATCATTCTGACCCACAAAATATAGCTTATTTCTCCCAGAGATAATGTTATGCGTTAGATAAGTAGTATATAAGTGAACTAAAGCCAATGAGTCCCCTCTCTCTCTAAAGAGTAATGTAGTCTTTTCAATACTGATTTGTTATCTGTTAGTTTGAATACTTTACTCATTTATTATATAATTTAAGAAAATCTATTAAAAATGAGCAAGAAAAACATGAAACACGTAGACTGGGATATTAAAATAAGAATACCAGACAATACTGTATCGACAAAATGTCATGAAGAATTATTACCTAGTAATATGAGACGTTTGATAGTGGGTCCTAGTAACTGTGGAAAAACTACACTTATGATAAATAATTTTATATATGCTCAGGGATGGTTGGACTTTGGTACTCTCTATGTATGTTCAAAAAGTCTGGACCAACCAAAATATATCAATTTAAAGAAAGATATAGATGTAGCATCAAAATTATTTAATGAACCGATAGCATACTTCTTTCCATCAAATGAAGAAATGGTTGATGTAAATGAATGTCATAAAGAGTCTGTAGTTGTTTTCGATGATATCATACTTGAAAACCAAAATATGGCAAGGGATTACTTTACTCGTGGTAGACACAAAGATATAGTGTGTTTCTATTTAGCCCAGACATGCTCAAAAGTACCTAAGCAGCTTATAAGAGACAATACCAATTTTCTTTGCATATTTAGACAAGATGATACAAATGTTAAACATATTCATAGTGATTTTGTTTGTGGTGATATATCGTTTGAGAAATTTATGGAGAATTGTTCAAAATGTTGAAATAATGAATATGGTTTTGTTACAATAGATATGACTCGTAAGTTAAATAATTGTAAGTACCGTAATAAAATTAAAAACTTTTTAAATTCTTAGATTATAAGTATGTTTTCAATGGAATTGTTTCCATTAAAAACCAACATAATCTGATCTTTTTAAATGTATTCATATACCATAGTTATTTCAATACACAATTGTACCTTTCGGAACATTGTGGGCTTTTGGTATTTTAAAATATATGATATCATCAGGGTATACTTCAAAAGTTTTATACAATTAATTTTTTTCCGTTAATGGTATAAGTTGATAACACTTATATTTTTCTGGTTTTATTATTATTTCAACTATAGTTCCATCTCTCATTTAAAAAATATCCTATTCAATTATCAAAGTAAAATATTTTTTCTTTGGAACTGTATTTCCTAACTAAACGAATAATGTTAACTCTGTTTTTCTGATAGTACTCTAAATTGATTGCATCCATCGGTGCAATGGGATCTCCCACATGTCTTGGTCTTTTTTGTTCAAAATCTATATTATTATCTACTTCCAAGTAAGTAAGGTAGGCTTTATCCAATGATCTTTTATTTCTTGTCAGTGTGACTATAAAGTCGTTGAACTGTGTGTTGGAAACAAAATTATTAGGGTTGATCTTCTCAGTAGTTGTATCATTGTCCGCATCTTCTTTAATTTGATCTTCAATACAAAAGCTCATTAATGCATTTCCACATATATCCATTGTTTATTAATAGTGAAATAATTTTTGGAAATTTAAAATTATGTGAAAAGTGATTTAGTACAATTACACACAAATGACCACAAGTTACTTGATTGAAATTTTGAATTCTATAATCGTTATAAAAATATTACTTCCGAGATATGCTATTAATTGTTGAGGTGGATTGCTGCCAAACAAATCAAAATAATATTTGTTTGCTCTCTTCCAATAGCATACCCAGTGTTTACCAGAGTTTGTTGAAACATTATCAATCCCACATTCATTATCGAGTGGCATGTTAAGTAGCTCATCAATCAAAACTACACCCCGAAAATTTTTAATGTTTAATTTTTTAACCATTTGATCAATATCAAAGTTACTGAGTGGAGTTACTTTTTTTTTAACATTCTTACCCCACTTTACTTTCTTCAATCCCTTTCCGTATTCCTCCATAGCTAAATTATGTCTGTGTAGTTCTTCCAATTCTTGGTTTTTCATCTTAGCATTAATCACTGATGTCGCGATAGATGATGCACCGCCAGCTAATGCTCCTAGAGCTCCCAATGCTGCGAAAATTAAGGGTAAATATCCACCATTATGAACTGTCAAACCATTTCCAGTTTTCATTTCTTTCGACATTTTTTAAGCTGTGGAACTGAAATTGTGATAGTCATCACTTTGTCCTCCTTTAATTTCTTGTTTTTATTATTCAGTACGTCTTTCGTTAGGAAAGAATGAATATTCAAAACCTTCAACGTATCATTAGGAACTCGAAATGTAATGTTTTTTACTTTCATTTATTATAATTAATATTTTATCATTTCATTTTAATTCCCGAGCCAAGCTTATGTTTATTATGCATCGCAGATCCAGTAACACCAGCCCACAATCTCTCATTGAGATCAGCATCTGAACTTAACAATCTTTTGAATGCTTTCTTTTCTTGTTCTTTGTCCGCTACATGTCTTTCAGCTAGATCTTTTTGATGATGATAAGCAATATCATGTTCCATTGCAGCCGCATCTAGTGGATTAATGGGTTTATCACCACGCTCAATTCTCTCTTTTAGTCTTGTACCCAGACCTAAGTACTGATAACCGGGTGCATGCAACTCAAAAGGTAGTGAATTTATTATGCCACTGAGTAACCCTTTTCTGCGATGCTCTGGCTCCCAAAAAGTATGTGATGTTGTGTTTAATATTCATATCAGATATGTTATACCTTTCGTATTATTCATAAGTCACTAAACTTGCTGTTGAGCATATTCATTATTCCAACTTTTTCATTGTAATAGTTATCATTTCCAGCCATAAATAACAAGAAGTCGATCAATAAGCATCGTAACATCATCCATCCATATGTATTTTTTAGGATAGTCTGTATACTTCTTTATACCTTTCCTCTTTTTAGGCGAGGGACGTTTCTTTTTAATTGAATCGTAAGTAGATTTAACAATAATTATCCATTTATTCCCTTTACTCGATTTTGGCATTCCCAATTTTGGATCATTGTTTTGAAAAACTGCATTTGTATCTGCTAGGATATGACTATAGTGTTCATAGTCGGTTGCAGTGTAGTCACTTTGTGTTACTTTCTTACTAGTTAGTAATTTCATCAAACCATCAGTTCCAGTATATGTCCGACCTTTTTACAGTAATTTTGTCATTGATGAATGTTACTTCACTATCACCAATATACAATCTACCTTTATCAGCCTTTAGTCCAAAAACATCATCTTTGCAGTCAATTAAGAAATCGGCCACTTTATTATCAATAAATGTTGTTTTGTAGTTAGTTAACTGTGAGATATCCATTTTCAAATGCCCCAATGCTTCGTCATAGTGTTCATCATCATAGTGTTCATCATCATCAATGTGTTTAACGCCATCAGCATAGCATTCATCGCCATCACCAATTTGTTTAATGCCATCATTGTAGCGTTCATCGGTGCTCATCGGTGCCTGTTTTACCAAACAGTTTTCTTTCAAAAGATGTTTCTGTTGGTGTCTGTGGGTAGTCTAAATTCTTAACAGCAAATGAAACAAGTTCTTTTATTAAGTTCTTATTCTCATTTTACGTGTCCAAATTTTCCCCCCAAATCTTCTATTGCATCTATCAATGGTTTTTTTTTTTATTGTATTCATCTTGGCGAAATTTTCTAAAAGTTTTAAACTTTTCAATTAGCTGTCTTCTTCTCTCTATATTCTTTGCAACTTTTTGTTGTCTCATTTATTATATAAATAAATAAAATGAACAATGATAACTTAAATGTATACTGTCTGAAATGTATGAAAAATACACTAAGTTCATATGAATTTACAAATAATAACAAAGTAAGAATTAAATGTGTTTGTAGATGTTGTGTTACAAATAACTCGATATTTACTGGTGGGAGTATAAAAAACGATAGTGTAAATGAAATTCATAAACCAATAAGATAAAACTTCCCCAGAAGAACTGTTCTATCTTTTGGTATCGATGATCTTTGGCAAGCTGATTTAGTTGAGATGAATTCTGGATCTTTAAAATGTATACATAGAATTAACAAAGGGTTTAAATACATGTTAACCATGATAGATGTTTTTTCCAAATATGCATGGGCAATACCAATCAAAGATAAAACTGGTGAAAATGTTATGTTGGCATTTAAAACTATTTTGAATAATCGTACAGCCATTCACTTACAGACGAAGGGAAAGAATTTTACAATAAATCATATAAGGCATTAATGGCCAATAACAACATAACACATTATTCAACATACAGTGAAAAGAAAGCTAGTATCGTAGAAAGATTTAATAGAAAATAGAAGCAGAAAATGTGGAAGATATTTACTATGCAGGGAAACTATAAATGGGTGGCCATATTACCTAAATTAGTTAGTGAATACAATAACACTGTTCACAGTACAATCGGAATGAAACCCACCAATGTAAATGCAAAGAATGAAAGTTCTATTCTAATCAATATGTATGGAGGAGAAAGAAAAATGGTTAAACCAAAGTTTGCAATAGGAGATAAAGTTTGTATAAGTAAAAGTAAAAATTTGTTTGAAAAAGGATATACACCAAATTGGTCCACTGAAGTATTTGAGGTGTGTGAAGTATTGCGCACAAACCCCACGTCATATAGAAAAAATATTTAAAACATGAACATATTAAAGGTAATTTTTATGAGCCAGATCTGCTTAAGACCAAATACTAATTAAATGGTTAGGTTTTGATAGTAGTCATAAGTCTTGGGTTGATAAGAAAAGTGTAGTTGTTTAAGAAAAAAATTGTTCTATATAATAAATGGATCAACAAAAAATTGAAAGTTATGAGCGTTAGTCATTTCCGCTAAACGACCAAACAAATAATTTGAATGAATACAACAATCACATTGAGTTTGATATTCCTATTGGCGATGCATTTTTACATCCGAATGAAGCTTATGTATACCAACAGTATAAGCTAACCAAAAGAGATACATATGCAGATTATGAAAAAACTTCAACATATTGATCTTTGTGAGAATTTCTTCCCATTCTAGTTCTTAAGTATAGAGATATCTAAACATGGTTGTATAATCGAAAGTATTGACAACCCTGGCATCACTTCAACAATGATGCATACATTGCTAGGTTCGGAATCAGAATCAGCGTACTTCCAAATGTTGGGGATAAAACTAGGTAAATAAGTTAGGAAAGATAAGTGTAACAAAATTACCTATCCATTAAGATATTTGTATGGGTTTATGAGAGACTGTAATGAAATATTCTGAAAGGGTGGGTACAAGATCACATTCATTCGAAATTCTAATGATGAAGTTTCAATTTACAGAAGACCCCAAAGAAATCAGATAGATCTGATGATGCAAATAATATCCCAGTTGCTGGTATAATTGCTATTGAGAAATTGGAAATTCTGTGGCCAATTGTTAAATACAATCCTATTTATTGAGACAAAATTATACAAACACCCCAAAATTCCATTTAGTTTTAATTATTCGCAATGTCTTGAAAAACCAGTACCTACTAATGCAAACACATTTCAGTTTGATATAAAAGATCATTTCAATTCAATCCAATTAGATATGTCAGACTTTGTCGTTGTTGGTTCTCAGCAAAACAGAAAAGAAGAACCTGGGCAATTCACACATGGTTCAATGTTTGACTCTTGTTTTGTCATAAATATTTGTATTAAGAATGGATGGAATGAAGTGTTTTCCAAAGAAAATTGGAATTTAAACATTGATGTTAAAATTTTCGATATGATGTATATTGCTTACAATGATTTTAGAAATTCAAAGACGAAACTAGATACCTCTTATTGTAATAAAGAAGTGTGCTTCAACTCTGCATCATTTATTGGGAAGAGACTATTGTATGTTATTGATTGTTCTTACAGAAAAACCGCTATTGTAAAAGATCGAACTAATCTGAAACTTACAGATGATTTCAATAAACCAATATTGGCTTCAACTATTTGTATTGTACTAGTAAGCCAAAGAAACCAAATTTATGATTTTAAAAGTGAAAGAATCACCGAAGTCCAGTAATGAGCAAACATGTATGGTTATTAGTTTTAATGTATGGTTATCCATTAGAATCATTTACTGTTATATAATTTTTCTTTAATAACTCTATAAGAGTGTTTTAAATGGGATATGAAAAAAAGTTTGGTGATGCGGACTCTTAAAATGGGTCCCTCGAGGGACCTCTTTTAATTGTGACGAGTTCTTATGCTTTTTCATTACATTCACTCGCAACACTTTTCAGATCAGTATGTCTGCATCATCTTTCGCTTTGAACCACGGATTATTCTCTTAGTCGATAATATCTTTAGCCACTGTAAGTTACTTATTCATGTCATCCAGTAGCTGTTTGTACTTTTCCTCTAACTTGTATTCGCCGTATTTGCGTATCGATGGTAGCACTTCTTCATACACCCAATCCTGGAATTTTTCAGCCTTAGCCATCTTTGACTTCATGATCAATGCGCACAAGCCTGGTTCATTGATAAATATGGTATGCGTATGCATATTTAACAAGGTGAGCTATTCGCTCCTCTATATATCCGCATATGATAGCCTATACTTTTCTCGGACATGATCTCCGATTGCTTCTCGCGAATTTGCATACTCGAGTATTCTCGCAACACTTTTTTGAGATCCCATTAAAAACATAATGAAATTTAAATAAAATTTAATGTATGGAGATTGTCTCCATTTGCATCACTAGTTTTTTGAACTGATTAAGAATATCTGAGTATGAGGATGGTAATGTAGAACACTTTACATTGAACATTGAAAGATCAAATCTGTCAGCTCTGGTCAACATGTTTGTAAACTCACCGAATTCATAGTATGTTGTGTTCTTGAAAAAGTATAATAATCCATTGGTGTATCTAAAAGTGGAATCTAACCTAGCTGGTAAGCCTGGAAATTTCTTTGAAATTAAACCGAAAGATTTAGATCTGAATAAGCACTCGTCCAGTTCCATAAAATACATTTCATCATAAAATACAAAAAAGCGACCAGAGTAGGTGTTTACAACTGCTTTTATTTTGAAATTCTAAGGTATACCCATATCATAAATAACGTTTGGATATCCAGACACGAGTTTCAGACTAGGATATTCAAATATATATATATAATATATATATATATATATATATATATATATATATATATATATATATATATATATATATATTATATATATATATATATATATATATATATATATATATATATATATATATATATATATATATATATATATAATTATATATATATATATATAATATATATATATATATATATATATATATATATATATATATATATATAATATATATATATATATATATATATATATATATATATATAATATATATATATATCACTCGATAAACATTACTATTTCCCCCGATGGTCTCTGATAAATCGATGTAAAGCTATAAAAAATTAGCGGGTAAGAAAAACGGCCAGTTAGTGATGAGCTCTGGTGTACTAAGTATTTTATCAACTATGTCATATGTCCAAACATATTTTTTATAAAAAATATTCATCATTTGGTTGACTACTAAAAATATGTTGATGTTTTTTAAGTTACACAAATCTACTTCTTTTGTAGGGAATAATATGTTTGGTTTAGTAGGGGATAAAAGAATGCACAGATCTGTTAGGTTTACCATATAGACTCAGTATGGCCAAAATATTATCAGTTTGTAATGTTAGTCGATCTAAGACATAAATTGGGTACATAACAGGATTATAAACATTCGAATGATATATTCCTAATGCATGTCTTATTTCATGCAATAGCACAACAAAAATTTTTATTTTTCCTTGAAATTTGTTGTCATGTTTAAGATCCCAATCTTCAGCATCAATGTGAATTTCAACTGACGAGTTATCTGATTTCGGAAAAAAAGCACGAGCCAGCACTCCCCCTCTCCCATAAAATTTGCAATTACATAAATGCCGAAACTTTTGAAATATATGGATACTACGTTTGTTTGATGTCATTATGTGTGGGTTTTGAGTCTCATGTTTAAACATAATGTCAGTATGTTGGCCCATGTACGAAACACTTATTGAGTTAGTTGTAGTATGTCATAATTGGCTAACACATAATGCCATTTTATTACTTTCGTTGTCCACTTGGTAATAGATGTAGAAAAGCCAAATATATTATCTGGTACTTAGGAGTTTTGATTAGTGCCAGTGTTTCTTTACTTATTTCGCCACTAATTGTTATGCTGTGATACTCTTGGAAAAGTCGGAGAGCGTTTGAAACTATTGATGAATTTGCATGTGTAATATCTTTGTCAGGTACTTTTAAGTACCGAAAATCATACAATATTTTATTGTGGAAAGTGTTTGATTTTCGCCTCTGCTGTAGGTTATCAAAATTAAGATGATAGTCATAAAGGTAATCATTTACTGTTATATCATATTTAATAGTATAACTCATTTGTCAATTTTGTAGTGTCCCCATGGTAGTGTATTAATACCATCTTTAAGAATAAATCTTTTATCATCTTCGTGACTTAATGCTTTTTTTTCTCATCTCAATTGTATAGAGTTCATGTTTCTTACTTTTAATAAGATTCATACTTTTGTACAACACTTTTTTTTACCAAACATACACTTTTTTTAGTCACCAAAACTAATCTCATTTCTAACTACAGTGTTTTTCACACCCTTTGCTCTTTTCTTTATACCACCTTCCACTTTATTGCATACATGTTCGATTTCAATCCAAGAATCTTCTTCCATTATTTCTCCATTACATTCATCTTTAATTTTGCCAATAATATTTTTGTTAACTAACGGTAAACCATATGGATTATCTTTTTTATTCAGAAGTATCAAAACGATCGACCATTTCTTTCATGCCACTGTAGAAGTCGGGTGATTTATATAATAGATGTATGAATCAGTATCTTGGTAGCACAGTTCAATATTTTCCCCATACTTTGGTTTCATTATATTAGTGAAAATCGTACATTAAGACTTTCGATAGATCAAGTATACTCATTCCAACATAAATGGGTTTGTTAAAGCACAGTTTTGTTTTAATCATATGAACTGCAACCAAAGAGTTAGTAATTATATTTCTATCTTTAAAGTTTGGTTTAGCCACTAGTTTATCCATTTGCTTAGAACTTGTGCACAACCATATATCCACTCTGTTACTAATATTTTCCATTGTTTTTCCAAAAATGGAATTGTTCATTAACTTGTAGAAATCTTTTTCAAAGTCATTTGTAGACTTTGTTCGCATATTTGTGTTTAGATCAATATAGGACTTGAGCCAATCTGATTGATCAAACTCCAGAACTCTATGGATCCTTTTCAACTTCATTCCAAGAGATAGATATTGCTTAAGATTTACATAGTGTAATACATATTTTTCTTTACCACCCAGATTAGTCAAGAGTTTGGGATTTTTTGAAACTTCTGGTATTTTATTCTCTGGTGCCAATGGCTGATCTTTGTGAAGATCGTGTAGTTCATGTGGATATTTCAAATCAACTTCCAATATATAACCTTTGCTATTTTTGTTACCTTCTATTTTTGTTACATCTATATTTGTATTTCCCCACTTAAACACACCATAGGGTAAATACTGGCTCATAGCCGATCCATATAAGTTATTGACGTCCAGATGTGTAAGATAAAAGATTTCCTTCGTACTATCATAAGCAATCATATATTTATTATTTCTTTAGCATATCGCTTACAACATTGTGAAATTCCAGCACGAACACCTTTTTCTATCATCAGTCATATCATAATCTGTTAATAATTCTAGTTCTATTTTAGTATGTTTGAGCATAGCATCCCACGCTGACCCTGGGGCTGTGAAATAACATGCTGGAGCTAGCTTATATGTTTTGAGACACACACCTCTAAAATTTTCCACTATATCAGACAGTATCAATACATCAGATTTGTTATAGAGTTCTATGTACTCTCTTAGAGATTTTATGTTGAATTTTTCCCACACCTTTCTCGCCAATTCGTAATCTTCGCCTGTAATGCCACATTTATTGAGTTTGTTGTAAAATGCATCTTTGGATGGAAGTGATGTCTCACAGAATTTTTCAGCACTATCCATGTAGTCATATGTGTAAACACCTTTTCTTGTAACAGTCAAGAAGTTCATTGGAAAAATGCTTACATGTTTCTCGGAATTGGCTTCTGGAAAGGATGCTAGAGTGTTTATCGATACTACTTACCATAAATTTAAATGAGTCAATAAATCTAAGATTTACACTTTCACATACATGTTTTGTAAAATAAATATATTTTTATTTGTTGTTGGAAATTAGCTCAATTTTATTTTCATCGATGCAAGATCTCTTATAAATAAATGTGTGTCATAACCAGATAGATTGTGTATAAACACAATGGATTTCTATACAATAAGATACAATTTCTGTGTGAAGCTCCCCTAAATTTCTCTGTAAGATGATCATGATCTCTCACAGAATCACCATTCAAAGGCTTTTCACATATATGACAATGGGTAGCTGTATCATAAACAATTTGATCTTTCTGAGTTATTGGAAGCGTTGGTTTTTCATTTGTGTATATATCACCCATAGACTTTGCTTCTTCCATTAGCATTTTAACGAATACCGTAGTTGCATCAGATCCTTCATAAGTTACTGGTGGTTTATAGCATTCATGTTCGTATTTTACATAGTAACAGAAGCTAATAGGCTCGTGTTTTTGGTATGGTTTAGTGTAACATTCGTCGGGGTTTGGTTGGCGAGTTTCAATTTTAGTCAACAAACATTCAAAATCAGCATATATCACAAACGGAACTCTAAAATAATGATTTTGGTTTTTTAAATCTTAATATATCATTTTTTTCCTTTACATGGTAGTTCAACTCTAACACCATCATGATCTCGACAGTCTTGTTCGTGATCTTTTAGCTTATTTACAGAGTGGAAATGCTGCAAACATCTATCGCATATAAATATTTTGTGACCATTATTTGTTACTTGTGATGCGATAAGTCTCAAAAGACTTTTTATCCAGCAGTAGTGGTCGTTCTTTTCATCTTTGATATAGAGTAGGTTTATGTACTTATCCCTCTTTCGTTTTTTTTTATGGACAGATTATATATTTCTTACCACCATCTTTTTCTTCATATGCATATACATTAATAGAAATTATACTTTTCTCAAAGGGTGGTATGCTATCCAATTTCATTGGAAATTCCAAACCCTTAAGTTTATCATTAAACTCATGTTTGTAAGCTATGTATTTATTCACTCTTTGAGGGTCTTTTTGTACTTGATGCAATGTGGATATATCAGACCACAAAAAACATTTTTGATCATTGTTCTTAACATTAATTACCGCCTGCTTAGATTTTATTTTTTTTCTGGGAGATCAACATAAGAACTGCCCTTGACTGGTACATATTTATTTATTCGCACTTCTAGTTTAAATATTCTGTTGAGTACCCACTGAGATCCCTTTGCTTCGAAAGCCCCCATCTCAGCTATGATTTTCGATATGCTGTTGGTATAATATTCTTCCATATTAGTCGATTTCAGTATAATTTTGTTCGTTTTAAAGGAGCTTTCTACATATTCAATATTCTCACCAATTCCCCTTTTGTACTCAGTGAAGAGTTTCATGTTCACTTTGAGTGATTTTAAATGTTTGCTAATTAGTCCTGTGACAGTTTCTTTTACACCGTTTAGGAAATGATTTGGGTCTTTGTATGCATCCACATTCTTTACAGCATAAGTCTTGATCCTACTTTGAAATGCCGTTTCGATTTCTTCTACACTTAATCTGGGTGTGTGTGAATGTTACTTCTCAAGTGACTTCTTATGAGAAATGGTTTGTAATAGTGACTACACATTTCACATTTCACTTGTTTCTCTCATGGGAACTACTGTTTCGATATTAACTCTTGTGATACTTTAAAAATTTCCCATGTATTTGTTGGTTCATGTGATTTATTATGTATTGGTGTAAGATCTTTGTGCAATCTACTTTTCAGATGACTTTTTATGAGAGATGGTTTGTAATAGTGACTACATGTTTCACATTTCACTTGTTTCTCTCGTGGGAACTTCTGTTTTGATATTAAATGTTGTGGCACATTAAAAATTTCCCATATATTTGTTGGTTCATGTGATTTATTATGTATTGGTGTAAGACCTTTGTGCAATCTACTTTGAAGATAACTTCTTATGAGAGATGGCCTGTAAAAGTGTTTACAAGTTTCCCACTTGACATACTTCTCTTGAGATTTCTTCTTTCTTTCCTCAAAAACATCTTTCTTAAATTGATATTATTTCCAAACATTACCAGTTGCATTAGCCTTTTTGATTGCCATGGCCATTATCATATTAGACATCAGTTGATTTTTATTTGCGCTCATTTATTATATACATCATTTTATTTTTTCGTATTCAAATTTTTTGAGCCACTTTTTTTTGCAACTGCGCCCAAACACAACTTTTTACGCGAATTTTTGCAGATGCACTCAACGCAAAGTTTAACACAACTTTTTTTTCTAAAGACTACGATCTAACCAAATGGAACTTTCTGAGCCACTTTTTTGCAACTGTTCCCAAATGCAACTTTTTATGCGTATTTTTGCGGTTGCACCCAAACGCAACTTTTTGAGTCACTTTTTTTTGCAGTGGCGCTTGAATCGGCGTTTGATGTTTTGGATCAGAAAAACAATGGTAATTTTTCTAATGGTTTTCTGATGGCTCGAGCATTTAATTTACCGTTGGTTGTCTGATAACTGGGGGCTGCGCTCGAATCGGCATTTTTATACTACCTTGAATGGCTACTTCCCTGATATATATATAATATGACAGCCTTTGTTTTTACACTTGTTATTATATATTGGTACTGTGGGTGAGCACGAAAAAAAAAGCCAAAATGGAATGATTTGTCAAAATATAATTTTGAAAGTTAGTACTTAAATATTTATTGTGTAGGCATGTTACTGGGTGCACATGGTCAACAGCATGGCAGTAAAGATATATGTTGAAATGAACTGTAACATATTTGTAATGTGGGATGCAACAGTCATGAAAATATACTGTTGAAATGGCATACATTTGACCCTGAGACTTGGAGGGTGGGGAGGATGATCTATTCAGACCTGGCCAGACCTGCTTCAGTGCAGTATATGGCGAATATAGGTCCTGCGTAAATTTCTAAATGACTGATGTTGCTCTAATACACCACAATTAGTTTTCTAGTAAACACAAATGACAAACTAAATTGAAAATTTCGATGGTTAAAGGTCAGGACCATATAGCATTATCAAAGATGCGGAAGTGATGTAACCCAATATGGTGGTTCTAGGGGATCAAGTAATCAGCAAGCTACTAAATCGATGTATTACACATAATTTCGCCATATTTGAAATGCCTGCCCGTCAGTTCATAACTCCACTCCATCACATAGGTTGTGAAGAACAGTCTGCTGTGTGCCAATGCATGCTATCAGGCAGGCGACCTCGTCGCCACTTGCCATGCCAACAGGAACCAATGCAATGGGGCACTTGGCCGCAGTAACTTCTCAACTATCCACAATCTAATAAACCTGTTGTCTTGTGACAGGGACATTAGCCAGGGTATCAGTTCACACACTATGAACGAGAGTGGTACAGGCTGCCTATCTCCAAGGCAACCATTAATCTGCTTTTCAACCTAACATGTGATTTCACAGGAAACGTTGGGGATTAAGAGATACTACAAAGGCGACCTTTTTATTACTTTTTAATGTTGATTACTAACATGTAATGTCAAGTTGCTTCAAGCGCATGGTTAAAAAGTTCTAAGCAATTGGACTGTGCCAACCCCTATTTTATGTATGAAGGGGTGTACTCCCTCTGCCATTTTGTGTGGCAACCGGCCTTGTAAATTTTTGCCTGTATGTCAATTTCCGATGTTAATCACATTATAGCATTTAATAAATATTATTCAATTATAGTTAATTTGACAATCGAATCACAAGATAAACTTGGAGATTTGTAACACCGTGAAGGATTAGATCCTCTTTGTTTTCTAATAACCACAGTTTAACCAAAAAAAATTATATTTTTTTTTTTTTAGAAAATAATTTTAACTTTGTGTTTTATTATTATTATATATATGATGAAAATGTTTTGAAGTAATTGTAAAATGCTGTTGCCTCTTTACGACTAAGCCATCAATTTGGTGTGCTAGATATGTCCTATTGTAGTTCCTGCATCAGAGCTGCCTAGGAATTGAAAGTAATGCAGAAATATTTGTTTCTATGGATGAAATATAATTGATTTAATAAGACACTTTTTAAAGGAAGAGAAGAACACTAATACTATGATTACAAAAATTAGCACTGTGAAAGATTTGGGCGTCTCTTAACGGAAGATTTTCAGCATTCATGATCGTGAAGTGACTTGCAGATGGAAAAACGGTAGAATGCGATGGTGAGGAAAATAGGAGTCCCCCATTGCAACCCACTGGCTGATGGTAAATTCCTCCTCGTTTCCGTGTTCAAAGACGAGAGAGGATTTAAACATATTCGTAGATATTTCCTTACAAACTGCAAGTTAAATGGGGAAATTGGGAATGGGAGTACACACACATGGCTAAAATTTCTTCACACACATTCTTCAGTTAAGAGCAAAAATACTTGAGCATTATCGACATCCACAGCCTTTTAAGATCTATTGATCGATTATCACGAACTGTAAAAAATACATTCCATTAACGACAAATTCTGCATTGAACGATGCTTTAATTTGTGAAAAATGATTCTTCAGTTTGGTTTTGTATTTGCAGGGAAGCTGGATGAAAGAGCCGCACCACAGCAGACGAATGTGCACTAGTAGCGGCCATCCTACTTTATCCGTCGATCATCATAACACCAGCCCAAAAACAACTCCATCTGTAACACTGTCGACTGCTGTAACAGACAATTACAATAATCGTAAGTTTGTTGAGTTCATTTCTCTGTTTCAAATAGAGATATGTTCCCTGTGAATGAATAAATAATTTGAGTACTGAAATAATGGCCATATAACGACTTATGCATGTTCTCTGAGAATTAGTCAGTTCTAATGATGCCATGTAGAGGTGTCAGTAGTTGCGATTGTAGTTGTGTTTATATCAAGAACTCTTTTGGAAAATTTAAATGTATAATTAGTAAATGGATGCATAGAACTCAAACAATATTCGACACAGACATTTAATTAAAGAAATTAAATAATGCGCTACGATAGATAGTCTGTTTAAAAAAAATTTCTTACATTCACCATAATTTCCAAAACTTTGCATATTAGAACAAAGCTTACACAAAATATTTTATTGCGATTGATGAAGTAACTGCTTTATAAACGAACTCTGGTTATATATTTTTATTATTTCAAAGAGAAGCTAGAAGATTAAAAAATTAATAATTGGAAACGAACATTGTTTTACGTCTAGTTAAAAATTATATGTATCAACTTAAAAGCAAAATAATTTAGACAGAAAATTGTTGTTTATGAAATGGCATTTCGCGTTTTTCTTTAAAATAATAACATTGAATAAATTTTAAACATTGTACATAGAAAACGACATAAAATTGTATTGTGTAAAGTTCAAACTATATTCGCAAAACGATAAAATTTTACATAAATTATTATGTAATTACTAACTTTTTTCATAAGCACGGTATGTTTTCAAAAAATTGAAAAACTTAAAATAAACGCTGAGATGGTTAAACCTTGATGGGTAGTCTCATTTTCATATAGAAAATTTTTGGCCAATACTCGCCTCGCAATCACACGTACTAAGTAATTACTGCAAAACAAAAATAAAAATTTTAATGGCTGGCAGCATTAGCAATTTTAATACAGAATATCGCCAAATGGTGTTTTCCGCAACATCTAGCATGCGAACTGATGGACGACGCTATGCTGACATGTGAAATGGGCTTGGCAGGGCACATGGAGCGGCTTCGAACATCTTGACTGCCCATACGGATGTCTTCGTTGTAAATGTTGCGAAGGCCTGAGTTCACTGGTGTCGGCGGATAGTATTGCTGTCACATGTTTCCTGTCATGTTGAATTTCGTGGTTGTTTGTTATTGTTTGGTGCTTACAGGTGTGCAAACTCTTGCTTTTTTTCTAATGAGATTTGGCAAAAGAATATTGGAGTATGGATTTGAAGTAATTTTATTTAAAGTAGTTTAAATAACATTACTTCATATACCTGTACTTTTGTTGGACCACGGCTACTGTAAACGAACATTTTTCGCTGTTACAGCATTTTTTTTGTGAGGTGTTTAGGTGGGACGTTGGGGAGGATTTGCGAAATATGAGCTCGTAGGTTTTTTTGGAATCGGGATGACGTCTGGTTACGAAATACCATCGGCCCAATATGCCCATCAGAATTGCAGCCAAGTAGTTTCTAACATGGCTAACAAAAATGGGTGTAAAATTTGCCTCAAGTTCTGGAAAATAAGGATTTTTCCAAATATCTAGGAAATGTTTTTAAGAACATGTGTGAACATAAATGCGTTTATGTCAACTGTTGGCAGAAGATTTATATGCCATGTAAGTTGAAATTTAATGTTGAGTAGTTAATGGTAATGTTTATAAATGACATAACTAATAAGAATCTACTGCTATGACAAACAAATAAGCCTACTTTCCTCTACATAGTAAGAAAATTATTCTTAGTGAATTTATTTGAAGTGTAAATGGTAGGTGGGCCTTGACATCTTGTTGACAGTAATATCATTAGAAATGAAACCAGAAACATATGCAACAGTAGTGAGACAAATACAAATTCACACGTCTTAGCGAGGACTCGAACCCAGAAAACACGCATCGTAAGATAGTACAATCGAATGTATTACGGAAGTAGGATTCGGAGCATTAACTTCAGATGTAATCAGTAAAATGTTTTGGATTATATGGTTTAGTAACCTGAAATATTTACAGGACTGTCATTTTGAAAATAAGTGTTAGCCACTTAAAACCCAAAACTTTATATGACCCACTTTAGTGCTACATGTGTGAAGAATTTGGTGTAAAGCGGTTAATAAATTCCCGAGATATGGCATAAAAATGTTATCTTATTTGATGCTATCGTACGAAATGGCTTAAAAAGAGGTTCTGTAAACGATATTATATGTGCCATCAGCATACAAAGTTTGGTTGTATTTGGTTGAAGTGTTTAATAGATATGACACACTCACCATTTTGCACTATTTTACAAAAACAAAAGCTGGCAAAGAGGATCTCTGTATTCATAATTGGCGCTTCTAACGAACAATATTAGAATACAATTTGAGTTGAATTTTGTTGAACTGTTATGTAAATAAAACAAACTTATTTATTTATATAGAAGCCATTTAAAAACAGACGTGCTGCACCTGAAATACTTAGGCGCACATGCCCTACTGTAGCACAAAATAGACTTTCCGTTGAAATGTGTATCTATTTAACCTCTGATAACATCCCAGCCGATATTACTGTACAAAATACGACACACACGAATGTCATATTACATCGCAGGGGACATCATGGAATATAATCACTTATTTATTTTCATCCATAATTTGCGATATATGAAGTACTAATCCATAACAACAAATTGGAACCCACGGGTTTTTTTCCACTACAATGGCTGTTATCTGGTATGCCTACAAATAACTGCCTGTCCTATTTGTATTTCCTCGGAGCGAGGACGCGCGTAATAGGAAATACTCTCTGCTGCACCTCTCCCTGACGTTTTATCGTCTGCACATGTTTACATCCGCAGTTACTGTCTAATCAGAACAATATTTACTGCTTTAGTTCTGCGCAGGAAATCAGAGTGATATAACATTGTATGTGTTGTACTATTAATGTTCTAGATGTTGCAATTGCTTGTAGACCTGTTGAGGAAATGGACCAGGTGTTTCTGGAGGCAGAATAAGTTATATTAAATTTCACTGGTGTACATGATAAAACATTCAAACATTACCCGTTCTTCATAGGCGCGTACAATGGGTTTCACAAAATAATAAATCGTTGACATGATTTTAATTTATGAAGAATGTCGTCGAAATGCTCCCACCAAGGCGAACCGGGTTCAATCGCCGGCCGGGTCACCGGATTTTTGCAAGTGGGAATCGTGTCGGACTATGCCGTTGGTCGGCGGGTTTTTCTCGGGGATCTCCCGTTTCCCCCGCCCTTTCATCCAGGCACTTCGCTATATTCACTTCAATCACTTTCATCGCCTCTCAAGACCTCGCTGTTAAGAGTCGCCCAAATCTCTTCACTCACTCGCTCACTCGTCAAAATGCTACAACAGCTTTATGTTGATCGTTTTTCTACCCGTTACCATCCATACCGTCCAACCTTCACCAATCTTTCGAGACTGGCAGCCGTTCTCGGCGGCAGCATATTCGAAGCAGGTGCGTCACAAACGAAGTAGCCCGTTTTGCAGTACTTGCAGCTATTGCAATAAATCCTCATACCAGCTCGCACGAAATTGGATATATTGAAGTTAACAAAACAAGTGTTCTGCGCATTGCTCACATGCATCATTACCGCCTCTATCAGGTGTCGTATTAAGAGCTACATGGCAATGACTCTCAACACGCGTGGTACTATTCACCTATGAAGCAAACGTTTGCAAACCATGGCTACGCCAATCTGCACAACATGCATTATTGGTCACCGAAAAACCTCCACTGGTTTCGTCAGGTATAATATCGTCAGTGGAGCGTCAATGTATGGTGTCGCATCATCGGACAACAAATCATTGAAGGGCCAAAGAATGGGAGAAGGTACAAGCGTTTCCTGGGACGTAACTTACCTGCATCATTGAAAGATAGCTTGTTGAGTACGCGTTAAGTGATGCTGTATCAGCCCTGTGTGTCTCCTGCTCATAATGCCTTAATTGCAAGAAATTAGATACAGCTTATATTTTCAAACGATGGGTGGGGAGAGATTGTCATGTCCATCGTTATCCAGCGCAATCGATTGATCTAACACAGTTAGATGTATTTATCTGGGAGCATATCAAAGGTGTAGCGTACCAGCAGGTTCCAACGACACTGGAAGACATGGAAGACCGTATTGTAGCTGCATGTGCTTTCTTACCTCCAGACACACTGGCAGATGTACATCGATTAGTGATGACACTAGCAGTGGAGTGTTCATTTTGAACATAATCATTCACTGTGAGAAATGTAGGTAAACACTTGAATTTATTTAGATTTGCCGTAAGGTACACTTTGTTTACTTCGTAATTAATATATACAGTGGAGACATGCGACTTCACACTGCCAGGATTTTCGCTTTTCTAGAATAATTATATGTATTAGAATTGTGTACAGCACTTCAATGTAATCTACACGACATTTTCATGTATACAGTATTACTGTATTATCACGTTTAAAAAGGATATCGACATTCATATCTTGCAGGTTATGTTTACTTAGGTGCTTATACAAAAACGTATTTATGTCGCATGATGCCCCCCTTCGATCTACTAAAACACATATGGATTATATTTTGTTACGTAGTATCGGTCACTGGGTCATCAGAGGTGAAACAGATATACCACTCTGTGCAATGCCAACATACTAAGCTAAAATGACAGTACTGCCACCATTTTAGAATAAGTGTCTGACCCACCGAAAACATGCCAGTTTGTCACCTGCTGCAGTAGGTACTACTTGTCTGCTAAATTTGATAGGAATCGGTCTACTATTTACCGCGATATGAGCTAAAAATTCAATTTCTTCATTTGGTACTATCTTACAAAATGGCGGACATAAGTGGTTGTTGACATATATGCTTGTCAGACACTTTCAGTATTGAAATTTTGTTTGAAATCGACCGAACATTGATAGATATACCTAATAAACCTAAAATATTTATATTGCCGCAATTTTGAAAATAAACACATAACCTATTTAAATTGAAAATGTTTACATGGCCTACTCAAGGTCACGTAGGTTTTACCTACGTGTATAATTTGGCGAGAATTGGTTCAGTAGGTTTGGAGATAGCACCACATGAAAAAAAAATTTCAACTGATATCTGTCAAAATGGCGGTCCAATAAAAATGGCCATCTGAACATTGAATGCTTATATGTTGTACATTCGACATTAAAAATTTGTTTTAATTCTGTTTATTGGTCTCCGAGATATAACATTAACACCGTAAAAAATTATAATGGCCGCAATTTTAAAAGTAAGCACATGGCATGGTCAAAAACTATAAAAGTCTGATGTCCATACTAAGTACTATATTTTGTCGAGCTTTGTGAAATTATTTTTACACTTTCAAAAGTTTTCAGTGTATACATCGTACGTATATACTTATACATACATACATACATACATACATACATACACAGGCAGGAAAACGCTCTCATAAGCCTTTCTTCCCTTCGGAAAATAGGCTAACAATGTGGCATATACAGAAACCCTTTGGTAAATTTTATATTTTAAAACGGAGCTTTGGATCAGAATTTTAATTGATGTTAAAATTATATCTAGGCACAATGATGGTGAACATAATGTATAGAAAAGCAGAAAAGTGTGAATCCGAGCCCATTTTTAAACAGCTAAATTATCTGCCCACACAGTAATTTCAGTGCCCATGTCGTCTGCTTCTCCAGAAGGGGGTTGGAGGGGCCACGACGCCAGCCACGTCAGCTGTCAATAATTCCCCCGGTGCTGGCGGCTCTGATCAGACCGCCTGGAAAGTGAGGAGGGGCGAGATCGGGCAGCCCCCACAGCGCTGGATTGCGCGCGCCGGAAGTGAGAGTCCACGCACGTAGCAGTGTTTACGTCGTCAATTTTAAAATTCTCATACAATTAAACTTTTCGGTTTTATCTTTTATAACGCGTAATTATGGGCACGAGACTAGAAAAACACTGTTGTGACGATAGAAATAGTTTTCGCTGTTAGTAAACTAAATCCATTCTATTACCTATCGTGTTTTTTGTAGAATATTGCTGGTGGCATTATGTACTATTTAGAGCCTTTGTGACAGTTATTACTAGGGTGTGCAATTATGACGCTATCCTATTGTTAATTTCCTTCTTGAAAACTACGATTTTAGTGGTTTCTGTGTTTGTAAAAATATAATTTTATAATACTCTTCTTTAAAATTTTCAAAAGCAGAACTTTACAAATTACTTAATGAGATTTATTATTCTCAAGTCACTAGAATTTGGACGCTATGCTCACTTTACCGTGAACAGCCTACAATAGGTATTTAAAGTTGTTTAATATATTTTTTCTTTAATTGCGATGGTCGTGTTTGATTCATATTCAACAATAAGCCACATAATTCAAATTTTTCAATAAGTTATACCAGGATCAGGACGATGTTTCGTAACATTATCATCTTTATCTAAAGTTTCATAAATAAATACAGTTGTTATGAGTTGAATTACAAAAAAAGTAATTTCATAACCACCTTTCCAATAAACCTCATAAAACCAAAAAATATCTTAGCGGATACAATATTCAATTTTTTTTATTATTAGAAACAGTTTTAACCTCTTTTGTTATATTACTAGAAGCAGATTTATCTCGATATAGATTATCAACACCAGTAAATTCTAAATAATTTTGTTCACTTAGTGATCTTAAAGCATTCATCATTGTTGATGTAATACCTGGATTATCAACAGCTTCAATAATATTTCGAGATTTATACTCTAGAAAATTGAAAAGGAAAAAAGTTAAAATAAACATCAATATTGTCTTCATCATAATTTGCATCAGCTCCAACCTTATCTCTTTAGTAAACTAAATTGTTCATAAACATAAGCATCATTTGGGAAAGAAAAGCCGTCTCCTATTGGAATATCAAATTCGATTCTATTATTGTAAACATTTAAATTCCCCCCTAGTTTGATCAGTCGGGGGAAAAGTCTGCCTCTCAAAACTCTCAATATTTTTATAACTCATAAGTAAAAAATTGATATATAAATGGCAGAATCGAAGGGAGTTTCTCGAGTTAAATTACTCATTGAAAGATATAAAAAATATTAAAAGCATCATGAAAAATAATATGAAAAAAAGAAGAGCGACCATGAATCGACGAATTAGAAATATTGGTAAAAAAGTATAAAAAGTAAGTGATGAAAACAAAGATTTAATAACAATGCTAGTCCCTGTTGCAGTAAAAAATTTAGATTATCCACCAACACCAGAAGAAACATCGTTTGAAAGAGAATTATTTGCAGAACAGTAATCTCGTAATTTGGAAGAGCAAATGGGTATTATTCCATTAAAAGATTTGCCAGATATAGCAGGTGTTTCTACTATAAATCTCGGATTATAAAATGCAAAAAGAATAAATGTTATTGAGGAAAATTTTGGTTTATGCGGAGTTGGGGAAAATTTTTACATTGGTGATAGACAAGTAACGATAAATGATACATTACTTGTTAAGGAAAAAAAAAACATTTTTTAACACCGGGACTTTGTAATTTGTTAACATAAAATTTACAAAAAGCCCTTGAGAATAAATTTAATTATGAGAATTATGAAAATTATGCAAAAATTGTTAAAACGACCAATGCCGCATTCCAAAAATATAATCCTAGTAAAAAGGTAGCTTCGAGTGGAGGTTGGAAGTATGAAAATACATTTAAACCGAATTATGATGATTATATAAGAGCATGAAGATCGGAGCCAAACACACCAGAAAATAAGATTTCTCCAAGAACTCCTAGATCTGGAGAAGGTATAAAAAAATACAATAGTTTGCCAAAAGAACATATTTGGATGGATGATGTTAGAAATTTAATTGATAGATTGTTAGTTATTTATGGTGAAGAAAATGCCGGAAATAACAATTATTACAATGATAAATTAAGTATAATGAATATGTTAAACAATAAATTTTCCTATTTGGTTATTAATAATCCTTAAGGAATTTTTTATCTAAACAATTTTTAAATGTAATTCTGCATTCATTTTGGAACTCTGAACACCACGGAATAGGTGTGATAAACTGGGCATTAAACAATTTAAATTTACCCGAAATGCATTTGCCTGGTTTTAACTATTGTGGACCATTTACAAAATTAGATGAAAGATTGGAAAGAGGCGATACTGGAATAAATAAATTAGATGAAACCTACATACAACATGACGTTGCTTACAGAGATCATAAAGATTTAGAATGTAGAAATGATGCTGATAAAATTTTACAAAAAGAAGGAAAAGAAATCATGTTAGATAAAAATACTCCAATTGAAGAAAAATCTCTTCTGCGGCTGTTGCCTCAAGTGTTTACGAAAAGAAAATTGGGTCGGGGAATTAAAATGTTTTATTGTATGTGTGTGTGTATATATATATATATATAATATATATATATATATATATATATAAAGATAACAAATATAACTTTCATTATTCCCTTTGAGAAATTAAAAGATTTAGGTATAGATTAATTTTTAACAAATTATCAAATTGAGAGAAAAAATAAAAAATTGAAGGTAAAAGTTTCAAATTAACTTTATCATTGCCAACAGTTTAAAATATGGCCAAAGAAAAAATTGGCAGTGGTTTACATCGTGGAGGAATTATACCAATTATATTGGCTGCTTAAGGTGCACTTGGTGGTTTAGCTGGAGAAGCTAGTGCAATTTATAATTCTGTTGAACAAACTAAAAAAAATAATAAAGAATTAGAACAACAATTACATAATTTAGCAATGGAAAACAAGGCTGGAAAAGGATTAGTTACCAAAACAGGAAGGCGAATAAAAATTTAGCTTCGTTGTCTAATATTGATATCGAAAAATACGTAAAACTATTAAATATTAAACATTTCAAAAGTGTTTGTATGATTGATGAATTACCTAAAAGTACGCACATAAATGAATGTGCTGTAGTAAATTTTGACATTTCAGCAAATCCTGGAACTCATTGAGTTTGCTATTTTAAAGAAAATAATTATGTTTACTGTTTTGATTCATTTGGAGGTAATATTCCTAGTAATTTAATTAATTATTAAAAAAATAGCAATATTTATTACAATGGTGATGGACTTCAGAATTTTAATTCAGTGATCTGTGGACATCTATGTTTAATCTTATTACCTCTTTTTTCTAAAGGTTTTAAGTTTAACGATATAATTTCTTTGTTATTAAATGACGCATATATTTGGTAAACCATTAATCAAATCATGAAATGAAGACATTTAGTATATTACTGAAGATTTAAAAATATAAGTAGATTCAAATGATATTCGAGTATTTCTACATTAGAAAGTAAACTAAGCACTTGTTTTGATTTTACAAAATCTTATATTTCTTTTGTAAGACGTAGACTTGTTAATATAAATTAACCTGTAGATAATAAAGACACAGTCAATAAAAGATATATTGATATACACACAGCAGATTATGCATTAAAAAAGTATGTCGATTTGAAATATAAAACTATTGTTTGTGATTATGCTTTAAAAGAAGATATAAATTTACAATTCAATAACACTATTGCTGATTGTTTAGAACGAATAAATAATGTAAAGCAGGCACTAAAAATGAAGTAGATTCAAAATATAAAACTATTGTTTCTGATTATGCTTTCAAAACCAATGTAGAATCAAAATACAATACTATTGTTTCTGCTTAACGAGATCAAATAAGTAAAGTTTTTGTTTATACAACAGATTGTTTCTATTCAAAATCATAGAATTAATAATATGCCTGAACCTGTGGATGACAAAGATGCTGCCAATAAAAGATAATTCGATAAAGAAATTACAGATAAATTTTCAAAATTTAAACTAATCAGTTTTGAATTACTGTGATACACTTGTTAACTCGAAAGTTGAAAAAAACAAAGAAGCTGTTGATAAGGAAATAGCTGGAAAATTACAAAATTTAAGCCAAACAGTTTCGACTTGTCTTGAAAGTTGAAAAAGTAAAGCCGTTTTCGATAAAGAATTAGATGTTAAATTACAAAATTTGAACCAATATCATATATTTTAATTATCTGTAAAGTGGAATAAAACGAATAATATTTTTCACTTAGATAATAACCAAATTGTCTGTATTATTCTGATGGATTGTACTGTTTATAAAATAGTTATTACTAAGTTGATTTCACATAATGATCTAGTTGTTATTAAGTGGGCTACAAAAAGAGATCACAGCGAGTCCTTTAATGCTAGCAAAGGTGATATTTTAACTTTTAAAATTATAAAGAAAAGAATATCTGAATAGAATATAAGGTTTAATTAAAAACCATAATAGGACTATTCGTAAAATATAAAGATTAATTTTTTTTTACTATTAAATGGAGAACACTTGGTGCTTGAAGTGTAAGGTCACCAAAAATAATACTATAAAAACTGAAAATACTAAAAATGGACGACTAGCTCCGAAAAGTATATGTTCAATATGTAATTCTAATAAATCAAAATAAAAAAAATCTGCTCAATGTGAGAGAAGGCATTATAAATGAATTATATAAATCCGCGCAAAAAATTTCCCCAGAAGATAAATAATTTCTTATGGTATTGATTATTTACGGCAAATCGATCTTGATGAAATTGATACTGGTAATTTAAAAGGCATATCGCATATAAATAATTGATAGAACTATATTATGACAATTGTCGATTTTTTTTTAAAATTTGCATTTGCTATTCCAAGTAAAGATAAAACAGCCAATAATGTGGGAAATGCTTTAGAATCTATATCAGTTTAAAGAAAACCAATCAATTCACAAAGCGATAATGGCTTAGAAATTTATAATAAAATATTTAGTGAACATGTGCAAAAATATAACATCAATCACTATCCTACATTCAGCGAATTGAAAGCTAGTTGTGTGATTGTATAATCGTACAATGAAGAACAAAAGTGGAAGAAATTTGCATTGAATGGCAATTATAAATGGTTAAATATACTATATGATTTAGTTAAGGAATACAACACAAACCACAGTATCATTGGTATGAAACCAATTGAAGTTAATAAGAAAAATTAAAAAAATATTATATCAAACATATATGATTACTAATCCGAAATACAAAGTTGGAGATGATGTTTGTGTTATCAAACTAAAATGAATTTTTGAAAAGGGTTGCACTGCTACTTGGACAACAGAATTATTTACTATGTTAAAGGTTTTTAATAATGATATTACAACATACAAATTAAAAGATATTAATGGAGAAGATATAAAAGGAAATTTTTATGAATACGAAATTATGAAAACAGACTATCCAAACAAATATTTGGTTGAAACAGTATTAAGAACTAAAGATAATAAAATTAATGTAAAATGGTTAGGTTTTGATAATTCACACAACTTGATTAGTAAAACAGATGTTTTGTGAATTTAAATAATTTTCTAAGATTATCTAGTTCAAATGCAAAAAAACTGCTCATTGTAATGTTCATTTTAATGTTAATTTTAACATTTGTTTAAATAGTTGTTTCCATTCATAGCATATGTTCTACATTTTTTTTTAACATAAACATGTTTTCAAAAATCTTTATTTAAATTTAATAAAGTTTTTAATTTTATTTCTATACTTTCCATCATTAATTTTTCTACTCAAATGTATTGTAATAAAGTCATAATCTTTGTCCCAACATTTTGCCCAAGTCTCTTAAAATTTTTCATAAGGCATATCTCCACCAACAAAATCAATATATATGTCCTTTAAATTAGTATCATCTTGTCTAAATATAAACAAAAAATTTGTATTATCTCTTACCAATTGTTTCGGTATTTTTGAATATGTTTGAGCTAAATAATATACATCTAAATTTTTATGTCATCCTCTAGTGAAATAATCGCGAATTATCTCTTAATTGTTAAAAAATAAGTAACCATATGGATAAACCCCTTTTAAATTACTAAATCCACTTGATCTTTAGGAAATTGTATGTGTGTGTTTCATTTTATCTTTATTTAAATTCGATGATAATTTAGCTAAACTACTAGCCACAAATTTAAATGTGTCTATAAATTTCACTTTTAAATTTCTGTTTCTTTCCCAAAAGTAACAAACTTTTCTTCATTAATTGCTACTAAACATTTAATTTTTTTTCACTATAGCCAACTCTTTAATAAATAAATGTGCATCATATACAGCTAAATTGTGGAAATAAATTGGTACAAAGTTGGGCAATTTTAATTGTAGGTTACAATTATTGCATACATGATTAATTAATTTTACAGTTAAATGAAATGTCATACTTTTTTATTTTACTGTGTATATTCACATTCACATACAGTACATGCTTTTGATTTCCTGTATAATTTTTTCTTCTTTTCTTTGTGGATACATTGGTTCAATTTGCAAATATATTTCACCAATTTATTCTACTTCTCTTTTAATTGACTATATAAAAATTTTATTTGCATTTGGACCTCTACACAACTGGTGGCTTATAATCACCACAAGCAGATACAATATAATAGCAAAATCTAGATGCCTCGTGTAACTGATATTTAATTGTGTATGGTTCGTCGTTTAGCTTTAAATAAATGTTATTTATTTGTTCATTAGTAAGATTATATCTTTCTTTAAGTATCTACTTATAAAGGTCATTATAGATATCATCTTCTGTTAAAACAGAGTATTTTTGGATTAATTAAAATGTAAATGTTTCCCTTGGATTTGGCTTAGTTGTTGATATTTCTTTATAATTGACTCAAAATCGGCATATATTGCAAAAGGAACCCTTATTGTATGTTTGTAATTTTTTAATTTTATTTGCTATGCTTTCGAAGGTAATTGAATTTTTACTGCTTTATTTTTAGAGCAATCTTCTGTGTGTTTATTTAATTTCTCTTAAGAGGTAAAGAACTGAAATCACATATTGCATATGTTTTGTCTGTTATTATTTTGTACTGCTAAAACTAACCTTGACAAGTCTTCAATCCAAAAGTAATGTGAAATTGTATCATCTTTGTAATAAAGTAAATTTATATGCTTATCCTTTTTAAGTTTTGTAAGCTTAAGTGGATATACTGGGGGTTTCTCGCCTTCACATTCAATAGGGTGTTCCTTTTTGGATACATCAATTTGATTTTCTATTTTTGGTAATCATCAATTTGAATGGGATAGTCTAAATAATCTATTACTTTATCAATATTAAGCCCCACATTTTTATATTTTGTTACTCCATAAAAATTTTTGTCTGCTGGAAATAATGGAGTTTTTACAGCCCAAAGGAAGCATTTTTGATAATTATTTTTAACATTTATGCAGGCTTTCTTATTCTTAATATCTTCTGGTAATTATATATATAATATATATGATGAGATATTTAATGGATAATACTTATTTATAGATAATTGTATTCCTATTATTCTATCTAATGTCCATCCTGAGCATCTTCTTTGAAGTTCATATAATTGTCGAATTATTCCTTGTATAATGGATTTATAAAGCCTTTTAATATCTCCTTCATTCAATATTGTATAATTGGTTGATTGAAATGTAAATAATTGTACTTGATTATTATTTTGCTTACGAAAATAGGCATATAATTTAATACTTGTTTCCGCATCTCTAAATGTTGCAAAATTATTGTGTATTATTACAAATAACTTATTTTTTACTGAATTCGAAAAAATGAGTAGGTTGTACTAAATTAAATGTATTTTGAATGTTACATGCTGATATCCTACTTTTAAAAGCTTTATTAACTAAGTAATTTTTGTTGGTTCTTCTGTTAACAAATGAATTATTATAGAATGGAAATATTTCTTCGAATTATTTTTTATCTTTGGGATAAAATTCATTGATATCGACAACGGCTAAAGGTAATTTCGTAAAATTATTCTTTGTTGTCCATTGTGATATCCTCATAATTTTACTCCTAGGCTTTTCAAATATCTGATTTAAAATGAGGAATATTTATTTTAATTCCTTTTTCTCTTGTTTATATACATTTTTGACTTTTGAAAATGGTAAATTTGCAAAGTTTCTTTTTCACTGCCCGTCTAATTTTGAAATGTTTCTTTTTCTCAGCATTCTATTTCTCTGCTCGTCTATAAGCCATTACATAATAAATGGTATAAGAAATCTAATTATATAGTTTTTCCTTAGTGTGTATATATATATATATATATATAAATCAACTCCCTCACTCCCGTATTGTTCAACTCAGCTGTTATATAAGCCTCCATTCTTATAGTTGTATTTATAAGGGATAAAAATATATAAAGAAAGCATAAAATAAAGATCATTGGAAAGCTCGAAAGTGCTTAAAAGATTGAGAAACCATAGTTCTTGTTAAGATGTTAATTTTTCATATATTCGCTAATACTTTTTTTACATATATTTGAGTGTTTATCCTTAGTAGTTTTATTAGGAGAAAATAATTTTATAGATTTATTATCATTACAAACTTTACATGTTTTTGTTGGATAATTATCGTTGTGCATTTCGTTTAAATGATCTAATGCTGTATTGTGCGATTTACTATTTTTATGCTTTTTGAGAGGTGCAATATAAACATATTTTCCACATTCACATACTACTTTCTCTTTTTTCACTCATGACGACTACTAGCATATTCATTATAACATTTTTTTATACATGTTAAAATTTATCTTTTGTGGGTTTATGTGGTGCAAAACTTTCTATATTTAATACTTTACAAAATTTTTATATTGCTTAGATATGGTATTATTATCCATTTAGAGCATCGTTTATTTTTATCTATTAAGGAAATTCATTTATGGAGGGAATGTACAATATTTTTCTTTAATATGTTGTTTCTTTGTAAATAACACGCAAATGGAATCACTTCTCAAGATGTTAAACAATTAGTTTGAATACATTAAACTACAGGATCTAGATATTGGTAGATTTCATGAAGCCACAGATTTTCCAATTCATGAATCTAATTTGGTAAAAAAATTACTTACATTCTAGATAAGTATAAAATTAAATTACCTGTTCGATATGTAGAGCTTTTTAATAAAAATGCTTTAAAATTAATAAAGGATAACGTTTTTATACTGTATAAAGGTTTAAAAGAAATTGAAAATCTGTACATAATATTGAATTCAATATTTAAATTCTATCAATTTTTTTTATATTTATATTTTGCTTTTTTTTGTCTTAATTGTACTTTATTTAGATTACTCGCTTGCAAATTGGAGTTTCTAGAAAACGTGAAAATTGCTTGAAAAACGAGAAATTTGCTTTTTTTTTTGCACAATTTTGCTTGTTTTTACATTGTGTCAAATTCCGCACGTTCATTTATGAAAAAACTACTAAAATTTGCTTGTTTTTTTGCTTAAAATTACTTGCTGTTGTCTTTTTTGCTTGTTTTTGAGAGCTCCTATTTAAAAGCTTTTAGAGCTGAAATTTAGCCCTAAAATACCTTGATTTTGGCGTTAATTTGCTTGATTTTGGCGTTAATTTGCTTGATTTTCATCGTTGTTTAATCGAATTTCAGATTTTGAGTTTTTTTATTTTTTTCTTACACTTTCGTTACAAATATTCGGAAATAGTTATGTTAGTTTTTTCCTGCATTTTTAAGGAAAATTATTGGTTTTATTGGTGGTGAGCCAGAATCGGCCTTTTACATCTACTGCTTTATTTGAAACAAAACCCTATTGAAGTATCTGCAAATTGTAGTTCAGGTGCTACAAATCCAAGAATTAATACCTTTCCTCCGATTTCCTGTTAGCATGAATGCGATTGGATATAGGCTGTTCACGATAAACTGAGCACTTTTAAAACCTTGTTTATTATCTACTTGTATGCACGTTGTTTATTCGTCTACGTTATGTAAAATTAACACTGCTATGAGTGTCTTCACTTTATTTACGCGTCGGTAAACTAAAACTTTGAAATTATAAGGGATGTAAATATTTTACCAATATGTTAATTTTTACTCAGATGCATTAGAAAGAAAACAGAAAGCAAAGGAAATAATATAAGTTATCACAAATGGTTGCCTACGATGGAGCAGTGAATTGTTTCTAAGGTAGACTTTCGTGAACTCGCTGTTTAGATCCGCCCGAATATATTCTTTTTCGAAGGTTGAGTTCAAAAAGTTTTACTTTATCACGAACAGCCTTTAGCGTGTTGCACTTACAATTCCCATTCAGTAATGTGGAGTGGAAATATTTCTCTAGAACATGCTGTCCGTTTACGTCAATGATGTCCAACTGGCGGATCGCATTCGGTCTGCGTCATTATACCGTACGGCCCCCGTAGGAGATCTGGCGAACACACACACACACACACACACAACACACACACGCGCGCGCGCACGCACACGCACGCACGATTGACTACTGTAAGTTAGCTGGATCTTTTTCGGAAATATAAATCATTCCTTTGCTTTGAATTCTCCGTACACTTATGTTGGCAATAAAATGGTATCGCAGCGCTAGATAAATAAATCCGATTGTCGTGTATGTCTCCCTATTTAATTTCGTGTTTCTCGAAAATTCGAGGTTTTCTTTTGTGTGTTGGCCCTACGCAGTAAATTCTTCGTTAACTTCTTCACCTAGACTATGTTATAAGAAAACTTGACTAAGATTTAAAAAAAATAGCAAGAAAATCTGTGAAAATTCTCATATTGTTAATGTATATTTTACCCGGCCCTCGAATGTGTTTTGTAAATTTCATGCGGCACTCGAAAAAAAAACTGAACTTGGCTATCATCTGTATACGACTCTTTCACTAGCTGAGCGGATATCAGCCAGTCTGCTCTCATCTTTCCGCCTCTGTTCATGTTAACGTGTTGCGGCCCGAGACTTGTCCTCGAGCGTTTCATTACGAAATATCGCGTGCCCTCCTTTGAAGATATAGACTGTCAGGGATGGTAACTGTTTTAAATAGCTCATCTTAGGCAAGAGTGCTAGACAGCATTTAAAAGGATAGGAAATATAGTCGGAAAACTGTCTGTATATATTCCAATCAATAATATCATATAAGAATGCAAAAAAAAAAAAAAAAATCCAATAGAACAACAGTGTGCTTCAAAATCTGCAAATTGGTTTTTGTTTGAAAACGATGTTACAAAAAAAATACGGAAGAAGTGAAAGAACTTATTTCGCATGTAAATGTCTATCCCACTTCTGGGGACGTCTTGAGATACAGCAGTGCTATTAACTTTTTATTGTGGCAGTATCTAAGACAATCTTCGAATGTAAATGTCTATCCCACTTCTGGGGACGTCTTGAGATACAGCAGTGCTATTAACTTTTTATTGTGGCAGTATCTAAGACAATCTTCGAATGTAAATGTCTATCCCACTTCTGGGGACGTCTTGAGATACAGCAGTGCTATTAACTTTTTATTGTGGCAGTATCTAAGACAATCTTCGAATGTAAATGTCTATCCCACTTCTGGGGACGTCTTGAGATACAGCAGTGCTATTAACTTTTTATTGTGGCAGTATCTAAGACAATCTTCGAATGTAAATGTCTATCCCACTTCTGGGGACGTCTTGAGATACAGCAGTGCTATTAACTTTTTATTGTGGCAGTATCTAAGACAATCTTCGAATGTAAATGTCTATCCCACTTCTGGGGACGTCTTGAGATACAGCAGTGCTATTAACTTTTTATTGTGGCAGTATCTAAGACAATCTTCGAATGTAAATGTCTATCCCACTTCTGGGGACGTCTTGAGATACAGCAGTGCTATTAACTTTTTATTGTGGCAGTATCTAAGACAATCTTCGAATGTAAATGTCTATCCCACTTCTGGGGACGTCTTGAGATACAGCAGTGCTATTAACTTTTTATTGTGGCAGTATCTAAGACAATCTTCGAATGTAAATGTCTATCCCACTTCTGGGGACGTCTTGAGATACAGCAGTGCTATTAACTTTTTATTGTGGCAGTATCTAAGACAATCTTCGAATGTAAATGTCTATCCCACTTCTGGGGACGTCTTGAGATACAGCAGTGCTATTAACTTTTTATTGTGGCAGTATCTAAGACAATCTTCGAATGTAAATGTCCTATTCTCTTTTTTTTTTTTTTTTTCTATCCCATTCTGGGGACGTCTTGAGATACAGCAGTGCTATTAACTTTTTATTGTGGCAGTATCTAAGACAATCTTCGAATGTAAATGTCTATCCCACTTCTGGGGACGTCTTGAGATACAGCAGTGCTATTAACTTTTTATTGTGGCAGTATCTAAGACAATCTTCGAATGTAAATGTCTATCCCACTTCTGGGGACGTCTTGAGATACAGCAGTGCTATTAACTTTTTATTGTGGCAGTATCTAAGACAATCTTCGAATGTAAATGTCTATCCCACTTCTGGGGACGTCTTGAGATACAGCAGTGCTATTAACTTTTTATTGTGGCAGTATCTAAGACAATCTTCGAATGTAAATGTCTATCCCACTTCTGGGGACGTCTTGAGATACAGCAGTGCTATTAACTTTTTATTGTGGCAGTATCTAAGACAATCTTCGAATGTAAATGTCTATCCCACTTCTGGGGACGTCTTGAGATACAGCAGTGCTATTAACTTTTTATTGTGGCAGTATCTAAGACAATCTTCGAATGTAAATGTCTATCCCACTTCTGGGGACGTCTTGAGATACAGCAGTGCTATTAACTTTTTATTGTGGCAGTATCTAAGACAATCTTCGAATGTAAATGTCTATCCCACTTCTGGGGACGTCTTGAGATACAGCAGTGCTATTAACTTTTTATTGTGGCAGTATCTAAGACAATCTTCGAATGTGCTAATATGCAAACTTTTTGTCCTCCATTTATGAAGATTGTCACATAAAAAAAATGCAGGTTTTATACCATATCACGAGGACTAATAGACCGATTTCACAACATTTAACGTGTATGTAATGCTACAGTAGTGTATTTAAACTAACTGGTTTTAGTTATTGCGGGCCTTTTTTTATGGCGTTAATAAAAATAATGTATGCACACAAGTTGAATATAACATTAAAAAAATTAACAAATTGTACGCCAACAGCATTATTTTAAGCAACAGTTATGGAAACATATCGTTACAATTTCTCTTAATGTTAGTGGGCTTAACCAGGGTCATTAAGGGAGGGAGGTCATAATGAAATAAAACTGGGGTGTGGCTGTGTTGGGGACACGCCCGTTTGTTTTGCGGGAATACCTCTACGTTGACGCGCTCGAACGCCGTAATATTTATTTTACGTTCCCGGCACCGCTGCGCTCGATCATATGGGGTTTTATGGGTATCACTGGATTGCATATGAGATGCTCTTTCCAACGGTATGCAATTACTGTATTTCGACTTGACTTTTTGATGAATATAGACCGAAATTGTGTTAAACTTTCTTAATTTTTTTTATTAAACTCATACAATTTCATTATAACCACGCCACACAACAATCTTACCATAACCATACCACACAAGATTTTTTTATACATGCAATCGATTGATCTTGACGAGAGCTGTCGATTGAAATTCAAACGAGCGTCGTAGCTTCTCTTAGTCAAAAGTTATACTACGCGGAAGTTATGAGACGCGGTGAAACGAACTCAAAATTGCGGCGCATCCCCCCCCCCCCTCATCGAAATGCCCCAACCCCTCCTCCATGCGCGATGCTTCAGTCCTCACTCGACGAAACATATTCTTTTATCATTTGGTAATCGAGTGGTGTAATTGAATTTTGCAATGCCAAACTGTATCCCCCGATTTGTTTTCATAGGATTTTCTGGATTGCCTCCCACTATGGTTGCAAATTTAAAGACGTGTTCACTTCAAAGAGTTAAATATAATTTCCTAATTTATTTACAATAACTACAAAAATACTCTGGTCTCAATATTTCACAATATATCGATATCTCTTGCTATTTAAGTTAATAACTTAAATCGGTACAATTCGATAGTATCACAAAGAAATTTATATAATTAAATAACTATAATCAGTCATAGATAGTGTATCAAAACGTAATGAATTACTTTATAAATTGCATGTCCATATTTTGATAGTTCCTATAGTTACAGTAAAGTCCATATCACATGTTCATACAGTCCAGTCTCAGTTTAGTCCAGGTCCCACTAGTCCACAATGTTCTAGAGATTTCAGAGCACCCTAATGCAGAGTAGCCTTCACTTGTCGGGTTTCACACTCCTCGTGTACCACACTCAGCCAGATGGCTTCAACAAAAAGACTGCCTACAGTCCAGCTGCGGCTTGTATTTACAGTGTCGTCAGCAATCGCCCAGAAATGTCTCTAAATACCGCGTTGCGCAACTTCTTAAGTCGACGGTCAATCCAGCAGAGGGGGAGGAGGGGCTGTGACGCTAGCTGGGTCAGCTGTCAATCATTCCCTGCCACCTGGCGAAGGGACCGCTAGCGGGTTTGCCTGGGGGGGGGGGGATCGAGGTGGCTCACCCCCACAGAGCCGAGTACGCGCATAGTGCCTGCAGCCCGTGAGCATAACATTGTTCTATTTTGCGGATTTTTTTTTGTAAAATAGTACCAAGTGAGAAAATTTAACGTTTTGATATATTTTCGGAACAATTCGTCAAACTTCCCCCAAATTTTTCTGTCCAGTAGTGCTACAGAAGGCCAAGTAACTTACGTAATTGAGTGGCATCAGACATAGATTTTCGAGAAGGCAGCCAGCTAAATATTTTGATAAGTTTGTTATATCTATAAAACAATTTAACCAAATTCAACCAAACGTTGTATGTTGCTAGTAACTATAGAAGCATCGTATGCAGAACCTGTTTTTAGGCAATTTTGTACGATAGCAACAAATTATAAAATAAAGTTTTATGCCATATCTGAGGCGACCAATCAGCCGGTTTACACCAAATTCTTCACACAAGTAGCACTACGGTAGGCTATGTAAATTTAGGTGTTTTAAGTGCCCCAGGCTCTTATTTCCAACATGACGGCCCTGTAAATATTTCAAATTTACAAACCCTATCATTCAAGTTATTAGTCTGATTATATCCGAAGTTGGTGCTACGAATCCTACTTCCGTAATGTAGTAAGTTGCATACTAGCTTATGGTACGAGATTTTCTGGGTTCGAGTCCTGGGTAAGACACATGTGTATTCGCAATTGTTTCACTACAGTTGTATATGTTTCTGGTTTCAACTGTCTTGTTATTTCTGTAAAAAATACGCGAAGGCCTACCTACAATCTTAGCTTTGAAGAAATTCATTTAACATTATTTCCACTCATGTAAAGGAAAGTAGGGTCATTTTACGCAGGGTGGGGCGAAATTACTTCTCTACTTTGAAATTGACTAAAAAAAAAAACACTATTCCAGTTACAGCAATTTTATTTATAGCTTAAGAAACTACACATGAAGTTTTAATTCGTTTAGTGTTAAAAAATTTCTAGCAAGTGGTGCCCAGTGTCGATACACTACTGCAGGCGGCTTCTCACATTTCGCATGACGTTTGTAAGCATATCTAGCGGCATGCGCACAACTTTCAGGTGGATATCATTATTTAGGGCTTCTTAAGTGTCCTGAGACGACGTTTAATGACTTCAGTCTTTAGATAACCTCACAAGAAATAATCGCATGGGGTTAAATCTGGCGAGCGCGCTGGCCATTCAATGTCGTCTCTCAGGCTGACCAGTCGGTTGGGGAACATCGCCCTCGAAACCGCCGTTGAATTTCGAGCTGTGTGGGACGTGGCCACATCCTGCTGGAAACAGACCAGTCCAGCATTTAAATCCCAAAATGACGGTGCAAAATATTCTTGGGTCGTGGTAACATAACGCTGAGAATTGACGCTAACCGCGTGGTCGTCTTCCTCGATAAAGTAAGGACTAATGATCCAGACTCCCGACACTGCGCACCACTCTGTCCCTCCGTGAGTCTCCCTTAGGTTTGACACCACCCCAAAAAATGCATGTTTTGCTTGTTTACACGACCAGGAAAGTGGAAGTGCGCTTCATAGCTAAAAAAAAAAGTAAAAATTATGGCGAGCTGGGGGATTGACAGGCCAAGGGCAGCCGCATGCTTGTACACAGAGCGCTCCACTGACTGCACAACTGAACGTCTGACAGCCTCGATGTTCTCAGGTGTTCGAGAGTTCCTCAGTCGCCACACCTCTCCGTTTACTCATTTCCCGTGCGGCTGAAGTTCTTTAGCCTCAACATAATCGATTTTTGCGGTCGGGCACAGGGAAGGGGTATTTGGTAGCGCGTACGGAAGAACACGCATTGCACCACCACGATAGAGCGATTCTGGAAGAGTAAGTCTCGAGGGCGAAAGAACGTTGCTTATTTCACAGCATTTTAACGTCTTTGATGGGGGAGGGAAGGCGGAACTTCCCAACCACCCGCTTCTATAGAGCAAACTCCCCCCCCTCCCTTCATCCTTATGACCATCCTTCCCCTCGTCACCGTCAAAGTTAGGGAAGTTATTGTGCCTCATTGAAACTTCGGGTGGTGATGTTTTACAGAGTAGACATTAATTTATTGCAACTGGAAAGGTTTTTATTATTCCCATTCAAAGTTAGGGACGTGACCTTGCCCCACTCTCTGTTAGTCACTTAGTTTTTTTATCTCGATTGAATTTTCTAAATTTTGACTTAAACGAACAAATACATATGTGTTTATTGAAATATTTCTGGACAAAGTAGTTTCTTAATTTATTTTCTTCGATTCAGTCACTTTTGCGTTATGAGCCTACTTTCCGAAGAAAGATAAGTCTTGCGAGATCATTTTACTCTGCGTGTGTGGTGTTTATCTGCCCTTTAAATATTTGAACGTGTAAACCAAATTTCTCTAAATGGGACACGTATAGTACTTAGTAACGACAATTGACTTTTATAGTTTTCAACCACGCCTAACGCTTACTTTCAAAATGGCGGGCATTATAATTTCTTAGGGTGGTGTTATATTTCGGTAACCATTAAACCGATTTAAACCAAGTATTGTATGTTGGCAGCGTAACGTGTAAGCATTGAATTTAGATATGGAATTGCTGGACAGCAATTTTGGAAGATAGCACATGAAAAAATTAAAAAGCTTTTCCATTAGCCTGTATCTCGAAAACTACAAAAATATTCTCACCAAATTGTACACCTAAATGAAACTATGATAGTCCATGTTAAATGTAAATTATAAGAGGCACTTATTTTCAAAAAGGCGGCCATATAAATATAAGTTTTATTTGGTATAGCTACCATATCATTCGACCAATCTTGACCGATTTTTTTATGCTATTACAAGCTTCATATTTGCAATAAATAACCACTTTCATAAGCCAATGTGTAATTTAGCACTACATGAATTCTCGGAAACAATTGACAGATTCCTACCAAATTTGGAAAACCAGTAGTACTGCAGCAGTTCATGTAAATATGTATTGTTAAGTAAATAATATCATTATTTACAAAATGGCGGTCAATGAAACTTCAAGGCCTACCTACCATCAACACCTTTAATAACTTCATAAAAAATTATTTGCACCCATGTAGAAGAAAGTAGGCTTATTAGTTATATAAGAAACTATTAATTTTCTTTTTGGGAACATAGTTCCTGCAACTGTCGCAGAAGACGTTTTCTCACCAACTGGAGTATCGTTATCTAACATAACCTCATTGGCTTTTTTTTGTAAATTTTATTAGCTTCATGCCTAGATTGTTAATTTATGTGATTTCTGTATTGTGTCAGGATGTTTACAAACATCGTCTAATTAATTTATTCCTGTGTCATCTCTTCCAAATAGTTTTATTAGTTTAGTAAATGGATCACAATAATTATACCCAGGTAAATACATTTCTGGTAACTTAAATTATTTAATACCCCATTTCGGAGTCCTTTCCCTTGATGTAAAGAATTCCAAAATGTGTGAGGAATGACACTTAATTCTCCTATCAGATATGGTATCCCTTAGGGTTTGTTAACAAAATCATTGAGTTTATTACTTAAAACATAATAGTGACTTAATTCATTATACTAATTGTTATTTCTCGCATTTTCTTTACCATAAGTAAATTAATGCTCTCAAATTATTCTTCCAGACGTATTCTTTTGGTATATCTTCGTAATTTTTTGTGTCTTTGCCAGATTTTGGTGTTGCCGAGGCTGGGGCTGGGGTTTGGGGCTTGGGACGTTCGGACGACCGCCATCTTGGATTTCCATTTTTCCCTAAAAACTTCCTTTTTTTCTTTTCCCCCTCAAAATTTCCCCTTCCCTCTGCTCCCGGCAAACCTATTGGTAGCCAGTACATATCAATTTTGGATTCCTCCATTTTGGTGGCTAGTATGTCATTTTTGTCTCTACTATTACATTTTTAATGCTCTACCATTCCATTTTATTTTTCATGCTCTACCATTCCATTTTATTTTTCATGCTCTACCATTCCATTTTATTTTTCATGCTCTACCATTCCATTTTATTTTTCATGCTCTACCATTCCATTTTATTTTTCATGCTCTACCATTCCATTTATTTTTCATGCTCTACCATTCCATTTTATTTTTCATGCTCTACCATTCCATTTTATTTTTTATGCTCTACCATTCCATTTGGTTTTTCATGCTCTACCATTCCATTTGGTTTTTCATGCTCTATCATTCGATCTTGTTTTTCATGCTCCATCATTACATCTTGATTTTTCCTACTCTGTCATTTAATGTTTTTTCCTGATCTATCTTTCCATTTCGTTTTCAAGTTTGTCATTTTTTTAGTTGGCCATCTTTTTTTGAGTTTGTCATCGAACGTAACCTCACTTAACTCTTTGACCGCTGAAATGCTTTGAACGCATAAACTCTTTGAATGCTTATCCCTTTGAACATTTAACCCTTAAGCACTTAACACTTGAACACTTAACCTTTGAACACTTAATATTATTTAATTTTTGAATTTAACAAAAAATAATTTTTGGGTTATATTCCTGCTTAGAGTAGAGTAATTTATGTTATGTTATTTTTGGTGTACTGGGTTAGAATTCCAGGCGAGTCGCTTAATATTTTTAAAACTCCATGAAATGTAATGAATTATGCAATCGTGAATATAGTCTCATCGGAGAGAAAATGAGATGATGCACAACCACACGTGCTGCTGTCCCAATAGATGTGGAATAACTGTTGTTTTGACCCTTCAGCCGGTACTTCACAACAGAGTATGTGTGGAGAGTGTAATGCAGCTGTGCACACGCTTTCACCTATACCCCTGTCACCCCATCACCCTGCAGGCCTACTGGAGATCTCAGGAGTTGTGTTGCCTGGCATCGAAGCTTCGAGAGCTGACAGGATGGGAGCTTTGTGGAAGGGTTAGTGGATTGGCACAGAGATCGCGTCCCAGGCGGATTATTTGAAATTTTGTTTATTTTTCTTTCCTACCCTTCGAAAAGGCATTTTCTAATTATATATATTTTCTACGCTCTATTCCTTTCTACATTTTAACCAATCATACACTTTAATATTTTCTATATTCTAGTGAACCTTGACATTTCCTGGGAGTTTGATGGTTTCCTGGAGTTTAACCTTTTGGAAAAGTAAGCTTTTCTGATGTCTTAAGAATATGATTGTTGATATGGTTTGACTTGACGTTGCTATAACGCGATATGGTAGAGACTGGTTAACAAGCACTCTCATGCTTATGCATGCGTATGCATGCATACATACACACACTAATCCACACAATTCCACACACAAATCAACACACCAATCCCCACACCACTCCAAACACCAACCCACACTCACACACACCAACATATATGTGTGTATTTATAATGTGTGTATATGTGTATATACACACATTTAGCTATCCACCCTTCCACTAAAACCTGCGGGCATACCAGAGATCTCAGGACTTGTGTTGCCAGGCGTCGTGGCTTTTAGACCCATTAAAGGGGTTAGATCTGACGACCAGTAAGCGGAATGGTAGCGAGTTAGTTTCCAGATCAAGACATTAAAAATATATATTATTTGTTTCCTAACCCATGGACTTTATGGTATTGCCGGTGGGTGGAATGGTGCGGAGATCAATTACGGGACAAGACATGAAAAAATTATTTCCATACCAACGAACAGACATTTGGCGCTTAACACCGGATTCCAAACAAGGGTATGAAAATGGAACACGCAAGGTGTGGTAACGTCAACTGTGCACGCATGTACAAATGGATTCTCGCATATGGTAAATGTAAATTGGTGATGAAAATTGACATTGGAGGAGAATTACATTATTTAGACATTTTTTAAAATGATTGTATATGAGTTTCAACCAAGCCCATCAAACTAAGTCACATTCGTGACGTTGTTATAATCATGCTATGAAGCAGCATCTACAAACACTCTTATAGACTTAATTAGTGTTAATTGTAATGCCACTACTGCCAGGTCCTTTGAGACTTGGTACATACAAGCATACAGCCAGAATGATAATCATTCGTGCTCTTCACCAACACCAATCTTTGGAACAATCACAAATACACACGCACACACACACACCACACACACACACACACACACACACACACACACACACACACACACACCCCCTTCACCTATGAAACTACCAAGAGATATCAGAACATCATTGGATGGAGAGCTAACAGGACGGAATATCTGACGAACAGTGAGTGGATTGGTACGAACATTGATTCCTTAACAGACTACGTAATCATTTTTGGATTTAGGAAATTTCGTGTTCGATTCCCGAACAAGACATTAAAATAATTGTTTTTCCTGACCCTTGGACTCCGACAATCGGTGAGCGGAATTTTACTAGATTCGATTCCTGTTCAAAATTCTTACATTTTATTTATACACTTCCACAGTGAGACTAATTACAAATCATCGCCATATTAAAACCAGATCTCGACTAAGACAGTTGTTACATACCAATATTCTCCCAATGGCCATTTAATCAACAAACCTTCAACACCAGCATTCAACCATTTAGTCGCAGGCGCTCCACCACAGCCATTTGTTATAAAGTTTGTCCATCAAATGAATTCAACTGATTACACGCATGCTATGCATTTTCGTCATTGCTTTTCATTGGCTAACTATTACATCAATGCTTCCCATTGACTAATTACTACGTCAATGTTCCTCATCGGTCATTTACTCACTTCATTCAACTTTCGGCAAGCCTCGAAAACTTGTTTGATTACCGCAATCTTGATTTAAATTTGAGTAAAAAGAGACGAGAGTTAATTAAAAATAATATTCACTTCAAGGTTGGAAAACATCGACGTACTTCGCGACAGCGTGTGATGCAAGATACATAAGTCACCACCCGGGAAATACTTTAGGCAAGTTTCGAACCCGCATACACAATGCGCATTACAGAGACCTGTCCATGTAGTGGAGGACGAGTTGTTTACCATACAGCCATCACGTAACACAGCACGATGACCCTGTCCGACAGAGAACAACAGGCATGCCCCGAGGCTAACTACTGAGTTGCAAATAACACCTTCCCTGTCTCTGACCAATGCAGACACCACAGAGCCCATATACCTGCGTAACAAAACATTTTGTGAAAAATTAATTGTGTTGCCAAAACATCCTTACACAGTCAACATCATGCATAATGTACAATCCCAGCAGTAGCTATGAATACGCGCATGAAGGCCTACATTTTGTGCAATATAGTATTGCCTATAAAATGATTGTAAAGATATTTACAAATCGATATACATTGAAACATGTAGTGAGAACATCATACATTTCCGTATAGAGTGGAAAGAATTCTAACAATGCGAACCCGGCAGACTCTTATCCAGTTTCGTGCATGAAGATAGTAATTGCGCCATTCATCTCTGTATTCTGATGCTATCACTGCTCTATGCCAACCCTGGAGAACCTAGGGACATCAACTTCAGATAATTTTTCGATGGTAAAGATCATTATAGAATCTTTAAGAAAGACATACTTAACCATTTACTGACATTGGCTGTACCATTTACATCAATTTTGAGTTCCATGTATAGACAAAAACTTCTTCGAGAAGCTAGATTTTCTCCAAAAACATTCATATAAATTCAAGCCTGACAAGATAAATAATGCAGATATGTTTATTTATACACTTAGAGTTATGGCATATGTACTCTGCCAGCAGGTACGTTAGTAGTGACTCTGTCTCCAAAGACTCTTCCTCCTGTAGTGCCGTGGGCACTCCACCAGTTTTACAGTTCAGAGAGAGAGAGAGAGAGAGAGAGAAAAAAATTTTAATGAAGTATTTTCGCAACTATCAAGCTTTGCGGTGCCTGCCCTGATACGTGACTGCGATTGCTAACCACTTTTGATGGTAAATACGTCCTGTTTTTCATGATATTTTAGTCCCATTACTCCTGGAATCACGCGCTATATCACACACTATTTTCCCGTATCATGATTTCGCTATCACACTTTGGGGCTGTGTGCAAAGTTCTAATTCATTGGAAGACGCCCTAGCCTTGCTCTCTCATTGGTTGGCGACTATCCACGCCCTGACTTCTCATTGGTGGAAGACTGCTCATGCGGTGACTTCTTGGTGCAAGTATAATCTCCCCACTACATTCATTTTGCTTTATTATGCCATGGACGGTCTGAGGAAGCTGGACTTCAGCAGAGGACGCCAGATACTGCACATCACCGCCTGGGACGACTCGCCTGAGCTGCGCTGAGAATTCACCCTCCATCACCATGGCTCTAATATGTTTTTGCTTCGTCGAGTTTTTATTTTGTCTTATATTGACAATTCCCATATCAACTTCGGCACATCGCCAAGTAAGTAGATGTATAAGTACAAGTGTAGTTGTTTTAGTGTTTGACTTTATTAAATGTGCTAAATTACTTAGATTATTTCTTATCGAGTGTTTGTGCTCAGCCCTATACTACTCTGGAATCACACTCGTGTCTACAAGAGCAGCACTTCCTACCTATAGATTTACCATGTTTATGTACACAGACGATAATGCTCTTCCCTTCAAAACTTTGATGCATTGATATGTAAACATCAGATATAAGGAAAAAAATAGAAGAAAAATTATCTGATGTCATTATCTATGGTGTTAGACTATGGGTTGCGCTACAGACTTACATCAGGAGAGTTGACCACCTACCCATCAGTGGTAAAATATGTGTATCAAACAATGAATATTTAGCAAGAATATTTACACACGAGTAGTATGTACATAGCAATTCAAGAACCATACAGGTTAAGTAGATATTATTTTTAAAATCACATATCGAATAAGGTAACCAGAATATTGACGTAATGAATGTCCGAATTGGAAATGGTATGTATGTAATGAACTGAAACCAAATACCCATCGACCGGAGAAACACAATGAACGAAACCAGAATAAAACTGTAGTTTTGAGAAAGTTCTCCTTTCTTCACATTCTGTCAGTCACTTATAAATAGTATTTACATATTGAATAACTAACACAATTAAATTCACACTTAAGTACACATCTTACCATAACCAAGGCCAACTTCCGACTAATATATGTTTTATATTATGTATAACTTATATTCATAACATGTTGTAATGCAATACATAACAACCACTTAAACAATTTACCTTTCCAAACCCAAAGCATTCTTTATACAGGTCCCGTGAAGTTTTCATTATCTCTCTTTATTATACTATCACAAGTAATCGACAACGAAAGAACTACCTATACACACCCACCAAGCTATCCATGAGTCTGCCATCATCTTTAGAAGAAGCACAATCTCCCAGAAAAGGTACAGGTGAGTGCTTTATCTAGAAAGGCTACACAATCCCAAACTTTATAACAGATGTATGTAATTAAAGCACACCGATATAAAATTTCTTTAAAAAAATACATACACTTTAGAAATGACAAATTTAACACTTTACATACCATAGAACTGAATACCTCATAAACATACCCTATACCTCATAAACATACCCTATACCTCGAAAACATATTTTATGCCTAAGAAAACATACCATACGTTTAAAAAATTTGCCGTCTGCTATTGAAAAAAGTGTCTTTCTTTATTTATGTTAAACTAGTAAATCCTATTTTTTTTTATATTTACCTTATTTCCCATACATTTACTGTTCAAACAAGAATGTTCAGAAATATCTTGCTTCAACTTCAATCGACACCAAGTTTTTTATTGCTTCGAACCCGATACTAAGATATTTATATGTTAACTCTAACTTTGGTAATTACATTTATAGCAATAAATACTATGAATTAAATCCCGATGAAGGTGATTATGTGTATACAGTTTTGCTAAATGTATGTTAATATATATGTAACGTTGTGTAAATAACACCCAAGTAATCATATAGATTAGTTACAAAAAAAAAAGAAAGAGAAATTGCGCGCACATCCCTAGCAAATTTCATGAGAAGTTAGATATCTCAAACAGTACACACAAATACACCTAACTAACTTACAATAGAGATGAAAACAAAGGCGTCGCTTCCAACATTGTCACTAAGGATGCATGCCGATGACAAGACATTAGTTCCCCACTGCCCGAACAGATCACAAACACATAATACAACAACCCACGAGGGTAAACTTACAACCCATGCAAAGAGCAACTTTACCATTCGCGATACAGAACATATATAACAAGCTATCACAATAGAACAAAACATACTTAGATCAATTCCACCACACACAGACTAAAGTAAATACCTAAACATTCATTGCTTGATACCACAGAATGAAATAAAAATCTAAACATTAATTTCTTGGTACCGCTCTGATCTATCTAAACACACAAAAAATTTACACTTTGAACATAGTAACATATGAGTAAAAGTGTATATTTCAAAACCATCCCACAGTATTTAAACATACCTTAATACTTTAAAAAAAATATTTATGCAACATTATTAAAAAATCTATCAACATATACAGTTCCCATACAAGAAATAAACAATGTTTGTAAGTTAATCGGTTACCAGGCGAAGGCAAATACCTGTATTCGGAAAGATATAGGTTCGAACATTCTGCGAGCCCTTACCTATACACACCCAAGATAATATATTTAGTAGAGAATATTTGCTTAAAGAAATAGCTGTGCTTCTACACAACATTCACTTATAAATTTCACTTTAAAATTCACATAATATTGCCATTGTTTGAACCACTTATTAATTTTTTCAGACTTATATATAATAATTAATTTTTTTCACACCTCCAGAGATATATATATAATTGCTACTTATACATATATATATATAATTGCTACTTATACATATATATATAATTGCTACTTATACATATATATATATAATTGCTACTTATACAGAGACAGGGAGCTCACCATATCACGAAATTATTAATTAAATATGTCTACCTGCTTTACCCCTCGCCCAAACATAATTTAATTTCATATCAGTCAATTATATATCCCAAACCATCATCTACCAATCGAAAATAGTTAAAAATAACTCATAATATTTTGATGACAGATCATACTCGCTGCTAAAAAAAACAGACCAAACATCCATTTCTACGTATTCTAACTTGTAATATCCCAATTACATAAACAGTACCTACATTTCATTTCAATACATCATATCTGTTATACAAAACTCTTTCCTTCAGACCATCAAGGACAACAAACCAATCATATTAGTATTCCTATGAAATAGTCCAGCGAATTACTTTGATAAACCATTTTATCACGTATTAGCAAAAAACACATTCAATTAATAACATCACTCATTCAGTAAACCATATTAACGATCCAACCTTAACAAAATTGTAATCCAATAGACCATAATACCAAACCAGCATTTAAAATGTTCCAGCAGAAAAAACATTATACCCATCAAAACTTGCAATCCATATCGTCACACAATTCCTTTGCTCAAATCATACCACCCGTTCGTAATTCCATTAACATCAAGCATTTCCAGCAAAACTAACATAATATACAGACAAGAATGATTAACAATCTAACCTTTCATGACGACTACCAACCATCGAAACAATGTTTAACTCATAATATTTGAGTTCATATCATACTTACTGCTATGAAAAATGCCAAACATACATTTCTACACATTCTATCAGACAAACATTCTAACTAGTAATACCTCAAATACCAGAACAGAACATAACACCCAATATCTACAATCCATTACATTAGACCATATTGGTTATACCAAGCAATTTCCTTCTTACCATCTATAAAAACAAAACCATATAAGCATTCCTATGAAATATTCCAGCGAATTACTCGGATAAACCATACCAATCATCATATCATCATAATCTATGTCATTATCACATATCATAATGCATGTCATCGTATCATATCATCACATCCACATCACCATCATATAACACCATCATATCATCACATCATCATAACATCACATCATATCATCACATTATCACCATCATGCAGACTTATACTTCATCTTCAGCCAGATACGATATCAAACATTCTGTATAGTGTCATAGAAATTGCTACTGAATGCAAATAGCATATCCCATCTCAAATTAATTAGTAGATGTTTTCCTTTCTTTATTCCCAGATGACTTTACTGGAAAAAATATTTTATCAAACATTCTGTATAGTGTCTTCTAACTACCATTTAGAGTGCTAGAGCAGTTCATCTCAATAACTACACCAAACATTTATATACATATGTTGAATGTTCTTATGTCCTCAGAGCTTACACTTGTTTTATATATATCAAGACATTGCATACGACAGGGCGAAAAAAATGCATATTTGGTGGTAAAATGAATAAAAACAAGGCTATTTCATACATTTGAACTTTTTCATACATATGTCAAAAGTACATAGTATTACTTACATGCACTCAAACATATTCTCCATTAAAAAAAATTAACTCTTTTATCTAGTTTCATAGAACATTTCCTGCAGTGATCACTTAAGGTAGCACAATTCGCATATACAGCATTGCAGTTATAACATGTGTAGGTCTTGTAGCTTATGGCAAATGGACAGTTACTATCTTCATGTTGTCTGGTGCTGGAAACAGTCGGAAATGTCTTGCAATACTTGCATTCGCTTTCCGATGATCGAAAAACAGTACCTTTACATTTATTCTTATGTGTATTTACGATATCTCTAAGAGTAAACACAGCATCACACTTATCACAGTGGAACGACTGGTATAATGGACTGAATAAACAATGACTATGTTGATGTCGACATTCATGACAACTTGTAGTAAAAGTATTTCCACAATAACAACATTGATTCTGTAATACTTCTAGAGACCCTTGCTGACAGTGTTACAGATGGTAAGTTTTCTACCATTGTTTCCAACTTCATATTACAAAAGTTTACAATACCGCTTGATAATTTGCGTTCCATCACAACCACCAAAGAAGTGAAAACATTCATAGAGGATGTACACTTATACTGTTTTCACAATGGAACAATTGGTTTATTTGTCACTCAAACTCTGTGTGTGTGTGTGTGTGTGAGAGAGAGAGAGAGAGAGAGAGATCTTACTCGAACGACATCATCTCAACTATCTCGATATGTCTTTAATAAAAATTATTTGTAAGGTGTGGGACTCTAACCCATTCTCCCATACAAGGAACCATAGCTTAAATCAGGCATCTTACAGAAAACGTTTCATTATAATGAAAAGTGTTAACTTTTTCCTTGGTTGACATCATAGAATCTTAACACTATGTTCAAAGTCTACTGTATAAAACCGAAAGAAACATAATTTTTACCAAAATTATAATTTTGCAATAAAGATCATAAGACCTTCGCAATTGGGAGCACTCTGAGAAAACCCAAATAATCGTTTACCCAGGAGAAAACACTTAGGAATATTACATAAAATTATCTATAAGATATGTCTATATATAATTATCAGTAAGATAGAATTATATACAACTATCTATAAGGTAGGTGTGTACATAACATGTTTTCTTGTGGATTTATGGTTCTTTGCGATTGCTCAGTGCTCCCAATCGCGAAGGTCTTAGGGTTAAGAGCCTATGATGTCAACCAAGGAAAATGTTAACACTTAATATTATAATAAAATGCTTTCTGCAAGACACCTGATTTATAATGGGAGCACGAGTCGAGTCCCACACCTGACAAATAATTTTTTAAGACATATATTGAGATAGCTGAGATGGTGTGATTCGCAGTTCGTCTGTTCGAGTAAGAGCTCTCTTTCTCTGGCTTAGTTCGAGTGACATATAAACAAATTGTTGTGTTGTGAAAACAGTATATAAGCGTACATCGTGTGTGAATATTTTCACATCTTCGGCGATTTTGATGGAAGGCATATCGTCGCGAGTAGAATCATGTATTTATAGTGGACGTTTTTGTAATATGATGATGGCAACAACAGTTGATGTCTTGCCATCTGTAAACCTGTCAGCAAGGGTCTCTGAAGAGTCTCTAGAAGTATTACAGAAACAATGTTGTTATTGTGGAAATACTTTTACTACAAGTTGTCATGCACATCGACATCAACGTAGTCATTGTTTGTTCAGTCTAGCATACCGGTCATTCCACTGTGATAAGTGCGATGCTGTGTTTTCTCGTAGAGATATCCTATATAGACATAAGAATAAGTGTAAAGGTACTGCTTGTCTATCATCAGTAAGAGAGTGCAACTATTGCAGCAAGACATTCGCGACTATCTAACACCAGATAACATGAAGATAGTAACTGTCCATTTGCCATCAGCTATAAGACGTACACATGTGATAACTGAAATGCTGTGTTTGCGAATACCTTAACTGCTCACTGCAGGAAATGTTCTATAAAACTAGACTAAAGCATAAATATTTTTGTTGGATGGAGGATATGTTTGAGTGCACGCAAGTAACACTATGTAATTTTGACAAATGTGTGAAATAAAGTTAGTGTATGAAATAGTCTTGTTTTTATTCATTTTATCACAAAATATTCATTTTTTTCCCTCCCTGTTAGCAGTATTTTGATATATAGAAAACAAGTGTAAGATCTGAGGATATAAGAACATTAAAGATATATATATATATATATATATATATATATATATATATATATATATATATATATATTACATGTTTGGTGTAGCTAGTGAGATGGACTATGCTGGCAATTTAAATGGTAATTAAAAGGTACATAAGATACTTCTTGATGAAATTATTTTTCTCGTAGTGTCGTCTGTGAATGAAGGAAGGAAAACCTCCATTATTAATTTGAGATGGGATATGTTATCTGCCTTCAGTAGTAATTGCATTGACACTATATTGGGTGTTTAATTTGTGTCTGACTGAAGACGAAGTATGTCTGAATGATGATGATGATGTAGTGATATGATGATGATATGATGCAATAATGGTGTAATTATGTTATGATGTTATTAAGATAATGTTGATGTGATGCTATTATATGATGATTATGATATGATGACGTGATTATATGATGTGACAATGGTATGATGATGATGTGATGTGACAATGGTATGATGATGACGTGATGATATGATTGTTATGACGATATGATGTAATTGATGTGGTGATGAATGACATGCTTTATCTGAGTAATTCGCTGGAATATTTCATAGGCATGCTTATATGATTGTTTTGTTTTCATGGATGGTATGGAGGAAAGTGCTTGGTATAACCAATATGGTCTAATGGAATGGATTGTAGATAGTAGGTGAAGTGTTCTGTCCAGGTATTTGAGGTATTACTAATTAGAATGTTTGCATGATAGAATATGTAGAAATGGATGCTTGGCATGTTTTCTTAGCAGTGAGTATGATATGAACTTAAATATTATGAGTTATACATTTTTTCGATGGGTGGTAGTCGTCATGAATGGTTAGATGGTTAATAATTATTTTCTCTCTATTATGTTAGTTTTGCTGGAAATTCTTTATGTTAAGGGGATTGCGAACAGATGGTATGGTTTGAGCAAATGAGTTGTGTGTTACGATATGGATTGCAAGTTTTGATGGTTATAATGTTTTTCTGCTGGAACATTTGAAATGCTTGTTTGGTGTTATGGTTCATTGGATTGTAATTTCGTTAAGGTTGGATCGTTTAATATGGTTTACAGAATGGGTGATGGTATTAATTGAAAGTGTATTTTGCTAATAGAAGATAAAATGGTTTATCAAAGTAATTCGCTGGACTATTTCATAGGAATACTAATATGACTGGTTTGGTATCCTGGATGGTCTGAAGGGAAGTGTTTTGTATAACAGATATGATGTATTGAAATGGAATGCAGGTATTATTTATGTAATTGGGATATTTCAAGTTAGAATACATAGAAATTGATGTTTGGTCTGTTTTTTTTAGAGATGTTCATGCTGTTTTGTTTTTTAAAAACTAATGTTGATTAATTGGGTGTTATTTACATGACATTATATTTATATTAACATACATGTAGTAAAATGACATACACATAATCTCCTTCATCAGAATTTGAAGCATAGTATGTATTACTATAAATGTAATTACTAAAGTTAGGGTTGACATAGAAATATCTAGGTGAATATCTTTTTTTAACTTTGTCGAGGTTCGAAGCAATAGATAAACTTGGTGTCGATGGAAGTTGAAGTAAGGTTTCATATCTTGGTTACCTTCAATGGGAAATTTCTGAACATTCTTGTGTGAATAGCAAATTTATGGGAAAAAAGGTTAACAATAACAATGGAGTGACCTGTTTATCATAAACCAATAATTTTTTTTAAATAGCATACATCATGTTTTTTATGTATAAGGTATGTTTTTGAAGTATGTTTTTCTATGGTATGTAGTGTGTTGAATTTGCCATTTATAAAGTTTATGAATTTAAAAAAAATTATGTTGGTATGTTTAAATTACATATACGTGTTATGCAGTGTGGGATTCTGTAGCCTTCCTAGATAAAGCACTCACCTGCATATTTTTTGCAAGACCTTTCTTCTCCTTCCAGAGAAGATGATAGATTGATGGATGGCTGGGTGAGTGTGTATAGGAAGTTCTTTGTTTGTCAATGACTTGTGATGGTTTAGTAGAGACAGTGAACACTGCACGGGACTTGTATACAGAATGCTCTGGGTTTGGTATTGTAAATTGTTTAAGTTTTGTTGTGTATTGCATTACAGCATGGTATGTATGCAAGTAATGCATAATATAAAACATATGTTAGTCGGAAGTTGGCTTTGGTTATGGTAAGATGTGTACTTAAAGTGAATTTAATTGTGTTAGTTATTCAATTCGTAAATACTATATACAAGGGATCTTGACAGGATATGAAGCAATAAGTACGGCCCTAGCCTACAGTTGTATTCAATTCTCGTTTGATGTGTTTCATCATTCGATGGGTAGATTGTTTCGGTTCGTTACATACATACCATTTGTATTTGGATATTAAATACATTAATACTCAGGTTACTTTACTTTATACATGATTTTAAAATATGTATACATTACCTTGTTTGTAAACATTCTCAGTAAATATTCTAATTTTGTTACACACATTTTACTCTTGATAGGTGAGAGTTATCTCTCCTGATGTAACTTTACAGCACAACCCACAGACTAACATAATAGATTATGATGCTAGTTACTAATATGTTTTTTACTATTTTTTGTATACCTGAAGTCTCCATATCAGTCTCTAAGAGTTTGGGAGGGAAGACCATCATTGCATGTGTAAATAAACATGGTGGACCTGTAGGGTTAAAGTGCTGCTCTTGTAGACACTGGAGGATGAGTCCTTGGTGATGGAGTCACTACTAACATTCCTGCCTACAGAGTAAATATGCTATAACTCTTAGTATTTGAATAAACATATCTGCATTATTTAGCTAGTCTGGCTTGAATTGATATGAATATTTTTGGGGAAAATTTAGGTTTTCGAAGCAGTTTTTGTCTAGATATGGAACACAGTATTGATGTACATGGTGCATCCAATGTCGGTAAATGGTTAAGTATGTAACATCTATAATGATGTTTCCCATCGCAAGATTATCTGTAGTTCATTTCATCAGGATCTCCGGGTATGGCACAGGGCGGTGATAGCATAGGAACACAGAGATGACTGACACAATTACTATATTCGCACACGAAGCATGATACTAGTCTGCCGGTTTCGTGTGGTGAAAATTCTTTCCTCTGTATATGGAAATGTATGTTCTCACTACATGTTTCAAAGTATATCGATCCGTAAATATATTTACACTTATTTCTAAAGCCAATATCGTATTGCACACAATGTAGGCCTTCATGTGCATATTCGTAACAAGTGCTAGGTTTGTTCATTATGCATGGTGTTGAATGAGTGTTAGTATGATTCGACAACATGATCGGTTCTTCAGAAAACATTTTGTTATGGTGGTATCCGGGCTCCTTGGTGTCTGAATTGGCCTGTGAAAGGGTAAGTGTTACTAGCACTTTTAACAGTTAGCCTCGGGGCATTCACGTTGTTCTCTGTCGCACAAGGTCATCGAACTGTGTTACATGATGGCTGTATTGTAAACAACTAGTTCTCTGCTGCATGTAAGTCTCTCTGTATCGCACTTTGTGTATTCGGGTGCGAAACTTGCCTACAGTAGTTCCCAGGGGGTGATGTATGTATCATGCATCACAGGCTGTCAGTGAAGTATATCGATGGTTTCCGACCTTGAAGTGAATATTTTTTTAACTAACTCTCGTCCTTTTATACACACGGTAGTCACACAGGTGTTGGAGGCTTGCCGACAGTTGAATGAAAGTGAGTAATCGACCAACAAGAAGCAATGGCATAGTAATTAGCCAATGAGTAGCATTGATGTAGTAGTTAGCCAATGAGAAGCAATGACAGAGATGCATAGCATGCATGTAATTGGTTGAATGAATGTGATAGACAATCTAAAAACAGATTACTGTAGTGGGGTGTCTGCGACTAAATGGTTGAATGCTGGTGTTAGAGGTTTGTTGATTAAGCAGCCATTATATATTCCAAGTCTCCAAGGATCTGGCTTTATTAATTAATTCTGTACAAATTTTAGATGATGTTGCTCCATAGCATGATCAAAACAGTCACAAATGTGGTTGTTATTGGTATGGTAGGCTCAGTTTAAACTTATATACAGTCATTTTAAAACTGTCGAAATAATGTAATTCTCCTCCAATGTCAAGTAAAATCATCGATTTAAATTTACCATACACGAGAATCGATTTATACATGTGTGCACAGTTAACATTACAACACCTTGCGTGTTCCATTTTCATACCTATGTTTGGAATCCTGAGGTGAGCGCCAAGTGTCTGTTGATATGGAAATAATTTTGTTAATGTCTTGTCCTGTAGTTCATCTCCGTACCATTCCACCCACCGGCAATACCATAAAGTTCATGGGTTAGGAAACAAATAATAAATATTTAAATGTCCTGATCTGGAAACTAACTCGGTACCATTCCGCTTACCTGTCGTCAGAGCTAACCCCATTGATGGGTCTCCAATCCACAATGCCTGGCAACACAAGTCCTGAGATCTCTGGTAGGCCTGCAGGTTTTAGTGGAAGGGTGGATAGGTAAATGTGTGTATGAATGTGTGTGGGGATATGTGTGAATTGGTGTGCATGGGGATGTGGTTTGGTGTGTATATTGGTGTGTGGATTTGTGTTGATTTGTGGATGCATGCATGGGTGTACTTGGTATGTTAAACAGTCTACCAAATCGAGTTTTATCAACATCAAGTCAAACATTTCAACAATCAAATTATTTAAACATCAGATAAAGCTTATTTTTCAAAAAGGATATACTCTACGAAACCATTAAACCCTGTGAAAATGTAAAAGTTCATAAGAATATTGAAAATATTAAAGTGTATGACTGGTTAAACTGTAATAAGAATAAATAGTAGAAGTTGTTAATGGTTAGAAAATGCCAGAGTTCGAAAATTAGGTAATAAAAATCTCTGTGCCAATTCACACACCGTTTCTCAGAGCTCCTATCCTGTAGGCTCTCCAAGCTTCGATGCCTGGCAACACAACTCCTGAGATCTCCGGTAAACCTGCAGGATGCAGTGGGTACAGGGGGTATAGGTGAAAGTATGTGTGCAGGTGCATCACCCCTTCCACACATACTCGATTTTGAAGCACTGGCTGAGGGGTCAAGATGTCAGTTACTTCCCAGCTTTTGGAACATCAATACTTGTAGCTTTGCGACATCTCACTTTCTCTCTGAGACAATGTGCACAATTGAGTAATTCATTACATTTCAAGGAGTTTTTAAAAAATAATAGGTGACTCGCCTGGGATTTAATCCAGTACACCAAAAAATAATATTACATTAATTGTAATAAGCAGGAATAAAAAAAAATTTGTTCAATTCAAAAATTAAATAATATTTAGTATTCAAAGGGTTGAATGTTCAAAGGGTCAAGTGCTCAAAGTTTTAACTGGGGTTAGGTTCTATGGCAAACTCCAAAACTAGATGGTTAACTAAAAAAAATGACAAATTCAAAACGAGATGGAATAATAGAGCAGGAAAGAACAGGATGGATGACAAAACAGGAAAATCAAGATGAAACGATAGAGCATGAAAAACAAGATGGAATGATAGAGCACGAAAAAGACACTGTCCACCAAAATGGGTGTATCCAAAATTGTGGTATATTGGCTACCAATATGGCTGCCAGGAGAAGAAAGAAAAAGGGGCATTTTGAGGGGAAAAGGGAAAAAAGGGAATTTTTAAGGAGAAAATGGAAATACAAGATGGCGGTCGTCCGAGTGTCCCAAGCCCCAGCCCGAAGCCCTGCCCTAGAACATATATAATCTGTCTACTACTAAGGTATTTCACGTGTATTAGGTTCAGAGCTTAAATGAAGTTTTTTAATATAACTTCCAAAAAAATTTCTAATTATGTTAAGATGTTTGCATTATTTTATTGTAATTTATTTGCTTATTAGTTACATTTCTTGAAAAATGGCATTTGTCGATAAATAATTTTTAGCATAATTTTCATAATACTCAGTATATTTATTTTTAAAGTTCTTATGTTGATTTTTGTTAACATTTGTTAATGTAGAAATTTTGTTCATATCCTCTTAAACAACTTTTTTCATTAATGACATTATTACTTTTAGAGACATATTTACCTATGTTAATGGTAGAATCTATTAAATGTTTGATTCCTGAAATTTTCTCTTCGAATTCTTGCAAACTTATATTATTTAAATGTTCTCTTCTTTCTGAAACGAGAGAACTGTAAATTGGGAATAATTGGGTTTTAAATGCAGTTTCCTTTGGTATTGGTCGATAATCTACATTTTTACTGTACTGGATCTAGTGTTGTTACCAAATTTTCATTTTATTTAGCTACTTCTACCATTCTACAAATATTTTGTAATTCATATATTAAAGGATGGAGCTTATTTTTATTTCTTTGAAATTCAACTTCGTGGATTTTCTTACAATTACGATACATTCGTATTAGTAATTTTAACTCCAGATCTTTACTTTATCGGATCTTTCATTCGTTACATTTGTATTCAATACATTTTTACTAAATATATAATTTTGTAAAAATATTGATAATGTTGAGAGAGAAACTTTTTCACCGCCAGATCATACTAAGGGGAACCTAAATGTTTATAGTAGTAGAATAGAAACAGATATACCTGTAGTTGATGGATTTTCTTTCTCTAATGATGCCTATGTTTATGATCAATTATAATTCACAAAGAGAGTTACAGTTTGTAATTATCCCAGAGAAGCTAATAATTGTTTATTCTAACTGTTTTCCTTTTCAGTTTTCAAGAGTAGAGATTTATTAACATGGTCAAATATTTGAATATGTTGATAATCCTGGACTAACATCAACAATAATGTATTTAAAGTTATGTTTGTTAAAAGTGATAAACGTAGTAAAATTGTTTACCCATTAAGATATCTGCTCGGTTTTCTGAGAAATAATAACGAAATCTATTGGAAAGGTGGCTATGAGATTACTTTTATACATGGTTCTCCTGAAAACAATTGTTTGTATGTATATCAAACTAAAAAATCTGATGGGTCTGTTTAGAGAGATTATATAGAGAATAATTATTCAGAGGTTAGAAATTGTGTGGCCTATTGTAAAATATGAAGCTAATACAGATAATGCAATAAAATAAAATATGCACAAACGTATAAAATACCAATCAGTTTTAATTAATGGCAGCTTTTTTAGAAATATTAATACGTAGTGTTTCAGATACTTTTAATTTGATATATTAAATTCATTAAAAATATAATTTTAATAATTTACAGTTTGATATGTCCGACAGTGTGTTAGTTTTCAAACTAATAGAAAATAATTTAAAACAATAAGGTCATTCTTCTATGTTCGATCACTGTGATGTAAGAAATATTGATGAAAAATGGAAGGAATGAAATATTTCCTAAAGAAAATTGGGGTTAGTATACATTATTGTACACAGGTATAAAGTTTCTTGATAAACAATAAAGAACTTTATCCAATAGAATCTGTGTATATTGGAATAAATTTTCTTGGTATTGGTATCCAACTTCATAAAAATATCATATATATATAATGGTTTAAAAAATATGTTATTGTTTTGGACTTGAATTAATATAAGAAAATTGGCAACTCACATAAGTATGTAATCTACAATTTAAATTTCATATTCGAATTCATCTAAAAAATGCTTGACCATAGGTACATCACACAATAAAAGTTAGTTTTTTTAAAAATAAAAATTGTGTTTCTTTAAAATAAACACAGCTGTAGATGTAGCACATCTTGCAGTTGATGTAAAAAAAACTGTTAATGCATAAGTATTCATATTAAATCCATTGCCATTGGACATATCATGCAAGCACTGATTCTGACATCAGATTTGATTTTCTAAAAAAACTAACAAATATATATGCCCACAGATATGTCACACAAATACTTACATCTACAGGATTTTTGTAAAATTTAAATGCATTAAAATTAAATAACACATAAATGCCTAACTTTTTAGTTATTTCTCATTGAATCGAAGATGGTGGATGGATTCCTCGGTCCCTTATCTTCAGTCTTAAGAAAAATGGATTCATCGAGGCAGATTATGTAATCATGCTAGGGAATTTTTTTCTGTAGATACTGTATTTTTATATATTCATCTATTAAAGCTGAGATCCATCATGGTGGTAGCATGAATTGCCACAACACTTCTCTAACAGATGGATCCCTTGATTCCTCATCACTCCTAAGACAATTGGTCTCATCATGCACGGCAGATTAAAGAACCATGCTAAGGAATTTTTACAAGTAATTTTATATATACTATACATAATATTGCAAGATGCCAGAGGGACATATCTAAGTTCATGAGGGATGGAGGTCTAAATAAAATAAAAGAACTAAATTTGATTTTAGTTTATTCACACAGCTATTATTTACAGCATTAATCTAACTCCACTATTACTATTATTATTTCTCAATGACCATAAATTTTTATTTATTAATTTTTACTCACATCCTTATCATTTTCGCTGTTTCTTTATAGTCAATTAATTCATACTCATCATAAACACATGTTTAGTTTGTATGTTGCCATAATTTGTAATGTTTTTCACTCACTCATCTAATACAATAGTCCAGCCTGCCAGCCGCTGTCTTCAGTGCTTGATACTCGCAGTTGCAGATTTCCCTTTCCCTGGTAATCCCTCTCGCCATTCTTCGTTTATAGCTGAAACTTACCCCTCACCCATTCAACAACTGCTGGCACAGAGATCCGTCGTACTATACTCTGCTGACATTGGCCTGGAAAGTTCGACACACCCCGAGTCATGCTTAGAGAAACTAGGGCAGAAAACCACTAGAATATTCTTCAGATAAATACAGAAACTCAAAAGAGCCAGGGTCATCAGCACATGCCACAAAAATGATTGTGTAGGCTCAATTTCTTTAACAGATAGCACAGTTCCTGGGTATCACCAACTATTCATTAAAAGTATTCCATTGACTTGTGTTGCCATTATCATATAACTGATCTGTCCTTCACTTCCACTCGCTTTCATAGCACAAAGCAGCGAGCACATAACACAGCCCCCTCCTCAAGTATGTTCGTCCCAAACAGACTATGCAACATCCGGACCTTCGTCGCGTGCCAGTCGGTCGATGTGGATACCTTTCGGCTCCGTCCAAGAGCCCAGACGACAATTCTAAAAGACTGTATCATTGATCTTCGGAATCCTGTAGGGGCCTTCCACACATCTGTATATTCGATTACCCTTTTCGTCTCTATGGGTTGTACAGCAACGCCAGGTGTCCATCTTGATGTACCTCGCCTGACATTCTCCTCTAATGCCGGGTCTTCATCATTACACAATGTAGCCGTTTTAGTCTTTAAGGACTAATCCCGTCATTATCAGTTTGAAAAGATGAATCAACTGCAAAATTTCTCCATGCGTATTACTTGAGACCATGTTTACCAATGTGATACGTGCTGGCACTTGCAGTGGATGCTGCAGGTTGGGGCTGGATCCTTTCTCGGACGTACCCTGAAGTGCTAGTAGCTCCTGTCAACTGTCTCACTCCCATTCTCGAGCTCACATAACTGGTTCTTTGATCCTCAAGGCACTCCCTCCAGGCGACAGCTATCCTCGGAGTCACTACTAGGACCATCACATCATTCGCTTCATGCCATGGGCTCCGTTCACTGCTATGTGGCACAGTTTGTGTAGTGAATCTGGACAGCATTCGCAAATTATCATGTGAATTTTCCCACTGCTCTGTGAGATGTGCAGCTTGCAGCATCATCTAATAGATGAGGGTTTTCAGTTGTTGGGCATATGCATGAAGCTCACATTTTTCTTCACCCAAGTGCTTGCATGCACTCATCGAAGCCATTTCCTCATCTCGTTTCTTCTTTTCCTGCTGGTGCTGTTATTGCTGCTGCTGTTGTGGGCAATGAGCTCTCGAGTGCCCCGGCTGTCCACATTACCAACACTCGCTCCATTTGGGTGGGGGCGATGAAGCTCTGTATCATGAACCCTGGAAGCGATGTCCTTCAAAGCCAATTGCAACTCCTTCAGTGTATTTTTATTGCCTTCATCTTTGTTCAGCGTTACTGCCCATACTGGGCGTCAGGGTGCGGCTTCTGTCTTTCCGACTCCATCTCCAGTGCTTTGGCTAGGGCGTCCTGCATGTTGTGAGGTGCAGCCAGACATACCACTTGCCGTACCTCTGTGTCGGCGATGGCATCGATGAAGCCGACTGCGGTGATGTCCTGCTCCTCCTCGGGATACCCTTCCAGAGATAGGTGGGAGAGCCGCACAATTTCTTGCCATAGTTACTGCAGTGGCTCCCCTGGTTGCTGGGTGCGGCTTCGCAGTTGGGTTTGGCGGGCATGTCGCAGGTGTCAGTCGCCAAAATGTAGCACCAAGGCCGATACCAGTGTGGGGTACTCAGTCGATGTCGCTCTGGCAGAGATTGTAGTATGCTGAATGTGGGGACTCTCAGTACAGCTGCGAGGTAGTAAGCCCACTGTTCGGCTGACCAGCCATTCAGAGTGTTGACTATTTAAAACTGGTGTTGCTACTCCCGGCAGGAAGTCTGTCCATCGTAAGGGGCAGGTTTAATTGAGACCTCCCTCTCCACTGCAGGCTGTGCGACACCAATGCTGCAGAGCTGCTGACCAACCTCCGAGTTTGCTGTGTTGATTACTACTTGTACTGCTTCCTCACTTTTCTCGACTGGCGATATTGTGATAGTCCCGCTGCTGCAGAAATTCGTGCTACTTATTCTTATTTCCTGTTTCACTTCATTCTTGACACTGTCCATTTTTTATTTATATTATCTATTCTTTAATTAACACTGTCAATTTTCGTATTCACTAACTCGCTAATGCCTTCTATTTTTCTGTCTACATTTACAGCGTCTATTTTCCTGTCTACATTCTTATTAACAAAGTCAGTTTTCCTTTATACAGTCTCATTCACACTATTTACAGTTTCAATTACAGAAATAACTAGGATTTTTACAGTTTCATTCACACTATTAATTTGGGTATTTATAAGGTCATGTACACTCTTTCAAACTACTAATTGGGGTATTTACATCTTCGCTCAAGCTATTTGCACTTGCGCTCACTTGGCTACCTAATCTCTCAATTAAAGTGCTTCCAGTTCTGCAGTAATTTTTATTGTTAACATTTACTGCGATAATTATAGATAATCTTAATTATTTTCATTTACAGGTATTATAATTCATATTTTTTTAAAATGTATATCTAATGATTTCCTTAGTGTCTAACTCAATTTACAATTGAATGCCTCCATCCCACTTCTGACACTTGTGTTACAAGATGCCAGAGGAGTGTATCTCAGTTCGTACTTAATAAATTTAACAATTTTTCGATATAATTGCTGAAACTTAATGCTTACGAACAATCCAAGTGTGAAATATAAATTGTGCATTCAGCTGTCTGTTACACGAACTTAATATAATGTATTAACACGAAGTAATATATATTTAGTATATGGTTACGCAAAATAATCAAGGAAGAAAGCAGATATCATTTTATTAAATATTTAAAATTTTAATAATAGACATCTCCGTCGGTTGAATTTTAAGCCAAAAATATTGTTCTTACACGAGTCCGCGGCTGATTAAATTTTGAGCCATTATGAGTATGACGGTTGTGTAAGGTTACCTTGTGATCGGGGAACGTGCATGCACGGCCTTGCAGATGTGGTGAGGGCAGTGTTGGGTAAGTTACATTTTAAAAATAACTTAAGTTTAGTTACCTTAGAAAGTAAAGTAACTTCCAACTACCTTTCATTACTTTCTTATAGAATATAACTTGGTGTTAATTTTTTAGTAACTTAACTGAACTCCGTTACTCAGTAGATGACTATTATATGTGTAGGTATCCTTTAGTTAAGAACACTGTTGAAAATAAAAAAGTGGTAAAAACCATACAATGTTGTTAAAGTAGGCTGTAAATAACACTATTATGAGAATAAAACCAATAGGTATGCAATCAAGAAACATGGAAATCTTATAACTATATAACTATTGAGTTGGCAAAAACACAATTTTCTTAAATAAGGTTCCTCCCTAAAAACTCGTACAGTCAGTGATGCAATAAGGCACATTTTTCCCCCTCTAGAGGAATTATTTTCAATACTATGAATATTTTAGTTGTAATATTTGATCATAGCTTATTTCCTATTATCATAAATCTAACACTTAACTACACAAAACATCGGCAACTCTGTACATACTAAATGTTAAAATATTTTATTGAACAAACTGTGTGTTTAACAGTAAAGCCATTGAGTAGTAACAGTGGCAGTAGTGTAAGAAGAGTAATAAAAATATTAAGGGTTGTAATACCAAAAATTTAACTCTGTTTTAGTAATATGCTTAACAAGATGGAAACATAAAATAAGACTAGTTTCTTTTTAGTTGATATATCATTTATAATATTTACACTGAACAAGAAATAGGAAATATTTTAAAATAGACGAAATGGAAATCTCATCATTCACACAAGCTTTTTAAAATATTCCTTAACAACAGTTTAAATAGTCACAAATTTTTATTCTAAAACTGAAATTATTTTTAATAATTTATTAAGACTTTATTTTTCTTTACATTTCTTTCAAAATGTCAAAACACAAAACTATACATTCTAAATCTGAATCAGTGATAATTTCTCTGTTTCAATCTGTCAAACGTAAAATGTTTAAAAAAATGCAATATTCCCTTCACTGATTGATTCAGTGATATTTCCCACTGATTCGTCATTTATTCCACTGTTTTCTCAGTGGTTTATTTTTGACTGATGGGCCAGTGAAACAACTAAGCAACTTGCTCCATCTCTAATTATTTTTGACTGATGTGTCAGTGAAACAGCGTGTAAAAATCGCCGTCGAACATCGTTTAAAAATGGCCGTTAAACGACGTGTATCAAGTGAAGTACCATAACAACGAATAAATGAATAAAACAAATACAAAATACTTTCTAAAATGCGTTTCGTCTCTCAAAACGCCATTTTATGAGGTAGTATGAATACAGACTTTCATTCCGTTTTTATATTTTTCATTTCGTCTTTACGTCTTTCATTTCGTTTGCATGTAATCATCACGGCACTCTGTTTGAAGGTTTAAACTGCACTTAATGCGGCGAAGAGTGCACTCATATGCACTATTCGTTTGAACTATCCTAACGGTACAAGTCAAACCAAAAACGAAAAATATGAGCATACAATTTCAAACTATACAATTTCGCTGCGATACCATAAAACATATATTTCCTCTATCAATAATTTTAACTTGGTGTGGTAGCTTAGATGGTAAGGCAATGGCCTAGAAGTGAAGGGAGCGCTTGTTAAATCCCGCCCACCTGCAGAATTTTTCACTTTTTTAAATTTTTGTAAATTGCACAATGAAAATAGTAAGCTATCGTAAATGTGTTTATTTAATATAATTATTTAGCTACATCCAATAAAAACAATATTTAATTCCGCACTGTACTCGGTAGTCATTTATTCAATCAGTGAAATTGTTTCACGTCAATAATTCAATCAGTGAAATTTTTCACTGAATCAATGGTGGTTTTCTACTGATTCTAAGTGGAGCCATTTTCACTTATTATAGTAGTTGAATTTAACTGCGAATCAGTGGTTTCCCACTGATTCGAGTTTGAGTGTACATAACAAGCGTTTCATACAGTTGTTAACTTTAAAAGTGCTATGTCTTTGATTTAAATTAAACTTACACATGCATATGTACAACACTATACTAATTTCGTAGCCAATATGAATTAAAATCACTGAGGCAAGTGCTGTGTTAGCAGTAGTTTTCATGTAAAATGTTTCTTTAATTGATCTCTGGTAGGTTATTTCTAAAATATATAACATTAAAGTGTTGGTTTATTTTGCAGTTATCAAACATAAGATATGTTAAGTAATTTTTTACACTAAACATGAAGCGGACAGGGCAGATATCATAGGTAATGGTAATAATTCTAGGAATATGGACCGACGTCAATAAAGTTTCCTCTTTCAGCTGTCCTTGATCAACATTGGATGAAACTACAGTATTGTGAAGCGAACGTAAAAGTAACTTTTTTTTCTGTCCATTACAATTAACGTAACAAGTTACCCCAAAAATTTACTTTAAAGTTACTCATTGCTTTCGTTAAGTTACTAACCAACACTGGGCGATGGAGAAGCTTATGGTGTAGTCTTGTTAGATAATGGCAATTGTGACGTGCCACAGGGGATCATTCTGTGCTTGGATATCGCCGAGGCGACATCGCGAGATGCAGGTCGACATCATCCATCAGCCCAGGAGATGCTCAAGGGAGCATGATAGTATAAGGATATAAGGGTAGTGGCTGAGCTTAGCTCTAACCTTAGTGCATTTAAATTAGAATCGAAAACTTAGTCATCTGTCTGCCAGTCAACATGTGCAAGTTTTAATCCAATTTTTGAAGTATAATTTGAAAAACATATTGAAAGTGGGCTCTAGAACCACACAAATGTGACGGCTTTTAGTGTGATCAAAATTTCATGCACCTATCTTGGGTGTTTAGATTTACTCTGGTTAACCTCACTGTGATGTTTCAAGTACCATAGTTAAGGAGAGTCTAGGGATGAGAGGTTGATTCGGAAGGTTATACATTACGTATTGATTCAATTATACACTAACGTTTGTGAAAAATGCAACACCAAGAAGGATACATGTGATGTATCGGTCTGGTATCTCCACCAGATCCGAACGACCTTTTTTCCGGATACCGATCATTATGCCCCATTCGAACTTACTCTCATGCTGATCTGGTGCCCTTTGGCGTTGACGAGGCATACTAGCACTTGTTTTCACTTTGTTTGACAGCTTTTCACTAAACGAGCTTGGCGTAACATGGACCTTTCTGGTCACACAAGAGTGTGCACTACTTGGCCTACGTATACGCCCTCTCTCTGCAATCGTAATCACTTATTGCAGGTACACTGTTCTACACATTCTATGAGTTTGGATCATTCAGGCTATTATTTTTGGGTGTTGCAATTTTCACAAACAATAGTGTATGTTTGAGAAGGTCGGTGTAATGAGAAAAGTCGTAAATTAATAATGTGTAAGAATTAGTAATTATATGTTTGAGCACCTTAAATCAGTAACAATGGTTGGAATGATTAATATTAGGTATGTGTTGGCATGTATGTCAATTGAGGCGAAGCACTAAAGGAATCTAGGGAGCACTACGTGGATATATGGTTGTATATTTTGTAGCGGCAGCATGAAGAGGGCCGTAACAAATTGTTATGTATGTCGCGGCATGAAACCAACCTTGGAAATCAAACAAATCTAGGACGCCAGGGATTGCGTCAAAAGGCTGCAACACAACAACCCTCCCCCCCCCCCCTCAACAACTGAAGCTTGAGGATGCCAGTTGGCCAACGCAAAACAAGGGATTCATATAGGCCGGCGTGAAGTGAGGGTCGGGGCCTTTTCCACGACATGTCGGAAGCAGCTTCCACGTCGGGATGTCGGGCAGGGAGGAGCTTGTTGCCTTGGGTGTGCCGCGTGTTGTGATCAGAACGAGCCAGGCACAGCCTCCAGCCTCAAGATTCAGGCGGGGACTGTCCTTATTAGCTTGAGTCAAGAAGGCGTAATTGCTAACCAATTAAATATAAATATAATATCAATCAGTAGCGTTCCGCGTTAATTAGTCACAGTATTAATTGGAATATTGTATGTTGTTATTGTTACAAAGTGGTTTAAATCAGTGTCTTTTACGACTTGCCAACCAGTTAATATGAGCGTAGTAGCTACACCCCCAAACTACATGTATGGTGTATTGTGGAGCACAATAGTATATTTCCTGATTTTTTTCAATACAATTTACTCATGACTCATTCCTGATTATATGAGAAGGGCAAGCGCTGTGACTTGGCAAACTGCTATAAAATTAACTCCTATGTAAACTTAAATAACGAAGCTATCCTACGAATTTATTCTAATACCAGTCTTCGCGGTATTACGACTTACTGTCGCACAAACACTTTAATAAATTCACTAAGAGCAGCCCTCACTGGTCTTCTGATTCGAAGGAAATACTGTGACAGATATATTTACTCTACAACGTACTCGTGGTTCATACCAAGCTCCAGTTGGCCGGAATGAGAATTCAACTCATTGCCTGTATGAACCATCATCCTGTAACTCAATATTATTGCATTCTAATATTAAATAAAGCAACATACGAGATAAATTTATATGGCGTATAATTCTTAGTGCATTTGCAAGGCAGCAACTGTTGGAATGTAACCAGTGCTTCCGCGAAATGATTTGAGCTACTCCAATATGTAATGTCTAATATCCAACAGAAGGGCCCGCCTGTTATTATGGTGGTGGGTAATTTTAATTCAGTATGCGCGCTTGGCACACGAGAGGATAGGTCGGTCTGGTATCTCCACCAGATGTAGTGGTTGCTATTGTGTTCCACAATACACCATACATGTAGTTTGGGGGTGTAGCTACTACACTAATATTAACTGGCTGGCAAGTCGTAAAATACACTGATTTCATTCGTGTTGTAACACAATAACAAAATGAAATATTCAAATTAATAATGTGACTTTAATTGACGCGGGGCGCTACTGAATGAAATGATATATATATATATATGTAATTGAAAAGCAATTACACCTTCTTGACTCGGAGCTAATAAGGACAGTCCCCACCTGAATCTTGAGGCCGGAGGCTGTGCCTGGCTCGTTCTGATCACAACGCGCGGCACACCCAAGGCAGCGAGCTCCTCGCTGCCCGACGTCCCGACGTGGAAGCTCCTTCCGACATCTTTGGCCCGCTGTCGTGGAAAAGGACCCGGCCCTCGCTTAGCGCCGACCTATATGAATCCCTTATTTTGCGTTAGCCAACTGGCCTCCTTCCAGCTTTATATGTCGCGTAGCAAGTGGGGGGGGGGGGGCAGTCGTGTTGCAGTCTTTTGACGCAATCCCTGGCGTCCTGGATTTGTTCGAAGTCTAAGGTCGGTTTCATACCGCGACGTACGTGACAGTTTGTTAAGGCTCTCTTCATGGTTCTGCTACAATTTGTTTGAGTTTAGATAGTTGTAGAAGTGAGATGTCGGTAGATTTGCATGCGAGACGTTGTGTTAAGTGATTAAGTGAAGGGGCCGCGGCAAGAATAAACAATGAGCTATGTAAGTTATAAATTAAAAGGAGAATGAACACTTGTATTATTTAGGTTAGTAAAGGTGATATGTTATAAGAATTGTAAAGGGATAATTTGGAGGAAAATGTGAATTTCGTGAATCAGTCTATTGACATGCGATGCGAGGAAAATATAATATGTTTATGAAGTTATTTGTAAAGAGTCGTATATTAAGGAAATATGGTATATTGTGGAGTTTAAATTGACACAGTCGTATAATAAAATGCTTAGGGATTAACTGAGGTTTATGAAGAGTATGTAATCAATATTGCTAAGTTAGAAGTGGGTCCCCCATGTAATTGATGATAAATAAAATAATTACCTATATGCATTATGTAATCTATGTAGATGAGAGAGTGAACCCGTGTAAATTAAGAAACAGCAAATATTGTGGTTTGAACTTGATGACATCTTATTCTTTATAAATCTGTATTTAGTAGTATTCCTCAATTAGGTAGATTACATGTGCATGAAGTATTGTTTACAAAGGTATGTTGAAGTGACATTGCCTTCTTGTGGAAATGTATCCCTATTTTAGTATAAACATAATAGCGAGGTGTCCAGTGTGTGGCACCTTAAGGACTCTGATTTCTCAAGTTTAAGAAAATCAACGAGAAGAAATTAAGTGATACAAGTGTATTATATGTTTGAGCATCATTTTTCACTGTGCCATAGACACAAATTGAACAGGGTTTTATTATAATATCAATGTTATGTTAGTGGAAGTCATGTTATAATTAATATGTCCATGAATAATGTTAGGTTCCTAGTCAGATGGAATTGGGTAGGAATTCACCTAAAAGCTAGTCGGGGAACCATTCGGATTAAGAGTCAGCTTTAATTGAGAAGTGAGTTATAGTTTCGTATCGAAAATAATTTTTATTCACCAGCATGCTTAGAGGGCCGTAACCAATTGAAATGTGATCCACATCTAATCATCAAGAGGAATTAATGATACTGTTTCTTGTAGCCTAGGCACTCGTGACAGACATCCCAGGCTATTACATCTCGTGAACTCACATTCCTCCAAAGATTTGCCTGGCAGGGCTTGCCTCTGACAGAGCACAAAGATATGTACTCCCTCCATCCTTGGAAATTGGGTTACCATGGTGGCAACATGTCTTCTCCTTTTACATCAGTTCGCGAGTAGTCTTCTCAGCTGTCGCCACTGGTTTGCTTGTTAGTCTTGCGAATGTTTCAGCCAGCTCAAGCAGATGTGACTTGGTATCTTATGTTTCCTCAATGTAGATGGTAAAATCAGAAGAACAAGATCCACTCCCCCCCCCCCCCAATCCCGTTTGTTAAAAGGGGTTAGAATTTCTTCAGTGAAAGAGTTCGTAGAGCAAAATTCTCTTTATATAAATGCCATTGATTATTACAATTACATCCCCTTAAAATATATAAAGAATAAGAAATATTTAAAACTCTTAAAAGTTTTGTCTTTACAATCCAATTTCCCACAACTTGATATTATATTTGAATAATTACATTAATATATATAAAATACAATAGTTTTACATAACTTGGAAATTGGCAGCAAGCCCCACCCGCCGTAGTTAAAATCAGAGGTTCCTCTTCTGTGAAAGTCCCTGGCCTGTCTCCCCGTACATGGGAAGAAACAGACTTGCGTACAAAATTTCAAAACTTCCAGATCATTTTCAAGTGTTCTTCGTCTGGAAGTATCCCTGTATTACATCGTTGGCTTGCCGGCGTCTCGTTGTCAAGGGGACTATCGCATGGTGAGGGGGGGGGGGGGTATATTTCCAGCGAGGCTTCGCCGATGGCACCACCACTTGCGCCGCACACTTGGTGAGTAGCATTCAAGCCAGTAGCAGCTGATGTGTGTTGGTCCGGTCAACGGGTCCCAATGCAGCAAACATAAGCCGTGTCCACGGCCCACAAGTAGAAACAGCTGTTCAAGGCTCTGTGACCACATCGGTGTAGCTCACACGTACAGAAAATCCCGAGGCGTCGACTGGCCATGCCGTTAACCCAAGCTTCTTTTCACGTGGAAAATGGGTCTCCATGTTAGCAGTAACCAGCATTTAAAACTTACATGCACCAGGGACGTAAACCAATGACTTGTAGAACTTATCTTTTGACATTTCCAACTTTTACTTGGCGGGGCTCCTCTAAAATTTATCTCATACAACACCCATATGAAAATACTAACTATGAAATCAATAAGCATAATCAAAGTACACTCATGTACGTGTGTGTTTACTATTATTTCATTTTAGCATTTTGTACATTTCATATGTAATTTATCCAACCACTTGTCGAGTATAATTACACGAATCTCATTAATACTCTTTTAAAATTTTCATGAAACGTACTGGAAATATACCAGTTCTAAACCTTGTTAAATTTGAAATATCTTTGGATGATACACATTGTTTTTACATCCAACATATGAAGACAGTTTTGGGAATTTGAGGGGAATGGGTAAGCCCCATTAATTTGTGGGCAGAGAATAATTTTTACATTGAGAAATATGAACCTTTTCGTACTTGTTCGGAGAATGTGGATCACTAATCGATACTGCGACAGGTGAATGGAACCTTACTATTGATACAGGTCGCACCATTTCACGGCAAACTTAGCACTAAAAAAATCCATTTTTTAACTAATGTGTTGAGCCTCAGCTAATATAAATCACCCGGTTTAAAGGTTAAATCCTTGTAAGCTACATTACTCTTCGGTTTCATCTTTTGTTGATACACAATTAAGTTACATATCATGTCCGCTCATATGTCCTCCAGATTTTTATTACTCAAGTTTTCCAAAAAAATCCTATGGAGCGACCACTCATTTATTAGCGGGTTCATCAAACATCGTCCCAAAAATACCTCAGATGGTGCATTTTTATGATCACTATGAACAATATTGTTAAAACATAGAAAGAGCAAATATAATACGTCATCCCAGTAACGTTGCGTATCTGATTCAAAACTGCGTAAGGCAATTTTAAAGTTATGATTCACCTGTTCTACTAAGTTGGCCTGAGGTTGATACGGAGCAGTCTGAACCATCTTAACCCCCCATATGAAATTTAAGTCTCTAAATTCCTAAGATGCAAAATACGTATCATTATCAGTTACTACATACACGGGTGAGCCAAAAACACTATATTCATTGCATTACTACTTTACATATTTATACTGCTTTTATAGTACATAACGGAAATATAAACAAAACTTGCTGAAACCATTTAGGATTACTAGGAGATGGACATAACCAGAGGTACTCCTGGGCAAAGGACCCATTACGTTCCCGAGGATACATGGCTACTGCACAGCATACTGCCGTTCCTGCTTTTTTTTTTTTTTGTTTTGTGTGCTGACACACATCGCAACATTGAACCCAATTATCCAGGTCGGTATGTAATACTGGCCATATAAAAAGTTCTAATACACTGGTCTTATCCTGTCCTACGTGTCCCCTGAAATAAAATTCATGGCAATATTTAAATACCATTGCCCTTAAATTTTCAGGTACAAAATCTCTGAATTTCCTTGTTTTGTCCATTCTCCTAAAAATCCTGTATGGACTATGTAACTGGGATTTCCTTTTTTAATTTCTAGACAAAATTAGTTTACATTCCATGTCAGAATTTTGGTTTTCTTTTATATCAATAAATGTACTGGGGAACTTTTGCAGCGTGTTTAAATCTAAAACACTTGTGCTAGTGGACTCTGACTTCGACAGCTGACTATCTACAGGTGCCCAATTCTCCACCAGCTTGAATTCTCATTGCGTAACTACCCTCAGAAATTACAAACCCTAAATATCGCACACGTTTTGCCCAACTTGTTTTTTCTGGGCTGACCATCAGACCAGCATTTCTTAATGCATCTAATACAATTTGAAAGTGTTTAAGATGTTTTTCTAATATGTTACTAAACACGCACATGTCATCGATGTACGTGAAAACAAACTCGTACACCTACTTCCCTTACATGTGATTTAACACTTGGGAGATACATTGGGGTCCAGAATTTACTCCCATAGGTAACTGCATTCACTATTATAACCCCCACGGAGTATAAAATGCTAATGGTGCTCCACTTTCAGGGTCTCGAACTAAAGAAATGCAGAATTTAAATTTAAAATTGTGGAAAATTTTGTTTATTGTAAGTGCTGAAAAACCATCTCCACGACAGGTAGAAGATATCAATCTACATAGTTATTTATTAACTTTATGGTTATCACAGATTACCCGATATTGACCTGGTTTTATTTTGGAAATAGAATAGACTGGCTAGCATACGAACTAGTGCAATATTCCACAATTCCCTGTACCTTTAAATAATTTATCAATACTTTGAAACCTTTTATTTTTGGAACAGACACACACAGCACGCACTCTACAGGCTCATTATCTTTCAATTTCAAAACTACTAGTATTTCTTTGCAATGCCCTAACTTAGACATAAGCAGATCATTATACTCAGTTTTTAGCAGTTCTGATGATTGAACTACTTCTTCATAATGTTGAAGCAACTGAATATTATGAAACCGGGAAAGTTCAACTTGTAAAGCTACAATTGTCCCAGGGGAAAAGCTAAATTACAGTACTTTATTCACTACGTCAATATATGCCTACCCAAAATATCTACATCCAAAATTACATCATATGATAGATGTTCAAACACACGGAACATAACTTTTGAGAAATAATGTTAATTTTTAATTTTTATTTCAGCAACATTTGATTTTATCAATACTCCATCATATAAGAAAAACTACAGACTCGCCCCTTTTGAACTGCACGGTTCCTACTGGTGCTTCACGCATAATTTTCTGCTTTATAAGAGATCCATTAGCTCCCGAATCTACCAATGCAGACATGGTTAATTTTGCAGTTATTAACGGAACATACAGCAAACAATACTTGTTTAATCAAATTGGTTTTTGAAACAGCACCTAGTCCTACAGTCTTTCCTCTCAACAGACATTTGAATTGCATGTGACCAGGTTGCCACCTTTATAACAAACTATTACTTTTAGCAATTTTTGGCATTCAGACTTTTCTTTAATATTTTTGACTTTACATCTAACTGGATCCTGTTTTTTAGAGGTTTTACTTTCCTGCCACGCACAGATTTTTTATAGAAATATTCTTCTGTTGGATGACTATTTCGAAAACAAGTCTGACAGTTTTGTTTGAGTTGTACCTGAATGGAATTTCCTTCACCTTTTTGTGTTTATGAAAGCATTTTTCTGTCGGATGGTTTCACCATAAAAAAAATTTGACACTGCCATTTTGGCATTATTTCTTTATGCTCTCTTTGCTTACAATCACCAATAGTTATACAACTTGAATTGTTAACAGCAACAATTCTTGTTAACGTTTGTGGCATTGAGGCAAAAGTAAAAAATTTACTATTTTCCAGCAATAAAAAAAACCTATATTTCCACCAGATTTGTTTCCGCGCATTGCAATCCCAACATTTATATCAATCTAATTGTCTCGCAAATTGCTGAATAGTTTTGCCTGGACTTTGAAATCTCTCTGAGATTTCCATGTGCTGCTAAGCAATAGCTATGGGAGTACCTGTTTGCCGTAACATAGCCTCACTAAATTCCTTAAAGTACATCCGCACATTTATAGCTTGCCCTACCCTACCACACTTTGCAAGGATTCGGGTACTTCGAACACTATGACCGTGTAAAATAAGTTATTTCATAGATATTCAGTGTAACTGCTCGGCCATTTTAACTTAATTATGTTACTGCGTTCAAATCTGAACTATGTACAATTTCAAACCAGTCGGCCAGGCTACTCGGCAGGTGCTTAAAAAATTTGAAAGCACTAATTGCGCCGAACTCACCCTCTTGTTGACCAGCAGCTCCTCCTTTCCTCGCCATCTCCCTCATCAAATGATGCAATGTTTCAATCCCGTCGTCCGGCTTATACATCACACACACATTGGTAAGAGCCTTTTGATGACTTTCTTTTGTTAGTCTGGATCCAGGCAGTACAAACTATACCTGTAGAAGTAATTTATTGGATTAGTTTGATGCACCACAACCAGTTTCGCCCCCTTGGTCATTGTATCAAACCCATACGATTTTTTTTTACAAAATTTCAAAATTAATTTTTTTACTCCCCCTTTTGACTCTTTGCATTGAGGAAGCAGAGTGGCGCAGTATTCTCTCTGCATGCGATGGTTTCAGTCAGCACAAGCAGAGAGGTCTTTGTCTCTGTGTTTCCTCAATGTAGATGGTAAAATCAGAATAACAAGACACCCCCCCCCCCTTTTTTCACATTTATGTTTAAAAGGAATTGGGTTTACTTCAGTGAAATTGTTCATAGAACAAAATTATCTTTATATAAATACCATTGATTATTACAAATAAATATGCTTGAAAATATATAAAATATAGCAAATATTTAAAACTCTTAAAACTTTTCTCTCTACAACCCCAATTACATCTAAACTTGATGTTTTAATAATTACATTAATATATGTAAAATAAAATATTTTTACATTGGTTGTAAATTGGCACCATGGCCCTCCCCCTCCCTTTTATTAATATCAAGAACAGAGGTCCCTCTTCTGTGAAAGTCCCTGGCCTGTCTCCCCGCACAAGGGAAGAAACAGACTTATATGCATAACGTTAAAGCTTCCAGATCATTTTCAAATATTCTTCATCTGTAAATGCCCCTGTATTGCATCGTTAGTTGGTTGGCATCTCGTTGTCATGGTGACTGACGAGGGGGGGGGGGAAGTGGTGGCGAGTCTTCGCCGGCGGAAGCAACACGTGCGCCACACACTTGGCGAGTAGCAGTCATACCAGCAGCAGCTGATGTGTTGGTCAGTCGAGCAGGTCCCGACACAGCATAGGTAAGTAGTGTCCATGGCCAACAAGTAGAAACAGCTTTTCTAGGCACTGTGAACTTAGGCTAAATTTCGATGTGCAAGGACACCCATAATTGTACAGTCACCCTGTTGACTGTTTAGGCATAGCAACAATAGTCTTTTATTATTTGGACTTTATCAAAACCCGACTGTATTCCATACTTACTTATCACATGCTCTAAGTATACTACTGCTTTTCTAAAGAATTCACACCTAATGGGCTGTAATTTTAAATTTTGTTCTTACACTCTCGAGAACATCTACCAAATACTCGTCGTGCATGTTGAGCATCTTTCCATATTAATGATATTATCATTACTCAATGCCTTGCGGCCCAGCCAAGACTTTTCATGAGTCTTTGGGGTGTGTCGGATGTCCTTTTTAGACCAAATATCATGTTACAGTCGAAATATTCACGGGAGTGCTACATGAATTTTTTCGTTTCTTCTTTTTTTTCTACTGGAACCTGCATGTAGCGACTAGCTAAATCTAGGGTGGACAAGTGATCACCCTCTCCAAACTGGTCCAAGATATCTGTATATCAGGTACAGGAAAATCCATGGCAACTGCCTTTTCATTAAGTCCTGTAATCGACGAATATTTGCCATTTTTGAATGCCACAAACATCCTTTTCGGGTATAACAAGGATATGTGAATTTTACAGGCTTTTGCTGCGTTATGTTAGCCCATAACATCGCCAGTTCCTGACTAAGCACCTCTTCTTTGTGAGCTCTTGAATATTAAATTTCCTCAGATTTATCTTTCTAATGTCCTGTATAGTGGGAATTTAATTTTTTGTGTACTATTAGAGGTAATTTTATTTCGTTCTACATGGAATACATTATATCTACAATAAAAAATATTCTATATAGAACTGTAATAATCCTCGACATATAAATGACCGGATCGGAGGGCTGCTTTCAATTTTTGTAACTGTTCTTTATATTACTGTCCAGGGAGGGGGGAGGAGGGGGATTGAATTTTTTGGTTGTGTTTTTTTCAAACTCTCTACTGGTGCTCGTAGTTTTAGCTCGATTTAATTTCTTATATATATGATACATATGAAATAATACCCATTTCCTTCTGTCTGACAATTGCCCAAGTAGACCTCTCTCTAGTTGCTCTTCTTACTAGGCCTTCTCCACACAATTTGGCCTGGCATTTATCATGAATTTAGAATGCACAGGTATTGTCACATCTAAGATTTATTCATATATAGATTTACTGTTCGTGGGGATGGTTACTGTAGTTTTGATATAGGCAGTTCGTGATAAAGTGAGCACTTTGAGGCCATAGTTACATTTTCCTTTCAGCCATTTTTTAATCCTTTAATGATCTTTTAAAATAAATATTGATATGCAAGTAATAAACACAGTGTGTATGTTCCACCGCACTCGGAAGTTATCATCTAAGGCTCAAATAAAATGTATTTATATACAATTACAAATGAGCGGGCATTCAGAAGATATTCACTTTGCCATGAATAGCCTAAGACATTATATGCCCCTTTTGAAAATGTATAATCACCTAATATTGGTATAAGAACTCCTGTTATATTATACCCACATGCTGAGATTGATACATCACATGAAAATTGTGTTTTTATATTAGCACCCTAAATTTAAACAAATCTTTACTGTTCCTTTCATGCATACATTTTTCTGCAGCTAGGCCATAGAGGCTTATGGCTTCATTCCCCAAAATCCTCCGCCGTACCTTTTCACTAAGGCATGTTTCCCATTCAATACTCACCTCTGAAACTGTATCTATTAGAAAACATTTAATGTGTTTGCTTATGTCATTTACTATGGAGATTCACAAAACACAGTGTTTCTTGTATATCTACTTTTACAAGTTTCTGACTTTCTATTATGCAACATTCTTTCGCTTGGGCCTTCCTAATGATGAATAGTTGTTCTTCCATTCTTGTTCCTCGTTTTCCTGACGTGATTGTTGGACACACATTTGAACTGAACTACTGGGCCTTCCATAGGCATTGTTCCTTTTTTTTTGTCCCTGATGCTCGTGTGGCAATTTTCCCAACAAAATCTTGTTATGTGGCCTTGTTTGCCACATCTAAAACAGGCTATCTTTACATTTAAGTTTGTTTCTTTTCGCCTCAGCTTTCTTTCAGATTGGCAATAACACTGATTGTCGATGTAACACTTCCTATAGCACATCATATATCATCGCTTCCCTACGGATGTAATTTCCTTCACATTACTTACGATGAGTTTGTCGTGCACATCTGACTGCAGCTTGTCGAATTGTGACATTAACATGCTTTCTTATTCCAATAAAGTTTCGACCACATCTCATAGCCTCCCATTATGTGGTATCTTTTCAACATGCTATTAGCTGTCGCCTCTCCCATGTGGCTTGCGTGCTACCGTCGATCGATCCTACTGATAGTAATACCGCCGACCTATCCTGCTGACTCGACTACTGCCGACAGTTCATACAGATCTACGTGCCGCAATGCCAGTACTCTTATTCGTACTAGCACTGCTGACCTACCACACATCTGACACCACTTTGATTGTTGTGTACCAGTTAGCACGAACATAGTCAAAGTTGAGCAGAGTTTATTTATCAAATTTGACCTGGCAATTATCAATGCTATTGCATTGTGGGGGTGGCTTCGGAAAGTTCTCTTGAACGACACGAGTTGCTGGAGAAGACTTTATTATCCAGGTTTTCTCTGCACACAAAGCCTAACTTAAATGTACAGCAACAAACTAGACTGACCATATGCTTTGAACTGAATCAACAAACTAGACTGACTATATGCTCTGAAATGAATAATGATCAATCTCCCTCCTGCTCTGCTGAACCTCTATACATTCACGAGTCCCGGGAGAAGGGAGGTCGCGATTGCTTTCTGGAAGAAGCAGTTACATTGTTGGTGCTGGACTTCTGCATTCTCTCTTAATGCTGCAGGCTTCTCATTTTTGGTCTTCTAGAACATTATAAAACAATAGCCTTGTGGTCACTGAACTGGTCATCTTCCTGCATAATAACCACATACTATGAGTAGCAAATTAGTTTCTGTGACACATCCAGCATGGCGCCGATAAGTCAGCTCGATTTTGTAACCCAGCATGAACTACCCATCGAGAGCTGGCCTTATAACTATGAGGCATATTAATTTTTAGAATTGAAATAACTTTAAACACTGCAGGATACATCGATACTTTCGATGGGTCCTTGGCATGATAATAATTGTATGTGGGAAGGAATATAATAATGTTATAATACAGGTCCGAATATTGTTTTGACGACTATCTAACCTTCCCCCCTTTTCGTGCAAACCCATGGAGTTAGAGGCTCTAAAAACGAAACAATACCTATTTGCCCCCCCCCCCCCTTAAAATGAGCCATCATTATTCTCCCCCGCCAGGCACGAACGAAACTTTCGTTCTTGATTGATAGTAAAAATACAATAAATACTTTTTATTCTTGTGATGTGTAGAGTACAGACAGTTTTTGTGGCTATTAAACACAATGTTGTTGGGGATTTAAGTGAAAATTCGTGTTCGTTTCAATACATTTAGTACATCAAGCCAAATTGCACACAATTGCATCGTTTTATGCATATTTTACTGCAAATAAGTTTGAAAAGTTCTGGTGGAGCTGCATATTTGGTGTTATGGATATACGTTTATTACTTTATCATCAACCACCCTGTTTGTTAACTCCAAGGAGTTTCCACACGCTTCCTGGGTGTGTTAGTATATACTCTGTATGAGAGTATCTTTGCAACTATTCGATGGTATAAACGGGTTAAAACATGTATGCAACTCTTTTTTACTATTACATGCTTGTACACGAAGAAAGAATTTCAGCTTCTCCAATACCCTGTAACACTATGGAGACACAACATTGGTAGACTTGTGAAGTTATGCTGGGTGCTTGCATCATGACTGGATGTGACACTTTATCAATATTGTAAAGAGGAAAAACGTAGGGGTTCGAACTAACTCAGTACAACAAAGATTTGAGACAAGAAATGAAAATACCATACTTTAAATATAATAGAAAAACTATCAAAGCTACTACTTCATTTGTTGTTGGCAATGTGGTAGAAAATCAGGCTGTGCGGAATATATCTGCATATTTTAAAACTATATTATGTCTGTAGAAATTTTCATGGCTGCTCGTCGTTCTGCTGTTTCAGTGGATTCTCTTGAGAATTCTCTGGAGCCGATAGGGTTAGGTTGGTCCAAGGTGAAGGAATCAGTATCTCAATACTATCAAGGAAATAGTGCCACCAGAACATTTAATTTTTGACGTCATGGAACCTCAATTTAAACCTGATTAAGAGATTCAAGTGTAAAGATGGCTTTTTATTGTATTACGGTGCGTTCAAATAAAAAATAGTTCTAACAAATATTTCCTATGAATAATATTTTTTACATTTTGATATATTTAATTAATTACAATGTTTCAGAATTTTTCAAAAACTGAACTTCGGGCTCAGTTTTCAATATTACAGAATGAGGATTCAACATATACTAGTAGATCTTGTATAGCACTTGCTTATGGTCTCTACTTCCTGCTAATCTGTTGAGTTGAATGATTTAAAAAAATGGTTGTTCTATAGAACTTATTGTTTGGATAGAAGCTAAGACTAGTGTATTTAATATTCCTTAAATCATGCTATTAAAGAATTGTTTGCAAGCTCTTTCAGAATACCTTGCTTATTATTAGTTGTACTTTGTTTTTAATTGTTGTGATATTTTTTTTTAGAAGTATCGGTGGAATACTTCCGAGGATTGCCCCAAGTGACAGTTCCCTTGCCATCACGCAAAGAACGATGCAAATTTACCCTCCGCCCTATAAGCAACACAGTCGGCGATTTCCTTAACATGCTACGTGTCGAAGACCATGGCATTGACCGTGTCACGGTCAACACTCCAGGTATGTGGTCTGCTTTTTGGTAGCTTTTAGAGGGAAATTAGGATTTGTTCGTATTAACACTTATGAACTCGCTACTACTATAATCTGCATATGTTTATCATTTTTTACTTCCTGTCAAGGCAATGTAATATCGTTTTGTGAAGTCAGTTGGTAATATATGTATTTTATAGTGACTCTTATTATCACAATGGTAGAATGAAAAAGGTAAATTTGGGACAAGAGTATAAGGAATCAGAGCTCGGAGCTGTTCATAATCTGTAATTCTGGTTGGTTGGTGGCTATTTTCCCTCAATCTCCTGTTTTACCCTCAAAATTTTCCATTTTTCCTATATAAAAGCACCGAGCCTCCCATTTGCAGAAACGAGCCCCCGAAAGACACTTTTTCCAACTATTGGAAGGCTTTTGGGGACTCGCTTTTAGAGGGCACAACAATGGCGGCCATATTGTTTTTATAGGTATAGGATATGCCAAATCGATACACAGGATCCAGAGACAGAGCTGACCATCCACCATCTTGGTTCTGTCAGCTATCTTGGTTCCAGATGAAATTAACCTTCACCATTGACCTTGACCCTCGTGACATCTGACCTTGAAACCAAAAAATCGCTAAACTCTCCCAAAAAAAATTTATTTTAACTTCCAAAAATCTAATTTTAAAATGTCTAACACAGTAATTTTAATAAATTAAATAAACATTTATTGTAAAAATTTATTTTAAAAAATAGGTTTTTATCGTTTGGGCTCCTAAGGTTTGGGGGACTAGAGCCGACCAGCCACCATGTCACGACATCACCCGACTGTCATTGGATCCGGGTCACCTTGAACTTGACTTCTGACCTTGACTTCTGACCTTGACCCCATACCTTAACTTTGAACCTAAGAAGATCCAAAACTCTCCTAAGGTTTTTAAAAAATATAAAAAAAAAATTTATAATTATTTTAAAAATTATAAAAAACTATATATTATTTATAGAAAAGTTTTTTAAAGACCTACAATTCTGAAGGTTCCCTTAGCACCACGTCTAGCAGACCATTTTTTTTCGTTTATCATTTGTTTACATTTTCATTACCTAGGAGGCGGTAGTGTATTGATAACTGATTTAAATCGGCAGCTACACTTAGGGTAATACACCAGGTGGCAGCTACATTTGAATTATATTTTCAATGTCTAGGTAGCACTAATTTCTAGACTTCGCCGCCTCCTATCGACATGTACCGAATTGTTACAAGAACTATCATTCCTGAATTGTACATAAATTGTCATATTTAATTTTTTGTTTTATTTTCGTTTTTATGTTAGTAAACATTTTATTTAGTATAAAGCAGTTTTTTAAATAAATAAAAAAACATTTATTTAAACTTATTTTATTTGGTAATGTTTAACATGAGAAAACTCGACTGAAAAAAAATTATATACACAGGTATATTAATTGGCAATATTCAGTGTTCACTGGCCATCCAGGAATTGTAGAAGGGTAGCACCTACACTTGACATATAAGGCATATTACTTCTGATCTAACCATAGCTCCCCTCCTGCACATGCTCACATAAATGTTATCTAAAATGGACTCTCGCAATCGATTGTTTAAACCACTAAATTAACAAGTTTCGGAGAAGAAGAGGCTGTATAAAAAGAATAACGACGCATAATTACGTATACATAAATTTAATTTAAATATTATTTACATTCTACATTTTTAATTATTTTGTACATTCTATCTCTACAGTTCTTAAATATTTACAGATCATTGATAGTAGCCAACAGTCTCATCTGATATAATCCTGATCCATCATCGATGATTGAAGCTATCTCAGCAATGCATATCTGTCCTTCTACAATTCCTGGATGGCCGATGTGGACATAGAGCGGTGAACACTGAAGACTCAATGTACCTGTGTATGTAAATTTTTTTCAGTTACATTTTCTCATGTTGTGCATTACCGAATAAAATTACTTTTAAAAATGTTGTTTTTTATTTATTAAGAAACTGCTTTATACTGATAAAAATGAAAAATAAACACAAATACTTATGTTGAGAGTATAACAAAAAATTAAATATGACAAGTTATGTACTTTTCAGGAATGATCGTTCTTGTAACAATTCGGTACATGTCGATAGCAGGCGGCGAAGTCTAGAAATTAGTGCTACCTAGACATTGAAAATATAATTCAAATGCAATTGCCATCTGATGTCTTAAATCGGCAACTGCACTTAGGGTAATTCGGTAATCAATACACTAGCACCTCCCAGGTAATGAAAAAGTAAACAAATGGCAAACAAAAAAACATGGTGGGTGGAGTGCATCGACAGAATGAGCATTGGTGAGAAGGTAGGGGATGGGAATGTTAATACATTGTGATTGATTGGAGAGAGCCAGTCGTCTGCTGGACACGGTGCTAAGGGGACCTCCTGAAGTAATAAACTTTTTTATAATTTTTTAAAAATTTTGTATAATTTTAAAATGAAATTTTTGGGAGATTTTTTTTTTTTTTAATTTGGGATAGTTTCGTGATTTTTTTTGGGGGGGGTTTAAGGTGAACGGCATGTGGTCAAGATCAAAAGTCAAGTTATCCAGATTCAATGTAGCAGTCAGGTGAAGTCAAAACATGGTGGCTGGTCGGATCAGATCCTGGTCCCCTGTACCCTCACACATTATAAATTTCAATTTTTTATAATTTTAAAAATAAATTTGTGATCGTTGAGTACATTTAAATTTTTTGAAAACTTTGCGATTTTGGGGTTTTAAGGTCAAATGCCATCACAGTCTTGGTCAAAGATCAAGGAAAAGTCACCTCGATCCAGTATGGCTGTCAAGGTGGCTGACAGAACTAAGATGGTTGATGGTCAGTTCTGACTCCTGGACCTTGTGTATCAATTTGGCATATACTATGCCTATAAAACCAATATGGCTTCCACTATTATGCTCGTTGAAGAGCGAGCCCCCCCAAATTCTTCCAATGGCTCTAATAGTGCCTTTCAGGGTCTCATTTTTGTCAATGGGATGCTCTGTGCTTTTATTTGAGAAAATGAAGGGAAATTTTGAGGGCAAGGAAGAGAGATTTTGAGGGAAAATGGCCGCCAGCCGATCAGAATGACAGAACGTGGACAACTATGAGCTCTGACGCCCCCATGCCCTTGTCCTAAACTTCCGTTTTTGTCTTTATCCACAGTGGTTTTTAACATACATCATATACAAAGTATGTATGTCTTCAAGTAGCATACTTAATGTCAGATAAAAAAATCCTACAGCAAAAGTTTTCTTTCAAAATTTTCGGCAAGAGATAAATTATTCTTTTTAGACAAAACTTTCGCTGGCAACAACAGTGGTTGATTTGTACCAGTATACAAGAAAGCCCTTTATAGCACATGACCTTATCACTTCGAAATTAAAATATTCGTATTCAAAAATGTAATTTAAAATACCCTACATTTTATTACATTTTATGTATTCTATTTTGTACATTTTGAATATTCAGTTTTGTAAATAAAAAAAACTTAATATAGTAATGTAAAATAAAATAAACTTTTAAAACCGAAATATTACAAGACATTAATTTTAATTAAATATAAACATATTGTAATCTTCAATGAGAAATATAATTTTATGTGTTATATTATGTAGTTAAACATGAAGGACTTTTTAGACAGCTTTAAAATAATAAAAAAAATTGAATATTTATAATATATATTTGTATTACTTCATAATTTTGTAATGTACCAAAGGAAAAGTATTTATTTTATCTTCCAAAATCTATATGAATTAAATCATTTTTTTTAAATATAAGTCGTTTACATGGGATGATTTCAAACTACAGCGACAAACTATGGCATGTCATTCCTTACAAAAAATACTTTACGAAAAATAACTTTTCTTAAAGTGATTATAAATATGGTTAGGTGTCCACAAAAATAGTGTTTTAATATGCCCTTCATGCAAAATATCGAAACCAACTTGTGATTTATCAACTAATCTGTGAATGACATTTTGTAGAACGGAGATAGAATGCCTCCGAAAACACAGTTGGTAACTTCATCCCCTGTTGTGCATTTTATGTTGTGATAGGCATTTTATTTTTGGATGTAAGATTGTAACCTTAAGATGTACGCGATTTTTAAACACATCTTGCACACCTAGCGAAACAAATATGGCTTATTTGATGCCAAGCTGGCAAATATTTGACTAACAGCTGGCATGCACCCAGCACCATTGCTGGTTATGGAGTAGCACCACTTAACTGGGGACTCCACTCATTGCTGTGTGGGGGCTCTGCTAGTCGTGTAGCCGCAGCATGTGCCACGGCTTCTTGAGTACCTTCCTGATAGTCGGGTTTGGTAAGGCCCGGTTCAAACTTGCGTTGAAGTGACGTGCGTCACCATGCATTTATTCGTCACGCGTTGCAATGTATCACATTTGTCAATGGCACAATACACATTAGCGACGAAATGAGGCTCATTGGCAGGTAGCGACGTGCACCACTTTGCCAGTGCACGGCATCTATGTAAACACCTGGTATCACATGTAGAGGCAGTACATGCGTCGCTATGGAGCAGTGTACACGTGTGTTGATACGTCGCACAGTAGTATGGAGGAGGATGACAGTATCTATGTGGAAAACCTCACTTTTGAATTGCAAAATCGCTCTGCACTTTGGGATTTGAGCAATAAGAAATACAAAGCCAGGGGGGGAAATCAGTGTATGGTTACAAATCGGTGAAATGTTACTTGATAACTTCAGTACCAATACAGGAGGAGACAGCTGAACGTGGCATGTATATACGCTGTCCACCATCATCATTAATTTAAGTCCGTGTTTGTAATATACTGATATATCGACATAGCTAATAAAATGTCATTGTTGTGGAGCATTGTTTCAATGTATCAGCAAAAACATGATGTGAAGAGATATTGAAAATTGCATAATAGTAAAAATAACATCCATTCTTGCAACATATGACGATATTATATGCAGTATAGGTATGTGTTCTACTTTTAAATCTAGTTATTTATGCATGACCTTATACTAGCATTCATATTCTTGCATCTCGCCATGTAAATTTACCCACATTGGAAACGAAATATTCTGTCTATGTATTTACGTTGTGATTAACATTGAACCCACCATGTAGTCTCATCCATTTTAGCATCAGCTACCTCTTCCAAACCATCAATGGATAAAGTTTCTTAAAAATCGTAACCATCTTGAGAGTGCACGTAAGTATGCAACACGCAGCATGCCTTATTGTTTCCGTAGATAAATCAGGATCGACATTGAGGTCGGTTAAAATGCCCCATTTGTTAGAAAGGATCCCAAAGGATCATTATATGTAAGACTGATAAGATAGTTACATAAGGGTTTGTGTGTGACAAAAATCGTCGTGCAAATGGATGAAGAACATGTTTATACAATCTAAACGCCTGATCCCCCAATAAATACGAAGGGCAATCACATTATTTCCATTCCATGCAAAGGTTTGGATGGTGGTATGTTGAGGGAATTGTTAAATATTCCATCCCATAGTTTGGACCTTTTAAATACAGTGATGTAAGATTCTTTCCCAAGCGAGCCCACATCAATACAAATAAAAATATATTTCGAATCAGCCATTTCTAACAATACAATGGAATGACATTGTTTGTAATTAAAATACAGAGAGCTACCCATCACTGATTTCACATTTCTAATGTGTGTTCCATTAAGCACTACTATACAATTAGGAAAATTGGCATTTCGTAGGAAACGGTCAGCAATATTCAGCCACATCTCTTCTGTCGGCAGGGGAAGACATTCTTCTTTCATTGTGTTCAAAATCGCTTTACAAACTTTATGCACAATCTTGCTTGCTGTTGAACGATTAACTCTGTAGGTATAGTGTAGATTCACCAGACTGCTCCACTTCTGAAACACCTGTAAAGAAAGTGTATTATTGTAGAGCATTCTAGGTAGATTAAACATATAGCATATTTCTATAGTATTTACATTCATGATATAGTTAAACATAACACAAATGTATAATATTACATACCAATTTGATCATGTGGACAAATACATTAGGCCTACATTATGTACTTTGGTTTCAAGAAGAAAACTTATGACCAGATGAAAGAATCTTAAAGATAATTACTCGAGGAATTTAAAGAAGGTGCCAAAGTGTGGACAGGCAGCCCGAGAATATCGATGTTAACTATTCGGCAAGGAAATGTCATTTTTTACTAAAAGTTTAACAACCTAATAGTACCGAATTTTCTCTGCCTGAAAGTACGCATGATGGAACAGCTGACACAGGTGAAACACCAACCTAACAAAGAAGTGATCGTCAGAAACCCGCAGAGAAACATAACATCGAAACATCAGCTGAAAGGAGTAGCAACGGTACCAGTCAATGTAAGCGGAAGAAAATATGTCTAATGGTTGGACTGAAATATGTTACATTATCCAGTTGTTCGATGTCTAGTCTGCGAAGTTGACAGTTCGACCTCTCAACTTTTTTATGTTCATTCATCTTATATGCTCAATTTAGTCTTTATTCGGCAATTCCTGCTGTGCATATTACAGGCACTCTTATTTGCATATACTGTGCAGCAATTAACACGGGTAGGTCTTGTAGACAGTGGCAAATGGACATTGAGACTCTTCGTGATATCTGGCACCGACACGCTTAGCGAATGTCGTGCTGCAATGTGCCACCTTAAAAAAAAATGTTAGTTTTTTAATTATGGTTAGGGGCACAAATCTCAAACACATGGATCTAGTTGCGGTGATGGTGCATGTACTAGGGTTAGTAAAAGCATAAAAAAGGGGGCTGAACTAATATTCAGCACAGCATAACAAAATTTCTAAAATAATAATACGTTTAATAGTTTGGCTTATAACATCATGCACGCACGCACGCACACAAGACACTTTGTATGTAGTGAAATGATTTTTCACTATGGTTTGTGGACTCAGGTTATGAATTACCATTATAAAATAAAATTAAAACTTTACTTCGAAAGGACAAGATTGATTAAAATTCTTTTTTTTTTTTATCATTGTCAATAAGGTTTCCACATATCTGACATTCATAATATCTTGCATATAATATCAATGTGTTAACTAGATCTTAAATCCCTACATATAATTTAAGACTTGTATAGTATAGTTAAGTTTTATATTAAATTCTCTTTAATATCAGGATTCTGAGCAAACGTTGCAAAAAAAATTATTTTCCTATTTAACAAGACTAAAGTTACATGCGGCCATCTTGCCTAGCAAAGGTTGTGTCAAGGACACAAGTCATTATGCAAAAATGTATATATTTTCAAATTACATTCTGAACTTTCTTGGCATGACCAAAGAATTTGAACAAACTACATTAATTGAAATGATCTGTTACACATAATAAATAATTATTTCTCTCTCATTACACAGCATTTCTAAAATTTATACTAACTTTTAAAGATGGTTGGTGGCAGGATTATTTCACTTAATAAGAAATTTTCACTACTTAAAAGTTTGTTTACCAAAACGAGGACAATTTAACAGAGCGCCAACGGACTTACAAAATTAATCATACCTGATTTAATTATGCCACTAAACATAGTCCTAGATAACCAAAATGACAACATTGTTGGACTCGTTTTTTGAACAGTTTCAAACATAAAAATTTCTCAAACGATTTCTTAAGATGTATAGGAAATTAATAAAATGTTAGATCTTACCGAATTACACAAATATATAGAGAAAAATTACAGCATCTCTAGCTGAATACAAGTACAAAAAATTAACTAAATAAGTACTCAATGTGGTTAAGGTCATGCACGTGACAAAATTACAAATAAAAAAACTGGTCGCTGGAACTGAATACCGAAGTTTTGTCACATGGGGAAAATTAATATTATTCCAGAAGGGATGCACAATCAAACAACTGAACAGAAACAAAAGGCCATGGTATTCAGAGGCTCTGCTGAAAATTCATACACACACTAAAATCAACAGTTCACCTACTTCTCCATAGATGGTGCCAAAGGCAAAAATTGTTGGGAAACCAACTGGCAACACTAGTAAATAAACAAATCTTAAACTAAGTTTACCAAAACGATTTATAAAGTTAATTATCAATGATAGTAATATTAAAAATTCAAAAAGACAAACTAAAACTTATTAAAAACACAAATAGTAAATTCGCTCAACTCAATGGCTACAAAAGCTAAATTTAATCTTAGTATCATTTAAGATTCTTAGTAACACATTTTAAGTGCTCAAAAATACAACGAAATAGAGGTGATGCATATAAGGTGGCACAGCAATACTTCAGGAACGATAAAACATTTCCTTTGCATTTCTTGATATGTCTATACAGGCTATCGCTGCGGGTAAACACTGCATCGTACTTATCACAGTTGAAAACCTTATATACTGGGCTGAGCATGCAATGGCTCTTTTCATGTTGGCGTTCATTACTATTTTTGATAAAAGTATTTCCACAGTAGTAACATTCATAATTAAATGTGTGCACCAACTCTTCAGAACCCCTTGGTGATGATGATGCTGGCAAAGTTATAGATGGTAAGTCGTCAACCATTGATTCCATTTTCATATGGTAGCAGAGTACACGATCGCAATGGTAACACAGATTCCGTAATGCTTGTAGCGACTATTCAGGGTCCCTTGCTGTTGACAATGTTGGCTGTGTTACATATGGCAAGTCTTCAACCACTGATTATGTCTTCATATTGTAGCAGAGTACACATTTGTAGTATATGAATGTAGTCTTAACAATGCGATTTCCACAACGCTCGCCGACGAACTGACCTCTGTTTTACATTATATATGCTTATATAATTTTTATACTGTATGCTAGTTTGCATTGCTCGTCTCGGGTTGTCTCAATAGAGGACTGCTGGACTGAAGTATGTTACCTTATCCAGTCGTTGCTGTCTAGTCTTCGAAGTTGCTAATTCGACCGCTCAGCTTCTTTATACTAGGTCATCTTTCTGTGTTTGAGGTGCCATGTTTTTTTTCTTTTTGTTGCTGTCTACTCTCTCCCATTGTGTCTTACACCGGCTAATGGTGTGTCTGTAATGGTAGCACTACCTTGACAGCCAAGTATCCCTTCGTCCTGTTACAGGTGAGTGTTTGTAGATAGATTTTGTGCGCGAAGGTATTCTTTAGTCATGCTATCACTATGCATGATGTCGTGCATTATAGCATTTGCTACTAGAGGTATTTCCACACTGGTAATGTTGATACTGTAATGCTTATCAGGGCTCCTTGCTATTGTTGATACTGGTGGTGTCAGTCTTCAACTGATGATTCCATCGGTAGGTGAATGTAATGGTCTACTTCCCACCATGTTTGACATAAAAGTGATTTTTTCACTACATGATGATGGTTCCTGTTTTGGGTTGTCAAAGTGTGTGGGAACTGCTTGTTATGTGTGACTGGAAGGCTACAAGTATTTGTGATGAGTATGGTCATGTATGAAAAGAAAATTTTTTCATACATGGTTCATTGCATGTGTTCGATACTTAATTATATAACATAAAAACACAACCATTTTGTTTATAACTATTTTTCTTTCGGGCTTTCTACCAGGCGACTGGAGAAACTCTGATGGCGAGAGCAAGCAGTTGTCGGTAGGGACCTCAGTTCCAGACTTGCTGCACTGTACAGGTTATCACTATCGGTAAACGCAGCATCACAGTGGAATGGCTGGGCTGAACATGCAGTGCTGGCTGCAGGGTTGCTGGACGAAAACTGCCTGCAAGCACATGCATTGAAGGTTCGAGCACAGGCAGTGTCTGGAAAACAGAATATGACTGTCTGTAATTACAAAGGCTTGGTATATGATGTAAGTACATGCATTGAAGGTTCGGTGCATGAGTATATGCAGGGTCATGTAGACAGATTATGACTACCTGTAATTGCAAAGGCTCGGTACATGAGTGCAGGTCGGAGCCAGAGTATGACTATAATTATGGACACAGCATGCTAGTTTGTGTTGTCCGTCTCGGGCTGCCTCGACTGCTGGCTGTGATTTTTACCTCTCAACTTCTTTAAACCCGTACGTGATCAACTTAGTCTTCATTCGAATACTTGTTGCTATGTGCATGACAGACATGCATTTATTTCGCTCGCACAGCATGGGTGGGTCTTGTAGTTGATGGCTCTTCATGATGTTTGGCAGTGGGGAATTTTTTCTCGCCAGACTATTGTCTTTTCACTATAGGTGAACACACAATGACTGCTTTCATGACGATGTGCATTACCACATTTTTTTTAACCTGTGAAATGATTGGACTCTCTATGGGAATTGAACCTGTGATTCATTATTTAAAGGATGATGCACTGTCTCCACTGCTGTTAGGGTACATGTATTAGTTCATATAATGTTTCAATAGCATATGTAACAAGTATATGTTTTTTCAAGGGGGTGGTGGTGATGTACTTGCATGTGTCGAGTTGCTTTCTTGGTCACGAATGCGAGGTGGAATAGTAATTCTAGTCTCTGCTTCCAGCGAGTTCACGTCGACGAGATGTGCTTGCTACCTACATGTCTTCACTGATACACCAATAAAGGTAAACCTCTGCTCTTTACATTTTGCATTTTATAAAAGCAGAGAACATACATAAATGTAATGTGTGTGTGTGTGTTGCGATATATCCTTATCATTAGCAATTCATGGGTAATTCGTATCACAAGGCGCTTCTAGCATTATAAATGTCATCTCTCTCTTTCACAGCTATTGTATGTTGTTGTTTCGTATGTGCATATGGTTCTGGCATTAGGGACTATACAAGTAAATTCCTCTCCTAAAGGGACATGCACTCGACTGGTCTGCCACCCTGACGTCGCTCTCTCTCTCTCTCTCTCGCCCAGTGTTATGTACCATCCCTTCGACTTGTAGATACCTGTATGACACTTCTAGTGTTGGCCAGTTAAGTTTCACTCGATTCGCACGGAAGGTGTTCTGTCCAAGTCAGTCCAGTCTTGTCGCCCATCATCTAAAGTGGAATACAGCACATATCGCATATGATTGCAATGACTGGTACATGCTTATACCTTTTTATATCAGTTTGCAATTGTGTGTAGCAGTGTTGTCGTTATCATTCCCACACTTCCTGATGGATTTTTTTTTTGTCATCTAACATAACATACAATGCTCGATGCTTGTGCACATGTTGTTAAATGTTTACAGCCGATTATTTAAATATATATTGTTTCATATGTGCTTTTATGTCTAGCATATCTTCAATGGTTCGGAAATTACAGCCAACTAGCTTACAAGTAGACATAGGGTCTACTTGGCCCTTCTACCCTTCTTGTCGTCTTGGGTGATGCCTGTATTATGAATTTGGTAGTTGTATCTCAAATGGCATGGAGATTACAGCCGACTATGCATATAATTAGATGTAGGGTATACTTAAACCTGCAGCCCTTCTGGGCATAGGGGGTGATGTCTATGTTCTGAATTTGTCAACTATATCTTAAACTGTTCGGAAATTATGGCTAACTATGCTTATAAGTAGATATAGGGTCTACTTGACCCTGCGACCCTTCTTGTCATTCTGGGTGATGCCTATGTTATGAATTTGACAACTATATCTTAAATGGTTCAGCATTTCTTCCTCGATGATATTGTGTTGTTTCTTGGCGAAAGACCTGACTTTGTTGGCAGTGCAAGGCAAAGGCATTTCTTTTCTCATGCAGAAAACTTCGTAGTTCCCATACGTAAAAGATGACACAATTTCTTGACAGTGTTCAAACATTTGTGGCTCGTGAGCTATAAGATAGTGCCACGCACCATCACATTCTTCTGTATAAGTAACTATATGTTCACCATTTTGGAAAGTAAATGTTATGCCATCGTCAACAGGTTGAACTTCTGAGTAGCAGTTTGAAGGATGAAACAGTGCTATGCTGTCGACTGCTCATTCCAAACTCGTGTGTTTCGCACTCCACGTACTTTCCTTGTATATGACATGATTCGAGCAGATTTGTTTCCTACACAATCATTTTTGCCATCTCCAGTTATGAAGGCCAGTGCACTTATGCTCTCAAATATTCTTTTTGCAATTTTTGAAAAGCCATTTTAATTTTAAACAGTTGGTTTCTTTCAGTTTGCGAATTAATACTACTTGTAGAGCCAGCTGGTATATCTTCTCTAGGATTCATCTGTGCCTCGTCGTAATCGAGTAATAGCATGTAAGATATTATTTTCCCAGCTTTCTTCTTTCTGGAGCATGCAGGTTTTGTGCCATCGTTCTTGTGTTTGCTGCGTGTAGACTGCTAGGCGCAGCACACATGTAGGTATACAGTCTGGTGCATGCAGTAACATTTAAGCATATGATTTTTTGCTAATTCAATAACCTCTTCAGGAGAACACTGCGCAACTTTGTTTCTGCTCACATGTAGCAAACACAGCACTGTCCATAACACATAGTCATCTATCTGTTTACTGGGTTCAAATAAAACTGGTTTGTGAGAGTGAAACGTATGAAAATTACCATCGAATTGTTCTGTGCAGATTCACAGCAGGTTGCCGAATCAGTAGGCATAGGTGACCCTGCTTAAGCTGGGCTCGGCACGGACCTATTGATATGCAGGATGACATAGACATTTTGACATGGCGGAAGTCGGTACTGAACTGGATGCAGGATGGCTTTTAGAACTGAGATATTGTAGCACTTACTTAAATAACTCGGAGAGTAAAAGCAGTAAATTGGAAATTATGTCACAAAAGTTGGGAAACACTTGCATTTGATTTTGTAAATAACTTCGCCTTGAATCGTATCACACTCAGAGGTACTGGAAGAAATGCCCATAGGTTCTGAGTTCATAACTGCTGCCAGATAATTAACCACACACACCACAGTTTTTAGTGCATATATATATATGGCAAATATGTGGAGTACAAGGTGAAATCCACGTCGTTTCACGAGAGTCTGAGAGTTGTGTGTTGCGATCTGTCACAGTGCTCACTCCAGCTAAAATGTGTTCTGACCTTATGTATCCCAGTGTGTAGCGAGTTCAGTCGCCATCTATTTCTTATTTAAAAATTTAACCTTCGTCGACACATATGGCAGAGGCATCTGCACTTGGTGGTAGCACTCTGTTTGGCCTGAGATTTTAAACATCGCATCTTTTATAATTGTAGCATGGAAGAATCTCTTTGTGGAAATTATCATAGTCAAAGTAGTCTCTCATATGAAATATATCATTACACACTTGCACTTTCTCAAATTCACATAGTCATTTGTAGATAACTCTGCGGTAGCCAACAAGGCAACTTGTGTAGGCGTCCACGTATTCTGGCTTGAATGCAAAGTAGTAGTACAGATGAAACATTATGGCAGCTGTTTAACCTCTCCGTAGCAGCAACAATGAGGCCTGATAGTGGCGATCTTCACATCTCTGTTGCCAGGAATATTTCAAATGTTAGAGGTGAATACATCATCTGCATTGTTTACCCTCGATTTAAAATGGCTGTGTGATGTTCTCCATCACAGTGCTTGGTCCATCTTGTAATGTTGTTGCTGCCAGGTCTCTTGACTGCGTAGCTGATTCTATGCAAAGACCACACATGGCATTATTTTTCCTCGTCAGCTTGGGCCATTAAGCAGTTTATAGTAATAGGTAGTTTGCTGTCTGGACACAAGTAGTACACTGGACAATTGATGAAACTGCAATGTACTGGAATTAGTCATACTCGTATTCGTTATTATAGCACACCCAATGTTCGAGGTCATTGCACGATTCTACTAGTACACTCAAGCCAAGACACTTAAAATGAACTTTGCAGTAGCCAATAGTTATATCTTCATATTTGCCAACATCGAGCAGATTGAAAATTATATACCTACATAGTTTTGTGTGTGAAGGAAGGCTGTTAGTCATATACTAAATATTTTTTGTTTCCATTACGAAAGTTCTAAAATGTGAGTGTTTTTCCCGTTCGTGCCAGGTTTCATGCTTCCGTATTTCAAGTGCACATCCAATTGGTTGAGAGCCATCATGTGCACCTCACTAATCAGTTGTACTTAGCATTTTGGCAAGTGAACTCTGAAATCACCATTTAAAATACAAGTGATGCTCTCTCAATATGGTGTATTTATTTTTTGAAAATATGAAGCCTTTAATATTATGCCTATTTCCAAGTCTCCCAACTTTTCACACTGCATATTAACAAGATTCATTTTTTCTAAAAGTCTGTCCAGGGTACTATGCCCATGTAGAAAGACCTTAAGCTCCAAACTAAGAATGACGACCTCGATTTTCAGCAGTTATTATACTATTACTAGGACATGTGACTTTAATAGAACTCTCGGCGAATGGTGTGGCAGTATTTTGTTCCCCCACACTTACACAGAATCAGTTGTCTCTATAGTCCATATCCCACTTTAGTAGCAAGAGCGTGTTCAAACACAAACATGACGGGTGTTGTTCGCACACACTAAAAGTGTGATTAATATTAGTGTAACATGCTTTTAATTTTCTAAGAGATGGGCACTCGTACTCTGTTTGCAATTCGCATATTTTTACTCTTTCACTACAGTAAATTTTCTACCACTGTTTTTGTTCTGGTCCGGCAACAAACATGCAACCATCTGTTTGTACACTTTGCAATTCGGTGAGTACCTCCCTTAATTTTTAAAACTTTATTTCACCATCTTGCCATGCCAGGCCATATTAGTGTTTTTTTAACCATCTACTAGTGAAATAGTTTTTTTATCTAATAAACACCACAGGAAAGGCGGTAAGAATTTGCATGACCTCGTGCTGCAATTGATGAACACTGTGCTTATTTCTTTTATTATAAAACGTATATGAGAGTAGAATGCCTGAAAGTTGACGAACATTTTGACATCTAGACGTTAACTGAATGAAAGTTACACTTATGTTACAATTTTGACAACCTGGTCTTGTACATCATAGGTAACCAGGCAGTCGTGAATTATAGTGTGTATGCTTTGGTATCTGCTGGAAAATTTTCACTCGCATTCTATTCTGTACCATGCTGACTTAATTGAAATGATCCTGTATGCAAGATTGAACAGAGGGTATGAATATATGTTAAAGGTAGTAGATGCATACAGTAAAACACACATGGGCAATTGCAGTCAAAAATAAGTCTGCTAAGTGTATCACTGCAGCTATGAAAGTTATTCTAAGAGACAAAGGGTCTCCTGATAATTTGCAAACAGATTTCGGCTAATAATTCTATAATAGAAAATTTAATGTATTAATGGAGAAACATAAAATTAATCATTCAACTTACCATGGTAAAAAGGCATTTTTTAGAGAGATTCAACTGTACTCTTAAATCAATGATGTCGAAATCTTTTACTGTGCAAGGAAATTATAAATGGTTAGATATATTGCCGAAACTCTTATCTGCATTTAACTATAAAATTCACAGCACGACAGGCAAGCACCCTGCTGATGTCGTAGACAATTCTCTACTTCAAACCTTTATTAAGAATGAGAAAAAACTGGACATGCATAAATTTAAAGTGTGTATGGTAAATTGTGTGCATATATCCAGATTGAATAAAAACATTTGAGAAAGGCTTTGTCCCTGGCTGGACGAATGAAGTATTCAAGGTTTTAAAAATCAATCATTATGAACCCCGAATGTACTATTTGGAAAATAATTGTCAGCCAATTTGTGGCGGGCTATACGCCCATGAAGTCCAACTTACAAAATGTCAAAATATGTATCTCGTAGAAAAAGTTATTAGGAGAAAAGGTTATAAAGTACTAGTTCATTGGCAAGGGTTTCCTAAATCTGCAAACAGCTGGATAGATAAGAGCACTATTGGGGATGAATAATTCTATAATGCAGAAGATATTTTCTCGTCACTTCAGAAGATGATAGCTGTGAAATGAAAAAAAAAAAGTTATTTAATTAGTGCTGGCGGTGGAAAATAATATATATATTTATTTATAAAATTTAAAAAAATTCTTTTACAAAAATCTCTGGTCGTGTACTGTAGTGTGTGCTTGCTGCATTTCTCCTTTGTTCTCACAGCACAGCCATTGAACTGTCACCTTGTAGAATTTCGTGGCTGCCTGCTTTTCCTCATGTGTGATGGGATTCGTGGGCTCAGTGCGAAACAGGTGTCTCCCGACTTTCGATTCATACTTCTACCCTGTCTGCTCTCCGCAGCTACGCGGGCCAAGGGTCATTTATTTATCGTTAAATGCATCAAGTATTCTGCTCGCCAATTCACCTGCCTGCTGGGGCTCTCTTTGTCAAGTTAAAGTATGGCTGGTGCTTTCTCATTCTGAAAAGCAGTACACAGGTACTATCTGTGCGAGGCAAGGGGATTTTTTTTCTCGTTAAATATAAATTACTTTCGCCCTATACATTACTGGCGGTGGTTAACTTCCAACATAGACGAACGGCCAAGGCATACATACTGCTGAAAGTTTGTTCTCACCTGGTGAGAACTGTTCCTTGAACAACGGACAATTTTTTCTTCTTAAATATATACCTTTTGAATGCAGCAGAGGAGCTGGCTGGTTAACTGTCGACATTGATGAATGGGGCCAGACTTTCGGAGCAAAATAAGCTACATCATTGTTCTCACATGGAGAGAGCCATTTCCCTACTGCAGACTACTGCACAGTAGGTATTGCCACCACTTCTGAATTTTTTTTACCAATCCTAATTTTTATCATGTATATTAGTTTGCAAAATCGCGTTCATTAATCAGTTATTTCACTTTCCTAATTAAAAAAAATAAGATCGCATGCAAGAGAGAATTTTCTTATCTTGAATGCTTATATTACTGGTTTCTATTTCCTCGTAATTGAAGAGGTGGATTCCAAAACAGCCTGAGTCATATTTGGCCAGTTTTGCATTTATAAGTGTTAAGTAAAATACAACTATTCGCAATGTCGACTCCAACATTTATTCCAAAAGCTCCTTTGTCATAGCTCTTATGCTGTAGTAAAACCAGTGTTTCTTTCAATAACTTTTAAGTCAGCTAAGTTGTTTTCCAAACAAACCTTAGTCGTTCAAACCCTTATATTCGCATGAGCGGCTGCACCTTCAGCAGCTGTTAAACATCACTGTCAATGTTTTTAACTCACTTGAAGATAAGTCTGTTTATCAGTGTTTGATTGTGGTGTTGCCTCGCATGTTAATAGTAAATGTATAAGTGCTAAAATGAGTTTAAGTGAACTAGATGACTGGCCATGTTCTGTAAGAGATGTAAGTAATGCACGTAGTAGAAAAGAGCCAGAAAGAGTAGTGAAGCCCACAGTGCTCCTTCGGTTGTATGCAAGCAGAAATAAGTAGTTTGTAATCCTTGTAAGGCTGCTTTATTGTCTCCAGTGTATATACCTCAGTGCATTATATTACGAAATCTATAAATATAAAACAGCTGCTGTTCAGAACAGCATTGTTTTCAAGTATATTCTCACACGAGTGCTCAAAGCATAGGCCTAGGAACAAAACCAATCCTAGAAGCTGTACGGTTACTAAATATTTCATACGACAGACAAGTGGTTGTATTCTAAATGTCTGTAACCTAACCATTTAGTCTGTGACAAGATTTTCTCATAAGAGTAAACAACCTAAGCAAACACATGAAGTTATCTGGGGAATGTCCACCTGTAAGGTGTGGTGGGGCTCGGTTAAATCCCAGACATAATGAGATTAAAGACTTTAAGATGCTATGAAAGCCTCTATGGCAGAGGAAAACGTGTTCGTGGTTACCTTAATTTGAACTTTCTATCGAAAGTTTGTGGCGAATGTGGAAAAAGAGCCAAAAAATAGAAAACAAATCAAACCAGTTGCTTCATATTATATTTTTTTAAGGTTGTTCAAAACATGTTTAATCTCAGTTTTGGAAGCCCAAAGAAGGATGTGTGCTACTTTTTTTTTACTAAGATTAAGAACCAAATCAAGACTTCAAGTGACCTAGCTGAGAAGGCTCGATTGATGACTCAAAACAAGTTTCGTAAGCTTAGAGCTAAAGGGTTTTATGAAATCATGAAGACAGAAGGAACTAATGTAATCAGGGTTTCATTTGACATGGAATAAAACCAACCACTGCCCAAATTAAGGGCAAGGGAAATGTTTTATGCCAGACATATCTGGCTGTACAATTTGACATTTGTATTGATGGAAAAGAACCAAAACACTTCTAACACTTCTAACACATGTGTGTACACGTGGATTGAAGACCAAAGTGGTCGAGGCTCTAATGAGGTAACATCGGCTTTGAGTCTTTTTTTGGGAAATCAAGTAAAAAAGTTTGAAAATGTGCCCATAAAATCTTTAACTCTAAGGTTATTTTCTGAGTCCTGTAGTCGACAAAATAAAAATACCAATATTATGATGTTTTTACTCAACTACATTCACAAATCTAGAACCTTTAGAAACTTGGAATATTACTTTCCAATCATGGGTCATACCTATATGCCCCCCGACTCTTGTATTTTGTTGATTTGAATAGGAGTTACGAAGAAAGGGTACAATAATAGAGCCTAATGAATATCTAAAGGTGTTTGCGACTGCTGTTACAGTCAATGTGTTGGGCACTAATTGGGTGATCTCCAACTTTATGGATGCCTCAAAGAAGGCTCTAGTAAAAAAACTTCCCTTTAAAATGCATGAGCAACGTGTTCTCTTCTATTTAAAATAGAATAAAACTAATATTGGCATTAAAACACACATTATGGTCTTCCATCAACTGTCAAGGTGACTAAATCAACTGAACTATTGCACGAAGCATACAAAACCATTCATGTTTTGCCAGAAGAAAATCATGTTATATGTATTAGTGGCAGAAGGATATATAATTAGTCAAAGTCCGAAAGAAAAACTTCGTACTAAGGCTCATAAAAGTTTGATGATGAAATCAAATTATGTTGTCTTTTTTTATGGAGTTACTAGACAGGAGGGCTGTACCTAGTCATATATGTCAGTTCTTCCTGCGCTCAGTATTTTCTGAATCTTCGCAACACAGAGCGTCTTCTCTTCCCCTTCAAATTCGTGATCTAGCTTACGCACCACATAACTCACCCCACCCCCTACTGACTTGTGTCCTTTTTAGTGAGCTGTGTCAAAGTTCTGGAAGTATCCTACGTCTCTACAAGGTAGCAGCACTACTTTAAAGCTACGTCTAGTATTATACGTGAAAAAGAAATAATAAAGAGAAACAATTAATACTATTTAATGGTTTTACATAAATGAAATATGGCTTGACCAATACAATTCATACTGTCATGCAGTCTTTAAATATAGTTTTTTACATTACATAGATTTCGTAAATACTGTAATATAAACACATGGAAAATTATTATCGCGTAAATCAATGAACGCATAATACATTAAAATTCTGCGGGTTTGTTATTGTTAAAATTTCTGAACTCACTATGATGAAATTTAGTATAATATCAATTATCATATAAATGTTTGTTTTTGGTCTATATTCAGAATTCTTCTTGGTGAAAGCTTACAATTTAAACAATTATATATAATTAAAATGTTATAATTTTAAAAACATTTTGATTATATTAATAAAAATTTAAAATTAACGAAACACTTTTTTCCTGCCAAACATACATATATATATATATATATATATATATATATATATATATATATATATAATCTCGTATCTCTGACATTCCTGTAGATCTAAATGCAAACTAATTGATACAAAATTTTTCCATAAAAATTTTAATATCAAAAAAATTCTAGAAAAATGAAACTTTACAAATTCACTCAATAGCACAGTCTTGTAAAACGTTTTCCAATGTTTTATAGTGTAGATAATTTTCTTCAGAGTGCAAAAAGTGGTTTAAGTTAGAAAGCGACATTGTTAAAGTTAATTAAGAGTTGCCTATGAATAATCACATATGAAACTCTATTCTTGCTCTTGAACATGTAGGAAAAAGTTTTAACGTACAGCAAGTTCTCATGTGTTTCAATGGTTGGGTGATGTTTTCATATAAAGGATCAACTAAAATAAATGTACCGCTTTTAGCCTAGTGTTGATTAGGCCTCTTGAACACCCTCGGAAATGGGAAAATAATAAACATGTAATTAAAAATATTTTGTGCCCTACAGGACAGAAATAAAGAGGCTTTTATTTACAATCAGAATTTCCAACTAGATTGCACTATGTTATAATTCTTTTTATTTACACTAACCGCCAGTTTACAATATCATTGGGTCCAATGTTAGCGCTACCAGTATTTAAAGCCTTCTGCACGATTAAGTGCAACCAGTGGCGGCTGGTGACATTTGAATCTGGGAGGGCAGTGGCGATCCTGATCATTACAAACGGACATGCATAAATCACACCCTTGCTCTACCCGGGATTCGAAACCGGACCACTCGTGTTCAACACTCAACCGACTGCGCCACAGAGGGCAGTCAATAGGTCAACCGGAACACTGTCAGTGGTTATAAGAACTTATTTTAAGTGAACAAACAGCAGCTTATTTCTTTGCAGATAATTTCTAAGTTACAATTTAAGTGATATATTTATTAATTATTCCACATTGGTCCTATAATTCACTGCCACGTTAGTTGGTATTCGCTTGTCTATATTTGCGCTAAATTAAATGCAGAAACTGCAGGCAAAATTTTGAACATTGTTTTAAAACATTTATAGTTTAGCTTATATATATATTACACTCTTCTTTGGAATAAAAAAAAATTGAAAATAGAAATATATATTTATTCTTTTCTCAATTCTATTTTGTGTTATTGTCTAGCAGTGACTGTACTAAACATTCCTTTATCATTTAATAGAACATTATAATAATTTTGAATGTTTTAAATTTATTATTCATTATTAGAATAAATTTATTCGTTGTCCCGTATTGTGATTGATGATTTCGACAAAAGACACAATTCAAGAATTCTATGCCGTCAAAAATATCGTGCCAACAACATATATATATATATATATATATATATATATATATATTACGAAATTACATTCTGCATTGGCTAGATGACAGCTCTGTACGAATTTGTGTGTTATTATGTGCATGATGTTTGAATTTTTTTTTAGAAGTGAAACTGCTATGCTGTAAAATGTGTTCAATTTGGCTTAGCATTATGCTGTCTCAAGCCCCTCAATGTTTACAAATGTTGTCTCGAGTAATGCATTCCCGTTGAGATATTTCTTACGCCGCGCCGTATCAAATATTTATATCCTCCACTCACTCCCATTTTAATGGTGAAAGCTATGATGAAAATGTGGAAAAGGAACAAGTAAACTGTTGATGCATCAAACCACAAAGTATTCCATCTCCATCATTGTTGCTTTTATCTAACAATTTTTTAAATCGATACTATTTAATATTTGAACAGAAAAATTAGACTCAATAATATAAAATCTATTGAATTCTAGCAAACAACACACACACACAAGTTAAGGAATCCTCCAGAACACACTGTCACAAGAGCACTGCCACCTGTTGTCGCCAGTAAAAAGTTTGTGTCCTGTTTTGCATTTGCTGTTAATCAAGACAATATAACGAATGTTTTTATGTCCACGCGAATACTGCCGGGATGCAGCCTTGCCACAAAGCTAGAGACCGGACTTGCCGAGCCACAGTCTAGGGAGTAACAGGGGACTCGCGTGCACAGAAGTTTGCCGGTACCAGTAGATAAATCTATATTGGTAGCCAATTTGGAATACAAGCGCTACCTCAAATATAATGTTTATAATAGCATTTCTCAGAAATTGTTCAACCAATTTGGTGCCAGTGAAGGTAATGAGAATGTCAAAAAGCTGTATATAATTATATTTCTAATGTAGTAACCACTAAGTACTGAATTTATGTATTTCTTCAAGTAAAGCTACGAACGATATAATGACTTAATACTAGTACACAAATGGGCAGTCAAAGAGGGGCTTGGAGCTGCACACAAGGGAACTAGGCCATGCGGGAAAATTGTTCCATTTTTCCCCGGTTTTCCCCAAATATTGCCCATTTTCCTCCACACCAGTGATGGCCATCTTGGCTCCCAATCTCCTGTTCTGTCAATCCAATGATGGGGTGTTGGGACCCTATCGCCTAGCGTCCTGATGGGTGCCGAGTCTCATACTCTGCCATTCCTTTCGGGATCTGTCGACCTAGCATCATAATGCGGTGCCGAATACCATCATTGGCTTACACTCGCCAGACCTAAGCGCAAATATAAGCATAGTTTACTGTAATTTCCGAACTGCATAAGATTTAACTGTCAAATTCATAACACAGACAGCACCCCCAACGATCAGAAGGGTGGCAGTGCCACATATACCCCATGTCTACTTATAAGCATAGTTGGCTGTGATTTCCCAACCATGTAAGATATAGTTACCAAATTCATAACAGGCATCATCCACGATGGTAAGAAGGGTCGCAGGGCCAAGAATAAACTGTCTACTTACAAGCACAGTTGACTGTAATTTCCATAAACCATAAGATATAGTAGCTAAATTCATAACATAGGCATCATCCTCGACGACAAGAAGTGTCATAGGGTCAAGAATAAACTATGTCTACTTACAAGCACAGTTGGCTGTAATTTCCATAAAGCATAAGATATAGTAGCTAAATTCATAACATAGGCATCATCCTCGACGACAAGAAGGGTCGTAGGGTCAAGAATATCCTATATGTACTTATAAATACAGTTGGCTGTAGTATCGGAAAAAATGTAGGATATAGTTTGTCAAATTCAAACACAGGCATCACCCCCGACGACAAGAATTTTCGAAGGGCTGAATATAACCATATGTCTACTTGTAAGCATAGTTGGCTCTAATTCCCAAAATGTGTAAGTTTGCAAATTCATAACAAAGGCATCTTCCACGACGAGAAGGGTCGCCGAGCCAACTATGGCGCATGTCTACTTATAAGCATAGTTGGCTGTTATTTCCATACTATGTAAGCTACAGCTGTCAAATTCATAACAGAGGCCTCACCCCTGATGATAAGGGTCGCAGGGCCAAGAAGGCAGTCCATATTATCTGTAGGAAATCTATTTGTTTGTTTTTGAACCTTTGCATATAATACTACATATGACAGCTGTCTTGTTGGTGTCACATAGTTTCTTCCTTATTGCCCATGTATCTGTAGCCCTGAACTTCGTCACGTGATCAGTTGAGAACCTTATTGCATTTTCGGACACACCTTATGGTCTCCCCTTTTTAAACAAATGTCCTCTGACAACACACATATTTCGCACACCTTGGGACCCCATTCGACTCTGGGCATGCATACCTTCTATTTCACAGGCATATACAACCGATTTAATACATGTTATTGTGTAGCGATGTCTCGCCAGAGCCAGAAGGTTCAAGGAAGTAAAACATCATTCTGTAGCGATGTCTCACCACAGCCAATCGGTTTGGGAGAGTGTCATAGGCCTTGGTATTATTACTCACACAGTTGACTCCTTTCAGGAGTGCCAGTCAGCTAAAATGTACCATGCACTTTCCTGGTAGCTCGAGTACCATTCTTAGGCGCATGATGGCGGCGGTGCGACTGAAATACCGGCGTGCTTCAAGGAAGCAAAGGCTCAGTGATGAATACAGGATTTATCGACTCACGTTTGCCAAGGAAAACATTGACAGTGACTGGTCAGATGTTGTCTTCTCCGATTAGTGTGTGTTTTCCTCGGTTAATTATGACCAATGTGTTTCTTCAAAACTTGTGGGACCCGATACAATCCGAAATATGTGGTAGAGTGCTTGCGCTATGATCATACATCCGTTGCGTGTTGGGGATATAGGAGTGCACGTGGGATAGGCGTGTTGCACAGAACCAATGATTGAGGTCCGAATACACATGGCCTCAATGCCGGCCAGTATTAGCATATTCTAGAGAATATTATGATTTCCTTGGTGCGAGTTTTATATACCAATGGTGAGCTGCGCTTCCAGCAGGACCATTCTCCGATACACACTTCTCAGACGGTTCAAGAATGCTTCGCAAGGCAAGACCAACTAGAGCTCTTTGATTGGCCACCTTACAGTGCCGACTTAAGTCCAATTGAAAATGTTTGGTCGGAGACGAAGCGCACAATGACAGCAGACTGGCTGTACCCACAGCCAGCAAATAAAGATGCTCTCACGGAGCTAGTAGTGGATGCCTGGGATAAAGTACCTTGTAGCGAACGCTATGCTACTTCTCTGGTCGCCTCTCTACTACGATGACTGTGGCAGGTGGTGGAGAATGAGGGATACTGGTCCTCTTATTGAGGTTACAACATCGGCCCTTTTCAAGGCCAAATAAACACTTATGTAAGAAGCGCGACACAAAAAACCGATGGTACACCATGTGGCATAATGATCACATTGACATACAAACTAAAAGTGCGAGGTGGTTTCGAAACCGAAACAGAGGCTTCAGAACCATACACATAAGACCATCCTTGTTTGTTACACGTGTTTTTCATATGGATATAAACATATGCTTACAAATTAAATACATTACATGATACTGTAACATTTTGTATTACAACGAAACAAAATAATATAACCACTAGGAGTGAAATTCAAGGTCGAACTCCAGAAACCTAATGTTGTGTGAAGGGGAAATGCCATTTCTTCGGGCAAATTCGGCAACCATGCTGCACATTACGATTAGCAGACAGCTGGCGGCATGGACTGACAACATAATATAATTCCGGTTCAAGTTGAAGCCCGGCCCGAACTGATATTTATTTGTCCAATTCTGTATTTCATTCCCGGTGAATTGAAATAACATTGAACTATTTCTCGAACTGTTATTCTTTACTGCGCTATTTCACTCAGTCTGGTATTTTCAGTCTGACGAATAAAGTTCTAATTCATTTTCACGAATTGCCTTGAACTGTAAGAAAATGTGCGATTTCATTCCCAGTTCACTGCAGAGGAAATATGAAAGAACTGTATCTCGAACTATATCTCGTACTTCCTTGTCATTCTAGACCAACATTTAAAATTCTAAGTGGAAAATTCCAACATATGTTTACTACCTGCCTTGAACTATCATTGTGTTTCATTTTTAATTACCAGTTCAGTAAAGAGGAAACGCTAAAGAATTGTTCCTGGAACTCTATTTCGTGCTTCTTTATTTTGTTCCATCCCTACATTTTTAATCTGAGTATCAAAGGCCAGCTAATATTTACAGAATCATACAAATATATGATAGGTGCTGGTGCAAGATTCAAGAAGTTTGATTGTGGAGTTAATTGACCACGGCTCATGTTCGATCAATTCCTCTATACAACAGCCGTGGGGGCTAAGCGGTTAGATTTCTCGCCTCCCATCTAGGCGAACCGGGTTCAATCCCCGGCTGGGTAACTTCCGATTTTTGCTTGTGGGAATTGTGCCAATTGGTTTTCTCGGGGATTTCCCATGTCCCCCGCCCTTGTGTTCCGACGCTGCTCAATTATCACCTCATGTCACACTCGTCATTTCTCAAGAACTCGATGTTAAAAGCAGCCCAAATCTCTCAACTCGGCTATAAGGGCCATTTTTAATATTCTTAGCCTTCAAACGTAGTCATGATCGTGACCCACCGATTATTTCCGCAAGCCGGTGACTGTGTTTTATAGGCACAGGATTTACAAATTCGAAAAATTGTTTTTACCAGCCGATTTAAATGTTCCTATTTATTCGACAGCGTACTACGTGTATAACATTCAAGATGTAGATGTGATATAAATGTTTATTGATTATATATAATAGATTTTTCATTGCAATTATTTAGTATCGATGGAACTAGTTTGTTTTCATTTAGAAGTGTGCTAACGTGTAAAACAAATGCGATGAAAACATTATGCTAACAATGCCTATTTAATTATAATGCAAACTATTTGCTTTTTTTTTTTTTTTTTAATAGAGAAACAACAGTCATACTAACTCCCTGATATATTCTGCCACATAACGCTGCATAATGCACTTCAAACATGTTGAATGGTGTGACTAGTTGGCTATAGAACGATAAAAGGTCGCAAAGAGAAAGAAACTACTGGGGAAACGAGACAAACCATTGTTTTATTGAATTGTAAAATCAAATAATACCCTGAAATTCCAAACATTCTTGTACAAAGTTGTGTAATCTAGTGATTTAGAGAATCGAAAGCTTTAATAAACCGATCAAGATTAGGCCGCCCACAATATCTGACACAGGGCAACACAGCAAGTGGATTTATTCACTTTGAATTTATTTACTATGTAATTAAAACACTCGTATTTCGCGAATGATTAATCCAATTTCAATGACCGATAACTTCTTGGATTAACCTTGCAATTCCCTACGAAATGAGATGTAAATAGATACGATTTAGTGAGTAGTTGTCTAAGCATTTAACCACATTTCTCAAAAATGTTTTAAAACAAAGCTGATTTCACATACACGTTACATAAACACTATAAACACATTTCAATAGAAAGAGATCCTCCTAATTGTACCTAATGACAAAATGGAGACAAGAGAAAACAAAAATGAAATTATGGATGTCTGGTGGGAAACCTCTATGATGATGATCAAGAAAGATGCAAAAGTTAAGTCTTTTACATTATCCGCGAATGTGCAAGAACAGTTTGGGAAACGAGTAACACCAAGTTCAATAAAACTATTAACGAGGAGCGCTAAGGAACTGGGTTTAGGAACCTAGTAGTATAGCCGAATATCGAACGTTTTACTTATGACGGTAATGTACCTACATGTTTGTATGATATACTACATTTATATCTGTGAAGTGCAATTATAATTGTTTGTTCCCAGAGTATATAAAATATTCCCCACACAAAATTGCCTTTCAGTGGCATAAAACTGAAACTGAAATTGAACAGAAAGATGAGGCCTTGATTACATCTTTTTGTCAAGCCTTCACTTTGAGCCCAGTGCTACACTATTAATTCGGATCAGTGGTAAACCATTGGTTCGCAGTGAAATTCAACCTCTCGAATCAGTGCAAATGGATTCTCTTAAAATCAGTGGAAAACTTTCACTTATTGAAGTTGTGGCGTGAAACAATTTCACTGAGTGAATAAGTGGCAACCGAATGCAGTGGCGAATTAAATAATGATTTTATTGAGTTTAGCCAAAAAAAAAAAAAAGCACGTGAAATAAACATACTTACAATAGTTTAGTATTTATATTGAGCGATTTACCGCAATTTAAAAAAGTAAAATCAATATCGGTGGTGGCCGGGATTGAACACACACACACACACCATTTTCATTTCGTTTTTAGGTCATTACCTCGTTACCTTACCATCTGTGTTACCAGATTAAGTTAAAAATGAGAGCATAATAAATGTCTTATACTTCTTGTCGAAATCGTGAAGATTTCAATTCTATGCCCTTACTTTTCGTATGTGGTTTTATTGGTACTGCTAGTGTTGCTAAAACAAATACTATGCGTGAGTGCACTCGCTTCAATACATTATATGCAGTTTAAACCTTCAAACAGAGCACTGTGGTGAATGCATGTAAACTAAATGAAAGGAGTAAAAATGTAATGAAAGGCTGAATGTCCATATTACCTCGTAAAAAGGTGTTTTGAAAGAAAACCCACATTTTAGACAGTATTTTGTAGTGGGTTTATTAGTTTATTCGTTGTTATTTCACTTAATACACATTGTTAAATGGACGTTTTTAAACGTTGTTTGATGGCCATTTTTACACGCTGTTTAACTGATCCATCAGTAAAAAAAAACAAACCCCTAAAAAAAACGGTGAAAAATATGACTCGTGAATCAGTGGAAAACGTTACTGAATCAAAAAGTGACTTAATTAAGGCATGTTTTCATTGATTCATCAGTTAAATTTACTGAAGCGGCTGTTGAATCAGCCAGGTACTGCAGACTGATTGTAACAGTGACATTCTCCCTGATTCATATTTAGATTGTATTTGCGACATTTTGGTGGTATAGGCTATTCATGGTAAAATGAGCACTTCTGAATGCTCTACTTAAGATCTACTTGTATTAACGTTGTGTATCCTTCCGCCTAATGTAATATTAACATTGTCATGGGTCTAATCACTTTATTCGTGCGTCGGTCAAGTGAAACACTGAAATTATTGGAAAAGTTAATATTTTAACAATATGCTCATTTTTACACTTCGATGCATAAAAAAAAAAAAACAGAAAGCGAAAGAAATAATTTAAATTATCAGAAATGGTTTCCTAACACATTTTGTTTGATGTTAAGATATGGAATTGCTTACCAGCAAGCACGGGAAATACGGGCCACAATCGGGCCGGTAAAAGCTAGCCAACAAACTCCGGCCAGCCGATACCGGCCCACTGCCTTATGCCGGAAGTGGCCCGATGAAAATATGGACTGGTGGCTAACTGTTGGACGACAGTGTCGGGCCTTCAAAGGTTGGATGTCGTTACGATGCCGGGCCTGCGACGGCTGGGTGTCGTTACGATGCCGGGCCTGCGACGGCTGGGTGTCGTTACGATGCCGGGCCTGCGACGGCTGGGTGTCGTTACGATGCCGGGCCTGCGACGGCTGGGTGTCGTTACGATGCCGGGCCTGCGACGGCTGGGTGTCGTTACGATGCCGGGCCTGCGACGGCTGGGTGTCGTTACGATGCCGGGCCTGCGACGGCTGGGTGTCGTTACGATGCCGGGCCTGCGACGGCTGGATGTCGTTACAATTCCGGGCCTGCAGCGGCATGAGGTCTACAAATAAGCAGTATAACAATAAAAAAAAACCTTAACTTTTCCGTAAAAATTTTTTGTAATAGTAATTTCTTCTTTACATATGTTCATTTCATTAACTTGCCAACGCATTAAATTGCATGATAATCTTTTGTTTGACGAGTGCGGGAATGGAACCTAAGACTCTTGAGTTGACAGTCCAGAATGCTAACCTATAAACAATGGGATTAGTTGCTGATATTCTCCAGTAATTTAAAATATACCATGACATAAATTAATATAAAGGAATGTATACATGTCATGACAATATAACAAATACTTTTAAAACGCAGATTATTTAGAAACTATTTCTTCAGAGATTTAAAAATAGTTTTTGTTAGTTTTTTCATATATCTGTCGGATGGTTGTACCAATGAAAAAAATTTCAAAGTCAACAAATGCCATGGGCTACCACGTGACACATATAATCACGAAAAAAACATGCTAATGGTTAACACACTGTCTCAAAAAAGACATAATGCCATTAACAGCTAGCTGACATCTTGCTTATTCAAAACTCTTTCCAAAGGTTTGTCTGCAAAAATACAGGATATTTATATCTTTATTTTGACATATTTTCGGTGATATCCATCTGTTATCCTAAAAAATACAGCGGGCCATTGTCTTTTTCTAACGGCTTGCAATCTTTCTCAAAACAGACATCACACCATTGTCAGATGGCTATCTCCTGGCATTGAAACGACAGTTGCAGACAGAACAGGTATTGGGCCGACACTTTGCCGATAGGTTGTGTTTGCTGGTTTTCGATTCATCGCTACCAACTTGATTGGACGCATGTCACTCAGGGCGCCCGTTAAAATATATGCAGGTAGAGCGATGACTGTTTCTAAGGTCGATTTAAAAAATTCTCACTTTATCGTGAACAACCTTTGAAACTAATGGAGCCCCAAAGAACATCAGTATTGCTTAAATACCAGTTAAATATGCCCAGGCAGCGCGCCAGTGTAGTGAATCTGCCGCTCGCCGCAGCAAACACGGCTATGAAGTGCTGTTAGTGCAACGTTGCTGCGTTGACAGATGGCCTGGTGGAAGGTGAAAAAAAAAAGGGGGGGGGGGGAGCTAGAACGTTGAACATCGTCCTCTGCTTTGGTTGCTGTAGTACTCAAGTGTTGCGTCTCCTACGAATGTTTCTGCCATAGAATTATTTTCATCTCAAATAGGAGTGCAAAAAATATAATTAAAGAATGTGAGAACCTGTAAAAGAAATGACGAAGTTCTATAATAAAATTAATACCTTCTGCTGTGAGTAATTTTGGTCTCCGTTTAACCTACGCTTTAAATCTCAACAACCATAATCACGCAGTGCCGGAACAACAGAAAGTCATCAAATTATAGATATATGTAAACATGGTGACTATCTTTTGTGGTGTGAGTGAATTCGGTGCCTTCAAAAATTGTATATTTTAATTTAATGCAAAAGACAACTTGTAAAGTATGGCATTGGAACAATAAAAGTAATGGTTAGTGAAATTTTGACACAACGAAACTAAACGCTGTTTAGCCCTAGAATCAATCGGATACAATGTAAGTTTAACCTGTGAACAACAAGTGAAGCATGTAGAGAAAAAGTGATATTATATTATTTTGGAGAAACAGAGCTACCTGTAAAACTACACCCGCCATCGACAATACTAACAAGAGTTCTCGTGCGCCAGTATTCGATCTGTGTTCATGTGTGTTCGAGATTCAGATGCAATGCCGTGGGACTGGCTGGTCCACTTACTACTAAATCACCACATCCCCTTCTTGAACAACCCCAGAAAGAGCAGATAATAACAAAATATATTTCAATTAGGAAAATTACATTGAATGAAATGATTTATTAAAATTTCTGAATCTTTATATAGTTGGAAAATATTTTTCATATTAACCACTGAAATAATAATGCAAATTAGTATTGTAAACCCTTTTCGTTCCAGACCAAAAACATTGTAAAGTTAAACTTTAAAATCTTAAGCTTAAAACCTCAATGCTTTGTTAGAAAAGGAAATGAATTAGAGAAACTTAATTCTAATTGTAATTGTTAATTTTAACGTACATTTTTCAATAGGCTTACGACAAATTTAAATACCAGCAATAAGAACACATTATATTCTGCAGTTTTATGTTAACAACACTAGTAGCCAAAAGTAATGGTAACTACTATATTTATAGACTATGACATAACACATGTAAAACTGAGGGCTACATTTAACATCTGACAAGTGTGATGTAAAACTGCACAGTATTTTGTACTGTCACGCTGTACCACAAACTGTCAATATAATATATTTGTCACCATTAAAATGCTCACTATTTTTTATATTGTAAACAAAGTGTTTGGGATAAACGTACATGAAGTAAATGTGTGTATTGCGTAATCGACAATTAAAAATTAATGCCGGCGACATACCGAGAAACTTTTTCACACAATTACACTGCGTATAAACTTCCTAAATAAGCTTTTTTTTTATGTATTTCGTTCCAAAGTGATAGCTGCTTACCAAATGTTGGTTAAAAGCTAACTATTTCCCTATAGCTAAACTTACAGTTGTTTGCAGCTCTACTGATCCTTTATATTCGTTATTTGTATATACCGTCTGAAATGAAATTAATTTCTCTAACCCTTGTCATGAAGGGATCTCGCCTACTACAATTCCCGGCAATATACTGTATATTCGTTGTAAAATTTACTCATTAGGGGATGTAATATTTAATCCGGTAATTTCTTGTCATGTTCTAAACCTCCCACAAATAGGTCTATATTCAAGAATACGATGAAATCGTAGCATTTCCCGCCTGCAGTTCGAAAGTGACCCTGTATCTGGAAGTCAGTCTAACAGTCTTTTTTCTTGTTCAATTGTAGTTTTCATTTCATTTCTTTTTTTTTTTTTTTTGCTACTGAAAGGCAAATTTTATCATTCCATTCATTAGTGACAAATTAGAACATTTATACGCCTATTTTTTAAAACACTATATTTCCCAAAGTCTGCAGTCTCCTACAAGCCCACAAGTACTTGCTGCTGCTAAATTTGTCTGGGATAAAAGCGACTGTCGTAGAGGGTAGGTTTTTTTTTTTTTCGTTTGATTACGTTCCTAAAAATTGATGCTGTTAGCCTGTACAACCGCGATGTTGTACAAAATTCATTGCTTACAGGATTTATCTGTACTGAGAACGATTGCGTTGAGGAATTACTTTGCCTTGATGATTTACAGTATTTTCCCTACATATAGTTTTCATACCTTTCATAGCTGTCACGATCAAATGGGGTATACTCTCGCATTGTTTGTATCTCGTTGTAGTTGTATAAACATGTCGTCTATTAGTTGTGAATATATCATTTCGAATAATATGTCATATCACTGAATCAGCTGAAATGTATGAGAATCATGAGTTTCATTACAAGTTTCTACAAAATGCCAAACCGCAACGCAGGTATCAGTACAGAAGAAGAATTGAAATAATATGTAGAACACTTGTTGTATCCATTTGAAGAAAATCAAAATACAATCTACATTGGTGTTCGTTGTAGTACGGTTTATTTTACTCCAAATTAACCTACTCTGATCTAAAACTCGACACTGATTTTCACTTTCGTATATAGGAACTTAGTGCACTTACGCATCATTATAAAATATGTAAATATATTATTTAGAGAAACTTTTAAACCAAGTAATGATTTTTCAAACATTTAAACTAGACAAATACACGGCACTATCTAGAAAAAAAAAATCAAAACTAAACCAGAATTAACTTTAGAATGCCATAAAACTGTTTATTATCTTCATTTACTCTGTCAAGCTTAAAACTCTAGGAGTACTGTGTGAATGCCCATATGAACGCTTAGGAAAGCGTTAAAAATGTTTCGAAAAAGAGATGACACTGCACGCTCAGTTGCAGGGATATTTGTACGAGAATGACTGAAAGCTTTTCAAATGCCCTATACGATTGTTTGGCTAGTTACGGAGCAGATATGTTTACGCTCGCTCGACCAGGTCCGGGTCAGCGTTCAAGAAGCAAGCTACTGTCTGCGCCAGACCTTGTGACACTCGTATGAACGTGGGTGCGGGGGTTTGTTGGGCAGAGGTGAAATAACTACTTACGTGGCTGTGGCTTTGTAGCATCCGACCTAGAAACATTACTCTACTACACGCAGTTTAACTGCTGATCTCGATTTCAATAGATGTAGGTGAATGTTTAGGAATATATGGGATGGCTATTTATAGAATTGAAAGGAAGTAGTGAAAAGTATGAGTAGGTGTTGTGACCGCGAGGCTAATAGGTATGTGTTAAGGCATGCCGATCAACAAAGCAGCTGATAAAGTTGCCAACTATTCTGGCATCAGTGACAGGTTTATCCAAAGGGTTAATGAATGTTTATTGAATAGTAGTCCATATATATCACCTTGTTTGATATCACGAGTGCTAAATATTAATATGGCATATATAGGTTCACCATATTGGAAATTGTAGGCAACAGTGTCTACCAGAAGACATAAACCATAATGGCCAAATCGCCTTGTTCGAGGACAAAAGTTGCATCTAAGTCATAAATTTGGCAGCTATAACTTCAGTGGATTGAAAACGGCATACAACTATTCATACAAGAATTTTAAAGCATGTTGTACCATGTTACCTTTATAGAGGTCAAAAGTAGTACATATGCCATATATTAAGTAGTCATAGCATCAACTAATCCAAAATGGCAGCCAATAATGCTTTCAATGCTTATGAGAGGGCTTAAGATATAATGTATGTTTTCTTCTTGAACAGGCTTTTACCTACGCCTGCTAAATTATAAATGGCGTTGAAAATGTTAGAATAATTAAATATGACGGCGGTAGTCTGTAATGTATTATGCTTCCTGACTTTTATATATTTTTCTTGTTTTTGTTTTCAAGGTCATTCAACATCATGGGGTCAAGGTCATGGTAGTCTGCATTCAATATGGCGGTGGTAGTTTGTAAAGTATTACGCTTGCTGACTTTTATGTGTTTTTTTCTCGAGCATCTATTTTCAAGGTCGTGGTATCAATGTTAACGTTGTCTGCTTCTAATATTGTGGAATTAGTTAGTAATATATTATGCATGCTGATATTTGTCGTTTTCCTAGAATTTTTTTTTCAAATTCATTCAAGGTTATGGGGTTGAGGTCACTGTTACCTCCAGCCAATATGACAGGTGATGTCGACCAAGATGGCGGTCACCTACCAAACTGGTGGCCACCTATCACGTTGGTCGTCTTCTGCACCTTCCAAGATGGAACGGGTATGGGTGAGGGATGACCTCTGCAAAGTTCAGTTTTTAAATACATTTTAACTGTTTTTTATATTTATATAATAATTTTTAATAGCAATTAATATATATTTTTACGATTTTTAAATAAATTTGAATCAATCATTTTCTAATTAGTTTTTAATGGTTTGTAATAATTTAACACATTTTTATTAATAATGTTTTTAACGATTTTTAAAATTTTTTGAGAATTTTTAAAATATTTTTTAAATAATTTTTTAAATAATTTTTTAATACTTTTAGTAATATGATTTGTAGAATTTTTTAATATTTTTTTTTAATTTTTAAAATTTTGTCTGTTGTTTTTTACTTTGGTGGATTTTTTGGGTCAACCGTCAAAGGTCAAGTTCGATGGTCCTGAGTCCAGCTCTCCTGGCCCCAGAGTCTCGAATCCCGGTCACCTGGGTCGATGATTTTCTGACCCTGGGTCGCTGATCGGGCTCCTTGATCTTACCCATGGTCACTGATCCGCCTGAGAAAACAATTTTTTGGGGAAAAAAGAGACATTTTTAAGAAAAATGGAAAAAATGTAGGGACATTTAATCGATTGTTAGGGAATAAATGGAAATTTTGAGGGCAAATTGGACAAAGGGAAATTCCAAGCGGTTCCTCCGCTAGTATCCCCCCTTCCTTTGAGCCGAAGTCTTTATATATACTACTCACAACATTACAAATTAAATTGTTATTGTGGATTTATTCTTTTTCTGACTTGTACAACTTAACATAATAAACTGAGAATAAAGGGTTAGAAAGTAGCACAAATTGTTGACAAATCAATAAATATTGCTAAACAATCACTGAGGAATGACGCTTGAGTGGATCCGAATGGACATCCCTGTAAGACATTTTGGAACTCTGGCTCAGTATCATTTCATTTGACTATATGTCATATTAATAATCTTTAAAACGTACCTCCACTCCCACAACCCGTTACGTCAGTATAATCTCTACGGTTTTGGAAGTCAGATTTTGGTAGATTTGTTATAAAGAAAATTCAATTATCTATCTCTATTTGTGTATTTCTTACAGACACTGAATACAGTCTTCTGACGGTTAAACGTTCGTTTTTTGGTCAACCAATTTGGACTCAAACTTAGAAAATGTTATACTTTATCCCGCAAGGAAGGTAATTCTTAGAAGAAACATTTATTTAGTAAATGTTTATATGTGGGAATGTTTCGTGTGTAAGACAGTCCACGATAACACAAGTATCAAATTGGAATATATTTTGCTTATTCTGTAGCTATGGGATTGACAACGATTTATAACAAAATATATCTAGAATGTTGGCCTGTCATGTTTGTAAACACAATGTGACATATTACTAAACAATTGGTAGTTGTGTACGCCACAGTGGCTAGCATTCGCATAACATGGCGTCAAACATTGAGAGACCATTATCTAGAAAGCACACTTACACATGTATTCCCCAAACAATCAGTTAGGGGGCTGGTCAGTGTGGTATCTTCCAGCCACCAAGTGTTTCAAATTGGGTGACTTGACATTACTAGCACGAATCGCCAATGGAGGTAGTTGGGTGAGAAACCACATCATGACAAAATACGTCGAGTTGAACTGTCCAGCTTAGATGTAACGGTACTATAGGCTGTTCGTGCTAAATTGAGCTCTTTACACTTTTCGTAATGGTGCTATAACACACACATGGCACATGCAAGCACTTTTATTTAACTTCAGTTCGTGCATAATTGAAAATAAAAACTGAGTTACAACTAAATACGTAATCTTTATTGATATTTGGTTGCATACATCCCTATATAAAATGCAACAGGCGTCAAGAAGTGGTCCCTTTAATGCAAAAGATTTATTTAATGCGAATATTTTCCTTCGAAATATATCTAGTAGCTCGCTGCATGTGTTCTATTTGTTATGATTTTTTTAAAAATGAACATTGTATTTTAAAATTACGGTGGATCTTTCAAGAGATTATAATCACTCCCGCAGATAATATTGTAGTAATTTCGTCTTATAACACTTTAATAATAAAAAACTATTTCTTCTAATCCAAATTTGGTTAAGACATGTCGGGTAATCATCACGGTGCATGTAAATAGGCTTTTACTTTGTGAACGGAACAAAATTATTTAACTTTTCCGAGTTATCATATGGAACAGGAAAATTGCGCGGATTATTTTGAGGACAAGCTAAACTTTACACACTTATAAACGTAATCCACCATTGCATTGTATTACAGTTAACAAGGCTCACTCAGGAATGTGTGAAGCAAATACGAAACTTGCGAGGAAAGACTTTTGGGATCACGTGCTGTTTGTTTTGGAGTAATATTGGCAACTTACTGGAGAAGCACGCAGTGAATATACAGTAGTTGATCGAGTATTCATTGGATTGTGAAGTCTAGACTTCAGACCGTTGATTCCGACACATTTCATGGTCTCTAATTATCTTACATATGAAAACATTATTTTACAGAATGTATAATTTAATGTTTTTAGTGATTATCACTTTATGTTTTCAAAGATCTCGTGTGTGCTGGCAAGGAGATTTATAATGTAATACATAATTTCAAATTAAAAATTATGCATGATTTGGAAGTAGTTATTTCCAGTGGTTCAGTGTGGTCTGTTCAAATTTATCATTTACTATTTGTTTCTCAGATCTGATATAGGCTATGTCATAATTCCGACGGTTTTTCACCACTAATTTACTTTAACTTTAATACATATAATATGTTGGAATATATTCGGTCTAAACTGGGCTGAAATAAATATTATTCGTGTTTTGTATGCTTTTTCCTCCAAAGCCATGTTCCCTGCAGCAGTTAGCCACGCCCACTCCGCGGCACGCGCCTGTGTCTTTGGAGGGGGCAGCCTGCCGAACATACCCGAAGTGCGACTTCGAAATATTTTCAGCTACACAAAGATCGCTCATTTTTTGTGACGAGAAGTGTACATACCTTTAAAAAGGCAACATGTTTACTATGCATGTGTTGTACACCCAACAAGTGTAAAGTTAACTTCGGTAAAAGTGTGGTTATTGCCGCATTGTGTAATTGAACATAACACGCTCATAAGTTTGCATGTTTTGTAAATAATGTATTTGTAAACCATTACTATAATTATTGATATCCACGTAGCCTGACAAATTTGCACTTTAAACATTTTTGTAATGTGTAAATAATGTTCGTTTATTTGCCTATATCGTGAATTCAATGAATTTGTGGTGAACTTAGGCCAAAGTGTGAGTGTATTGCTGCATCTGTATGAATACGAATGATGTATGTATCAAGTTTTTTTTCATTGAAGTCAAAATTTTCGAAATTACAATAATTTGAATGCTGTTTCCATACGAGCAAAATTTTCCACTGCCCTTCAAAACAATATACAACTCAAAATACCACACTCATAAGAACTGCAAAACAACACAATCTCATGAAAGACGTTAAAGTAAAGACCCCTCCCCCTTTCTTTCTCTCGAAAAATAAAAAAGGCCCCAAATACAAAAAATAAAACCTGTTGGAATTCAACTTAGCTTTAATACCCTACACTGATTACTGGATGGAGGTTAGCCAAAGTGTCGTAGCTTCTACGAGACCTGCTACCTGAACCTGCATGCAAGCCGTTTTATTATTTATTTATAATGTTCCTATGAGTCACTGACGCTTTCTCAGGAACTGTGTATAGTAACTAATTAGCATTTTATTATATACATTTTTAATTATTACAATATAAACATTTTAACTACAAACATTCCCTCTTATAAACAACATATAGGCACTGAGCTGCATCATATAGCATAACGTTAGGAATGAACAAAAAAAAGGTTATTGCATAAGTCACGTACTGGGTTGTATATATGGCATAATATTCCCTTAGTAGATAAATGTTAAACTTACCCTGTTACTAATTTGATAGTAGGAAGACATAAAAACAGTTGTGTACTACATAAAATATATGCTATACAATAAATTATCTAATGTACTAGATTATAAATATTTATATATATATATATATATATATATATATATTACACGTATAAAAGGCTATATATACAATCACATACTGAAGGACAATAGTACCAAGTCAACTAGGCCCATACTTAAACCTAATGAATACTAAACATTGAAAGGAGACAACTTCCTCACTGAACTCCACTATCCCTGAGATGTACAGTGGTACAAGAGAGTTAAGTGTGCATGAATCTATTGTGTTATTTAAAGGCAGAAACACTTTGAAGCAATACAACCCAATGAAACCTGTAAAGAGGGAATATAAACTGTGTTGCATTGCTGATGTGAAAAGACTGAAAAAAGAAGGGACACACATGCAAGAAGATTCTGTTGTGTATAACACAGACCTAAGTATTACAAATTTTTCATTGTAGTATAGTGTTGTGTTATTTTGCAATGACAGTGTGGTATTTGTGTAAACTTTAAATAGGCTGGTAACCCATTTTTTGTAATTTTGTGATTCACTTGTGATATTATATCCCTAGTAATTTATACTGCATAAACCCATTTAATTTTGTTACGGTGTGCCTGTCAGTGCTTTGAAGTACCATATCTTCCACAATTAAATATAGAAATAATTAAAAATTTTGGAAAAAAAATTCCACGGTCATTGTAAGGCATATTGAAAATGGTAAAAACAAACAATCATAGTTAATTTGTTGTTTACTGTTGTAAGGTAACTAAATGTTATTAATCATAATTATTCTAGAAACTGTTTTGTGAATGGCTGGCAAGTCCTCGCAAGCTTCCGAAGAATGCTGTGTTTGTTATTTATACAGCTTAACCCTTTGGTTGATGAAATACCTAAACTGTGTTTTGAGAAACTTTTAAAAAATGTATCGGTTATTATAGGTTAGGCTTCCAACGTGAGAGTTCAGCACTCGCTTCATCAATCTTCAAGAGTAAAATATGTATATTACCATAATAAAAATGTATATTTGGCGAGACAATTTACATATACATAGCGATTCAGGAACCATACAGGATAAAAATATATTATTTTATAATCACTTATCCAAGTAAATTAACCAGAATATTGCTGCAACAAATATCCACATGCAACTACTATGTATGTATATATAGATCTAAAACCAACTACGCGTCGATCGATGATTTACGAGCGAAGACCGAGAACGTATTTCTTGCTTCATATCCACTCAAGAACACTTATAAGTAGTATTTATGTATTATCTAACATGACTTATTTCGCTCTAAGTACACATCGTACCACGATGAAAGCTAACTTCTGATTAACATATGCATGATATTATGCATAATTTATACACACGCCATCTTGTAATGCACTACACAACAAACACTTAAACGATATACCTTTCCAAACCCAAGGCATTCTGTTTACAACTCCCATGCAGCATTCATCATATCTATCAAACTTTCACAGCTCGTCGTCCAGAAAAGGACTAGTTATCCGTACCCACTCAGTCTATCATCTCAAGAATGGAGAACAACGGTCTCGCGGAAAGTATGCGGGTGAGTGCCTTGTCTAGGAAGGCTACACAACCACAAACTGTATAACATATGTATATATATATTTAAAGTATACAAATATAAAGAGAATCATTTAAAAAATGTGATATTTAAAAAATAATTAAAGCCAAGGAGATGAGAGCGAATCTACTTCAAACATTGCCGCTAGGACATGCATGTCAACAAGACATTTGTTACTGTTCACCTAAGTAGATCACAAACACCTAATACAACATCCCACAAGGGAAAGTATGCAACTCGTGCAAATAGCAACTTCACCATTCACGTTACATAATATAACTAACAAGCTATAGCATTATGACAAAACATAGTTAGATCTCCTACAATACACACACAGACCACGAAATATTCCATTTTACAGACTTGCTGTATCAGCATGTATGCTTCAATTTTGATGATTTTCGAAGTAGATACATATAGTTACATTTAAACAACACTTAAGTTTCTTGTGAAATGAAACAAGGTATAATTATTGTGAAAATACTTGTTATGCTGGTAAGATTTAAGTAATCCAGAAAGATAAAAAAATAGTTGAAAAGAGCAGATCTTAACTAACGCTCTTTGATTAAGGGATTTTTTAATGAATTAAACAAGTTTTGATTGCTATATGTAGTATGGGAGAACACAATTTGAGTGAGATGGATGTTTTCTTTGGATCTTATTTTTGTTTTAAATTATGCTATATAGTAAATTAGATAAAGGGAACCTTGGAAAGGTGTTTTACTTTTCTGTATATCATTATACTTTAAATTAAATATGTCTGATAATGTGTATTGAATGATAGATGATGGAGATTTGTTCATTTGTGTTGTATAATATTTTTATTTAGTTGTTGGGTATTTAGTTTTGGTTGTAAAGTTTGATGCTAGGGGTTTTGCAATTGGATGGTATGTTAGCAGTATAGTTTGAAGTGGTTACATAATATGATTGTGTCGGTTTTGTATGCTTTTTTAATTTGAGTTGTATGATATGCTAATATAGTTTTGAAGTATTTAGTTTTGATTTTAAAGTCTGATGGTATGGGGTTATGCAAATGCCTGATATGTTATGTGCAATTAAATTGTGTGATTGTGTGCGTGTGTGCATGTTTTATGCTGTGTGTTATACTGTGTGTATGTGTTATCCTGTGAGTATTTAGATGTATGTGTGTATTGTGTGCATGTCTGTGATATAGTATATGTGTGTATGTGTACATATGTCTGTGTGTGTGAATATGTGATTGTGTGGATTAATGTGTGTGTATGTGTGAGCGTGGTTGTGTGGATTGGTGTGTGTATTTGAGTGTGTGCATGTGCAGTCGTGTTTGATGTTAATGAATTAAGACATTTCCCCCTTAAGTAAAGCCTGCACCTTTCGATTATTCACATTTCCCATTATGGTATATTCTGTAACAGTTCACGAAGTATTAATAATAATAATAATAATAATAATTAATTTACCCTGAAGGGGTTCGAATACATATCAGGGGTGCTTCATAACCTATGGCTTAAGAACTATGCCAGCAAAGTGCCCCACATTACAGCAAATTAATATGCACACTTAAATAATATTTAAATGTGTGCGTGTGTGTGTGTGTGTGTTTTGCTATGACATGATGAAATGGTTTATTTATATAATACTTCAGTCGTAAGTTATCGTTTCTAGGGAGCAGACGTATAATGTACATACTTGATAAGTTGTATAGTGAATGCTAGCATAGTGTAGGTGCAATGCCATCACTTCTAATAATAATAACTACAAATTCTGAAACAAATGAAAGGTATATGACAGCTGATGTTTGGCAGCTTTGCTGAGAAGACATATTACCTTGGTGATTCTTTAGTTGTTAATTATTCATGTGTAGATGTTCATACCTAGTAAATATTCATTGTATGTTTGTGTAAGTATGGATTTGCATGATTACATTAATTACACAATTACATCATAACCCGATTACTTCATATAACTGCATTCCCCTCCACCATTCTCGACCTTCAGCCATTGACATCGAACATGTGACATGTCAGTTGAGCAGTAGACATCGAGTGTAAGTGAATGTTATAGAATGCATTTCTCAGAATTTTTTTTTTTAACATTAAGTGAGCTGCCTGGGAATCGATCTTGGTAATCCAGAATAATATTATATCAATTACTATAAGCAGGAATACAAAGCAAAAAAAATTGTTAACTTCAAAATGAAAATAAGTGTTCTGCCCAGTAATCGAAATTGGTAATCCGAAATTAACATTACTTTAAGTACGCCTAGCAGCTAACCAACTCGCAAATAAAATCTGGTTCAAATTGTAAATAAATAAATATTACGTGGGTAAATATTTACTTGGTAAGTTCATGCCTAACTATGATTATAAAAGTGTTTTAGGTGTGTTTGACCCTGTGGTGTTTGTTGTGGATGATGTGTGTGTTATGAATTTTATCACTGTAGCTTTAGTGGCTCGAAAATTATAATGAATAATGCTTATAAAAGGACATAACTCGTAATTAAACTTTCCAGAATGGCGTTAGGGTCTAAATGACCTAACCATTGTAGTGGATATCGGGTATGACACATGTTATGAATTTGATGTCTATAGGTTCAATAGTTCTGAAATTGACTATGTTTATAAAAGGATGTAACGCATATTTGACCTTAGCAGAAAGTACTTGAGGCATTAATCATCTGTGGTAAGGGATACATTTGTAAAAGTTAAATAAATATATTTTTAATTTAGACACATTACTTTTCTTTTAAAAAAATATGTTTTAAATATTTAGCTGTTTTGATCACTTAAACAAATTGTTTTTGAAAATACGAATTTGTAAAAGATATTCTTCATACATGTATGTTTGACAATTTTAAACTTGTGAATAAAAAATATTAAATAAATACATAATTTTTTTTTAAATTACAGTTTAACTAAGCGATGGTTTGATCGTCATATTCTACAAATCCGTTTTGAATGTAAGAGTTCAGATATATATGTGTGTGTATATATATGTGTGTGTATATATGTGTATATATGTATGTGTGTGTGTATTTTTATACATCAATAAAAGCTTCAATGTTATTTATGTTTTTGTAGCTCAGATGGCTGGAGGATCGGGTTATCGCGCCAAGAAGTTTCAAACTCTCCTGATTCCACAGCTTTTTATACTCTACTAAAGTATTACATAGAGTATGTAGAAAATTGTCTTAGCTTCCACCATATATCAACCAAGTCCAGAACAAGGCTGGTGGCCAATGATGACAAAATCGCTGCCTACCGAGCAAGACTATAACTGAACACAGCATATCTTATAAGGAAATGAATGGTTAGGAGAGTGGTTGGGGGAGGGGGTTGAGGAAGGGGAGGAGAGGTATGCTAGTGTACCAGGCATATGTAGTAGATATCCAGAGGAGCAGAGAGCCTACAGTCTCGCAGCAGGGACCCAATTATTTCCAGAACTAATCCCAGCATACCTTGTAGTGAACTATAATGGGGAAGGGTAGGGTGGGGGTAAATGAAGGTTGGTGAAAGGTGGTATTGGATCAGCCATCGGGGGGTATATAGCCAGTGTAGAGGAGGTCGGAGAGCCTACAGTCTCATAGCAGTGAGCCAATTAATTCCAGAACTAATCACAGTATAGCTCGTGATGGAGGATGGTGAGAGAAGCGGGAGAGGAAGTAGGTGAAGGGCTGAAGAGGGGTGATAGTGGATTAGGTATAATGACTAGATAACTCTTGGAGGAGGCAACAGAGGGTATGAAGCCTCGCAGCAGTCCCAGTTTAATCCAGACATAAGCATCTAGCCTTGCAGCAGGGCCCCCAATTTATTCTGAAACTGGCACGTATACACTACCTACTAACGCAGCTCACCTTGTCATACACTCCACTTTTCCAAGTCAACACAAACAATTTCTGTTTACCTGCATAGCTCATGGACATTATTAGCTTACTGTGCGAAAGTAGATGGATTATGGGGATATGGGGAAGATAGGCTATATGCAGTGGCTCTGGTGCCACCATCTTGGATCCGCTATTTTGTTTCAAGATGTCATCTTGTTTCCGCCATTTGCCATAGTGTTCATCGGCATTCTTGTTTCCCATCGGCCATATTGGATCCATCTTCTTGGTAGCCAGTATACAATTTTTCCTGCTCTATCTTTGCATCTTGGTTTTCCTGCTCTTTCGTTCCATTTCACCTCTTTCTTTCTTCCTTTCTTTCATCTTTCCTTCTCTCTTGCTTTCTTTCTTCCTTTCTTTCTTCCTTTCTTTCTTCCTTTCTTTCTTCCTTTCTTTCTTCATCTCTTTCCTTCTCTCTTGCTTTCTTTATCTTGTCATCTTCGCCTGTGGGACCCTGGTGGCTGAGCGGTTAGCCTGCTCGCCTCCCACCAAGGCGATCCGGGTTCAATCCCCAGCCGGGTCACTCCGGGTTTTCGCACATGGGAATCGTGCTGGATGCTGCCATTGGTCGGCAGTTTTCTCTAGGATCTCACGCTTCCCTTACCCTTTCATTCTGGCACTGCTCCACACTCACCTTCAACACCCTCATCGGCTCTCAAGACCCCGATGTTAAGAGCCCTCCAAATCTCTTCACTTAATCACTCATTCTTTGCCCACAATCTACGTAGTTCGCCGGCCGCCCGCTAGGGGCGTTGGAGTGTCCGCCATCTTTGGTTTCTTCATCGCCTGCTAGGACATGCTGGTCCACCATCTTGTTTGCAGTAGTTCGTTCATCACTTGCTAGGGGCGCTGGTGTGCCTGCCATGTTGTTGTTTCCTTCACCACCTGCTAGGAGGCGCTAGTATGCGTCCGCCATCTTCTTTATAGTTATATTTTTTTGGGCTCAAAACATTCCTGCAGAGTTGTGTGGAATAGAACCACCGGACCTCATAGTCGCCAGCAGTTGTTCGACGCCCTAGCCAACTGAAATATCTGGACACATGTGGATCAAGGGGTCTAAAAGAAGCTATAGATTTGTGCGTGTGGGTATGTGTAAAGGGGGTGAAAGTATATATATATATATTGTCGTGATTATTCCACTGAGTAGTGATAAGTTTAGTGTTTTTTTATATTCATAGGTCTGTAATAAGATCTTTTTTGCTATAGTCATAGGTAAGATTTTTTCTTTAAAAAATAGTGAAAATAAGATTTACACATTTTATTTAAAGTTTTTTCAGTCTTAATTGACCTGCAATTTTTTTATTTGTTTCCATTGGCCATCTTGTTTCCATCTGCAATATTGTTTCCATCCACCAATTTCAACACACACACACACCACACACACACACACACACACACACACACACACACACACACACACACACCACACACACACACACACACACACACACACACACACACACACACACACACACACACACACACACACACACACACACACACACACACACACACACACACACACACACACACACACACACACACACACACACACACACACACACACACACACACACACACACACACACACACACACACACACACACACACACACACACACACAACACACACACACACACACACACACACACACACACACACACACCACACACACACAACACACACACACACACACAACACACCCCACACACACACCTCTCTCTCAGCACCTTGCCTAGTACCACACTTAGCACCACACCTAGAAACACCTAGTACTTCGCATAGTATCGCACGTAGCACTACAAACAGCACCACACTTATCACTGCTATCAGCATCGCGAAAAAAAAGACCACCATTACTAGGTGGAAATAATTTCAAGACGAATAAGATAATGGGTTTACAAAAGCCAATTATTTAGAGCATAATTTTATAAAATAAAAGTGATGTATTTCATTATATACATTTTTATTTTACTTTCACAGACAAGTTACATGTCTACGGATTCGTATTTTTAGACAGATAAGAATATGTCGTAGGGAAAAATATTATGTGACTATGACCTGCGCCATATTGGATTTTATAAGCATATACATGTATTAGTGAATTTACCAAGTGTTATATATTTTCGGGCGGTTGTGTTTTCAAGTCGAATGCTAAAGTAACATTATGAAATTTGATTATTCACACTTTTTAGACGCCATATTGAATTTAGCAGACATGGAACTGATGTTTATAATTTTTTAAATGAATAACGGTCGTGGCTCCATGATGATCATGGAGCCACGACCGTCACCATTGCTAACTGGTTGTCGACAGCGGCGATTATATTATCGAGTTCTCACCTAGGTATAAATATGCATCTTTTATACATTTTTGTTTCATTATCATTCTATACTTGGAACAGTATGGATGTGAAAAACCCATGATGCATCTGTTTTATTTCATCTGCGGTAAACCATTTACAGATTTGCAGAGTGCGTACGTCGACATGAAATAACGACCTGCAGGATGAAAACTTCAAGAATACCATTTCAGTGCAAATTCTGCCAGAGACAGTTTACTAGGAGGGATGCTTTAAAAAGACATTCAAAAACTTGTAGCCCTGGTTCTCTACAACTACAAAGAGCACAGTACACACTGCAATCGGCACCACATGCAATACAATCAGCACCGCACACATCACAATCAACACCACACATAACACAATCATTATCGTATGAAGATAGTAGTGCCTACATACATGTGCATTCATGCTGAAAATTAAAATATTTACCTCGAATCACGACATGGAAGCATATTTCCAAATACAGTGAGGTGCATCATCGTGGGACCATCAAATTGTAGGAAAATGTGCATCTTGCTAAGCTTGCTGGAAGAACCTAATGGTCTTTGGTTCGAGAACGTCTACCTCCACTCTAAATGGTTACAGAAGCCAAAGTACCTGCGACTAGCACAAATACTTCAAGCAGTGGATGACCAATTATATTTTTCATATAGTGACAATGAAGACGTCGTACTGCCAAGTGAAGCATGGCTTAATTCAGTGTTTGTTTTCGACAATGTTGCTTTTGAAAAACAGTTGACAATGCTGCTATATTTTAGCATGGGACGACATGCAAACAAGTACTGCATATAGCTCAGCCAGAGTTATTCACGCATACCTAAAAAGATGCTTCGTGACAATGCAAACGTGTTGATGCCATTTTTGCATAGACAATATAAATTTACGTCATTTTTACAACTATCATATCAATACAAACATGCCGCTATCTGATTTTAAATATATGTGTGCCTTCTGCTGGAAAGAAAAATATTTTGATCAGTTGTTGAGGACTGTCCGCTACATAAAGGTAGGTACAGGCGTGAGTTCGATCAGTTCGACATCTGTCGAGAATGAACTACATACAAAGTAGCCATCATAGAGGTGGGAGAAAAAAAACCAGGAGACAGTGGAACTGAAACAACAGTAACCGACAAATGTATGCTGCCTCACGTGTAGTTGAGCACTGCAGAGCGTATAAAAATGTAGAATAATGTGGAAGACTGTATAAAAACAGCGATGTGACTTTCAGGTCGTGAAGTCTCGAATCGTACCCCAGATTACCATCAAGTCAACAAATCAACTGAATACTCCGTGGACAGCCCTCCAGCAGCAGAACCTCTGGCAGAGACATCTGGTTCTTTGAATATTCGAGCTGGTCAACCGATTCGGTAAATCCACTTACAAAAATAAAATGAAGTTCTGATTTTACCTTCGGAAATCATTGCAGAGAACTAATTGTATGTATGTATAATTTTTTAAATAAAATATACTAAATATGTTGCATTTTATAAAAAAAAAACCTTTGTCAGTCCAGCGGTCTCTCTTCACCTGGCATCCTGGTGGAGACGAGTCTCGTGCACTGTCATCACAATGAGGTTTTCTCATATTCCTTCCGGGATCCTTTCACCTGCCATCCCAGGAAAATAGTTATAAGCACTTACCAATTAAGCATCGGGTGCTGTATGCTGTGTGTTAAATGTTGCTAGACACGCCCCGACCATTCTGGTCAGTACAACGATTACACACGACCTCCTTACGAACCGACTGAAAAGAAATTGTCACATTCTGAGTGCAGTCATCACTCACAACACTAACAGTGGATCACGTCCGACCCGACCATCATTGCGCGATCAACTAACATCGTGAGAATCTGTAAAGTAGCGCAGACACAGCACAGGTCTCGTCAAGACGAAGAGGTGGCACGGAACACTAGTACTTGAGAGAGAGAGAGAGAGAGAGAGAGAGAGAGAGAGAGTCACACCGTAACGAGAGGAATGCAGTTATACAGTACAGGGTACCAATTTATTCCTTTGTAAACATATGCAATTTATAGTGTTAGAACTATCAGCACATACAAAACAACATACATTAAAACCATTAGTCGCGTAAGAGAGATGTCACTGCTATATGCTGATGTAAACAGTTATAACTATTTGCTTCTATATTTAATTTTTTATAAGCATTTTTAACAATCTGTGTGTATATAGCACTGTATGTTATGTTAGTCGAAAATAGTTCCATTGCAAAGTACAAGAACGATAAGAACCACACACCAATGCTAAGAGATATAACTAATTTCCTTATTATTATGTTTTTATAAGTACATATTTACCAGTAAAATCAAATATTACACAGAATCATCGGATGGTACACACAGTATGTTAAACGATGCTAGATAAGACCATGTCGTCCTGATTAGTACAATAGAATAGCAAGCGACTTCTGTACGAACCAACGGAAATGAAACCGACAAATTCAGAGTACAGCCAATGCTCACAACAATTGCTGAGGACACCATATTAGATTTAATTTGTTTGCATAACCTATATGGTGCTAGTGTATTAATTAACGATTTAGTCAACAGGCAACGGCTATATTTGTTCATGTTTTTGAACGTATAGGTGGTTCTGTAGACATCCTCCATACCGGATTCCATTTTCAGCATATGTAGGTGATGTTAATATCTCGATTATGACACCTGCTATCGGTCTGTACCGAATAGTGATATTGACCATTCCTGCAAAGTACTAAACTGTCATAGTTATTCTAAAATGCGATTATTTTTATTTAAAATAAGTTTTATATAAAGCTAAGTTTTTTTAAATAAATAAAATGCAAATTGTTCGTTACACAAAATTTATTCAGTAAAATACAACATGAGTAAAAACATATGCACATTGAAAATTTATCTTTTACACTTTGTATTGTGTATTGCAAGGCACTGTTCCGCAGTGAGTCCTTATTCCCAATGATAATCATTATAATGCTTAAAACACTGTTGCAGAAATGATTTTTGTACCTAGCCGAAGTAATCTGAGAGTAAACCAGTCGTGAAAATTTGTGTACGTAACAATAATGGGGAATATTCTGTTACCTCCTTCACCATCAATAGGATCAATATGTTCAGGTGTCTCATTCTTCGTCACATGTAGTGGTACTACTTTTCCCCTTTCATTCAGCGAGTAGACGTTTACAGAGACTCTAGGGTTGTTCTCAAATACCCATATTTGCTGCAGAGGAGTTGGAAAATCCAGCGCACGAAAATCAAAATTGTGTTCCATTTCCATATACCTCTTGTTCATGCACTGTGATTTTGATGTCTAAACAAATCTTGCCTATACTGATCACTTGAAACATTGGGTGTCATAGTTATGGGGATTGTTTATGGCCCATTTGGGTTTGATAAAATCGGGAAGGTCGACATATAATGACAGCTGTTAAAGTACTTCCTTTGTTACTTGGAGGAAGTCTCTTGCAACTATTCATACGTACCCTTAGCCCATTCATCCGTGAAGTCGTCACACCACATTTCGAACATGTTTACCTTATTTGGGTGGGAATCTTTGTACATCCATGTCTGCCATGTCGTTGATCATTGCTGTTGCTCATGGTCTTTTCGCAGAAGCTACACTATAATGTTGGAATGGTTCAGCAGAGGTGACCATACAGTTGTTGCTGGAACAGAGGTCGATGGCCCAATTGGTGATGCAGTTGTCGCAGCTAAAGAGCTGGATTGTGCTTCTGCAGGTACTATTCCAAATATAGGTGCCTTAGCTGAAGAGGTAGATGATATAACTGAAAAAAAGAAGTCGATGATGGCATTGGTACCATGGTCATGGCAGATGACAGCAGTACTACTGTAAACAGCCCATCCGAAGAGGTCGATGACGATGCTAGTATGGGATGCCACTCGAAGAAGTCGATGGCATTACTGGTACCACTCCGGAAGAATTCGATGGTACTGGCGTAGATAGCATTAGCTTCGGAGTGCCTCAAAACATAGCATATGCGAAGCTGCAGAAGCTAGCCGAGACGATCCACCATTCACATTAGCAGTTGATAAACTAAGCCTCTCAGCTGACCCTTCTACTACTTATATGTACATATGCAAGCCCTATGACATCATATTGATTTTGAAAATATATTACACCATAAATATATAGTTTGGGCACTGATCAGTCAATCACCGAATTGCCATGTAATTGCACCCGTCCAATTGCATGAAGTCATTGACAAATCACATGCGAGCAGGTGGGCAGGCTGTAGGTGCTTTTCATTATTATCTATACCAACCACACACAGGCCAGTCCATCAGACCACGCAGAACCTGCCGAGGATGCCTCCGTCCAAGAATTTTATTCAGAAAGACGAGAGGACAAGAAAAATAGTTTTCACTTTTTTTTGTGTGGTGCCCATGGAAGCACCTCGACTATACTACACAACAGGCGTACTACCTACAGACGTACGAAACACGTGGACTAAGGTGAGACGATGGATAATATACCGTCCGAGTAAATTCCAGCAATATTGGACTGTCATAATTTGTGAATATCCTGTGCATGTGTTTGAAAGATGTCAAGGGTTAACGATTCGTAATGTGTGGCCCATATTTCATCTACATTTTTATAGGCATGATTGTTATAAATACTCACTTGGTAACATTTTTAGCCAGTTGGGACAATGCATTTTTAGTTGGACACTTCATACTAACACCTACTCAAGTCATCATTTACCGCTGCACTGAAGCCATCATTTTAACACAGGACAATACGCTCAAACCATTATACTTCATGCATGTGTGAGCTATTTGCTCGACGCACAAATTTGTGTTGGGGGGGGGGGGGCTACAGCATAGATGTGTTCAAACAAAGCGCACACACGTGTGTGAAGTAAAATGGCTTGAGCACAGGGAACGGAACCCCTGAACGCCCTGCCATCTGGCCCCTACTCAGGGTGGTAAGCTACCTCGATTCTTGTGGGCCTCTGCCAGCCTTCACTAGTGACTTTTTCAAATTTTTCTCTCTAATATGAACATACTTTGTATTATTTTCAACCTTTTTGATATTTAATGAGAGAGAATATTTCATGTAAAATTTTTGGAGTTGAATTTCATATAATATAATTTTAATTAAAAATACTTTTTATCAAAAATACTTTTTATTAAAAATACTTTTTATGTAAAGTGTTTATGTAAAATGAATATTTTATGTGAATAGGGTGTCAAATGAAAACACTCTTACATTAATTTTTAAAATTTTTTATAATAGTTCTTTACACATGACCTTAATTTATTTAATACAATTTTTACAGCATTAATTTTGTTTTTAACTCCGTAATAATACAATACACATTTTTGACTTTCAAAAACATTACTACATGTGCACAAATCAATAGTTGCAGAACACAACTAAAAAATTATTGTGACAAGTAACTTGCGTAAAAATCATTGCGAAATATAACTGAGATAAAAAAACAGTTTACAACAAGTTTCACTAGAAAAAATAATAATTACTGTGAATATATTGCATCTCTGAAAACTAGCTTCAAAATATCTTTCACACAAGTTATTAAAACTGGCGACTCTGTACTAAGCAGGATAGGTCATATGACAGTGTTTGGTGTATCATATGAGCGAGTCTCTTCACCTTCATCGACCGAAACTTCCATGTAATATTTTCCTTTCTTCTTTCAGCTACAGGTCTCTAGTGCGATGCCAGAGTTGTATTTCTGGTAGAATTATCGCAGTGTGTTGCGGGCGCAGCATGAATAGAAGTCTCATCGTGTGCTGTGGGCGTTTCTTACTCGCTGATATTTCTGTTTCTTGGCGAAAGACATGACTTCGTCAGCAATGCAAGGCAAAGGCGTTTCTTTTCACATGTAGAAAACTACACATTTCCCATACATAGTGCACGATGCCGTTTTCTGACAGTGTTAAAACATTTGTGGCTTGTGAGCCAGCAGATAGTCTCACGTAACTTCGCATTTTTCTGTATTGTAACCATACGTTCACCATTGTGGAAAGTAAATCTTATGCCACCATTATCAGGTTGATCTTTTGTGTAGCTGTTTGAAGGACGAAACTGTGCTGTGCTGTCGACTACTCGTTCCAAACTGACCTGTTTCGCGCTCCGCACACTTGCCTTGTATATGAAGTAATTCGAGCAGTTTTTTTCTTTGCAATATTTTTGACCATCTCCAGTTAACAAGGTCAGCGCACTTATGCTCTCAAATATTCTCTTCGTAATTTTTTAAAAGTCATTTAAGTATAAACAGTTTGTTTCTTTCAGTTTGCGAATTTTTACTACTTGTTGAGCCAGTTGGTATATCTTTTCTAGGATTAATTTGTGTCTCGTCGTCATCAAGTAATGGCATGGAAGGTAATCTTTTGGTAGCTCTCCTTTATGAAGCGTGCAGTTTCTGTGCCGTCGTTCTTGTGTTTGCTGCACGCAGACTGCTGGAGACAGCACACACGAAGGTATACAGTCTGGTGCACGCAGTATTATTTAACCATCTTGAGTTTTGAAAATGCAATAACCTCTTCAGAAGAATACGGCAACTTTGTTTCTGCCCACATGTAGTAAACGCAGCACTGTCCATAACCCGCACCGTCCTTTATATGTTCGCTGGGTTCAAAGAAAACTGGTTCGTTAGAGTACAACATATGAAAATTACCATCACGTTCTTCCATGCAGGTTCACAGCAGGCTGCCAGACCAGTAGGCATAGGTGATCCTGCTTAAGCCAGGCTGCGCTGACACATTGATTTGCAGGGTTAAATGTAGGCATCTTGACATGGCGGCGGTCTGTAGCAAACTGGATGCAGGACGGCTTGGAAAACTGGGATATCATAGCACTCGCTTAAATAACTCGGCGAGTAAAAGCAGTAAACTTGAAATGAGGTCACACAAATCTTGGAAACATTTGCATTTGTTTCTGCAAATAACTTCGCCTTGAATAATATCGCACTGAGGCACTGGAAGACATGTCCCTAGGTTTTGAGTTCATAACTGCTGCCAGGCAATTAACAACACACACCACAATTTTTCAGTGTTATATATATATATATATATATATATATACACACACACAATGTCCAATATCTAGAGTGCAAGTCTAAATCAACATAGTTTCACACGAGTCTACATGAGTTGTGTGTTAAAATCCACCAGTGTTCACTCCAGCTAAAAATGTATTCTATGCCTATGTATTCCAGTGGCCATTTATTTCTTCTTTCCAAATTTAACCTCAATCGGCATGTATGGCGAGGGAGTCTCCACTTGCAGGTAGGTCAGTGTTTGGCCTGAGATTAGCATGGAAGAATCTCTTCGTGGAAATTATCATAGAAATCAAAGTAGTCTATCATGTGAAAGTACCAGCACACACTTGTATTTGCTCAAATTCAAATATCGGTTTGTAGACAACTCTGCCATAGCCAACAAGGCAACTCGTGTAGGCGTCCATGTCTTCTGGCTTGAGTGAAACACAGTAATTCGGATGAAACATTCTGGCTGTTGTTGAACCTCTCCATAGCCAGGAAGGCTTCATATGTTAGAGGTGAGTACATCATCTGCCATGTTGTTTCCCTCGATTCAAAAGTGACGGTGTGACTTTTTCAATCGCAATGCTCCTTCCATCGTGTAATGTAGTATCTGCCAGGTCTCTTGAGTTCGTAGCTGATTCTATGCATAAACCACACTTGAAATAATTGTTATTCGTCAGCTTTGTTCATTAAGCAGTTTATAGTAGTATTTAGTTTTCTGTCTTGACGCAAGTAGTTTACCTCGCTGCGACGAGGTCATGGACGATTGACGAAACCGCAACATACTGGAATTAGTCATACATTTGTCTTCATTATTGTAACAAACTCAATGTTCGATGCCATTGCACAATGTTCTTGCTCGTTCAAACCAAGGAGCTTAAAATGAACTTAACAGTAGTCAATTGTCATGGCTTCATATTTTCCAACATCGAGCAGATTGAAAATTACATATATAGTTATGTGCATGCAGGAAGGCTGCTAGTCATATGCAAAAAAAAGAATTATTTTCTATTACGAAAATTCTAAAACGTGAGTGTTTTTCATGTTCGCACCAGATTTCATGCCTCCATACTTGTGCACATCCAACTGGTTGAGAGCCATCATGTCAGCCTCGTTAATCAGCTGTATGTAGCATTTTGGCAAGTGAACTCGGAAATCGCCATTTAAACGACAGGTGGCACAATTTTCATATAGTGTTTTTTATTTTTTAAATCTGAAGCCTTGAATATTGTGCCTATTTCCAAATCCCCCAATTATTTATACTGTATGCTCACACAATTAAATTTTTCTAAATGTCTGTACATGGTACTATGTCTGCATAGGAAGACCCCCAAGCTCCAAACTTAAAATGACGAACTCGATTTTCAGCTGTTTTTATAATATTGCTAGCACACGTGGCTTTAAAAAATTCGGCAAATGGTGTGACAGTATTTTGTTCCCCCACTCTTACACATAATCACTCGTATCCACATTCCATAGCTCACTTTCGTAGCAAGAGCACGTTCAACACGAACATGATCAGTGTTATTTGCACACACAAGTGTGAATAATATCCATGGAACGTGCTTTTAATATTCTAAGAGATGGCACTCGTACTCGGTTTGCAATTCGCATATTTTTACGCATTCATTACAATAAATTTCCAAACACTGTTTTTATTCTGGTCCGGCAACATACAACCATCTGTTTCTACACTTAGCAATTTGGTGAGTACCTTGCTTAATTTTTAAAACTTTGTTACCATCTTGCCATGCCAGGCCATGATAGCGTTTTCTTAACCATGTACTAGTGAATTTTTTTATCTAATAAATGCCATGTAACAGTAGGCAAGAATTTGCATGACCTGATGCTACCATTGATGTACACTATACTAATTAATGTTATTATAAGGACTATTTGAGAGAAGAATCCCTGAATGTTGAAAGTATGCTGATGTCCGGGCGTTAACTGAATGAATGTTATTCTTAAGCAAGAATTTTAACCCAGTTTCGCACATCGTAAGTAACCAGGCGGTCGTGAATTATAAGAGCATATGCCTGAGTGTCTGCTGAAAAATTGTCGCTCACAGTCAAGTCTATATGACAATCTATTACTTTGCTGTTAATTCTATCACCTTGCTTACGTGCATAAAATAACTAGAAGAGGTGCAGTGTTCACAAAATTGCTTATTTCTAAAGTTGGTGAAGTTAACTGACCATAGGATTATTTTTGAAATGCGGAGTATGGTGACCTGTACATTCCATTCGTAAAATCGACATTTATATCGCCATAAAGAAAATTTCCTGAACTTAATATCTTAACGTTTTTCTTTTGCTACAGACCGCCGCCATGTCAAGATGCCTACATTTAATCCTGCAATATGTCAGCGCAGCCTGGCTTAAGCAGGATCACCTATGCCTACTGGTCTGGTGTGTTGATGTCTAATTTGCCACGGTCCATAAAGAATATTTAAGAAGGAATGTGCATGCATTTAAACATAGTCTGCTCTCATAGTTTAAGTGTGGATTGTTACGTCATGAATAACAGCTACAGTGTGTAGAAGTATGGCCATGGTAGTAAAAATCATGTACGTGTAATTATTGACAAAATGTAATAATTACTGAATGCGAAGCTCGTAAAACTGGAGGCTGCAATTACGGCCAAAGTAATCTCTGCTCTCGCCGACAAGACTTATGCATCGTGGAAGTACTGCGTGTAGGTATTTATGTAATGAAATAGATACGAATTGGCATTTCTTTCATGATAAGCTGGATGGTATTGGAATAAAGCTACTGACTAGTTGGCTGCAGGTGGTCTCAAAATTGCAGCTATGTGGATTTTGTGTAGTTTGTCATAATTGACACAATGCGCCTTGCAACATCCTCAGAATTGAATGATTACATCACTAAAGGTCTAAGGATCGTGCATAGTTTCTTGAAGCAAACCCCTTTTCGATGTGAAATGTTCAGATTATTTTTTCCACAACCTGGAACTTATGATTAAATTAAATGTCATAGTTTATATAATAGCAATCTGAAATATTCAATTTGTCACAGATACTGAGTTTAAAATTATATAAAGTGCATTATTCTTAACTTTTGAAGATTAAATAAAGCTATGTCTGTAATGTAATCCGTAGTTAGTCGAGGACAGTTTATGTAAATCAGTATTTTACTTAGTGAGAAAATTGAAAATTAAAAAAAAAAAAAATTAAAGGCACACTTTAAATACAGAATATTTAAATCCTGTTTTAAAAAATTAAGTTTGTTTTGGACTATGTTGTGGATTTGTTGAGCTGAATAAAATGACTTCTCGATGCGGCAGTTAAAAGGGGCTGGGGCACAAGCTACTGCTAATATACACCATGAGATCAAAAGTATCGGGACACCTACCTGAAAATGAACAGTTTAGGGCCGCCCTCCATCAGGAGGAGAGGTCGGGGCAGCATAGTGGTCAGAATACTCGCCTTCCACCTAAGTTAACTGGGCTCGATTCCCATCGGGGCCACTCCTGCATAATTTTTGCTTGTACCCGTCCATTCACGTTTCCACTTCATATAACATCGGACATATTTCACTTAGGGATATTCAGGAGTGTGAATATCTCACGCAAATACTTCTTACACAAGTAGCACCCGACCAACTGACCATGTTGAAATTCCGCTTGTTCTTCAGACCATTCCATTGTGCTGTCTCGTGCTGTCTTCTGACTACTGTGATCGCTGACCATTTGTACCACATGGTAGATGACAGTATTGTGTATTCTCTATGTTACACATATTTCGTGGGGTATCCGGATACTTTCCATCACAGAGTGTAATTCTATGTACATTTAGAAGTCAAACAGAAATATCAATTTCGGACATCTCTATAAACATAGGCCTATATTTTGCCAGACAAGTGCATTTATGTCTAGCTGTCTATGATTTAGATGGGTACATTTAATTGCAGCAAGATAATCACTTCAGTAAACCAACGCTGCGAAATAATTACACATTCTTTTGTGAAAACACATGCAATTAATATCATACTCTCTAAATGGCTTCGGCCCTCACTGCCCCGTTGTTAAGATCCGCCCAAATATCTTCACTCACTCTAAATGACTTCTGAATCCTCTGTCCCCATACTGAATTCTGAGCTTGTAAATCTTAAGAAGTACCTGCAATTTCTTTTTAATGTGGTGAAATGGCTAGTTATTGTCATATCGCTACGTTTTGAGATCTCATTCACCCATTTGTAAAATATTTAAAAAAGTGTGTAAAATAACATTTATTGCCTTTATGGTACCACATGTACAATGTTTTTATGCGAATATTTTTGTGTACATCCTATACTGATTAAACTATTTTTCCAGATGGCATTCGTATTGCATCTTCGAATACGATAGAAGCCCTCATGGAAGATAATTTTGTACTCGTTGTGAATGATAATGAGTATTTGGTAAAAGCGCCAGAACAAGAACGCTTGAATAAGGTAAATGTTTATATCAATATGTATGCATGTTAGTGTGCCTAGAATATTCACACGTGTGGTTTTTTAACCACTTTAAATTTTTTATTGTATTACCCATTGGTCGACATAGCAAACGTGCAGAATTACTCGTATCTTTAGTGTAATTGTAACATACAGTATATTTGCTAAACAGTGTTGTAAGAACCTGCTGTTAGTATTATCACGATCATATAGTTGGGTTTCCGCAATTAAGATTGTTTTTTATCATGAGAAGTGTTCTGGTAGCATAAATGGTTGCAATTATGTGGATTACCAGCTAAATGGACAGTATAAATTGCTCTTCCCTAAATTTTGTTATGAGTGCTATAATGATAGTAAATGGGCACCCAAAATTTTTATTGTTCACAGTTATGCATTGATATATTGTGTTTGTACATGATACTAAATGTCACCGATAAATAGCAGGTGATTCTTCACAAAAATTACGAGAGTTACGTACATACATACATACATTGTCCCATTTATCTTGACTATCCACAATAACTCTGTACTGGGGCTTCAAATGAGAAAGTGTTTCGTAAAAAATTTGTATAACTAGAAGGGGGGAATAATACTGCTAGGGAGTTACCCTTGTCTACTTACATCAGTTTTTTAAATGACATAATGTACCTGTTGGACAAAAGCTCAGTGAAGCTCGTCAATAAATATTTAAACGAGAAGCACAATGTACACTTTTGTAACATGAACACAGAAAGTGTGAACTGTTCTGCCAAATTGTAGTACTATCCATATGGGTACTGCGAGGGGCAGAGCATTCACATTAGAAGTTCAAAGTGGAGATGGCAGCGATACACAAGTTCAGTCGCTGGTTGAATGGCAACACTGATTCCTCCACTGTTGCCGGCTGAAGGACATTACAAGAATGCACAATATGTTCCTGCTTGTTCTCTGGAGTAGTTTGAATACCTAGATTGACAGCACCTTTGAGGAAACCCCAAATAAATAAGTCCAGGTGGTTTAGGTTAGGAAACTCTGCAGGCCATTGAACTAGTCCTCCATGACCTATCCACCTACCAGAATATTTTCGGTCCAAAACACGACGTGCCTACACGGTATTGTGTGATGGGTATCCATCGTGGAGGTACCACGATATCATTCTGTTCCTTATAGGTATATCCTTCGGACGACCAAGAAGAATTGTTTGTATGGTGGTGGCATACTCCCTGCCCTTTCGGATCCTATTCATGAAATAAGGCCCCTTAACCTTATTGCCAATCTTCCTGTGCCAGATATTAACTCTCAACTGACCCTGATAGTCCACCTGTCGAAACCATCTCGAATTCTCGATTGTCCAGTATGGCATGTTCCTCGTTTTCACTTGGCCCGAGTTCGACAATTCATCGGCAAAAAGAACAGCCGAATAAAGTTCAGGTTGGCGATAAGTTAATGCTGTGCACATTGACAGAACTCAACATGTTTCCGGAAATCATTCCCATGCAATTCTTGCTGTAAGTGTACATGATAAGGATGGAATATATGACGCTTAATAATATGACGTGCACTAGTTTTCTGACTGCCAGTTTCGGCTTCAAGTTGGCATGTGCTATATGTGGATGAACTGCTACAGCAGCGATAAAAGCAACCTAAGCAGCTTCATGTGCGCGAGTTCTACGACTTTGTTGCTGTGGGTTCAAATTGCCCATTTCACGAAGCTTCACAATCAGACTGGAAAGCATCCTTCTGTATGATAGGGTCGTGTCAGAGTATCACTCTCTGTAAAGTTGCTCCAACCTGAATAGCATTACGCCGATTTTCAACAGAATAAACGACGAGTGAGCACACCAAGCTATTGATAATGGTAATAGCATAACTGTGTTTCAGTACAATTTACTTGAACATACTTTACTGCGCTGTAAAATAATACGACCATATTCATCTGATAACTTACATTCTCCATAGATGAGCAGCATTTCTACCTTCTCATTGTTGGAGTTCATATCCCTTACAACTCTCACCTTGCAGTGTACTGTATTCGACTGCACACATATGACTGAGTAGTCGTCACATCATGTGTGTTCCTTCAATTCCTCTAACTCAACTTCTGTGAAATGGGGTATGCAACTCTGGGTATATGCACTGTTTAATCACCTCTTCATTAAATGCAGAATGTCAGTGTCATACTGTACCATGCAGCGCAATTATACCGCAATACTTCCCATAAGTGGTCTTATGAACCCTTAAAGTCTCAATATCTGTGGTGTTTTTAACGATCGGTTTATTATACTGGTACATTGCGATACATTTTCGAATAGGTCTTGACGAGCTTCATTGAATGTTTGGCAAATAGATACATGGTGCCATTTAAAAATATTATGTTATACTTGTATCTCGCTAATAAATAATTTTATAAGGCTGACTCCTCAGCAGTATTATTTCCCCCTTACAGTTTTACAGCTTTTGTATGAAACACTTTTTTTTTTCATTTGGAGGCCCAGTACGTATTTATTGTTGGCGGTCAAGATAAATAATACATTCTGTATTTATACACAAGACCTATAGCCTAAGGCCTTTCCTTAAGGAGTTACACATCCTTAGAATTGGAGGTAAAACCCATGTGTATTGTAAATAAAACATACACTATGTGACATCAGAGTTTCAGAGTAATGTGTTACAAAACAAATATGTGCAATATATGAAAAAAAAATTTACTGATAACGTTTTCCATGAGAAAATTTGTGTTTGCACCATACTTGTGCATGAACAAATGCGACCCTCCAAATTATGCGAGGATTTATCTGCTGATGTAAGTAGCATGATTAATTCAACAAAGAAAAAGTTGCCCTGTGTTATGTGGTTTTCGAGAAATGTATGATTGTTCTAAACAGTGAATGTATTATGCCTGCGACATAGGCAACATGCATCTCACATTATGTTCTGGTTGACAGAAGGGACACAGTAACAACAGACTCTGCTCTACTAACAGCCTGAATATAGTATTGGTGGGCACAATCTTATCCCCAGCTGCTGTTGCATATCCCTGGATGGTGCGCAGTGGTGGACGTGAAGTACTACAGCCTATAGCACGATTACATGGAAAACTATGTTGTTACTGCGCCAAGACATTCAGTAAAAGTTACAATGCACAACACCATGAACAGAGCAAATGCTAAAAGAAACCGACCTCAAGACTACTAACATATGATATGTGCGGTACAGAATTTGGTAGATGCGATAGTTTAAGAGACATACTAGTAAATATAAAGGTAACGTACCTTGACTTGACTCGCGACAGCCTGCATTGAACTTACTACCTCAAGACAAGGCTATGACTGACGTTCTGCTGATTTATCGTGTAAACTAACTCTGGTTCGAGCGCCCATAACATTACCCGAGCCTGCATTGTGTGTCAAAATAGTATGCATTGAAGGAAGTACGAGTGTTGCTGACTTGTACTATGAAAAGTGCGAGCGACATGGGTCTTCGGAATTTGTAAATAACAAACATGCGTGGTTAAAAAAAAAAAAGTAAAAAACGATGATATAACTATCAAGGACTGCAAGAATGAAAATGTGACCTCCAAGTCTGCTGGTGATGTGAAATATGCATTTTCTGCTGATGTAGTGACGACCTACGCGAAGCAAAAGCTTAAATGTGTTGATGAATATAGGGACTATTAGAAGTTGCGGCTGAATAAACACGTATTCGAACCCAGTACTCTGGTCCAGAGGTAGCTGAGAATGTATTCATCACAGAATTTGCATGCAGACATGTATCGCGAACTGCCCTCGAAGAGTGTCGTGAAGACTAGCTACATATTTTCTGAAAATTCCAATTACATGTTTGATAGACTGCGGATGTAGGTTCAATTGCAAGTAAGAGGATATGTTTCTGTCTGCGAAGAGAGAAATTCGATTATTAATTAACTCAGAGCTAGAGGCTGTACTGAATGAAATATTACGATTAATAGGGATACATACAAAAATTACTATAAATGTTTTTTTTTTTTTTTTTTTTTTTTTTTTTAATTTTTATCGTTTAAGAATGAACAAACTGCTGTGTATTTATAAATACCTGGTATGTTGAAAGTATTTGCGACGAACATACATGGAGTATGGCTATATACAAATATCTGTTGGAGATATAGTTCATTGCAATCGGCGAGGTTATAAGGATTTCAACTGTATACACATACATATGCTTAGTATATCAGATTGCCGCAGTACTTGCACTCTTTGATCATTAAACATTGTCTTTACACTTATTGATATGGCTCTTAAAACTATCACTGCGGTTGAACACCTCATCACAGTTATCGCAGTGGTATGTCTTGTAGGCGATGGTGAATACACAGTTACTATCTTCATGACGACCAGCAATAGAGCTGCTACTAAATGCGTGGCTACAATACTGCCGTTCACTTTTCGATAGCAACATTATCTTTGCACTTCTTGCTATGCCTATTTAGATCATCAGTGTGGGCAAACATACGCATCGCAGTTATCGCAGTGGTAAATCTTTTATGGAATGCTAAACATGCAATGGCTACATTAATGTCGTCGTGCACATCTGTTTTAAATCAGTTACATAGTTTTCACGACGTAAGGACCGATTCTCCAAAGTCCTTTGCTGTTGATGATGCAGTCAGTGTTTTAGATGGTAGTCATTAACCAGTGATTCCGTCTAAATTTCGTAACAGCGTACGCGATCGCGGTAGATGTATTAAGCCATAAATATTATGTTTTCCACTATGCTCGACGACGAAGTGAGAACCATTTTACATAATGTCTACTTGTATACCATTGTCACTACATGACAGTTCGTGTTTCCCTTCTTGGGTTGGCTCAGTGTGACCTACTTGTTATGTATTTATAAATATCTTGAAGGCAGCAAATATTATTGATTAGCATACATGGAGTGTGGCTATATACAAAATATATGTTGGAGAAAGATCATTGTGGTTGTTGCAAGATGTGTTCGATACATAGATATAACACAGAAGTTATAATTGCGTATCATGTTGAATTTTTACCTGTGAAATTATTGGACTCTAGGGGATTGAACGTACGATACCTTATTCTCAAGGTCTGTGCATTGTCTCCAGCGCTGCCAGGGTACATGAGTAATTTTTTTTAATGAAATTCTGATGTTTTCATGAATGTTTTGTCAAGGAGGGTGTAATTAGAATATTCAAAGTGACTATTTGCTTTCACGTGGGTTATGTATACAATGCACTGAAAGGAAAGGTCTGTGCTTCTGTTGCGTACCCATCGATTGGCAAGGGATGAGCATGTTATCTCAAGTCTTCTGTGTATATGAAACAGCTACGTCAGTTTTTTTTTCATTATGTTTTGGGACGTCTAAAAAACAGAGTTCATTCATAGTGGAAATGCATATGTTGCGATGCTTTCTTACTCGACATTACAAAGTTCATATATTTAATTTTATTTCTATTTAAATAAGATTTTGTGGCGAGCGATTCATGGGTAATTTGTTTCATAATGTGCATACAGTTCTAGCACTATAAATTGTATGTATTCAAAATAAGTACATATATTTACTATTTATATATATTCTATTACTGAAATCCTCTTGTAAAGGAAGTGCTTGTGTGACTCGGTTGGCTTGCCACCGTGGAGCCTGATGCATCTCTCTTAGCTAGTGGTGTATGAGCCATCCCTTCGACTTGCCGAGACCTGCATGGTGCCCACATCGTCGATCTACCACCTGGACTGCCTTACAGATTCTCGAGATGTTAGTTGACCGCGCAAAGTGGGATGGTTCGGAAGTGTTCCACTGCTAGTATTGTGAGTATCGGTTGTACTCTTAATTTGACGATTTCGTTTCAATTGGTTCTTAAGGAAATCGTTTACTGATCTGTTGTACTAACCAGGGCTACCTGGTCTTGTCTAGCATCATCTAACACAGCATACAGCACCCGATGCTTGTGTAATATGCGATTGCGATGGTTGGTAAGTGTGTGTAACTATTATCCTTTACATTTTTAAAATATGTTTGCATCAGTGTGTAGCAGTGATGACCATATCACTCCTGTGCATCTCGACTCTGCAATGATATTATTTTTAGCCTGATGTGATGTACAGCTCTCGATGCTCGTGCAATATGTATCAGTTGGTAAATGATTATAACTATTTGTCTTTACAGTTATTTTTATATCTGTTTGCTTCAGCACATAGCAGTGACATCTATCTTGCATGAATAATCGTTTACTTTTGTTGTTTTGTGACAATCAAAGGAACACAGTCTTTACAATTCGCATGATGCATACAATTGTCGCATTCAAGATTTGAGGTTGGCCCTTTTGAACATATGCTCTTTTCATGTAGTTAAGCATTTCAGCTTTTTGTCAAAATTCTTGTCGCATTCGTAATATTGATATCATTATTGAGGCCTGTGGAACTGATGGGTAATTTTTATACTAGCACTATACATCGTGCTCGCAGCGGACTTGTTTATATGTTGGACCTTTATTATTTATTATGCGACTGATTTTTTTATGTAAAAGATGTCTTCATATTTTTTACATGCGATTCCCCCGACCCTCGTGTTAGGCTGTTGTTAATTTGTATAAATGCATGTATGTTTTTATGCAACCTGTAAATATGTACACTTTACTCTGGTGCGATTGTGTACACCTTTGTTTCAATTTATGGGTGGTTGTTAAGGGTGAACTTTGCTAATGAGTCCGCGGGCCCATTGATCCTTGTTTCAGTTTGATGGAGTTTATTTATATGTATTTATTTAACTATAACCCCATGATTACATACACCATGCTCACAGCACAATTGTGTATACCTTATATTTTTTGTGTATTGTTGGTTGTTGCATGTTAGCTATGCTAACGTTTATGTATGTAAATATTAAATACACACACAGTCAGGATGGCTGTGGACAAAGAGAGGCTAGTAGGAGACAAAGAGATCCAAGTCAGAGGACACTTGCAGTAGCAAACTATGAGGTTGGTGGTGGGTGATTGTCTAGTATATGCAGACCGATGCAAATTTTTGTTCTATTTCATGTTCTACACGCCTACATGCACCAGTAACTACTACCTACTAGAACATACTTGCAACTAAATTGTATGTATTCCTGCTTTTATTTCTTAAACATTAATGGACGATTATATGTTAGCCGAAAATGGTTCAGAAATTACATCCTACTATGTGTATAATAGAGCTTAGGGCCTAACTGCACTTATCACATTGATTGCAGCCAGTAGTAATATGAATTTGATGATCATATCTTTCGTGGATAGGAAATAGGTGGCATATATTCTTACAGGTGAGTAATAAGGCATAATTGACCCCACCACCTTGTTCGATGTTGGAAGCAATGCCTGTAATATGGATTTGGCAGCAATCTTAAACAGTTCGGAAATTGTAGCTAACTATGCTTATAAGATGGGGTAAAACTTGATTGACTCTGCCACCCTGATCGTCATTGGGGGCGATACATATGATTTAAATTTGATTACTATAGCTTCAGTGGATGGCAATTGATGGTCAACTATAGTTATAATACATGTTAAGGCATAATAATTAGTGACACTGCTGCCCTGTTCGTCATCGCAAGCGGTGTCTGATGTGAATTCGCTGGCCGAATCTTCGGTGGATGGTAAATAGCTGTCAACTATGCTTACAAGAGGGCTTAAGGCTTAATTGACCCTGCCATCCCTTTCGTTGCTGGGTATTCTGCCTATGGTATTTGGTGGTTATAGCTTCAGCAGATGGGAAATCGCTTCTAACAATGTTTATAAGAAGGGGTAAAGTATAATTGACTCTACCACCCTGTTCATCACGAGCGATGCCTATATTATGAATTTGGTGGTTATAGTTTTAGAAGAGGCATAATTGACCCTATCTCCCAGTTCGTCGTCGGGGGTAATTGCTATGATATGAATTTGGCAACTATAGCTTCAGCAGATGACAAATGCCAACCAACTATGCTTATACGAGGGCTTAAGGTGTACTTGATCCTGTGGCCCTCTTCGTAGTCAGGGGTGATGCCTATGTTAGGAAATTGGTGGCTATATCTTAATCAGTTCGGAAATAGCAACCACTCATGCTTATAAGAAGGCTTAAGATGTACTTGACCCTAACCCTCTGTCTGTTGTCTGTGGTGATGGCTATGGTATGAATTTTGCGACTATAGATTCGGTGGGTGGGAAATGGCAGCCAACTGTGCTTATAAGACAGCTTATGGCATAATTGACCCCACCACCAAGTTCGACATCGGAGTGTTGTTTGTGATATGAATTTGGTAACCATAGCTTAGGTGGATAGGAAATTGTGGCCAACTGTGCTTATAAGAGGGCTTTGGCACCCTTGGCCCTACCACCAATTTCGTCGCCAGGCGTTATTTGTATGTTATGAATTTGGCTACTGTGGCTTCAGCAGATACGAAGTGATGGTCAACTTTGCTAATAAGAGGAGTTAAGGTGCAATTGACCCTATCACCCTATGCATCAGGGGGGATGCCTATGTTATGAATTTGGTGGCTGTATCTTAAACGATAGGAAATTATGACTAACAATGCTTATAAGAGGGATTAAGGTGTCCCTGGCCCTACCATAATGATACTATGCTCTAGCAGGAACGAACAGTTGTTTGGTGTCAGGTAAGATAGCAGGTGATTCACTTGTGTGTGAGTAGCATAGGTGCGACTAGTATGTGTACAATTAGTATGTGTGTGATTAATGTAGGGGTGTTTAGAATAAGCGTACTTGGAGTGGGTCATATAATATTTGCTTGTATCAAGGTGGAGCATGAAGTTACATGACAAAGCAATGAATGCAAACATTCTTGAGACAGGATGGATTGTGCTGGCATGGAATGACAGTGAGAGGTGCTTGTCAGTGGTAGTATTATAGGGCTGGCATTTACCCAATTTCCGCTGTATTCCACCATGTCTAAATAGCTCTGTTTCGCTGGATTGTGCAAAGAAAAGTTTTTGAGAGGAAAAGGGTAATTTTGAGGGAGGGGGGAAGGGACATTGTGGGCATTTGTGAAGGGAAGGGGGCTTTTTGTGTCAAGATAGCCAAAGAAGGTCAAGGATACAAGATGGCGGTCGATACACACATACGCAGTCCCCAGCCCTTGGGCTCAAACCTACTAAACCTTTCTACTGGCATGAACTTGCTCAAAGGCTATGCTTGAAATCTACAGTCGAGCAAGAAATTGAAATATTAGTAAAAGCGGAGACAAAAGGGATGTGACTTCTGATTAAGAAGTGCCATTCTTTACAGAAACTGCAATTAAAATGTTTTCCAGTTAATTTAACTCGCAGCTAAATTTGACTCTGTAAATGTTGAGCATCGGCGTACAATGTCATGTGAAGAAAGTAAAGTTCATTATTTTGTGTGAAACAATGCAAAATCTATTTATGTGTTTGAAATCATCATATATTGATAATCACATCTTGCGTGAAGTTCAGAATGCCACGTAATATGGGTTAATATAGGACTGTGCATCCTTTACCCCATTCTTGATGAGAAGGAATTGTAGACATTTTGCTTGGTTAGCTTAGAGATTTAAAAATCCCTTCAAGAAAACATGAGAAGCAAGAAATATAATGTAAAAAAAAAAAAAGTTTAAAAAAGTGAGAGTCCTGAAGAGAAATCTTGATCTCAACAATTGTGTATTTTTGCTTCTTCATGTAGCCAGCCATTCTTTGAATCTTGTACTAGATGACTTGGACCTTTCTGCATCAACTCACTCGAGCATTAAATATGTATAACCAAAAAATACACATTCTCTCAAACAGTAAAACCACTGATCATACTTGAGAACTTTAACTATTTTTTTTCTTAAAATTTATGACAAACCGTTTTTTTCGATTTTGCGAATGCTATAAATATTTTACGAATTAATCTCAAATAGTTTCCCTTTTTTATTATTTGGCCTGAATTCAGGGGTTTAAAAATCTACACAATCGTTTACATTGATTATTGTATATATGTCCTCTCACACAAGACACCAATTTTTCTTGCTTTTCAAAATTAGTACCCCAAAAATGGAAACTTAGATTAAGTTAGTTCTGAGAAGTAAAATGCTGCGTCGAATTTAAGTCGGGAAAAAGTTATTTATTTTTTGTCATCATCTCTGAACGAAGTATTTGGTTTGTTTTTTTTCTAAATGAAATTGGGGGCCTCGGTGGCTGAGCAGTTATACTGCTCGCCTCCTTCCAAGGCGAACTGGGTTAGTTCCCCAGCCAGTTCAATCCGGAATTTCGCAAGAGGGAATCGTGCCGGACGATGCCGCATTTTGGCGGGTTTTCATGGGGATCTCCCATCCCCCCCCCCCTTTTTCAATCCGGCGCTGCTCCATGCTTTCCTCACTTCGCCCTCGTCGGCTCTGAAGACCTTGATGTTAAGAGCCGCTCAAATCTCTTCACTAACTCATAAATGTAATTCATGCATTTGACAAGTATTACACTATTTTCCAGTCGTAACATCCGCAAATTGTATCAAATTGCTTTGTGGGAGATGCTAGGTGATTTGATGAAATATTTGTTGATTTGATTTATAAAGCCTCGCGCTTTAAAGAATCAGTGTTTGACTTTAATTATGAGATTGCTGAAAATCAGAGGGAAGACAGTGATTTGATAGTTTGAACTACATCAGTGTTTAACGTGTGAGGAAGAATGTAAAAGCCTTTTTCAGTGAATGAAAGTTCCACTGCTTCTCTGGTCTGCACATTCGCCTGCCATGTCGCCCATCAAACATGTTTGGGATAAGGTTGGTTGGCGACTTGTTCGTTACGGCCCTCCAACAACCACTTTTGATGCTTTGTGGACTCACATACAAACTGTATGGAGGGAGATTTCCCAGGAACATATCCAAATCCTCTTTGATTCCATGCCACGATGTTTAGGGCTTCTGATTGCAGCACGTGGGGGCTTCACACCATAGTGTTTTCTCAAGGAGAGATATCATGTACTGCTCTGTAATCCTAATCTGTTGTGTATTATTATATACCTAATCTGTGGTATAAATTTCATTTCAATCAGATGTATCCTTCTTGATGTTGCATTTTTCTCAAACTATACTTGTATATGTATATATAACAAACATACACCGAAAAAAATCCGTATCATATAATTTAAATATTACATTTCCAAAAATAAATATTTTTTGAAGACTTGCATGTTGTTTTCTGTTACATTAACTTCCGGTCTCGTATCTTGTACAGATGGCAGAGTGCACAAGCCTCGCTCCCCCCCCCCCCCTCAAAAAAACAACAATTAATCATTGGCTTAACGTAACAAATCATCCCTCCATCCATACCAAACAATCGTATTCGCCTGTTGACCACCAAATTGCCACTTTTACACACATTTTCAGTATTGGACACTATAGAGTGATGGTTATTTTTTAACATCTACCTTTAGAGAGCTCCCATGTTGTCCAGTTCCAAACCTTTTGGCGACAAGACCCCTAAACATGGAGTATATGTAATTAATATCTCCTATTTTACTGATAAGTTTTTTGGGTGGGGGGGTGGTCAATCTTATGCAAAGTGTTTTTAATCAATAAATTACACAATATCAAATATATTATTTTTGAATTATTTCAATTATACATATATAGAAACATTTCTTTGCGATGCTTTTCGAAGGCTGGAACACGACATATTATTTTGTAAGTAGTTGGTATAGATTTGTCCTTTGCTGTAAATGATCAAACGAATCGTGTTTTCTTCTTGGGCGAACGAGCATGTGGGTTTTGTCAGGGTTCTCCCATACCAGGAAGATTAATTGTGAATACGAAGGCCTGTCTTTGACCTCGACAATCATGGAGCCGCGATACTTGAATAATCGTTAACTGGTTGCCGCCAGTACCGATTCTGCGATCGAGTTTTCACCTACGTTCAGAACGCTCGTCGGCCTGAGAGAGCGGTCTGTACAAAAAATCCTTTTCGCTCGACAGCCAATTGGGAAGCATGGTGGTGACCTGTCAGGAGCTGCATTGTTCAGTACAAAGTCCAAGTTGTTAATCGACAAATGGCGTAGCATGGTGGGAGCCTGCTGTAGTTCTGGGCATGTTTATTGCAAAGTGCAATTACAGTTTATCCAGAAACTGGTCGAATATACCGAGGGACGTGGATATATACTTTTTAAAGTAAGATTATTAAATACAATTTCCACATATCAGCTTTTTGACGTAGCATTATATAATTTTATTTTAAAATAGGGGGAATTTATTTTAACTTGCTACTAACCCACAAACGCTGCACTTAGCACCAAAATCACAATCAGTACTGTAATCATAATCAGCACTGCAATAATAATCAACACTGCAGTCAAAATCAACACCACAATAACAATCAGCACCACAGTTAGCACTGCAATCGCAATCAGCACTGCAATGGCAATCATTTTGGAGTCATTATGAGCCATTACGAGTTATGAGTCATGAGTCATTTTGATGTCATCTTGTGGTCGTAATGAGTCATTTCGGGTCATTTTAGGTCATTTTGGAGTCGTTTTGGAGTCTATGAGTATGTAGAAATCGGAGACTGACTCCCGCATGTTATGTTCTAATGCCTGCATGTGATTGGTCAACATTAATCATGTGGTAACTCGGTGATTGGGTAGTCAGTATCTGAACAATGTATTAATGGTGCAGTACTTTAGGTTCAAAGTCAATATGACATAGAGCTTCCATACATTTATATTATAAGCACTTGGGAGGTCAGCTGAGAGGCATAGTTTGGAAACAGGTGTCGTGAAAGATACATCGCCTCGGCTAGCTTCTGCCTCTTTGCACCTAAGACTTATTCTGCATCTGTGGTGACTTCGGGGACTCCAGAGCTAATGGTAGGTATGGCAGTGTCATCGACTTCTTCGGGAATGGCACCTAGAACATCATTGCCGGCATAAACTGATTCCTTAGCTCCAGCATGTACATCTCCAACAGGCCTGCCCTAGCCTTTGCCTGAACCACTAGGTCATCAGTGTCTCGAATCTCTGTCATATTTGTGCGACAGGTGCGGTAAGCAGTTCAGTCGTAGAGATAGTTTACTTACACATGCAAAGACCTGTAAAGGTGAAGTGCATTTCTCATTCAGTACCTAGGTGCCAGTTTTACTGCAAGCAGGTCTTTTGTGACTGGTACATATCCTCAGAAGTGTAGTTACCTACTTAACCTGCCCTGCAAAGTATGTCAAGGTCACCTGCATCCAATATGGTGGTACTAATCTGTAACGTAATATCCTTCCTGACTTTTATGTATTTTTTTCTTGAGTTTTGATGAGACTACTAAATTAAGTTTAAAATTGAAAAAGAAAGCAGAAATATTTTCTATGTGTATATAATTTGCTTAATATTTAATTGTACTAAAATGTAACAGCCTCGGTGGCACCACATGCGAACAAGGTGATGGTGATGCTGCTTTGTGATACCATGCTAGAACAAGGTGGTGATGGTGCTGCTGTAGGCAATCCACAGGAAGTTAGCAGTAGCGCACCAAGGCAAACTGGGTTCGATCCCCAGTTGGGTCACTCCTGAATCGCACTGGACGATGCTGCTGGTTGGCAGGTTTTCTCGGGATATCCCACTTTTCCCGCCCGTGCATTCTGGTGATGCTCCATTCTTCTCACCTTATTTCACCCTCTTCAGCTTTCAAGATGATGTTAAGAGCCGCCCAAATATCTCAACTCATCTCTTACACCCAGAGAAAGCATTGGTGATGCTGTTGTAGGTAGTCCACTTGAAAAAGATGATGCTACTGCAAATAAACAATTGTCCGTGGCTCTGGAGCAATGGAAGACATCATGGATGCAAAATATGATGTAGACTGTAGAAACTAGAGGAGATGATGCGTACCTCCACTATTTTGTCGACAAACTAGCAACCGCCACAAGGTGCAGTCTCCTTTATTCATACCCGTCACCATCGCAGCCCCCCCCCTTTTTTTCTTGTTTTTCCTGTGCAACTTCCTCCTCATCCATCTCTCTGCCATCACCCTCCCCACACTGCTTGTTTCATTGTGAAGACATATGTACATTCCAAGATCCATCCGTGCGAACCTCTCCAGGTTCCAACTATATCACTGTTATGCATTTAAGTACATATTTTATGTAGCATTAAAAAATGGTTTTATACTCTCTCAATGTATTGTACAGATAGATACATAAATGCCGTAGCATATATCTCATTTCATATATTTTTTTAAATATTTTTTTGGAACCAACCTTGGTGTGACTTGGTGCCTAGTCAATTCCTTGTTCAAGGACAGGGCACACCATTTGCGGAGCAGCTGCAGAATTTCCGCATGCATGTCCAGCCAGGTTCTGTCCCATACATGTCGATGCTGTTTGTCGTAAAGTTTCGTCAGCTTGCACAGACGTACTCTAACTGCACTTCGATCATATCCACATTGTTTTTTCTCAAGTCGCTCAGTAATATTTTCTGCTCGGGCCCTGCCATGTTAATCGGCCCTCGCAGGTACTGCACCAGCATGTCACACAGTGCATTTCCCACTTGATGGTACAGAATCTTGCCTTAATCCTACTTCAGTCTGTGTTAGTGCTTGGTCACCCAGTCGTTCGTCTTTTTGATTTGTTCATCCAACAATTTCCACAAATAAGGGGGACAGAACGAACGTGTGTTTAGCCATTGTCGCCATAGGACTTTGCGATCTTTTTAACCACAAAGACATTCTGGCTCTCTAATTCCTGTGGATTACGGTAAATCCTGATATCTATGCTCGAAGACGAATAAACAGATATCGTGCATGGCCCATCGTTTTTATATCATCTGCAGCATTCACAAAAGTATCTTTAGGGCTTTGTCTCAACAGTTGTACAATGCAAGTTGGTCGTGAAATGTTAGGCAGAAAGTGTACATGTGCAGGAATATTTTTATGCACAGTGAATTAGATTCTGCAGTCGATCACATTCGAACTGATATGTTCGTCCTGTTTACTCACACCAAACACCATGAGAGTTCTCAAACTCTTGAAGGTATCAGTGCTCAATATCAGGGAGGGGACAGCCATCATATGAGTTTTGGAATTGAGATACATTTAATATGTCGGCAGCTACTGACCATTTTCAAAGATCATGTTCATGTCCATATACAGATAGCTTTCACTATTCAAAAATATCTACAAATTATCTATTCGACATGTGTCGAAATGCAAATGATTCACTCTTATATTGTGCTGAATTCACTAGCCAAATTAAGATGAGCTTCGGTTTCTCGGTTGTAAAGTTGGACTTCACCATCCAGTTGATGCACTGACTTAGTCAATCTGGACTCTACAACCTGAAAGCTACATCGATGTTTATCACATCTTCCACATTCTTCAGAATCTTGATGCATTTGGTAGTAGTCAGCTTAATGTGAGGCAGCATCATTCGGTAGACTGTAGCTTAAGTTCAATTGTCTCCATGTTTCTTCCCATACCCACGTAGTCATCTTCTATGATCCAGTCTGCCATCTTGGTTGCAAACAGCTCGTTCGGAGTGAGCCAGAGGTAGTTTTTTTATCGCAGTCATTATGCCAAGATCTCTCGTCTGGTCCACCATCAACACCGTTGAGCAAATATTTGATGTGATTGATAAGATGGAGAATACCATTGCTTCATATTTTCGTCGATACTAAGTTGGCTTTATCTTATCTTGTCAGTGTCTCCTTGAATCGCAAGAATGACTGGCATGGAAGCATACAGATATCTTAGTGTTGGACTGCTATCCGAACTTCTGATGGTGACATGTATGGCTACATCACGAATGGCTGGTGGGTGTGAAGTTCTACTTTCGTGATACTGTCTTCGAAAACCACCAGCTTATCTATGTTTATGTAATCTTTCATGGTGATAGACTTTGAAGCCAAGACTGAGAAGGAAAAGAGCATTTTTACATGTTAAAACCTTGGTTATCTGCAGAATACTAATAGCCAGTTGATGTGGTACTTTGTTTTATTGCTTCTGGTTGTCATAAATCTTATTCCTATCACAAATTTAAGCATAGGGTGATTTCTTGATTTCGAATGTTCACCAACTCTCTGTGTTGGTAGACTATGCTCACGACGACCTCGTGTGCTCTCTTCGCGACAGCTGGCTCACCCAAAAAATGTAGCTCAAATTAGGCCCCGATTTCTCAGAGTGCAGACATAACCAATGACAAAATTTCGCCAGTAGATGTTTTCTTGTTCTTGCAGCCTTTTTTTCGACTTTGTCGCCACTTTTTGTCACACTTGCACTTTCTGCTAGCTATTTACACCCATGCCCATCTTCACTTTGACAATCATTTTGGAAATGCCCCACACATAACTGTTTTATATAAGACCAGTATGTGTTATGCGACATATTTAATCACCCTTTAGCACATTTTTCTTGTATGTCAGGTGTCATGATTGTAGATCCTTGTTTAGCAAGTAAGCGACATTGTGTTCTTTGCATATCTCGTCTAATGCATTGATGTTTGATTGCTGCATGCCAACCGATCTGCTATTTTCGTTCCTGGCCTGCAGAACATGTATCCAGAAATGTGCAGCTCGAATGTCGACTATGACAGTGTGTGAAGGCCAACCGACAGACTACAGTTGAACAGCTCACCATTAAAAAAACCGGGGGGGGGCATCCAGACATCTGTCTAATGCAACAGTTCAGCGAACCCGTCTGCGAATCGGACTCTGAAGTAGACAGAGGGTGACCAGACCCATGCTAACAGAGGTGCATCGACAAAAACTACTGGAATTTGCTCAACAGTATGGCGACTGGACCACTGCTGATTGGCGATGGTTAGCCTTCTCCGACGAGTCACAGTTTCAGCTGAATAGAACGAATGGACATCAGCATGTCCAGCTAGAAATGTCAGAGAACCAACACCCTGCATCCATTGCTCGACACACAAGATGGTGGGGGTAGTGTTATGGTCTGGGGAATGTTCTCGTAGTATTCTCTAGGTCCCATCATCTGTGTGGAAGGCACTCTTGCTCGATTTTGTTATGAACCCATCCTGGGCGATCACATCTAGCTGTACATGATCACGAGTGTCTTTCCTCGGGAGGATGTGATCTTCCAGCACAATAATGTGCCTTGCCACACTGCTAGATGTGTCCACATGTGACTTGAAGAGCACTATCAAGACTTCAAAGTTCTTCCCTGGCCCCCAAACAGCACTGATCTCAATCTAGTTACACATATGTGGGACCACATCGATCATCGTGTTCGCAGTCTGTCTCTATCACACACTCTTCAATAGTTGTGTGATGCATTGCAGAGAGCATGTCTCTGGATACATGTGGAGACCTATAAGCACCTGAGTCACTGCCAGCTCGTCTAGCTGCTGTTATTGCTGCAAAGGTTGGTAACTCTGGATACTAGCAGATGGTTATAATAATGAGATTCGACTGTGTATGTGTATACAAAGTGGATCATAATTCATGTGCCAAACTACAGGAGGTGGTTTCCTGTGTAAAATAAGGTGGGCCATACAAAAACACTATATATGTGGTGAGAATAAAAGGAGGTGCAATTTGTTTAAAATCGAAATTTGAAATCCATAAATGTAAATATTGCAGAAATTACTTGAGATAGAGCTACCAAAATCGGAATGGTATTTTACGAATCGGAGACCATAAATTTTTGTAAATTTGGTTGGTCAGATCGTCCTTCATTACCTAATATGGGGAAGTCGCCCTCTTTTCGAAAGGAACTTCGGAACACTAAGCAGTAAAAAAAAATGCGAGTAGGTGCTGAGATTTGGTGGGCTTTTAAGGTCGAGTTCTTGAAAGCTGACGAGAAAAGTCCAGGTACATTATGACCCACCATGGAACAATGAAGACAAAATGTCCTCGAGTCCCAATTCACTCTGGTAAACTGATTTCGAGAAGACACCACTCGAAAATTTTGAAGGTGCAGTGTAATCCTGCAGGGCTAGGCAACACATTTGCCACCTGTGCCACACACATGGCGGAGGAAACAGGTGAGAATATAACTGGTGCTTGCATAGAGATGGTCGTGGATGCTGACAAGTCCGTATATGCCTTCATTCGAATTTGGGAGCATGGAATGTGTTACGTGAGCAGAGCTAGCTGACATGCGCCTCATGTACGAACAGCCAAGACAAATGCAAGGTAAGCAGTGGAGTTGTACCAGATGTGTTACCCAGCCCAATGTTAACACTCCTGTGGGACATTTGTACGAATCCATAAGAGATTTCGGGATGAAGGCTCAACAATAGTGATGGGGCCGATTGCTGGAGCACCACGGACAAGGTGAACAGCAGCATTGGCGAGGAATGCTTTTCTGTGTGCGTTAGGAAGTGTCTGTTAGCACATGGACTGTAAGCTGCGGTGTGGTTTAGTCATTCAACGATCCTGCATGTTCTGCACGAGAACTGTATGCACCCCTACCACACAAGGAAGGTCCAAATTCTTAGCTAAAATGATTACATGCAGCGGGTTACATTCCACGAATGGTTACTCCAAGATAACAATGTCCATCCGAACTTCACATTGACTGTGCTCTTCACAGATGAGGCCAATTTCACCAGGTATGAAATCTTCAACAGGAGGAACAGCTGCATCTGGGCGCACACTAATCCCCACAGCACGCATCCCATGGTTAACCAAGTGTGCTATAGTGTCAACATGCTACCCACCCTCGGTGGGTGCCCAGTGTGTGGTTTGTAGTAAATATAAACCCCATTTGTAGAACTGCTACCAATTAGTAACTTTTGTAAGCATATAAAAAACTAGCTAGCACATTTTAATATTACTATATTACTGTTCGCCTTTTACATAAATTGATTGCGTGTAGTATGGTTTCATTCATTTTCTTGAAAATGATGTGAAGTCACTAGAGTACGAGTGTGTTATTTTTCATTTCGACAAAAGTTACTGACCGGTTGCAAAGAAAAGGATTTTCTTTGTGTACCAGGATTTCATCCGCATGTAAAATTCAAAGATAAAAATATTTGGCTCTGGCAGAGTTTTGAACTCATATCCAAAAGTTACACGTTTATTATGGGCACCGCGATTTTACCACTGTACTACCAGTTCACACACAAGAAATAGTTTATATACGGAATATATACTGAATCATTTAATTAATTTTATCGTGGAGTAGGTAATGTTTTAAGCATTTAGAACGGTTTTAAACAGGAATTAAATGAGTCACGCCAATATTATTCGTCGTCGTATTTTTAATTAATTTGAAAGTTTTTAACCTCGCGGATGTATAATAAAGATGGATGCATCCTTTTCGGTTTCCTCAACTCGTTTCAAGTAGTAGCCATGGGGAGCGCCTTATGTTCTGGAACTGCGATGTGATTGGCCTGGTATGGGAGCCGGTGTGGAACCTGCCACGAAAAATAGGACGTGTCCAGTTACCAAACCTGGTATGAAATCTGGCAGTGCAAAGCGGGAAATGCCAAGACTGGTGCCATACTAGCCAGTATAATGGCTGATATGGCGGACCTTGCACAAGCTTTTACGGAATCTGGTATTTTGTAATATCGCTATTAGTTGTGTGGCTACCGCTCGACACACAATGTGTGTATGTGGGTGCCTTGAGATGACAGAGGCCACCAGCCACAATAAATGGTGTCAAGTGTGGTGAAGGACAAAACGAGGGCAGAAGATGTCTCTACATTTTTGCTGCTGACTGAGGCCACCATAGGCATCCGCAATGCCCAGAGCCAGTACTGTTGGGTGTTTGCCAGAAAGTATTCACTGCTAACTTACATGCAGAGGGCAGCAGAGCAGGGATATCTCAGACCATGATACCCCAGGGGACTGGAAGAGGACAGCCCTACAAGCATTGTATTGATGACAACAGAGACAGGATAGTTACAAGTTCTTTTGGGTGATTGCAAGAAACCAAGCCTGTCTGTAGAAATTTTGTGATTTTTTTTGTATGTTCATTATGTACTCTAGGTCAAATTTTAATCTACACAAGAATGGCAAATCGAGAGAGACAGGAAAACGATTTTTGCAGCTTATCAGCTCATTGAAGTTAATTGGGGAGTCCTTCTCAGGGGGCAAGATTCGATTGAGGAAGTTTGTGCATAATGTGGAGGTGGCCTTCGAGCTCACTGATCAGGGTCAACATGCTAAACTAGGTACTTAATATCGTTATAGCAAAGATAACAGGGTAGAAGACTAAATCAGTAGTGTACCTCTGCTAACACCGGGGAGAAAGTGTGCAAAATCAGCGAATAAACCTATTCTGTAAGGCGAAACTTATATACTAGGCCTTTTAAAATGTGTAATGCCATACAAAACAAAACTGAAATTGTAGCTGCTCGGGTAGCAAGCTAGACTCCATGATGACGGATTTAAAGAAAGTGGCTTTTCGAGTCTTAACACAACTTGAGCTTGCAGGAGCACAAGTCTTAATTGATAATCTAGCCAAGAGTTGCTTCACACAATGATTGAATAATGATAAAATACACATGACAGTTCGAAGTAAATGACCAGCTTTCATAGTCTGAAGAATAGGGTGGAAGTGGTCTTTGAGGAGAAGAAAGCAATATTATGTCACCAAGGAAACATACAGGAGGTAGAATTTTTAGAAGTTCTGGAGGCATGCCCCCTTTCGACTTGCAACACAGTGTACTAATTGCAACCTAATGGGGCACACTGTCGACCGATGCTATATGAAAGCTGAAATTACATCTGAGAGGCAGGTTAACATTGTAGTAGTTTGCTACTTCTGTGGGAAACATGGCTATTTCCAGAATTTCTGCCGACATAGATATAATTGAGGTTGCTAGGCACATAATGAAATGGACACCAGCAACCCCACAAGTATAGGGGTGACTGAAAACTAATGGCGGGGAACAACGGGCAACTGGTCGTCTCCCTGCATAATAAAGGATCAAATATATTGTGTTTTGTTAGTAGGGAATAAGTCGTACACTCCTGCACTTAGGTTTGAGAGTTCTGAGGGAGGAAGTCGAATTTAATGATAAAGGTGTTCTGTTAGTCGACACCCAGCTTGGAGGTCAGTTTGATATATTTAAGTTGTCTCGCAACAGAGGCAAGATGGAACTTGTCCTGAAGGGAAAATATTTACAGAGGGTATATTATCTGTCTATATTAAGCTTGGAGGCATCCTGGGATAAGTCTTTTTGAACTCCATCGCTGTGACAATAGCAGAAAACATACATTGTAAATGGTGGGAACTCTTTAAACATGCAGGTGGACCCCGCATGAGGAGCATATGATCATGAACATACTAGCAAGATGTAAATTCATAGCAAGGGTGTGGACTGCTAGTAGTGGACAAGGTGTTGTGGATAATAGAAAACTACAGAATGGCATTTACCTGGGAAGTTGGTTGACAGTGGCGAAGGGTGGTATGTCCATTGTAGTATTTTTGACACATCTGATTTTTATGTATCTATAGCGAATCTTGAGTTAACACTGGAACTGGTAAAGGCAGCTAGTTACGTGAACAAAGAACAGCCGAACAGAGAGAGGTCCGGTCCAAAAAATTGCAGCATCTTATAAGGATAGACTATTTAAATAAATAGGTATAATGTGCTGTTGGTGATATTTGTCACCAATATAAGGATATTTTCCATTTACTTGGGGGACAAACTAACAAGTTCGAAAGTCCTAGAGCAAACGATACCCACAGTAAGCAATACCCAGGCAGTAAATGTAAGACCTTACCGTATACCCGAGATCCATAAGGAGGTGGTCTGCCGACAAGAGCTTGATGTCTCAAGGGACAGAATTATCGTACAAGACAAGAGTCCATGGAATTTCCCGACAGCAATCTCGAAGAAACGGGATGTCTCTAGGAAGCAAGGGTAGAGGAGGGGTTGATGACAGGGGCCTTAATTTTCAGACTATAAGGGAAGGTTTCCCGATTACTAACATTGACGACATACTGGACCAATTTGCACAAGCCAAGTACCTTATGACGCTAGATCTAGGAAGTGGGTACCTCCAGGTACCATTGAGATCCAATGACTCTCCTTAAATAGCTTTAGGTTCTACATGTAGTCATTGTGAGTATACTCGTATGAATTTCGGTCTCATGAAATTTGTCGTGGATGGTCTACTAGGTATTCGATGTGATGTTTGAATAAATAGTGCAATGAGGGTGAATGACTAGTTGGAAATTTTCGGACATTCGCCATTACAGTGCAGATGTCTGTCGTGGAAAAACAAGATTGGACACGAGAAAGATTCTTAAAATAGACAAGTATCCTATGGATAGAAAAAAATATATGTATGCAACAAAAAATTCCAAGAGGGAATAGTCAAAAAACACAACAGCAACTAGTTACGAAAAATATATGAATATATACACGACCAATAAATAACACACAAATAGTACAATCAAGTTGTAAACCTGCTTGATAAAACGAGGGCAACACTGCCAAAATAAGTGGGAACAAAATAGGACAACACAACAAAGAAACAAACTCAAACACAGCATTTTTACCAGATATGACAGAATGAAAGTCAGGTATGCTGTAGTCAATAATATATATGTACAAAGCCAGAAAATTCCATGAAGGAATCGAGTAAAAAAAAAGGGGGGACATCAAGCTAAATGCAGAAATATAATGTGCCATATATGTATACGAGGAACGATATGCGACCAACAGACAACACACCGAAGACGACACAGACTAGTTATCTGCTAGATAACACAGGCAAACCGACGACAGCGAATAAACTCGCACAAACACACTACTTTTTCCCAGACTCGACAGAATGCGACATTTTGGGAACTGCTATCTCTTCCCATCTTTAGGCAGCAGCACAGAGGGACCGAGAACACATGTGCGACTGATTTGTCTAATTTAAGTATTCTTTTTTTCACTTTGTCTTGTTTTTCCATGACAAGTGATTCGATGTATGTTATACCTTGATGACATTGTAATATATGCCACAATCTAAGAGGATAATGACCACTTGCAAAGTCTCTGATAGACTGCAGGAGCACCATCTAATATTCCAACATGAGAAGAGGTGGGGTATGGCCACCCAATAATGTATGCCAGTCATACACTGAATCGAGCAGAGCGAAACTATTCGGCCAGTGAGCGAGAATTACTGGGTATTCTATGGGCATGTAAATTCTTAGGCCATACATGTTTCGGCGACATTTCACAGTCCGTACCGACCACAGGCCGCTTGTCTAGATTTCAGCATCAAAGACCCCAGTTCGTACCTACTAAAATGGCGACTGAAATTGAAGAGTATAAACATACCATCAAGTATAGGTCAGGTAAGTCTATTCTGCACCTAGGTGCGCTAAGTCGCATAGGTGACACAGCACCAGAAGAGTAAGATAATGCAGCAGAGGCGGAGGCAGACATTGAACCTGTAATGCGAATGTGGGATGAGAAGCAGAAACAATGGGTGGTTCAGGAGTGTCACGATTCTCCATAAAGGGGTGCGCCAAGAGGCTACGTTTATGTACAGCCGAGTTGAAAGGTACTCCAGTTGGCCCAATATGAAGGGGAATATAGAAAAGTGTGTTCATAGGTGCATCTCTTGCAAGAAAAATAAGTTAACCCTTCCTAAAATCAGAATGCCGATGAAAATTAGTGACAATTCCGAGGTGATATTTAAGACCTGCACCCTCGACACAGTGGAACCTTTTTTAACTGCACCAGTGAATGAGAATCGATATCCATTACATGACAGAACAATCAGTGTAAATACATGGTCGCTGCCCCACTGCTGCATCAGGGCGCTTAGTTGGATTCACATGGATTCACAGCGATTGTGGTGCTGCATTTCGGGAAACTGCAAAAGATCCTCACATAGGGTGTAAACTTTGAGCGACATAGTAAAACAGATCTACTAGCTGTTGCAAGAAAAGGAAATTCGAACATCAGGGTACCATCCACGATACATTTCAGTTGAATGCTTGCACAGTACATTGGTCGAATTCCGGTTTCACTACAAAGGGGAGGAACAGGAGGACTGGGATAACTAGATAGGTTACTCCACCTTTATGTTCTATCCAACCCTGCACACCACATTGGTTTATGCCTCTCCTCCCTCTCCCCGAAAATTTGTTTGGACGACTTCTGAATATCCCTTGGATATTGCAAAAAACCTGTAGAACGATATATGTCAGAACAGGAAATGTATGTAACGCAACTCGGAGCTAAACTGCAGTGGTGGTACACATAACCTTGGGAAAACTGATGAGCACCAACCTCAAAAGTAAGGAGCTCTACGGTCAGAGGACATTAGAGTGCCAGTTCCAGTCGGACGATCAGGTCTTACTTAATGACGAGTGGGTAACATGGGGCACATCTAAAATGTTGTCCAGCGAATGGGAGGGGCCCTTACCCATTAACAAAAGTAGGAGTGCTGTGTACACTGAAAAAGGGGGGGGGGGGGGACAAAATATCGGAGGTCCTCACCAACCAACATAAACCATTTTTTTACTGATGTGTGGTAGAATGACTGTGATCAGGAGACTGATCTGCGTGAGTGCAGTGGTCTGCCTCGATATAGCCATACGACCAATCCAGTAATATCCATGAATTTGTTTTTAACATGAATGCCCAAAACAGTTATACAACATGCAACATACTATAATCACTTATGTGAGTCTCTCTGACTTAGATGGTAACTATAAGCAAGTAAAACTATTTTGCGAGGTAACTAAGCAAGTTTGTGCAGAATGTGCAGACAAGTTTATTAATCACTCTGTGCACAGCTAGTTTACATAATTGTCAAACCTGTATTGACTTAACTGGGAAAAAAATTCGAGCTCTTAGTGTTAATCTTGTGGAGCCCACGAATGGACATAGCAGGAAGAGGCGAGGGCTAATAAATATCGTAGGAAGTTTTAGTAAAGGTTTGCTTGGAGTCTTCAAGACGATGCGAGTTATTATAATAAGCATATTCCGAAATTAGAAGCCTAACAGTCGAAATTTCTTCAAATTGGTAATATAGCTGACTAGTCAAGTCCGCCCTTCAAACACTAAATCACAGAATATCGAGTGTAACTCATAAGAAATTATTGGCAATGAAATGTTTAGAGTATATAACTAATCTGGTCAATCGCAGAAGTCGTGTAAATCAGTGGTGATGCATACTATAATTTCAAGGGGAAGCTACTGTGTGCAGTGAGCAGATATCCCCAATATAGAGGGAGGGGGGTCTGGGGATCCTCCCCTGGGAACATTTGGATTTCTAGGTGCAAAATGGTGATATTTAAACATATTTTCGTACCTAAATAGAAAATACACTGCTTGTAAAAATATTAATATTTTTTAACATAAAATTTGTCAGAGTGAAAAATATTACAAAGATACTTTCATCAAACCAGGAACCTTGTCCACTCAAAATCAAATCATTTCAATACCCGTCGACAGTGAGGTATTTACATACGGAGCAATTTTGTTTAAACAGAATTGTAAACATGAAAAATGATTGTTCCTTTGGGTAAAGATGGAAAGCAGTCAACTCTATTTCCTTCTAAATTCTTTAAGAGACGAAAACGAATTTATGTGAACTTTAGAATGCTCGTGTCTTTGAACAACATTGCACAGATTATTAAGGCCACAATACCCAGTTGCAGTCCATGTGTTAACATCCTTTGAAAACAATTAACATGGCCAGCAAAACAATTTTGTTTAGGCCGTTACATCCAGCTAACCACGAGTGTTTCTGATAAACATTTTTTTGGAAATTACGTACAAAATTACCTTTCTTGCATGTTGTCGATCATAAGTTCAGGTGTCGGCCTATCCTATTTTGTCATATCTTTCCTGAAAAGTGAAAGCACTGCTGGAAAAATGCTTCACTCTTAATCTACACACACCACACTTACATCCACATGTTTTTTGTTGCACTCATTCTATCTACACGGTTCTCATTCACACACTGTAACTTTATAATTTTTATGTAAGGTATACATCGCGCACGAATATGTATAACATTCTCTGCACCAAAACTAAATTAAAAAAAAAAACAATACGATTCATGTTGTGTGCACGAACTTGCCCACGCATCGATCTAGTTACTGTAAACTACACTGTGCCAACTGACTGCAGCTAGGCCAGCTTCGGCTATGTCCTCTTCAGTTCGGTGAAGAAAGCACTACCATCGTAGCTTCTAACACAGATTGGCGCAGCCATAATACCCGCCCCTCCCCGGGAGGTCTTCCTACCCAGCCATCCCTCTGTCGGCCGGGAGACCATTGCGACCGCCTACCTGCTGAAAGTATTTCTTACAGTGCTTCTAGAATCTTGGTTTTGCTAGCCAATGAACGAGTTGTTTTCTTATAATGTAAAATATTGTTTCCCGAGTAGAATGTGTACTGCATGAGTCTAAAGATACCTTAAAGTAAATATAAGTCACAATTTTATATTTATTTTAAATGTAACATTGTCAGGAAACTATCTGGGCAAGCACTGCACGCCTTTTTTGCCCTAACGAGACACCACTGCATGTAATACAATATGCTGTCAATCTGCAGTCTCTAAAGATAGTTACAGATAAACATGTAAATAGTCTAAACTGTGTTATCCAAACAGTTAAAGGTTGAATATTCTGTAATAATAGATGTCATGTTCCAGGCACAGCATGGTTTGCGGCAACCACGATTCATAACTCCAACTCAGCTGATCCAACATCTCCGAACTCTTGAAAATAATAGCAATGGTTCACTAACACTACCTTTTCATCTTAGTGTAACTAATTTCACTATGCAGTACAGCCCATCGATCTTGATGTATTCATAAGGTCAAGAGTTCAGGGTACATGATAAAATTATCCCTAGTAGAACGAAATTTACGCTATACAGGTTATTAACACTGTAGCACCGATTCGGACTGACAACGGAATTCCCAACAAGTTCGTGTTTGTATAGCCCTCTTCTGACTTTCTATTGACGGGCCTGTCAAAGCAACATGCCATAACGACTTTTAGGAAATATGACAAGTGTAAAGTAATGAACGAATATGGAGGGTATGCAAACAAACTTTCCCTTTATGTAGCACACATGTGCAAGAGGATAGAGAATATTGGAAGCTTACTCATTCTACAATAGTATATCGTATGTCCTGGAGTGCATGTGTACTAATTCTCTTTGTAGTTGTTATTGCCATAATTTGTGATTGTTGAAAATGTGAAGGGTTCAGTTGGTCAAAGTGGTGCAAGGACAGTTGCTGTGCTGACAGCATGTGTTTCCATCCCTTAATTGTGAATCAGAAAGACTCTGAGAGGAAGCAAGAGTGCTCGCCTCTGTGGATGAGAGCCCACTCTCGGCAGTTATCCCAGATATGGGAAGCTATTGTGGTAGACACATTAACTTCCAGGGAGAAAAAGAGCTCTCCAGCCACCACTTGCAAGCGGTAAGCCTCAAAGTATGCAATGCTTTGCTTAGCCGAAGTAGGAGTACTTTTGTATCCTGAGTGGGATGGGATATCCATAATATATCCATGTGCATATGACATATTAATAAGTCGAGTCCTCTCGTAGCAATTAAGAATACCACTTTTTCGTTTTTCTTATTTTATATAATACTTTCAGCAAGAGCAGATATACATTTTAACGAGCGATGAAGCCCGCAGCGACAGCAAGGCTGTGGATATTTGTTTGTGCTCAGAATAAACACTTAATGAACTGTTTTCGGTGGCTAACCTTTCACAGTGGGGTCACACCAGTGTTTGTGAATGGATGTTTGCATGACCGTTAGCTTTGCCATGCCCAGAGGCAAGTAGGCTGTGGTGATACTGCCAACACTATGCTCAGTGGGGAGTCCAGTAGCGATAGTCCGGCCGCTATGTCTGAGGGGCAACCTGTGACATCAGGAGCACAGGACGGATGAACATAATGGAAGTACAGTGATGCCGCCGGGACACTTAACACTAAGGCTACCTGGAGGCAGTGTAAGATTTTTATTCTAAATAAATGAATAAATACATTGATGTCCGCAAGTTTTTCTTTTGGAGCGCCCCGAGTTAACTTCACCACACCCTAAGAGTTGTGCGGCCACTGTTCGATGCACGATGGGTGTCCGCGGATGCCTCGAGTCGACAGAGAGGCCACCAGACACAACACCTATCTGAAAACATTTTCCTCATGAACGCAGGCTAATTTCGCATCTAATGGTAATGTATTATATGCGATGCAATTCCTTTTGAAATCCATGACTGTGGGATGATAAGAGTTTGTGACGACTATGTAGCTATCGAATGTTCCCTCATCGATTAAATTTATGCAACCTTCCAACCATGCAGCGATACTTGTATATCAATTAACCACTCTTTATTTGATTCGATAAAATATCTAATGTGGCAATAACATGAAATTTTCTCGGCGCAGCTTATAAATAGCAAAAAATTGTTCTTAGTAAATAAACAGAATTTGTGGCAGACTGCCGCATCGTCTACCAATGAAGGCAAAAGCGAATCATCGGAAACATTTTTGAAATTATTCAAACCAAACAAGGGAGCACCTATAAAAAACTTTGATTTCACTTGCTAATAAATTTCCGAAATTATGTGCACTGAATCACCTAGATACTGGCCATTTAAAAGAAATCTTTAAATGAAATGCATTTCTGGCTAGATATTTTACCATCTAAAGTCTCTTTCGAAATGTATAATTTAGAAAATATTAATGTCAGTCATACACGTATTTCGCTTTCGAAAGTTTTAGGTGCAAATGTGAAAAATTGAATGCTAATATTTAGTCTTGTCATTCATTGAACACAATACTTTGTATGTTTGCAATTTATCATCTTGGAATAAATGCTGAACATATTCGTTAGGCATTTTTCTGAAAGGAAACGGTTTGTACAGATCTTCGGTAGTTAAAAACTAAAGATTAAGAACTGAAATTTTTCGATACAAACTAAGCACTAAAAATGTAAGTTTTGTGGACATCTTATCGGGGTTTGTATGCTTTTGAAAATCCTTGAAAAGTACTTTTAAAAAATTTTCAATTTTCAACAGATTGAAAGTGCTTAAATTTAATTTTAGTCAGATTATTTCTGACTGCGCAAAATCCTCTTGACCCTAATCGTATTCATGGGCTTTTTTTCTTCAATTAAATGTCAATTTTGTCAGTCCTTACAAATTGTTTACTCGCAATGTACGTGCATATTAGCAATTACAATGTATCGATAACCATATCGACAGTATGGTATATACCTTATCGAAAGCCACTTACCTAAAGTTTTCTTTATTTACAAAGTGGAATTAAAATGCCTTAGAGAGTATGTTGTTTTAGTGGCACCATTTACACAAGTCATCGGACAGTTTAATGGACCTATTTTAATACATATTTTGTCTGTGGTTATAACATGATCATCTTTTATCTTCGTACAAGAATTAAATACTTTGTGTTACATGTCACAGAAACTGCTGTTGTCTGATAAGGATTGTACAAATGAAAAGAAAAAAAGACTAAACGAAACCCTAAATTTGTGCGGTATTGTGTAATTTTTTTAAACATGTTATAATTTCATATTGTGACTGTAGAATGGGCTGAAGCCATACATCTGACTTGAGGTTAAGTACGCGTTATTTTGTCAATTCTTTGAAGAGGCGAACCTGTACACAAAGGAAAACATAGTGTTTTCATTTTCCATTGCACTTTCTCCCTACTGTTATAATTCTGTTTTCATTGTCAGCACTGTTGTTACTTTGTTTGTGGCGCTATTATAAAATTGTAGGTGTTCCCGGTCTTTTGAAAATCATTGGCGATGTTTGCTCTAAAAGCCACATGAAGAGCAAAAAACACCAATACTTAACAAAGCTGCAAAAATTACCATTAATGACAAGCATGCTGCTGTCCTCTGACAGCACAAACCAGAACAAGCCCGATACACAACTAATTCCATGGAATTTGACATTGTTTCCAAGTACTTCTGGTAACAAATTGCATCAAGCATGGCCCCTCAAATTTTCAACAATGATGTCCTTGATGGAAAAGTTTTGTGGACATTTAGAACTGTAGATGTACATGCCTCGTACAAATCCAATGGAAAAATCAGCACAATGTTTCAAAACATGTTTAGGGGCAGTGATATTGTGTAAGAATTCTTATGTGGGGAAAAGTAATCGGCATACTCGACTGTTTTTGAAATTGCTCCTTATTCGCAAAATGAGATTGTAGAACAGCTCTGTCTTGAAAAAAAAATGTACTGCTTTTTTTTATGAAACCCAGAATGAAATTAGACAGAAAAAGCAACTTGACATTCATATCAGGAGTTGGTACAGAAAATAGGTTAAGACAAAATGTTTTACAGCCATTTTTTTAGGACATAGCACTGCCGAAGATATCCTTAATGAACTTTTGGGTGATGTTGCCCAGCTGAAACTCTCTCTTGCTTTGCAGTTGTCGATGGATGGTTCTAATGTAAATTGGAATATGTGTAGGTTGTTGCAGGATCACGTACTAAAAGAACATAACAAAACTGGATTAAATATTGGTAGCTGTTGTTTGCATGTTGTATAAGGCCTTCAAAACAGGCTGCCATGCTACTGGCCGAGATATTCATGAGTTCTAAGATGCCTGTACACACCTTTTTAAGGATGCTTCTAATAGGAGAGAAGATTATCAGTCCACAATGGGCAAGTCATTTTCCTTTAAGATTTGTTAGCCATAGATGGCTGGGAAATGTACCAATTACAGAGAAGGCTTTGGGGATGATACCAGAATTGAAGTGTTTCGTTGAAAATGTTGATAAAGGCAAAATAACAAAACCTACTTGCAAATCATTTTCTGTTGTCAGAAAACATATCTTATGAGTTCACTCCTCTGAAACTGAAAGTGTTCATAAATGTAGCAAAACTGCTACAACCTTTTGTCACTGCTTACCAAACAGACAAACCCATGCTTTTTTTTCTGAGTGAAGACCTAAGAAAAATTTTAGTTTGTGTTCTTCAGCGATTTGTGAAATCAGATGCATTAAAATTGGCCAACTCTTAAGATCAGAAACTGGTATATTTTGATTTCAAAGATATCAAAAACCAGTGCAATAGTACGGACATGGATATGGGTTATGTAGCCAAAAAGGAATTCCAAGCTTGACACGTGCCGCATTGTTACTAAGCGTGCTTGCCCCATCAACGAGCAGGCAACAGCTTGGGGCAAGTCATGAACAGTGCAAGAGTACTTTCACATACCGATAAAAGGGACTCCATTTGTTGGACAGCTTCGGATGTAAAGATGATAAATGTGATTAATTATTAAATGTACGGCCAGCCCAGAACCAGGCATGTAATCGCCACCCTTTTGAATAAATAAGATTTTATTTGATGGACCACTTCCCTAAAATTATTTGAGGGAGATGTTCCAGAGATACCGCAGGATCGCAGCACCTTTGCTGCCCTGCGACATCACATCCCATCAGCCTCGAGCTGAGGTGGATAAATTTGTTGTCGCCTCCATACAGGGAGATAAATGAGTGGCTGTGCCGCAACTCTGTTAAACCAATCCCTGCGCTGAAAGGCTACGCTACCCCGCACCCCTGGAAGATCGCTGATCCAAGGGGTTTTCGACAATATAAGGAAGTGCAAGCACACCTCTCGACAGAGATGCTGGGCTCGCTGGCCGCACAGATCAGTCAGCATTCCTTGGTCTGCGAAGACCTCCCTCCTCTCCTGCAGCCTGCAACATGGCTTCAACCGCTCCAGTAGCTTGAGAATGTAGCACCAACCCCCAGCTAGTAAAGGCTTCCAATAGCCTGCGAGAGCTGCATTCTTCCAGCTGCTTGTGGAGGCAGCACTGCCCAGTGGCTTCTGATGGCTGCGCCACCCAGCAGCTTGCAAAGGCGCGTCCACACCAGCCGACCTCAAGGACAGCTGTCTCCAGAGGTAATCCGCGATGTCCATCACCTGCACCCCTTTACCCTAATCATTCCTTGACTCCATGGTAGCAGGTCGTCGCAATTAATTTAACCCTTCTGGATAAATCCCCTTTTCTCGTGGTAATGCTGTAAAGAGTGTCAACTGAGTAAATTTTAAATATTCTACTAGGTCTACATTCGCCTACTGTAAATTACGTAACATCTTTCATTTTATTTGAGCTAGTCTGTATTAGTCCAACCAGGATTCCCAATTTCCTATTATGTAATAATAAATATTACGTTTAATTGAAGTCATTGACTACTCTCATTTTAATGTTAGTTGCTCGTTCATAACTTGTAGTGCTTTTGTTTATTGTGAGTAATCTTGTAATCTAATGCCCAGTAAACAAGGTGGAACACAGAGTCGTCTTCGACGGCAAGAACGTCGAGTGAAACTGAAATTAGCTAACTTATAGGCAGAGACAGGAACTGAGTGTGAGGAGACACCCACTCCGGTGGAACCCGAATTGAGACCTCGACCCATTTGACCTTTTATTCCTCTCGACCAAAAATCGGAGTTAGATGCGTACCTAGGTGCCAGTTGGCTGTCGTTAGTTTCGGAACACGAGAATGATGTCCATTCAGGAACCCCTCCACCTCCAGTAACTGTAATGCCACTCAAACCAGCTGAAAGTAAAGTCGAGCAAAAGGCAGGTATAGTTCGGTTAACTTCAGGGAAAATCATCCGAGGACCTCCATAACTGCTCCTCTTCCGAACTACGTTCCCGCCCGACGACCAACACTGCCGACATGCATAACCTCTTCCCCTTCACTATGATCGCCCACACTCATTGATTAAACTGCACTTTCGTAACCCTTTTTTTCACAAAGCACTACTGGCGTCTCGCATCTTGGCTGCCTTAGTAGTGAGAAGGAGCGTACTCCCCTGCCGGGAGACCTTCACGGAACAGCTTACTCTTGGAGTTTGATTCCCCTTCCCTCGGACGGGATCCTCCCACTATGCGGCCCCCAACTTCGCTTACCACGACCCACAGGGCTAAGACAAACAAGCAAACACACCCCACAGAAGGGTTACCAGATGAATCGGGGGGGGGGGGCAATCAGCGCTCAATTAATTAATCCAAAAGCAGGATGCGCATCAAGCTTTAAAATGTAGCGCAGGGTGATATTTTGTAGGGTAGGGTCTTCTGTAGAAAGCTGATTGTTTCTCTTGCAGATGAGTTGCTTCAGAAATCTCCTATTACATACAGCACAGTGAGAAGTTTGTCTTGCATTGGTCCTCGGGAAATGGCATCTTGCAAAGATAAACAGAAATATATAAACAAATTGAAAACTGTAATGAGCTATTTGGTTTAATCTAGGAAAACTTGTGAATCAGAAGTAGAATAAGTCCTACAATTTTTTTATATGAAGTTGACCCTCAAAATTAGTCAGTGTTTGCAAATTTTAATCCTCATATGTGTATTTTCTTGATCATGAGCGACTGTAAGCAATATCAAGGTCTCTGGAAAGTTGTTGAACTTCTTTTAATTTTAAGTCGTGGGCAAGCTACTGTTGAACGAGGCTTTAGCATTAATAAGCAAGTGGAAGTCGAAAACTTTAAGGGAAAATCCTATATTGCACAGAGACTGATTTGTGACTTTCTAAGTGACATAGGTGCTGTAAAAAACTTCATAATTAAAAGATAAGCAAGATGTTCAGACCTTGTGCCACAAATGCACGTCATAGGTACATTTCTTACTTATAAGAGCAAAAACTGGCTCCCGAAACTGCAGTAAAGATAAAAAAAAATTATCAGGATGGGGAAGAAATAGGGAATTTGAAGAAGTAGTCGAAGCAGATTGAAAAATATATTGCATCACTAACCGGGTCGGCTGACGAATCGGCACAGAAAGCCGAGGATCATGGGGATACGACACTGATAGCCTCATCAAATGCTCTTTGCCGGACAGCAAAAGAAGAACTACCCAGTTGGACAACTTAAAAAGGGCAATAGTCTCGTTAGATTGCCCCTAAAATATCAAATAATATATACTTCTTATTATTCTAAGTGTTTGCATATATTTTTACATTTTTCTGTTGTTCATTTTGAAAATTATTTTGTGTGTCAATTGATATCAGTAATTGTGAGCTGCTAAGACTGAAAAATCGGAATCTTACTATGCTGGAAGAATATTTCCACAAGGGATTACTAGGTAAAGGTTGCTTTTACGATATTTAATTGAAATATTTTAACTCCTCAAATTTTTAGAACTATTTCATGATTTTATTTTTCTTGATTATAAGCATAGTGTTGTGGTCGATTTGGTTTACATATGTATATTTGTGTCTGCAATTTAAAATCTTTATTAAGATTCCTGAAAAATGTTAGGGACATACTTGAAAAGTGCTTGAAATTTTTTCATCTTTGGTGTACATGCCGCATCTTATACAATCGAGAAAATACGAAATCACGACTGGGATTGTGCAACTACATTATGTGGTAATGGCTGTGATTACACAGTAACATTTCAGCAATAATCCAAATACAGGATAACTTACATTTACTTTCATCGATGTCTGCATTTGATACTTCACAAGCGTGCAGGTTCGGGTTCATCACAACTGGCTCACTCACTGTTTTCCATAGAGTAAGAAAAAAAGTAAGGGAGGGGAGTATGAAGAGCGTGCAGCATGGCAATAGGGGACGAAAAACAAAGAGAGCATGGTAGGTTGAACAAAAGTTTATAAATAATGCTACCAGAGAACACTTTAGGTAATTGTTCTGTATTGCATGATTAAAGGGAAAAACCACAGCAAAAGTGCTTGTGTGGTATCGAGTACCCATGCAAATCCTTCTTACGGTTCAGTGCCGTATCCCATATCCAGCTTTTTACTATATGCCATATCCAATTCGACATCAATTGTTTAGCTTTAAGTACCTAAGACAATCACCGAGGAATGATGGTGTGCGTCGACTGCAGGATAGCTATGATGAACACAAGGCAAGTAAATATACTTCTCGCCCGACGCAAACATATTTCTCCTCGAGCACGACAGCGTTAAGCCGTCGGCACTGTGTAAATGCTGCGGCAAAAACGAAGCGAATCCCGTCAACCAGTACCTGTTTTACTTGTGCCGAGACGACTGTACAATGGGACAAAGTGCAATTTCAAAGTCTCGGCGATTCGAACATAATCACCAGCAAGATCATAGAGTTGTGTTATTCTCTGGTGTCGTCTGATCAAGTATCTGTGTCAACAAATGATCGTCATCTATCTGGAGTGCTCGGTGAAAACCGTCGTCTCCTGGTCCAACTTTTGCCGCCAATTGTGCATCCGCTGTGTCCCCTTGTGTTCCATTATTTTAAGCATTAAATTTTACTTTTATATAACCAAAATTTACTAAAATTAATAAGTTTGTTACATCTTGTCCAGAACATACGCACAGCAAACGCAATAAATTTAGTCCATAAGTACCATGCTTGAAGTTTTAGTCGTCACATCATGCACAAGGAGCATGCAGAAAATTCGAAAAATCTGACCATGAGGTTTTGGACGAAAATTCGGCGTGGACAGCGAGACGCATAGCTCGGCAATTTAACACATGTTGTCCAAAAAAAATGCCGCAAGGGGCAGGTAGGTAAGTTTCAGCTGCACATGGACTCAGTTACATTTCCCTGGGGTAGTCTTGGACCGCACTAAGGAATATCAAAAAAAATTAATTTTAAAACATTATAATTTTCGTTACAAACACCAACAGGGGTGAGGTAATAAAAGTTACAAATATTCAACTTACCAAGGCGGCAGAGTTTAAATCCTACATACTATAAATGATGAAACACTTCAACAGTTAATTTATTTGCACTCGCAACATGGTGGAAACAGGATGGAGGAGGAGTCAGCAACTTCCTTTGTGCATGGAATAACTTGGACAAAGTTCCAAAAGCCGTGATATGACTAATCAATAAATATCGAAACACCATACCACGAGTGTAAGATATAGTGGACAATTCCACGGCAATAATTTTAGACACACCAAATTATGAAGGTAATTAAAAAAAAAACAATGACATGAGAAAGTTGACAAGGAAAAAGATCTACAGAAATACAATGAACCATAACTGCACAAAAAAAAGTTAACAGTTTTTTTGTCAGTTACTTGCCTTATTACATTAAAAGTGCTGCTCTCTCTCGCAGCGGCAAACAAAATACCACATAAGTTTTAGACACCACTGAATATTATCATAATTAATATATTTCGTATCGAGGCCGTTTACGGCATTTATAAATCAATGAAAAGTAAACAAGATTAATAGGTTTACAAACGTGTAGTCTGCTCAGAATTAAGAGGAATAAACAAATTAAAAATTAGTTTCACACAATTTTAAAATTACCATTAAACAAAAGTAGTGTCCCAAGCAGTAATAAGGAAGCAAAATAAAAACGGGCTTTGCAAGACAAGCTTAAATCGCTAGAAAAGCAATTTAAGAGGGGGAAAATAGTAGAGGGAACGTGCCGTAGTATTTAATACTTGTACAGGAAAAGAGGGCCACACAAGGTGATCTACATCGACGAGTCAAAGCTGGTAAAGAGCAAAGAAAGGAAAGGACAGGACGCAAGTTTCTCGATCAGTGTGTTTTCAGAGGCATGCATAGGGGCGACACGACGAAATTCTTTCTGGTTCCCATATAGAAGAGGAATGCCACCATTCTGGTCAAGATCATCTGCGAGTGGATAATGCCTGGCAACAAATAGTCTCCGATTGCTGTCAAGTCTACAAGAACCTAGACATTCATGGCTACCATCACCTGCAGGGGACATACAGGAGATAACTTGTGCACGAGATAAAGCATCCCTTGCTTCGGCCGCAGGAAAAAGTCATTCGGCTACCTGGCCGAATATTTCGGATGTAAAAACCATCCATATGGCGAGTGCCTGCACTCGCTGCTCGACGCTGCTGCCATGCATGCTCGATGCGAAGACTGCGGAGTACGATTCCAAGTACGATTTCGTGCGTTCCAGGCACTAGTTCGTTTGAGCATTTCATTTCATTTAATTTGCAAATGCAGGTGGTCTATGGTGTTTCATTTTCATTTGCACGTTTGTTTCATTCATTTTCATTTGTGAGAGTTATTTAGTTTATTATTAATTCGTCTTTGGAAGTTTGCGAGTTTGATCTTTTCTTTTTATTTTTCATTTGCATGTGTGATTGTTTTTATTTTCATTTGTGAGTGTGATGGGTTTTATAATTTTAATTAGTTAGTGAGGTGTTCCATTTTCTTTTGCGAGTATGATTGTTTTATGATGATTAATTTTTTTGTACAAGTGGGATTGCTTAATGCTGTCTAATTTTTATGTGCAAGTGTGATTATGCGCGAATAGAATTTATTCAGTCATTCGGAATCTTTCCGACGACACATGCTTTTGCATCTACTGTGTGCGTAGAGCACGATGGGTCAATTTTAAATGTTGAGGTAAAAATGCAATGTTTTCACCGCTATAAAAATAAGTTTAAACTGTCTTGCAGCATGTAGAATAGTCAATATGTTCACTGCATCGACCCTCTTATATGAAAAAAAGTATCTGTAAGAAAACTTTTAAAAACTAAGCTTTTATTTATAAATGCACTAAGAAGAAAAAAATAATTATAGTTTTTACACAATTTGTAGAACTTGTGAGATGTGGTCGAACAGCCGTAGTAAACTTTACTACAAATTAATATCTTTGTATAATTTATATTTAGTATATAAAAGCTTCGTGCAAATAGTCAAGAGCCTTATGCAAGATATGTGCTTGCTACGCTTACGCAAATGAGGTATACGTTCTATATTGCGCCAAGCTTTTATATACTAAATATAAATGTATACAAAAATATTAATTTGTAGTAAAGTTTATTACGGCTGTTCGACCACATCTTACAAGTTCTACAAATTGTGTAACTACTATAATTGTTTTTCTCTTTTTAGTACATTTATAAATACAAGCTTGGTTTTAACAGTATTTTAGTTATTTTATTTTTCACTTTTTAGTTTAACCATTTTTTGTAGCGTTATGTAGCAATGTGCATTGCTACATAATTGCTACAAACCCTGGTCACCATCTACAACAATCAAATTACTCATAGAAACAAGACCAACGAGGTCAAACTCGATACATTTACTATGTGAGAAGCGAAATTAATTTTAATCAGCATTTCCAAGACATCGAAGTTTCTCATAAAATTTTCCCAACATACTAAAACATTGATGGAAACTGCAATAGTTACGTAATATGAAAAAAAAAAAAAAAAAAAAAAAACCAGCATTAATACACTAGATAACGACGCAACTCGACTCTGTGTGCACGTGCTGGCAAGCACGATTGACCAGACGCACCAAGCCATCCTACCTGATCGAGGCAGGCTTTTGCCACCCACACAAGGGCGACAGTCAGTAATAGGGAGATCTGGCAACATTGCTGCAGCAAGCTCAATTGGATAACGGTAAATGATTTAGACTCGAAGTTACATAAAAGCTTGTAACTTTCGACTCTATTATGAGATCATCTCAGTGGTACCTTCACATGTATGCGAAATTTCAGCTCAATTGAATAACGGGAAGTGTTTTAAAATTGACTTGCAATATTCGACCTAAACACGCCCACGTACATACAAGTGAAATTAAAATAAACGGTCGACTTGCCTAGTCAAATGAGCCCAAACTGGAAGATGCCACATTTAGCTTTGATGGAGTTCCCATGACCACCTTCCGAATCCATCATCAGGCCTTACTGACCATCTACCTCCAAAGGTCTCATCAAGAGCAATCAAATGAGCCCAAACTCGAGTAAATACTATTAACCATTGAGGAGTTCCCTCGTGAGGAGATGATCGTGGTTGCAGCACCAAGTCGCTGTCACCATATTATTGCATTGTCGACTGGTTTCTAAATGTATACCAAGTTTCAACTCGAGCGAATACCTAGAATTGGGTCAAAATTCACTTGCAAGATTCACCCAAACGTACAAATAAACTAACAAGGCAATGCAGCACCAGGTCGCTGTCGCCATTTTATTGCATTGCCATCGGGTTTCTGTATGTATAACAAGTTTCAACTCGATAAAATACCTAGAAGTGGGTCAAAATTCACTTGCAAAATTTCACCCGAATGTACAAATAAACTATCAAGGCAAGTTAAATAAAAGCTTCTAAAAAAGAAGGCAATTACAATACTTGAATTGAAAATATTTTTCAACTATGGAATGCTTAGAAAGTAATGCATATTTGTTACTTCTTCGCAATACACATTCACCTACACTGATATAATTGTACTGAAACTGCCATTTAACAAAACATGTGCGGTGTTTAATCGCGATATGCTTTCCTAGTTTTGATTTGATTAATTGTTCCTTATTGGATATTCAAGAAGTGAAAATGCCCTTTAGATATGCCAAAGTAAATTTTTCGACAAATTTTCTGTTCGGCAACTGGATATGTTGGCCGGAACAAATAGGGTAATGTACAGTTTTCCCACTTTTGGTTTCGATATGCAGACCGGAACTTTAATATCCGATTCAGTTTATTACATGGATACACAGGTGGAAACTCTTGATGTTTTCTTTGTATAACACGAGGTGTGGCTGGAAACCAAGTGGACTACTTTTTGATGTACGATTGTGTCACTTTGGATACTAAATATGTTGATGTATGTGTAGTTTGAATGCACAGTATGGAATAATCACAATTGTATGTAATAATTTTATATGAATGTATTTTATTAGTGTAAACAAATGTTTAGTGGAAATTAAAATAATAGTTTCAACATTTTATTAATTACATTAAGTTCATATTAAAATTGCATTCTTTTATATTGCATATAAAATTTTTTGTACCTAATATATTTTTGGATGGTAATAATTGTACTATTTTTAAAGAAAAATTGTATATTTTTAGTAGTCCTATGATCAGAATAATTTAAAGGGGCGAAAGGATCATTTGTTTAAACAAAATTATTTCTTCTTTTAGTATTGCTATGTGTTGTTTCACAATTCAGAAGTTCAGTACGTAAATTACTGTTCAATAAAAGATATAAATTGTTTTATTGGAAATGTGGTTTTATAGCCTATATTTAGTTTTCAGGTCATTAATTTCCAAGCAGGATAATTTGTAAAATAAATAGTGCTTTAAATGATTTTTCTTTCAATATTTTTCCGGGGAAGACACAGTACTTAGAAACCATACCAATAAAAAAAAATTGTGTATTCCGCAAGTTTTCCTTAAATAAATATAAATATATATAAAAATATAAAAATTTTTAGCTGTGCTTTCCTACTGGAAAGGCATGTTAAATCTCTGTTCCAAAGACGGCCGCGGTGCTGTAGTGGTTAGGCTACTCACCTCGTACGTAGTTGAACCGGGCTCGATTCCCGGCGGGGTCGCTCCCGGATTTTTGCATGTGGGAATCGTGACGGACGATGCCGCTGGTTGGTGGGTTTTCGCGGGGATCTCCTGTTTACTCCGCATTTTCATTCCACTTCTGCTCCATAGCACCTCTTTTCATCCTCATGAGCTCTCAAGACCCCGATGTTAAAAGCCGCCCAAATATCTTCATCCAATTATTCACTTCTGTTCCAAAACTAGTTGTATTATTTTGTTTGTAGTTACAGTAGTATAGTTAAAATATGTTCCTTCGATATTATAACACAATGTATTTTATATAAAAAAGAATACTGCTTTTCCCCATTATTTTTTCTCAACAGCATAGCTTGCCTCATGAATATTACTGTAATTTTATGAGGAAATATGCGTTGTTCATTACACTCTGGTTCTTATTAAATGTTTGTTTTTATTTTGAATTTAGATGGAATTGGAGAGGCTGTCCGATGTTCGAAACCTTGTCAATCAGCTGTACGAAGCGCTGAATGTAGAAGAGCATCAATTGAAAAAGGAACGGCAAATAAGCAAACAATTAGAGAGCCTTAAACTTGAAATGAAGCCACTAGATGAGGTCAGTTATCCATTAAAAATAATTACTCCTTACATTTTCCTATTATTTGTATTGCATGGGGTGAATGTAAACATAAATAATATAAATGTTAAACCAAGGTTTATTGTGCATGCCAAAAAATTATATATAATTGCCAACCAACACTGTGCAACCACTTTCATATATACAGCTTCTTGGCACATGTGCTTGCATGCATGTGTCTTCATATGCTTAATTCAAGTAGGCATGACTTCGGGAATTTGTGATGGAATTTGTGTATGTGGATATGGAAGCCTGCAGCAAAGTATGTTTCCTTGCTTATCCCAATTACGTTCTTTGTGATCTAATTCGGAGATCTCAGAGGTCCGCTGAAGCAAAGAAGAGTTGTCTTGATTTTGTAACCATACCATTTCGTTGCGAGCTTTGTGAACTGATGCATTAGCCTTTTGAAAGTGAACATCTGCCCGAGAGTATACTGTGGACATAAGTGTATAGCTTTAACGTAGTGATTGGTTTTTTTCTAACATACAGGTGAATACAGGTGTAAATTCGGGAGAATCGGTGGCTCCATGGATTCATTACCCCAATATACATGATTGTATATATATATATATATATAATATATATATATATAACACAATTTTCGTCGTATTACTGTAGATTTTGTCCAATGCAGTAACCCAAATGGAAGAAATTCAATAATTTTCCATCTTCTCACTGTGTACAGACGACCCCAGCATAATTATACGATTTTACTTTGGAGTATAATTCGGATTGCTATATCTTTGAAACAGTTTGAGCTGTGGCGATGGGACTCGGTAGGCATGCTTAGGGGTGCGACGGCAATAAATAATTTATGCTGCGAGATTCTTTCATAATTTTTAATTTTAAGGAGGGGTTGCGGTTCATTTTCGAACTCTGGTGCTCGAAAACGTGAAATTTGGGGATGCGTACTGCCCCCTCGTAGGGTGGGGGACACCACTATCCAGTCACCCCTCCCATCATCTTACCATTCCCTATTTTTCCTCTCCTTATGCCACGTCTTCTATGATATAATTTGACAAGGAGGTGTGTTTTGCCACTTCCGATATTCGATCGCATGCTGTTTCTATGCCGTTTGTCATAGGCGCTTGAAATTTGACACCTGGGCATTTCTTCGGAGAGAATTTCACGCATCACGGGTCCTTTCGGTGATTTTTTTAGTTTATAAGCGGGATCGTTTTCAGATTCCCAATTTTTCCGAAACATTTCTATGACTTTGTTCAACTTTGGCACACTTTTTAACCCCATCGGTTCCCCTCGCCTAATGGTATAACGACAATTCCACCTTTATTCTACAAATTAAATTATTGGTTAAAAGTAGCCACATCATCCTAAAGATAATAGTCAGTCCTTGGTACAATAAAATGTAAAGAACCACAGACAAATTAATCAATGATGTGGTTAATAACATATATGTAGCAATATTAAACTAACCAAAGGACTGCTCAACAAACAAATATGAAACGAAGTGGCAAAATACAAGGAAGCCATAAAACAAACACATTCATTAAATGCTGGGTGATCGAAAATTGTTACAAAGGAAAAGAAATATGTTAAAAACCCTTATAAAATATAACATGTATAGTAATCAAAGTAGGCCCAGAGGATAATATGTAAATACATTTTAAATAATAAAATGGAATGTTTGTTGTGGTGGTGCACAAATATCTTTTTTAAATTTATTATTCTGTTTGCATATATATAATAATTCCACAAGTAGACGAATTGAGCACACTGGGGTGCACAAAATAAGTAAATAATAAAATGGGTATTTTGTAAACAAATAAACTTAAGTACAATAATAAATTGACTATAATAGGTAGTGTTGGAAATTTAAGAGTAATCAATGGGATTTCATTAGAATATTGAACTTCAGTTAAATAATAGATTAGAGCTCATTAACTGCTAGCATTAAAAAATATAATAGAACAGATATTGTAAAATTAAATATTAATCCAAGTTAAAGTGCATTGCCAAATTACTATAGATAATAACATTGACAAAATATATTTGCGAGTGACAAATAATCAAATCAAAAACGTTACAGGTATAAAATAGATTACTGGTACAAAAATATATTGGCAGACTAAATGTGCATAAAGGAATTTCATTAAGGAAAACTAATATTTTATCCACTTAGCTGCCCAGACGAGACTGGCGAGAGGCCAGGAATGCGGAGTTGAATGCACGACTCATTTTCCCTTGAAACTGGGGAAATGGAATTGGCTCAACATGAACGTGTGCTAAAAAACCAGGAAAACAGCTAGGCAAGGCAACCATAATTAGTTAAAGTAGTCGGGTGACTAGGTCGACTACTTGAGTGACATCAGGAAATGACTTTGGTAACTATGTCGGTTATCACATCGGTTACTACAACACCCCTCTCTACATCAGAGAGTAATAGAAGGAAAATTAGTTAGACCCGAAAAATGACTATTACGAAGAAGGGGAATAATATATATATAACTCACCGAGGAGGGGACACGGAGATAGTCAACATTTTGCAGAAGATGAATTGCCAAAATTAATTAAACAACAACATAATAAATAAATATACTCAATGCTACATCTCTAGGATTCCCTACGTGATGACTTGTGTGTTATAAAGATACAACAAAGTGCTTCAAGAGCTTGGAAAGACCATCACGACTGTCGTATGCCGCAAATGTGTCATAATATCAGCAAGCCTAGACCAAAAGTGAAGTCAGAACGAGATGTGAAGCACAAGGACAGTTGAAGAGAGTAGTTCCAAACTTGCCGCTAGATGGCAGAGACAGTCCGCCAGTGGCGAGAACAAGAAACTCCCTCACGCAGACATTTTGCATTTTTTCTATTAAGTCACACGGCAAGCGCGTGATCACATGAAAACTCTTTGCCAACACAGGCACGCCAGAAACCTTAGTGTGGAAGGGGTAGCGAAGGATGTGACGACAGAATTTCAAAACATAGCAGCGTGCATCTAGTCGTATGAAAAACAAGCACATGAAATGCCGGTTTGGAAGCCTCTAACAAGAATAAAACGAAACTTTGGAAGTACGATTCCTTAACTGAATTCATAAGAAACTTAACGATAATATATACCAATTATAAAATATTAATAAGTAATATTTAGATAGCCTGAAATATTAAATGAATTCATCGAAACGGTCAAATAAACCAAATCTCAAAATATATAAAATATTTACCAAAATTAAAACTTATAGACATCCATTACGAATTACGTATATCTTAAATACTTCAAACTGAGAATAACAGTAATAATTACTGGACAAATTAACTTTAAACATTAATTAAATGAATGTCAGATAATTCAAAATGAGAATGAAAATAATAATTACAGCTATAATTAAAACAAAGGTACCACAAGAGATATAAGAATATTACTTTCAAAGTAGTAAATAGCTTAAATACAAAAATAAATTCTCAAATCAGTTAAAACAAAATTAATTAGCAGAGTTGCCAATCAAAAGTATTGTGACCTCCATAAAATACTTATTGACACATTTAAAAATAGAAGTGTCGCATACAAAAATAAAGTGATGTACTTTAAAATGGGCACAGCTACTAAATGTTACATCGAAAACCGTTTTGGATACTGGTGTTGGGCTGCTGTGGGTTATGTCGACCAGGTGTTGGGCTACTGTGAGTTATGTCGACCAGGTGTTGGGCTGCTGTGGGTTATGTCGACCAGGTGTTGGGCTACTGTGAGTTCGACCGCTGATTGAGCTTCTGTGTTTTTTGTCTGTGGGTTCGGCTTCTTCGTGTTACGTCGATATCTCCACTCACATATTGCTAACATTACATTTTGGCTGGTTCTGTGGCACAGGATTTTGGAGGAGGCACGAGGCTATGCAGTCACCATCGTGGATGTCTTAATGAAACCTCGACCTCTGACCATCATCTTGCATGATGTCTTCACTTTCATATTGGATGACATCGCACATATAACCCCCACATGAAGGTGCATGCAAGTGGTCGACCTGTTCCATTGGCTACTGTGAAATTCTACACTGGGAAAACATGAAACATTAGACCAGTTGTTCATGTTATTGGCACAGACAGTAAATAATTTTTTTCATTTTTATTATTTATCTTTCCTTGTATTTTTAACCCTATTTTTCATGTTCATATAATTGATATGTATGTACATTGTTGTCTTTACAAAACATTGAACAACTTTTGGAGACAGTGAATGCCCTATTTCAATAAGTTTAATGTTCAATAGCAGTTTGATATTTTTCCTCTTTTGCAGAAGGTTGATCTACAAAATTGATTAAAACTTCTCTCTGCATCAGAAATTTCTTCAGAAGTACATTTCTGGACTGGTTAAACTACCATTCGATAGTGTAACTATGAAAAAAAATATTATGTGGCACCAGTTCCACACAGCCCATCTCATGTTGTTATAAATCGGTGAGTAACATTGTCTGCGATGTATCTCAAAACTAAATTTCTTATTGTATGGTCCAACAATACAAGATTTTTGTTATGCATTTAAGAAAATCCTTTTTGAAAATCATTTGCAACAAGAAATTTTGTCTGCAGCTTCGACGCTATTTCTAAATCTCTACGAAGTAACAAGAATATTGTGCTCGCTGTCACATTTATCCGTTGTTAGATTTTCCGATGCCAAATTAGTCAAGCGCAGTTCTTCAGGCCTGTCTTCTGCATTTATGTTCACAAAAAAAAAAACTGTAGGGTAAATGCTTCCCAAAAATTTCATTTTTAGACAGTGTTGGAATTCAGTTAGGGACATATGTGTGTTTTGGGACCCTAATCCTCTAATGTCCGAAATTAAACATTCTAATATATATTGATTTAATTACATCTTTATGGCGAACACTGAGAGGCCGTTTAGATGGGTGAACAAGTCCTTTAAATATTTGTTTAATATCTGGATGTTTTTCTGAAAAATGTATTTGTTTTTATCCTTCCACCCGGAGCACTTCCATGGTTGTATCAGTCATTCCATTATTGATGAACTCGTAAGTCAGTATTACAGTATTGTCATCTTCAATGATATTATCGGCATTTGCATGCTTCAGGAAATTTACAACATTATTTTTAAAAAATAAATTTTTAGCAATTTTAACACTTACGAAATTGGACGAAGTCATTTAAAGGAGTAATTACTTCCAATATACTTGACCCGAAACGTTTATGTGAATCTGTGAAAAGGTGGACATTTCTTTGGCTCTTTCACTTTGGTTACATTGTGTGTTTACTTTTCTTGCCTGCTCGAAACTTGGTAGCTTTACCAACCAAAGTGTGTATCGTAAAGGCCAGCAATGTTCATGGGCATGGTCATATTTACTTCTAACTGAAACAACAGCGAACCGAACAAATTATTGTTTTTTTTTTTTTTTAATCAGTTTATCGAGGACATTCAGATGTTTTAATGTCAGCTGTATATTTTAGCCCTACAATATATTTCGAGGGCCATGATTTGATTGCATTCTCATCACTTGCCAGACTACAGAATTAAATTTAATGTATGTATGTAATAGATTTTAAAAATCGGCAGTGACATGTGCAGGGGAGAGGGTTTGAGGGGGTATATCCAACACCGACTAGCTAGAAGGCCGATAGCACTGCTGTGACGTCATAACATGAGGGCCATCCTCCGCAGGCGCGCTACCAGACCACCAATAATAAGTTGACAGGCATACGTATTCCTGGCTTCACGTTGTATGCATGCAATTGTTTTTTTATGTGTTAAGTGCGTCCCACAGCAGACGTAAAGAAAATGAGGCGTGTTGTACCCATTGCATTAAAAAAATGTTATTTCAGCACTAAGTGCCGATCCCCTGTTTTTTTGCTTCAAGAACGATTTTGTTAGTATTCCTTTGAAAATAATTTATTTGTGTACTTTCTTGGCACACATGAGCTATAGACTTCCCTGAAAGAAAAGCATATCATGAAAGAGGGCCCAATTATTAAACCTCCAGCTGTTAATTCCTGAGAATGCTAAAAACCTCCACTTTTGTGATAAGTATTTAATTCAAAAGTAAAACTAAATGTGCATGTATATTCTGCCCGAATCAGTCGCTTAGCTTAATTTCATTTTTTTTGCCCGAAGTAAAAACATGGTAACGTACAACATGCATATCTGTAACGTATTTATTACAAAGGAAGGTGTTACAGTCTTAGACTAGGTATTAAAAATTATTTTGGCTGCTGAGCGACACAATTTTCTGTATAAGAACAAGAATAAAATAACAGTGTACGTCGAATCCTTCAAAGGTAAAAAGGGGTGTTGGGTTTGATTCCCAGTGGTGTCTAACCTTGAATAATATCAGCATTCACTGCATCTACAGGACCACAAAACAACAGGAAAATAGTCTTTAGACCAACTCCGAAACCACTGTGCCTGATCCAGACGGACAAAAAATTTTCTGCAGTTAAACATAGCTATGTTGGTGGTGGTGATGTGGGTGGTAAGTTCCTGAAACGAGGCCGATTTTCTAAGTACTTGGATAGTCCAAAACAGTTGTAGTAACAGCATAGCTAATTACAAACAAACTACCCAACGACATACTTTAATATATTGGACCAGCGTGTATGAAGCATTATCTATTTGCTATAACAGCGTCCTGTGATGAATTAAGGCTAGAATTAGGCCGCACAGTCCCCGTTACAGAGCGAATTCAAGTACTGTAGCGTAATTTCAAACTAATTAACGTATAAAATTTTACCAAGGGTTTTAAGTATCAATTAAGTGAGCCTTGGGATACAAATGCAATAAATAAACTTAGAAAACTTGGCGGATGTCAATGCAGCAAAATTATTGTAACACTTATATTACAACAGCGCATTTAATTTTCATTTCTTATGTTTAGCTTTTAAGCGTTTCATTATTTCTTGATTGTATTTTTTAAGTAATCGGCGATATACATTCGTAATTATTTTTACTTTAATTTAAAAGAAAATGCTACACTCTTAAACCCTGCATTAATGCGATTATGAATAAAATTTAAGCCAACATTACTATTGTGGAGTTTCGTTGTTCAACTTTTTCGTCGTGTACGAACACATATTACTGTATTAAAATATGTATTTTTAATGCCATACTGCTCTATTTACTAATGACAGACACTTGCTGCATTTTTACACCCGCATGTTTGCATGGGCGTTGGTAAGCCTTATATTTTAATTACGTCATTTGCAGGTCACAATTTAGTTTACTTAAATGGGCTTACTGTGCCTATTAAATTTTTTCGTGAGGCTTTTTACGCACGTGATTGCACACGTAGCATGTACAGTTCCCATCAAAAGTAAGACCATTAGTGCATTTGTTTACTTTCTTAATAAAATAAAACTTATTTTTGACTGCTGAATGCGGTGGACATTTTCCCCTGATATATAGCCGAAACAAATTTTCTTTTTGCTCTTCACCGATCGGATATTTTACACACTTGCTCTTTGTGAACCGTTATTTTAATTACCACTGCAGTGTGGAACACAGCACTTAAATAGTTATTTAAATATTAAAATGTTTGTTAATTTATATATTATCCTACTAAACCGTTTTTAAACTAATAATAATTATCACAGCACAATGTGTCCATACGAGCACAGCTACCCTCAGCAACCGCCAGTCCAAAGAATTCGTCTGGTGGCCGATGGCCTAATGTGTGTGACGTCATGCACCCCGCATTTGACAGCGCGCTGGCCTTCTCTATCTAGTCGGTGTTGGTATATCCCCCCTCCGAGATCCTAAACCATCTACCATAAAAAAAGAGATACAGAAAACAAACACAGTCGTAATATTGATGTGAGTAGCTATTTTGGTCACTGCTTAGAAAGGAGTTCGACCAGTGGAACACGAAACACACACTGCCTTAACCAATTTCCTTAAACTTCAATACTGGGTGTTTGTTAGCCATATTGGAAAACCTTTTGTTAGCTCCCCTAGCGGGATTTATTTTATAATCAGTTTTACCCATTTGTTTCCCAAATTTAGGTTCTATAATGCTATCTAATCTTCCATAGAAAATATCACAATTTGTGTTCCTGGAGTGTTCAATCTACTCACACGAGGTAGCACTAGTGTGGAAGGTTTCCGGCCTTCGTCATGCTAAATAGGCAGATTTTCTGGTATTGATGTGTAAGGCGTTTGCTTTTACCCCGAGTTGCCTGACCTGTTTTCTATTGCCGTGACTGTAGCAATCGTAGTTTATTTCTTTCGATTGATCGATATGTCGAGTGATAGTTATGTACCCATTCGTTTCCTAGCGCTAACATGCTAATTAGTTTGGTCTCATCTCTTGCACTATGGTTGCGCTTCAATTTATACATGCCTTTTCTAAGGTTGAATTTATTGTGTATTGTTTACTATGTACATCAGTAGATGGATTTGGTATGTCCGATGGCAATGGCTGGGGGCTGCGTAGATCTCTGCCATCTTGGATTCCGCCATTTTGTGATGTTCTTGAAATTGATCTTGAGCTGTTGGCAATCTTGTTTCCGATCGCCATCTTGTTGCTACCTGCCATTTTGTTTAATATCCGCTATTTTGTTTTTCCCTTTTCCCTTTTTACTTCAAATTACCTATTTTCCCCATAAAATATACTTTTCCCCCCTCGAATTTCCCATTTTGTCTCGAAAAATCTGAAATCTTCCCTCTAAAAGTATTACAAAATTCACATACATAAATTTCTTGTCTTCCCACCACTGCAATAGCGCATCCGCCATATTGAAAGTTCCCAAAATAAACATCCCTACTATGTTGAGGTGCTACCTTAAGAGTACTGTTTCTCAATTTGCCTCGGTGAATACATTTTGGGACTGATGAAACAGGAGTCACGAGTTACCTTGGATTCGATGGGATATGAACAAAGTTATATATGTAATTAAATATGTATTAAATTTATATTTTGTTTCAATTATAAGATTTACAGACATAAATGTATCATGTGACATGTCAAGGACTCATACGAGGGCTGATACAGAAGTGAGGCCAAATATTGTTTATCTCCCGAAAATGACCCAACACAGGAAATTTACTATGTACAGTTGAAAGTGTACGACATGTAAGATTTTAAACGTGACACCACATGGGGTATGGATACAGGAATATCAGGCAAGGAACAGACAAACATGGCTGCTTGAAACCACCATTTAATTGATATATGTTCGTACAAAATGTATACATGCATGTGAATGAGAACATATCGTACATGTACGAGCTGTTTAAAATCCTTCAACGTAGTCTCCGAAGTTATCCACGGTTCGTGGCCAGCGGCGATGCAGACATCGTCACAGCAATTATTTGAGAGGTGGCACTCATTAATGGATCCCATGCAGCCGATGGTATTTCCCATCTGCCTCATCGCTGGCAACGAAACGTCGACAACCTCTGAGACTATTCTGAAGGATGTTAAACAATTTGTACATATACTATATGTACCTAATCATACGAGTGTATAGGCTACATTTTGTATGAGAATATATCAATTAAACTGTGTTTTCAAGCAGCCATGTTTGTAATTGTTCCTTGCTGAACATTCCTGCATCCTACCCCATGTAATGTCACCTTTAAAATGTACATGTCGTACATTTTCAAATGTACATAGTACATTTCCTGTGTTGGGTCATTTTAAGGAGATAAACAATATTAGCCGGGACTTCTGAATCGGCCCTCATATTTTCAAGCATAATTAGATTATGATGTGACAAACATAATTTAGGTAGAGTATAATTTTATAAATGAGTCATATATCTAATTATTTAGATTGTAATTTCTAAAACTTACGAACATGTGTGTATCGAGCGATGTGTCTACGAACTTGTATGTTCAAGAAGAATTCGGTTGTGGTATCACAACAGCCAAATTTTTTAATAAATAATTTTATAAAATAAACGTTGTGTATTTCATTTTATTATATTTTAATTTTAATTTTTCAAACAAGTGCTATCGAGTGATGTCTACAGATTTGTACTTTTTAGACAGATAAGAATATGTCCTCAGAAAATATGATTAAAATGACCTGTGCCATATTGGATTTTATAAGCAATAAAATGTATTAGTAAATATACCAAGTGTTATATATTTTCAGACTATTATTTTCATGTAGAATGCAAAAATAACATTATGAACATTGATTTCTCGCATTTTTTCGATGCCATATTGAATTTAGTAGTCATAGATGCGATTTTTTTATTTTTAAAATTAATTATGTAACTAGTCCTAGCCACAAGTACAACACATTGGTTGCCTTGCCACAGGTTATATTTTAAATGCAGTATACCTATATCTAATCCCCACGAAATGATAATCGTAGTTGGCCAGCATTTCGGAACGGTTTAATTTATATTCACCAAATTCGGACTTTATTTACTGCTCCTAACACTGAATGTTGTGATATTGCTCACTATGCCTTAAACCTACGTATAAGCATAGTTGGCAATAATGTCCTAACTGTTTGTTACAGCCACCAAATTCATATCATATGCATCCATCCCATCGTCGATCATTGTGGTAGGGTAAATTATGCCTTAAACTATTGTATAAGCACAGTTGGCAGCAATGTTGTATCCACTGAAGCTATAGTTGCCAAATTCATACTGTAGGCATCGATCCCATTGTCGATAAGGGTGGTGGAGTCAGTTATGCCTTAAGCCCCCTTATAAGCATAATTGGCTGCTATTTTCTCTGAAGATAGTCATTAAATTCATACTGTTGGCATTGATCCAGACTTCAATTAGGGTGGCAAGGATAATAATAGCATAAGCCCTCTTATAATCATATTTGGCCGCAATTTTCTATCTATTGAAGCTACAGTCATCAAATTAATATCATATGAATGACTCCCGACTTCGATCAATCTATCAGGATCTATTATGTCTTTAGTCTTCTTTTAAGCATAGTCAGCCATAGTTTGCCATCCATTGATGCTAGTGGTCAAATTCGTGTCACATGTATAACTCCCGACTGTGATCAAGCTGTCAGGGACATTATGCCTTAAGCTTTCATATAAGCATAGTTGGCAGACAAATTGTAACTTTTAAAGTTATAGCTACCAAATAAATTTCATAGGAATTGCTAGTGACCTCGATCATCATTATAAAGCCAATGATTTTTAAGCATCCTTATAAGCATAGTTTGTCATCATTTACATAGCTTTCAAGTTATTGCCCCCAAATTAAGGCTATGTGTACTGTTCATAACTCTGATCAATGGGATATGAGTTATTATGCCTTTAGACTTCTTATAAGCAGAGTTGCCCACATATTTATAAATGTTTTTGAGCCCTTATATCAAGGGCATAGGTAACATGTCCAATTCATACATAAGGCATTTTGTCATAAACCCACTTATAAACATAGCCAGCCCACCATTTTTTGCGATTGTATGTCGTACAAACATAAAAATTCAATGAGTACGTAGGCACATGCTATGCTAAGATAAATCTATAACTAGTGCTATATTCTGTTTGTCACCTAAGCACCAGCCGATGTGGCCATTATTTATTAGTGCATCCATAGGACACAGGCTCTAAACAAGCCCTAACACACTTGGCTAATCTCTAGCTAACACAACAGTTATATTCCAGGACATTTTGTGGCAGTCTTCTGCACTATGCTAAGATACAGGCATAAGGACAATATAAGTGTACAGTTTTCATAAAAGTAATGCTTTGCTTACTACCAAAACCACTGTTTATTTCCTTGTCACACATTATAAATTTAAACTATTCTAATGTAGTATTTTGATGTCTGCGACAAGAAAATTGAATGAAAGTCTTTTTCAAAGGGGGTTAAATATGCATTTTATTATATTGGAATATATACACAGCATTTTCCCTGGCACTATGCAAGACACTTCTCCGCACACTGTAATGGCATCAGCGGAGAGGAATTTATGGTGCAAATCAACGTCCTACTGAATAGGAAGCTGCCACTGCAACAACTTTTGGAAGGAATTTACAATGGGTCAACTATATTTACCACCCGACCTACTTTTCATGATGAACCCAGTGGCAGGCACACCCGCGAAAAGGAAATCTGACATTAGCAAAATAGGCAAGCAATATGTGCATAAATCGACCATGTTTATATATATATATATATATATATATTTATTGTATTAGCAGATATTTAAATTTCCTCCAATTCACTTTTTGCTGTGGAACTAATATGGCCATTTTCGCAAGTAGGCCAGTATATCGTTTTCAAATTAAATGTAAAAATGAGAAATTCAACACACTCACTTTTTACTCTTTGCAACTACAGACTGCTATATGTCGACGAAAGTATAATTTCCTTGTAGTCCATTGCCTACACAACCCCCTTACCACAATGAACTAGATTCGGTTTCTGGCAAGGTCACTGCCGATTTTCACACTTAGTGGAATTTGTTGATATGTAGGTTTTCTTGAAAAAAGCACAAAAATTATGTATTATGTTGCATTAAAAACTATTAATCTATGAAATGAATAATATTGTAAGGACTGGAGACAAAATATATTTTCAAAAATTAATAATGTTTTATTCACAATATTAAAGTTAAAATTGCTTGTTGCAGCATGTGGTTTAACACATCCAGACATTCAGACATGGTGTTCTCTACCCGAATGTGTATATAACCCTATCTAAATCTTTATTATTTATAATGTTAGTCTTTCATCCCTGTAAATATTTACGGAATTTTCTTCTATAACAAATATGCGAACCTGGCCGATTTTAAAAAGGAAATCTTGTACAGAAACGAAACAAATGTATCGAAAAAAAAACTTTTACCAAGTAAATATTTTCATGTGGGGCAACATTAGTCATACTTTTATTCTACAAGCGAAAACTTTTCTACGCAACATCACTTGTTATTATAAGTTAACGAACCCAGGACACTAACAGATATTATAACAAATATGCATTGCCTCCAGATGTAGCATGCATGCATACTAAATCTAGTGTGTAGTAAGTTAAAATGTTGTGTTCAAGTAGTTCATTAAATGAATTAAGAAGGAAGCGCACAATCATATATCCATACTTCACGAAGTCGGACACAATTAAAGGTAAATAGGTCACCGCAACCAGCATGGTGCTGGGATTCCGTTGGGTGGCTCTTGTTCGTGGAAGTCGCATAACCACCTACCACAATTCGCACTAGGCATGTCACAGTTCTAATGACCGGCAGAAACGATCGAACTATATCCTACTAGCCGAGTGAACTCTGCATCTAAATGTGTTTGTGGTAAGTACTTAACATTGTGACCTTTGAAGATAAAAACAATTTTGGAGGGTAGGGGCTAAAAATGATATCTTTCCAATAAGTATGCACCCACTCAATTTTGCATATCATTTATTAATATAGAAAATCCCAACTTCAAATACATTTTTAAAAATATTTTAATAACTGATCTGTAATTGCAATTCACTAATTTTGTTCCCCGGCATTATGGAGAGCACATGGGTACTACGATCTAAAACTGCAAGAGTGGCCCATGGAACATTTCATACAATTTGTGAGGTTGTGTTCCCTTCTCCACCACCTCTCCTCACTACATCTCTGCTGAGGTGTGCTGTGATTGGCTGACGAGTTTCCCCTCCCTCCTGGGAGGTCTGTGATTGCCTGTTGGCTAAGGCTGGTTACCTGAATAGCAATACTGACACAAGGGGCATTTGTGAGAGATTTGAGGACATTTTTTGGCGGGTGTAGTGTGTTGGTCTGCCAGAGTCTGAGCTCTGACGGCCAGTGCCCAGAGTGGTACTGTGTTCGAATCTCATGGAAGTAAATTAAGCATAATTAGGCATAATTGCGCAATTAGACATAATTAGTAATTGTATAATGAGACTAATTACACATGTTGACCCTTCGACTGCCAGAGAGTGGATGAGGAGTACACATATTGTCCTTGTGGGTGCCATAACCCAACTGACGATGTTGGAAAGGGGGGATGGGGTTCAACAGCCGTCTAGGATGGATACATGTAATTAGTATTCTCACAATGAATAATTAATCGTGCAATTACACACTTGCATAATTACTTATAATGTGTACCGAGCGTCTAATACACATCCCCTCCCTAGTACTGCTTACTGCCGAATGAGCTCCGTTTGCATATGTTATCCATTATAACCCCAACCACCATATTGGATTGTAGCCAGTTGCTAGGGAAAATCCTATGGAGGGTATCTACTATATTTGAATGCATTAACATATAGGAGGGATATTATTTTAAAAATGCTTAGTATAAGATTGTAAGGAGTCGACTTCAGTTCACGAGCTGTATACTCAGTGTATTATGCATCCCACACACACACATATATATATATCAAGTGATATAGTGTAACAAGTGAGTAGGTGAATACGTGTTATTAGATTATTTAATCGCACAATTAAAAATAATAATACAATAAATAATAATAACTGATGTTGAAAGAGAAGAGGGTTCGACAACAGAGTATTTTAGAAGAGGAGGTGAGGGTTCGACAAAGGTAATTAGAATTCTCACACTTAATTATTTAATCATTTAATGAATGATTTAATTGTGTAATGAATGATTTAATTGTGCAATTAATTATTTAATCATGCAATGAGTAATTACACACTTGCACAGTTACCAACTGTGCTCTTGTGTAGTAACATATTTAATGTACCAAGAGTCTACATACATACATACATACTTGCAAAATGAATATGTAATTGTGCAATGAACATTTACTTTGTACAAACTCTTTCCACATCCTCTTGCTGGGACTGCCCACTCGATAATGAATTCTGATTACCTATAGCAAAGGTTTTCCAAGTGCCGAAATAATGGAATACCATAAGGTGCATGCTGCTGGCTCACCAAGCAAGTTGCTGCAAGCCCTATTATGTCCAAACATGAGCCACTGGCTGGGGAAGGCAGACAATATTGTCTTTTGTCCTTGCAACTGGCTTCCATCTCCAGGGACGACATGCGAGATGCCTGCTCCGAAAAGAGGAACTGGGAAGTCTAATATACAGTTGCTAGGGGTCAGCACCTCCCGGACATCTCTTTCTCGCTTTCTCTCTTCTTTCTCTCTCTCTCCCTTCATCACCACCAAAGTTTTTTCTGGGTCTGCCAGATGGGGAACACAAGCAGATACATCTCTAGTTGAATTAAGTTTGTGTTAAAAATATCTATGTTACCTAGCATAATTTCTTTTTTAACTAATTATTTTATTTAACTTATGTTTTACATTCTATGAGTTGTGTTCAACATTTTTTCTCATTGGGACACATTATATATACAAAGCGGAAATTTATTTGAAAAAGTTTCCTACAATAAGTTTGAAACCAAATAGATTCGGTTCATGTGACACATCCTGTGTTAGTCAGTGCAACACAAACTATGTTACTTAGTGTTAATATATAATACTGAAATTTATTTTAAAAAAAAATCCTATTATAAGTTTGAAACCAAACAGCTTCAGTTCACGCATTACAACTGGCATCACCCAATGTTAATAGTTTGAAAGTAAAACAGTCTGTGAGACCTGTTGAGGGTAATTAGATATTTTAATCAGGTAACAAATAAATAATAGAGAGTATTTGCATATCGAATAACCACATGCTAGTAGTATTTGCATAATGAGCAGTAACTAAGTACCCATTGGCCGATGAAACACAATTGACATGGCTGTGGGTTAAGGGCTGTAGGATTGAGAACTTAGTCTTTGGTTCATGTCCCATCAAAGATACTTAGATTTTATTGGCATAGTCATTATTAGTACACCTTTCCAAATCCTATTTCATTCTTTTAGCAACTATTGTGGCGCGACTGCTCGTATAGCAAGTTAGCGTAGGTCAATGGGCAACAAGGGACTAGCCATCCCCAGCCACCCCTTCCGCTTCCCACCTGTCTTCATCTCTAGAATAGAGAACAATGCTCTCTGTGAACCCTGAAAATACACAGGTGGGTGCTTTGGCTGGGAAGACTACACAATCACTTGTCCTTACACATATATTTAATTTAAAAAATATTGTTATAAAAATCTTTTTCAAAACTAATTTTTTTTCTAATTACTACATATTATCATTTAAAAACACATAAAAACCCTTACATTTTACTCAATTCACACTTTCCACAGCCCTGCTTTGCAAACCAAAATTGTAAATATTATTTTTCTGCATTAAAAATTATATATTCTGCAGTTACTCTAATTTTTTCTACATATACCAAACAAGAATTTCACGAATTCTCATCGAGAGTAACTAAGATTCCATATCTTGCTTCTATTCCCATCGACACTAAGTTTTGTATTTGATTAGTTCGTGCTTCGAAATTCGACAAAGTTAAAAAAGATATTCACTGAGATGAACCTACTTCAACCCCAATGAAGGTAACTCGAAACATGTATGCAGATGCATTCTAAAAATCACTATGGTTTAAGCCACAGATCATTTTGAACAGTAAATAAGAAGGATGTATTATTTTTAAAAAGTAATACACTATTTATAATTTTTAATTTAATGACATGTACATAACATCCAGGCCAACATACTGTGGAATAAATCCTGAGATGTGTGGGCAGCTCTCTAGCAGACTTCCCGATATGCTAGTATTTGCTCCCACAAGAAAATTTGCACCGCAGAGAGCTCAACATGGCAGGTATAAGGGCTGGCTACTCATGATGGTGTTGACGAGGGAGGTAAGGGGGAAGACTTGTTCTAGATTTCATCGCCAGGGCGCTTGCACGGTGACACCTCACTCATTGTCTAACAGCTACATGAACAGATCACACCGCCTGCCCCATGCAAGCATGTCAGGAAAGCTCGTGTCTTGGCATACTAAGAACTTCCTTTCTGCACGGCCGTCGCATGACAACAGAGGCTACACCCCACCTCTCCACACATAGTTTTTGTAATCGTTAACACAATACAATTTGTAGTATATAAATATAAATTTAAAAAAAAAAATTTTCAAAATTTAAAAATTTCTGACTTCTTACATAGCAAAATTTTAATGAATTAAAAACCAATACACACAAGTTTCTGTTATCATGTGAAAAAGCATTTCTATTGTAAAATTAAATATTTTGTTTCCCCCATATACCAAACAGGGTTTCACACAAGAATCTATTTGTTTATTATATTCACTAAAAAAATCCTTTATTTATTCTACACCACCTCAAATTAAACATCCATTCATTACACCAAATAAAAATATATAAGATTTTGTAACCGACCAATGTTCCATTAAGGCAACTATTTTAAGCAATTATGATACATCCTAAGAATAGTTTAATACACATCTAAACATTACTGATGTGAGGGGAAGAAAATATCCACTCATAATATACACAACCAGTCTTATATCACAGGAAATTTTCATGAGAGTGTTAAGATATAAAGGATTCCCATCGCCAGATGTCAAAGAATTTCCACCAAACACTGAAAGTCAAACTAGATTACATTCGTACGTAAGATAATATTTTGATGCATTCATTTAATTTTTCAGGCTTGTATAATTACTTCTACAAAAACACACTCATACAAGCTGTTTTCTATCTTAATTGCTAAAACAAGTTCACTTTTAATAAGGAATAGGTTAAATAAACATCAAAATTCATTTTAAAACATTTAATTTATTTACAAAATTAGGAAACTACAGGATGTTACAAAACATAGGATATATTAGACAATTGTTTCAAAATATATACAAATTGAGGGTGATCCAAAAATTTATGTACAACATTTTAACACAACCAAGTACAGGAGGTTACAAAAATCATAGAACCAGTAAGTATAGGGCACTTCACAAACATAGATAACAAACATTTTAAAACTGGTTATATATTATAGGGTGTTTGACATTTTCTTATTCCTCAAATTCATTCCTCGAAACATACTTTATTCCTCAAATGTGTCTGTTTAGTACTCAAATAAGGTTTTTTATTCCACAAAACATACTTTATTCCTCAAACCTAAGTAATATTCCAAGCAAATTCAAAAGACTTAATTGGTTTATTCCTATCGCGCAATATTTAGTTGAAATAGTTACTTTTTTCGGTTAAGTAATAGGGTTAACTAAATTGTATTATCATACTTCACGGGTGATTGTTTCATTTGATGTGACCTCGTTCCTTAAGTGTTGTTATAATGAAAACCATCTCTTTTATTGGAATATTCGTGTTTTTTAAACTTCAATACATATATAAGTTTATTAACAAGTTAATTCGGGTCTTCTGGAAATATGATATGTAACGAGTGTTGTTGATGCCTTCTGCCTTCTTCACAGCATTTATTGAATGAATGTCTTTAGCAGTATTACTGACATCCTCACTACTGCAGCTGGTTGCAGTAGGTTATGTCAAAAATCGCCACGTTCACATGTGATTGTATATTTCATACAATCTGATTCAATGGCATGTCTTGTAATTATGTTATTTCCCTCTCCTTATGTGATATTATGTAGTGTAGTCATTACATTTTTCTTTCTCAGGAGGGAGATTTATTTTTACAGATCTTGACATGACGACTCAAGTTGTCAGTTCGTGCAAACTGGCGAAAACGGTATTCGCAGTTGTGAATCGTACGAGATGAATTCTTCAAACATTTGCTCCTCTCGTGTCTGTGGGCATTGTAGGCGAAAGTGTAAATTTTCCCACAGTATTTGCAGTTTAGTTTATTCGGCGATGTCTGCATTCTCATCATTGTAGATTAAATGAATAATCATCGGTGTGAAGAGAAAGTTTACTTCCGAGTAGATGTTCACCTCACAATGTCAGAATCACAAATAACTGGTTTCTGTATTATTGTACTGTTTTAAACAGTATCAGGTTTCATTAATGATGATAAAATGAATTCCATTCTAATATTTGCATGTTAATTGCAGAGGTATGCATACTAATTCACCATGTGATTAAATCTATGTATGTTAAATGGAATACGTCTTTACTTGGTATTCGATTAAAATGAATAAATAATTATTTAATTTTAGGAATGTAGCAGGGAGAGATGGGGTTAGAAGTATTTTGTAGGAAATTTTTAAAGACTGTTTACTAAACGATTGTGTTAGTAGGAGGTTAGTCTGTTGAGTAAACCATTTTAAGCTGTGATTGCCTTAACTGTCTTCTGTTTTAAAAGTGTATATGTAATACGAATTTCGTTTTTCCCACTAACTCTTGTCTGGTAAATCGTTATGTCGATTCCTAAGTTGTATTGAATAGAGTTATTTGTCTCGGATATCTCTTTACGATGTAAATAATTTGTTGATAGTCGGAATGTATTATCCTAAAATATGGGTTATACAATTACAAAATGGCTGTTTTCCTTTAAATTTTTTGAATTGAAATATTGTGAAAATTGATATATTCCAGCTCTGATAGAAATCATTTCAACCTTCATTTGTGCTGTTTCTTTAATATTATATTCAAATTTATTTTCTAGGGAAATCGATTTGAAAATAAGTTCGAGTACATACAATTTTACTGTCGATAATGTATCTAAAAATATCGATTGGGAAGCTTTTGAATTGGAACTTTGGTAATAAGTAAATTTTTGTGTTGTAGACACATGTCAAATGTGTATTTTCTCTGCTATACACATAAAAACAGATTGAAAGTTTGAATATGTATGCATGTGTCGTGTCTTTCATCACAGTACTTGAAACTTAGCTAAATGGAATGATACATGTTTGAAAAAACGGTGATCTTTCGGTGTTTTAAAATAAAAAAATTTGCAAGTGAAAATATCTCTTGTATGAAAAATATACTTAGTTTCCTGGAAATACTTTATTAAGTTTACTGGAAACTGGATAAAGTTTATTGGATTAAAATTCATTTCTTGGATTAAGGTATCATATTTTTTGGAATGTTAAATCTGGGGATTATCTTGGGGATTAAAGAAACTTTATTTCAGGTATATAAATTTTGATCAGCAGGACTTGTGAAATTTTTATTTCGCTACAAATAAGACGGGTTAATGCATTCCGAACAGTCCAAACTTCGCTGCATGGGGGGAGGGTGTCAGTTAGGCAGGTAGACAGTCTTCATCTCATGAAAAGACACATGTTCTGGTGAGGGTAGAGGTGGAAGGTGGGCTGGAGTGCTTAGACAGGGGGCACATTCCTCTGGACAAGGGGCCAGTTCTGAGGGGTAGTAGGGGCCTAGGGGTGGTTGGCATCATGGAGTCGGAGCAGCTCTGTAGATGAGTGGTTAGGTGGGAAGGGTTGGTAGGCAGAGTCCTCCCGATGTGCATGCAAGTAGGCAGTTGTTGCCATCTTGAATTAGTTGCGACAACTGAGAATCGAGGACAGACAGATGACTGAGCCCAGGACCTTGCAGAGGAGGAGTGGTAGGGGTGGCTGACATTATGGAGTCGGGCCGGTTCTGAGGGGTGCAGGTGGGAGTGGGTAGCAGGCAGTGTCCTCCCAATGTGCACACAAGTAGGCAGTTTTCGCCATCTTGAGAAATTACTGAAAACATTTGACAATCGCAGGCAGCTTGGGGCAGCACGCACTGGCGAGGGGGTAGGAGGGGGTGGTTACAAGCAGGCAGTCCTCCCAATGTGAAGCTCTCTGGACACTCGGCGCCATATTCAGTCGCTCATGTATGCTTGGAGGATACGGATGTGCTAGACATCAGCTCCTTCATAAACACCGCACCTCTACACACTTGGTGGCCAACAAGCTTACAAATGCGGGGTAGCTCAAATATGCACTGGCGAGAATCGTACCTATCTTCATTTCTATAGTGATAGCCGCAATTTACATAGTATTTTATCGGGAAAATATACATTTTCGCATGTTAACTTACTTTTTTCGGATCGATGTACTGCGTTTGTGATAAGTAATTGATTTCATCGTTTTTCTTTGAGGAAGATTGTATATTCAAATTGTTTAGTTACATCGTGATTATATTTTCTCATTAAGAATGTGCAATTTCCATTTTTAAGTAAATTTTTGTCATAATTAAACAGTTACCATCAGCTTCGACACGAACCTCATGCTAATATTTAACGGAAAGTGTTATTGCTTGTTAAAAGTGAATTATTTAAAAATATGACTTCTTACAATACGAACGTTTATTCGCAGTGCTAAACCAGTCTGGATCGTTGTTAAATAATGGGAGTGAATTATTTATTTATTTTTCCCAGAGAAGTGAAATTGTGAATTTCAATCATGGCAGTGGGGTAAATTTTATTTATTTATTTATTGTGAAACGTTTAACCTTCAGGAAGACGTGATTAAATTGTTTGTAGATAATAACTTATTAATAGAAGCTTGGTATACTTTCTCCTAGTCGTAAATTTCAACTCAAGTTGCTTGTCAGCCTCCGAACGTGCTACATGTATATAAACAGTCGAAGGTTATAGCATCCACTCATTCTTCAAGTGACCTACGAGGTGGAGGGATGTGTGATCTCTGGAAGATCCTGGAGCCATTTCGTTGCATGTTTTTGTGAGCTCAGTCTACACAAATCCCTAACAGTTTAAAAATACAGCTTGTATTAACAATTGCAGTGAATTTCATAATCATTAATTCCCCCCCCCCCTCATTTATGACTTTTTGCCGTAATTTAAACACAGTTGTCTATCTGCCACGCTATATGTATCTACTCACAGCTCGGCGTAATTGCTACTCATTCATACTTCGAACAGACTTATTTTAATATTTCAGGTAGGTTGTTGTGTTTTGTTTAAATTGTGTTCACAGTTGTGTTTAAATTTTGTTGTAGAGCGTTAATTCCACTCACATAATTGTCATCATTTTACACTTGTTGACACCAGATGTTATTCAAGTAGTTAAAATTCTCTCTCATGTAAAATATTTCTCTGTGCTCAGAACTCGCGTAATTGCACTTATTATTCATGTAGTCATTTGAAATTTCAAATTCGATGCATGTAATTTATTCATACATACAACACTCTGAAATGCTCTAACGTTTAATAAGCATCTTTCATTTAAAGTCGTCTATCTACTGTACGAGCAATACCCCATCAAAAAAACATAACATTTACACATAGGCCACTCTTAGAAATTGTTTAAACACTCTGAAATTCTCTCGTGTGTTAAATATATGTGTAAAAATCGCCTATCTACCACCAACATCCCTCAAAACACCTCAAAATTTGAAAAAAAAAAAAATAGCCTTAGCCTGCTCTTGCACTCAACTCTGCATGTTTACAAGACATTGCAACCCACCGCTCTGGTCAGTCGCCTGCAGGATGCTACACCATCAACATCGTACAGAGTTCCTGCTACGCCTACCCAAAAAGAAAGAAAGAAGAAAAAATTGATCCGATTAAAAATTAACCCTTTCAATAAATGCAACCCTTTCAGCTAAATTTAAACATTTTTGATTACCCTTTCAATTAATTTAATTAACCCTTTGATATCAATTTAACCCTTCTAATCAATCAAAAGGTTGCACACCTTGTATCTAGAACTGGCCCTCCCCTACTACTATTGTAAAACAGCTCCTATATAATTAAGTATTTTTTTATGTTTGGAAAATGTTTACACATAATCATAGAAGCAATCGGGTATCCTACATATATGCACAACAATTCAATAATTGCTATTTTTAAACAAATATTGAAAGTAGGTTAATTTTTTTTTGTTATACATATTTTTGTTGATTCAAAACGACTTTCACATAACAAATACTCACTTCTTAAAGTGTAAGTAAAATCTTAAACTACAGCTCTAGTCACAGCCTTTTATGTATACATATTCCATAGGTAGGGCGAGGAAGTCAGCACATGCCTATCGTGTCAGTGGCGAGTATGTGTTTATTCTCAATTATAAAGTATTCACAGAATCTATTGTCCAGCCAGACCCCTTGACAATCATTTCTGCTTTCGCTGCATATTTCTACTATATCAGCTTGGACTCTATTTTCCACATCATATTCATTCTACAGAGGTACATACGGAAGTCTTGGATGCATTTTTACAATACTCATTTTCTTGTAGTTCTGGTTTAGTGTAGCCTCAATCCAACCATATACATATTATATTTTAAAGTTCCGTGGTTTTCCAGTTGTTCTGTAAGTTGACTTACTAAATTTTGTTTCACACCTTTGCCCCATCTGACGAATTAGTCGCAATATATGTCTTCAGAATGCCGTGGAAAGCAGATTCTTTCACCACAAATCTATCTGCATTCGGTAAGGCTTGTACACTTGTAGGCTCATAACGGGCCAGAGCCGTGCCTGCTTTTACATGATAATGATATTCCTCACGACATATTTTTCCTTGTTTGCGATATACCTCACGCAGCATTATGTCCGAAATGTTTGATATTTCGTAACAACTGAACATTCTGCCACATTTGGAACAGCTATTGGTCAAATAAGCCCATCTTGTATTCTTCAAATAGTTCCCATTTCTCATGCAGTTGTGCTCTGCAAGTTTTGCTGAAGGTATTGCCACAGTAGCAACACGCATATCTTCAGGCCTGCGGTGAATTATCCATGGATATTACATCCAGGTTCGAAGCAGATGATAGCATACCAGTGTCCGACGAAGCTTGCACCTGAATTCCACAAGTTTTTGGTTCCGGCAGTACATTTTGTTGCCTAGATTGTACTGGAAGGAGACCTTTGCATGTAGTGAGATGTGTTATTAAGTTGTGAAGCCATCAAAATTGTGAATCATACTTTCACATGATAAGGTAGTTTGATTCATATAGAGCGCAATCAGTTTTATGCCGTCGGGCATTGCTGCTTATAGAAAATACTTTCTTACAGCATATACACAAATATAGTTCTGAAATGTGCTATTTTCGCTCGAGACGATCTTCTCTCTCCACTGTCTTATCAATAACTCAACTATGTAGTCTATCTGTAGCTCTATGCATCCACACACTAATTGTTGCCATTATTTTGCCAGTAGGTTGATTTTTAATGCATGAATCTCACCACAAGCATACATTCTGATAGGTGTTTGATCTATTTTTCAACCACAACATGAACATTTGAAAATTTTACAGTTTTGCCTATACTTATTTTTAGTGCAGTTTAGACTTATCACCACAATTTAAAAAATTAAGAGCCACATAAGTTCACCCTGTCTCCATCGCTTTTTTTTTTTTTTTTTTTTTTTTTTTTTTTTTTTTTTTTTTTTTTTTACTTCTCTCATGACTATGTGCTTTGTTACTTTTAATAAAGCTCTTGTCGCAATAACGATTCTGTTTCATCCACATCGTTGATAAACTGACCACAGAGTCCACATGAAGTTTCAAAATTGACGAAGACATCACACCAATACCCAATGAAGGAGGAGGTGCCTTATCACATCGATACACTGTGCGATAGGTGTTTAACTTGCATTTGTGCTTTATGCTTTATATGTCACTTTCAATCACAGGCATACACAAGTGTCTTTTGTAGTATTTGCAGGGATGTCTGAGAGGTTCCAGTGATCCACCAAAGTTTTCTATGGTCGAGTCCAAAGTCTTTGGCGACATTGTTGAATAAATTTTCGCTTTCTTAGGAACCATGACATGGCAAGTGTGTGTGTTGGCATCATATTGCAGGTCTTGTCATGCCTTCTCAAGTTGTTTTCCTTGTAAACTGTGCCCCACATTTTTACATGCAAACCGAATAGGACATGTGGTTGGCAGGCACTAATTTTCGTGTACATGAGCATTATATCCACTTGTGAATTCCTTACCACAATAATAGCATTGCTTCCTTGATACCGGCACTAAAGCAGTAGACTTCCACTGTTGACACCAATATCAATGACTTAATAGATGTTGTAGTCATCTTCAAAGTCACCGGGTGCACAAATACCTTATTTGTATTGCAGTATATTCGTGCAGTCTACGAGGCTATGAGCTAAGATCTGCTGTTGTCTATGCACGATGATGAACAAACCGTTTACATACATGCTACGTGATTATGTACAACCACCCTACCACCACAAATGGGGGTACTGCGGTATATTGGTCAGACTACTCACCTCCCTCTAAGGCGAACTGGGTTCGATCCCGGTGGTATCGCTCCCAGATTTTCGCAAATGGGAAATTGTGTGGGATGATGCTACTGGTGGGTGGTATTTCGCGGTAACTCCTGTTCGCCACCCTTGCATTCTGGCACTGCTCCATTCTCACCTCATTTCACTCTCCTTGGATTATGAAGCCTCGATGATAAGAGCCGCCCAAAACTCTCCACTTTCACTACACACACACCTATAATAATTGTATACACACACACACATCTACATGTTTTCATACTGAATTTATCAGTGTCTGCATTTATTAAACTAATGTGCAACCTCCTTTAGAGAATAAGATATATTTACAAAAAATTGGAAAATAAAAAACCACAGAAATACTTATAACATTTCAGTTGACAGAAATATAAGACACTGAGGTGCTCTAAGAAAATCCTCCAAAGCCTGTTTATGCGAGAAGTAATCCCCGATAAGTAACATTATCTGTAACGAGGGTAGGTTGCCCAATAAAGCCTTCGAGGGCCGCGAGTGTAGGCAAAGGCAATGGAAAGATTCCACTGGTAGATATTTTCTTAACCTTACAGACTTTTCTTCCTTTTGTCGCCACCTTTCGTTTCACAGACATATTCTGCTTTCTCTCTGTACCTGTTACCATTTTAACCTTTGGCTTTACCTTGCACTTAACTCCCATGCCAATCTTCACTTTGGCTTTTATTACATTGTAAACGCCCCATGCTACAATTTTTTCTCAGAGTCCAGTATCTGATGATTGTCTTATTTCGTCATCCTTCTGGGCAAGTATCTTGTCTGCCTTGTGTCTGGTTTGCAGATCCTTGTGCTGGGAATGGGTGATGTGCTGTTTGCATGTCTTGCCCTGGGTGTTTATGCCTGTCTCATTGAATAACAGTCTTTTAGCTAGCTTGGTCCCTTGCCCACATAAGCTGTAACCTGGAATGTGCAGCTTGAACGATATATTGTTGATCAGGAAATCTATGACCCCGCTTCAAACTACAGTCTTGCCTCTTCGAGACATCGCGGTGAACTGAGTGATAAAATGATAAATATTCTTATTTTATACACTTTAATTTGTGTCATTCTATACTTGGTACAGTATGGACGTATCGCCTATTCCAATATGACTTTTCAGTGCGAATTCTGCCTGAAGCTGTTCTCGCAACACGATGCATTAAAGAGACATTTTAAAGCTTGCAGCGTTGGTTCTCCACCACCACAACTACCAACTTCACCTGCTCCATAAGATTGCAAAGGTAGCATACATATTATCATGCAAGATGTTACTCTACCCATATGCTTTCATGCTGAATATGAAGAAATTTCCAACGAATCGCTTCATAGTAGCCTACTTCCATATACAGTGAGGTGCATCATCGCTGGACCATCAAATTGCAGGAAAACCTGCATCCTCCTGAGCCTGCTGGAAGAATAGAAGTCTTCAGTTCGATAATGTGTAACTTTATTCGAAATCCCTTTAGTAACCAAAATACCGGTGATTGGCATGTGTACTGCTGACCATGGAAGGCGTGAGTTTTTCCCATGCAGTAATAACGAAGCATTGTGAAGCATTGTCAAACCCAATATTCGTCTTTGATGGAATTGCCTGTGAGAAACAAACTTGCATTAAAGAATACTTTTGCATGGGAAAACATGCATACATAGACAGTGTGTACCTCGGCCAAAAATATTCGTGCATACCCAAACAGATGCTCCATGGTAATTATAATCTGTTGGTGCTGTTTCGCATGGACTACACTAATTTACTCCATGTTTACAATGATCATGTCAATACGGATATGATGCTATCAGAATTTAGAGATGTGTATGCCTTGTGCTGGAAAGAGAAATACAGATTTTTAATGATCATAAAGGACTGGCCCCTACATAATGGGGGTTGCAGTTGTGGGTTTGATTAATTCATCGCCAGCCACCAAGAATAAGTTACAGTATATCGAATTTCGGGTAAAGTAGCATCAAACTGCTTCCTCACAAAGACAGCGATGCAGGTGTTCCCTTACCAGGAAATGATGGAACTTGTGATGCTGGTAGAAGAATAATTCGAAATGTTGGCAAACCCAAACCATCTGGGGATGCTGCTACTAAACATTTCGTCCTCGAAACTGGTATTGCCATCATCTCGGAATTGCGCAATATGTTGGCCGAACAAAACACATGCGTTCGTAACTACCTGTCCGAGCTCGAGGCGAAGATAGTGTGTGTGAAGATTGACATTGTTCGCAATATGGTAGCCGTGGACGAGCACGTGAGAAGTGTTCAAAGGCAAATTATCAAATGATTGAATGTGACATTTGTGCAATTATGAAGAGAATATGAAGAATCTGGAAGGATATGTTACACGTACATTCATTACCTAGATTTCCCACCTCGCCACGAATACATATATTCAAAATTACATCAGGGACATATAGCGAATGTCTGAGCAAGATCGAAAGTATTTTGGTGGAGACTCGCGAGTAAACCTAGAAAAGAGAGTAACAGTAAAAAGTTTTATTCAGTATGATGTCGAACGTTGCCAGCAACTACATTGAGTGATTCAGTCTGTCTGCTCAAAGTATTTGCTCGCCAAGAGATCCAAAATTTCACACAACCTTTTAAATGAAGACATTTTTAAGCACATCACTTGTCTTGGTGTACTCAGGGAGAGCAATGGAGCACCTGTAGCTGTGAAGACAGAAACCGACGATACTGCTGAGCCTACAAAGAAATGGAAACATGCTGTAGTCAGATCAGGATTATCGATCGACTGTGGATTTGCACACAAGAAAAAAAGTATGGAAGAAAGCCCTGAATACTAATTCTCTGGCTCTAGGGTAACTAAGATTGTACACATCTTGTAATAATGATACAACGTAGAGTGTTCACAGGCATGATGATAGATGGCTCTGTGGTGCTGATGAAATAGTTTCTACCAGGTGGGAGCATCCGATTTGGTGATTATACAAGATGTGGACCCCCGGGCTATACGAACTTCTATTTTGCAAGGAACCCAGGGAATTTACAGAATCCGACCTGGAATACAATACTTTGCTCGAACTCACGCATGTGCTTTACCGATATAACAATCATAAGACTGGCATTTATACGGGTGAAGATCACAAAAAAAATCTACATTCTCACTGACCACTTCAGAAGTCTACCACCGAAAAGCGGTGAAGGTCTGAGGAAGATAGATGACAACAATAACACAGACTACTATGGGATGATCTGAATGAACTGGTGGATAGGCTGCAGCGTAGCAGATTGGAAACTGCTCGCACACAAACAATATTATATCCATCGTCGAAGAACTGAACGAGGGATGTTCCATATGATGAATCGATTAGAAATCGCCCAAGAACTACATGCGGCCACCAGGAGCATATACCACCCTTGGAAGTTCTTGATTTGTAGGACGAACGACCTGTTTCAAGCAATCCTCTTGGAAATGATACAATATGCTCAGGTTAACAAGGGCTATAAATACATGTTGACAGTCATCGATGCATATAGCAAATTCGCCTGGGCCATACCTGTCAATTCGATCAATGTGCATGATGTTACCAAAGCCATAATTGATGTATTGCACGAAGGACGATCCCTACTAACCTAAAAACCGACCAGGGAAAATAATTTTACAATGCAAAGTTCAAGGTCCTTATGAAGAATAATAACATTACTTATTATTTCACATACAGCAATAACAAAGCTTCTACCGTCCAAGAGTTCGACAGGCATTTCACTGTGATTGGTAGCTACAAGTGGCTGACACTTCTCCCGAAACTCGTATGCTAGTATAATTCTAGTGTTCATTCTACCACTTGCATGAAGCCCAAAGACGTGACGAACGATTTCCTGGTTCGAACTGTGTATGCTATTCCAAAGAGGAGGAACCCACACAAGCCTAAATTCAAGGTTGGGTACCTGATGAGCATCTCCAAACAGAAATATGTCTTCGATCAAGGGTTCAATACGAATTGGAGTCCCGGACTCATTTGTGTGCGACATATATGCAACTATGTCCAGAGGAACAATTTTCTCATGGATTTGAATAATTTTCCCATCATGGTGGTTTGTATGTAGAGGAGATCCAGCCTACAAAGTTTCCAGATGTGTGCTTGGTGGAGAAGGTGCTGAAATGACATAATGGAATGGAGTACAACAAATGTGGTGGGCTTTCCCTGCCTGCTTCAATTCCTGGGTCGCCAAGGTAGACATGGAGTGGTGAACATCGAAGATGATTAATAAATGTGTATATTTTATTACGTGTATAAGTTTCATGTAAAAGAATATGCTGTTTTATTTTTAAAAAACTCCCTTTTTTATATAAGAAATATTTTATGTAAAATTACTCGCATTTAAGAATATAAAAAAAATCAAGTTATTTGCAGGAAGGGCCAATGTCACCATTCGGTTCATGCCTATATCAGCCGGCATAGTCGAGACTACCTATGTGTGTTGAAAAATATAATCTAACATAAAGGGTGCCTACAGTGCAACCTATAATTTAAAAACTTATAAAAAAATATGGCTGTCGCCTGGTGGTACACAGGTTATGAAAACATATTAAATATAATATGGTAGTCGAACGAAAGTAAGAGACAACCTCTAAAACAAAAGACAATAAAAACAACATGGGTGACTGTGCCTAGCAATATGGCCGATGTCTGCCAAGATGGGGGAATGCACTGACCAACATGGCAGCCTGCAGGGAAATTTTTAAACAATTTGCGAATACAAAAATAAGTATGGCTGCCACCAGTAGCATATAAACAAATTGCACCTACCAACATGGCAGCCTCCAGTAACATATATAAATAAATTAATAATTAAATACAAGTATGGCCACCTCCAGTAACATAAACAAATTATGACTGAAAAAAACAAATATGGTCACCCCCAGTAACATATAAACAAATGATAAAAAAACACAGATATGGCAGCATACAATAGAATGAGTATATGTAGGGCGAGTAGGGGTGAGGGAGTCTGTAGTCTGCTGGAGATGGTGCTGAGGGGACTCTGGAAATGTGAGTTTTTAAAATTAATTTTTACATAAGTTTTCATTCATTATTTGGGATTTTTTTTAGAAATTTTTGGGGGGAAAGGGAAATTTATATGAAAAATAGTTGCCAATGGACTTAATTTTTAAAATTTTTTAATGGTTTTATATAATTTTTATAATATTTTTTATAGTTTTTAGTAAATTTTTCATAATAAATTTTTTATAAATTGTTTAATAACTGTTCAGATTTCTTAGGATTCTTTCGGATTTTTGAGGTCAGAGTTCAAAGATCAGGGGTCATTGGTCAAAGGTCGTCACATGTATCCAAAATGGCCGCCAGGTCATCGGAGTGACAGAGCAGTAGGTGCTCGTAACTCCGACGCCAAACGCCAATGTACCCAAATGCAGATAATCATACTACTCGCCATACATAATTCATAAGTACACTATCCACCAAAGAGTAATTGGGCACCTGTCCACAATATTTGCTCGGTGGTTGTAACCCCGTTAGAATCTCGTAGGGCCACCTCTTCCGGCTATAACAGCAGATACCCTGTCTGGCATACTGTCTACGAGTGTGTGCAGAACATCCATGGAGATTCGTTGCCATTCCTCTTGCAACCATTCCGTGAGTTGAGCAATGGATTTTGGCTGCACCTGATGAGTCCTCACCCAGCGATCTAATTCGTCCCAAAGATGTTCTATAGGGTTGAGGTCGGGGCTCTGGTCGGGCGAGTCCAATCGACGAACATTGTTGTCGACGTACCACTGCATAGTAGCCTTTGAAACATGGCACCTGGCATTGTCATCCTGGAAGTAACACTGGTCCATTCTGTAATAAACGCCACAATGTTGGGAGCATTTCACTATCCAGAATGTTACATTAGGCCTCTGTGTTCATGCTACCACGGACAAACACCAGCGGTCCTACACCGAAGGCCGTGAAATATCCTTCCTTCCTTCCCCAGAGAGCCATCACTGCCATGTTCCTGACCTCCATCTCCCATCTAGCAAGAATTAAACTAGTCCTCACTTTTGCCTTAGAGGTAGGTTACCCCCTAATCTGTCAAGTAGCCTAGTGTGAAGTATGCCTTGTTTACCCCTCCACTATACTGCCACCAACTGGATAGTATAATTAATCAGTGTGCATACCCCCCCCCCCCAATATTGATTTCTTAGACATTCTGGTGTGGGACACACATGAAAAGCTTTCTTCTACTTAAACTTCAACTCCAGTGTAATGTAGTCGCCAAAGGGATGTTTTCTATTGTTTTAAATTTAGTCCAGTTTAGTGTATTGCATAAAGAAGACAGCCGACTACAATGTCCCTCGATGATCTCAATGACGAGAGCCTCGTTTTCTCTTTCATTTATTCCTCCCCCTCCCCTTCTCTTTTAATCATCTATGCTTTTACTAATTCTGCTTTGAATTGTTTGGAGTGGGTTCCAGTAATGTTTCCAGTCATCCGAGTTACTTAGCAGATGTTTCCAGGTCTTCCAGTTATTCGCCTGACATTTCCAGTAATTTGAGGAATCCACTACTTCATGTGACTCGCGACCATAGAACTTTTTTTTCCCTTACGTTCCAAAATGCATAGCTTCTTCTGGGTATTTCTTTATCAACTACAATCATGCTTTGGCATCGTTAAAATAAAACTTCACTTCAATTATAATATAAAGAACAATGTTCCAATCTCGAGAACTTTAAGATAAATAACTGTAAGAAATTGTTGCTTTTATCTAGTATGGTTAACATAATTTACAAACAATGTTTATTTAATGGATAAATAAATTTAATTCATAGGTGGACCGGTCCCCTGGAGAATTTTGAGGTATGTCTATCTTTTAATAAAAGTCAATGAATATTGTTAAAAGGCCGATTATGGATTTAACTTGTGGTTTAGTGTTTAACATTTTCTGGCCATAGTCAGCATATACATGAAATTTCATCAATTGTTAAGAATGTAATTATAATTTTATTAAATTAAACTTGGATGCTGGCAAGTGGTTTTGATGCACGCAACTGTAGTTTGTAATATCCGAAATCCATAAATATAATGGCTTATTTTCCTGAACTGTGTGCTTGGTAGTCTGCATTATTTTTTTTATCTAACGATCTGCTTGCTTTAAGCTTAGTTAAGGCCTTACAATTATTCTGATGTGAAGGTTTGATAATTTTTTTGAGACTCCCACTTCCAGAACCACTCAATGCATAGTACTATAAATGCTTCCAAAAAGCTCAGCTCGCAATTTCTGCTTATGTGGAGGGGAGTCACAAAGCACCAAAGTACAACAGGTGATAAGTAATTGAGGAATTCAGAGAAAGTTTCTTTGATCTTGTGTACCTACTCAGGTCTCCACCTGTATTCAAATGGCGATTGCGCATCATATTCTGACACCATGCATTAGTGCAGAACTCTACTTTGAATATAACAGTTGTTTGTTGGTCAAGCAGATTTTCATAATGCTCCAACACCAAATTCTGCAAGATTTGTTTTGCAGGTTGATGGGGAACTCATTTTAAATTATGATTCCATTGCATATCCACGATTTTGTACTCAACATATCATAATAGCTATTGGCACACCTCCCTCATCTTTGCTGAGCAAGTAATTTCGAATCCATTTGTGCTCAGTGCCACTGTAGTATGTGTATAAAATCACACTATAAATTATACATAATCCTGTAGTTAGCCTAGTTCTAAGTTTGTTTCTTTCACCTCTCTGGATGCTTTCATAGCCTATGAAGATGGTTTAATGCATATTAGTGTGTGTTATCATTAATGTTTGAAAAACGCCAAATTGTTTTCCTGTTTTTAGCTTATGTGTTAACAGTGTGTCTTTTTTGGCAGAAAAGACGTGAACTGGACTTACTGGCGAACAGACGCACAAACATGCTGACATGGGTAGGTTTAGGACTGATGTCTGTACAATTCGGAATATTGGCCCGCTTGACTTGGTGGGAATATTCGTGGGATATCATGGAACCTGTAACCTACTTCGTGACATATGGCACTGCCATGGCTGCATATTCATATTACGTCCTCACAAAACAGGTAACACACTCATATAATATTTTGTAGTACAGTGTATCTGTAGCAAGGGATATTGTTAATCACGCCCTTTTATCCCATGTGTATATATAATATGGGTGTGTGTACATACATACACAGTATTTATTGTCTTTATAAATTGTTTTCAATTTTTTAAAGATTATTTTATAATGGACATAACTTTTGGAAAGCTATTGTAAACATGGTTCCCAAAACCATTATTGCGAGAGTTTAAAGCTTTCCCTAACCTGAACCTGAAGAGAAATCATTTAGTGTAGATTTCGTGAAATGTGTTATGTGGGCCTTTATGTCGACACTTGTTATCCTCAGTTTCTGAGACACAGGACTTTAAATGATAGCAAACCAGCAACTTATCACATATTTTCAAAATAGTTTTGTCTTCCTTCAATGCATATTCTGAGACGTTGTGGGCAGCTTTGGTGTAGTCAGGTGAAAACTCCTGGCTTGTTACTTATTTGCGCATATCAATTTTAAGCATCTCCTTCAGAGCACAAAATCAGTCGCAGTGTTTGCACAAATTTTGTACTTATAATTCCTTAGCAATCAATACCTGTATGTTAAATTCTGGTGATTAGCAGACTCATTCAGTGCATGCCTGCTCGGACCACTCTATATTGGAGTAGAATGCTAATCCAATTAATGATGCACCATCCAACAAATGGGAGTGGGAGTGCCATAATGCTAACACGTTTCAGGGTTAATCACGGGTTTCAGGAGATGAGATTAATGTGCGCAAAGTGCCAGTAAACCAGTTAAGGAAATCCGCTCGGGTTAGCACGAGACTCTTGAAGTGGGCCTTGTTCGAAAAGCAGAGGCTAATGGACCCTGCAGTCCCTGTCTTAATGAGGAAGCATGTGATGACTGATGTCTATAGCTAGATATGCAATGTAACATAACACTATCGAACTGGGGTATTTCGGATCCCCCAGCATACTGTTCCAATGAACCAACATAAAAATTTTAAACACAAAATACACTCAGACTTATGTGATGTAGACACACATTGCAGTTACTTGATGGTTGTAAGGGTCCGTCGCCCTTAAGATCCCTCTGAAGCGGTAAGTAAAGCACACATACACATTGATTTCAAGAAAATACGAGTTGTATTTAAGAAAGTCCATGTGAGATTGTACGCAGCATGAAGCGGGTTTGCGGCACGAGGTCCCGCACTGACCTAAGCTGATATGACAGTCATCAACAGACACAAACAAACGAATATGTTGTAAGTTATTCCAGAGGGGCCATGGGTCTGCTTCAGAAAGGAGGCATTTTGGGGGGTGCATGAAGATAGTCGAATAAACAAATTCTGGTACAATTAAATTCCATTGCATTGAACGTGGTTGAAGTACAAATAAGCTTCACCCGCGAGCCTCACGATGCGACCTGCGCTGATGCTTGCAACTCTGACTGAAGAGGGGGTGGCATGGCAGAGACAACGGTGGTTGACCACCACCCACCAAACCGGAATATCCCGTGACGAAAAGTGAAATGAGTGAAATGAAACACAGAGCCCTTAAATTTACAATGTAGATTTCATGATGTGGCTAATGGTTTACATTACCATACAAAAAGTTATAAAAATTATTTATTAATTTTATAGAGTTTTCAGAAATTGTTATAGTGAGTCTTTTCCACTGTCTGAAAATAAAATACACACTTAGCACACTTGCGGACACTAAAAAAATTAATATAAAATGTATTTTAATTAATACTAGATGTTGACTTTCCATGAGAATTTTGACATGGATCAAATAACATTTAAGTGTTCCACTGCCGGAGTCGAAAACATGTGTGTCTAAATAATAATTAGTGGCATGTGTTAAAGATGCGACTAATAACTGCTGTGTTTTAATAGGAGGTGTGTGATTTGCTAATTGACTTCTCGTAAATTTATAGGATTGATTAGCTCTCTGAGACTTTTCACTATAAGTACTCAGTTACCCATGTAGGAATTTTCTCACATCAATTTACTGTGTTGCCACAAATTACTGTAGTAATTACGAAAGGTTTATTATGCTTTTTAATGAGGTTGAAACATAGTTGCACATTGTGGCAGCGAATGTCATTACACTGACTTCGGGAGCATAAATTGGGCGCATGGCCTCCGAGCATAACGTCGGTACCTTGTGTAGATAGTTCCTACCTGATCTGCTAGGTGATGTATGCTGGTCGATGAGCACTGGGGGATGCCGTCGTCGATGTCAAACCTTCACCCCCAATGGAAGCCCTTTCGAACCCACGCTCGGCAGATATCTACTGCATCTGGCAGCAAGGCAGCCCATGCCAAAGGCGTGGCCGCAGCTGATAATGGTTTCTGTCTGCAGCGGGTTGGCAACATTGTGGCATCTTGGCAGCTCAGTGATGCTGGTACAGCGCAGCTGTGCTGCTCTCACAGCAGCAGTAACACTGTGATAGGTGCCAGTGGTGCTGCTGTCGGTTAGCACAACACCCTAGGCATTGCTGTCATAACCATCGGTTTCCCATTATGTTCTGTTATCTGGTGGTGAAGTGGACCAACAGCTCTTCTGTCCACCCCTGACATTGGTCTCGTATTGTGTGTGGGGATGCTGGGCATTTGTGCAGGTACGAGGTGGTGTGTGGTGTGGCTGTTGTGTTGGTGGTCGATGGCAAGGATGCTGCGCTGACCGATGCTTCACTCCAGACCTCCTCGATGACTGACACCGCTTCCCTATTGGGTGCCAGGGCGTCGGTCAAGATGCAATCTTGAGAGTGTGGGGTGATGTCTGCTGGAGTGTCAATTGAAACGATGCATTGACTGAATGCAGAGGTGCCACCCGACGAACTCCCCCAGCTGGCTTCAATCATGGCCACCAAACACTTGCTGGGCGCCAACCACCAGTGTGGTTGAAGGGTGCTGTGTTGAAGCTGCTGTCTGCGTTCATGGCATGCTGCTGCTGGCGGGATGTACCACTCTGGCATGCAGCAGTGGAGCCATAGGAAGATACCTCCATAATTCTTCTATCTTCTCTGACGCTTCCTTGTGGGCGTAAGGCCACCTGGCATCGGCAGTTCAATAGGCAGAGGTGACACTGCGGCGGCTGGTTGGAGAAAAAATTCCACAGTAATTAGGGTGTCGCCTTCCCCCCCTCGATCCCTATTGGACATCTGGACATCTGGACACCGGGCAGTGGGTGTGTGGCTGATTTGTTCTGAATCTTCGCTGGCTGCGTGTCCTGACTATACATTTTTATACTTGCTATAGGTCCTTCTTCCTCGGAGTCTGCTCGATCCCTGACGGACGCATGTGTGCCTGGCGTCGAGGTAGTGCCCTCCACAGTAGTGGTGGCAAGATCTGATAGTTGATTAGGGGAAGGGGAGGTGGATCGCCGTCCACTCCGTCTGTCGCCATGATGTCACAATGGAGTTTTATGGTACGCTTGGCACTGAGCTTGACAGTGTAGGTGCTCTGCCCCAACTTGACAGTGCTGGGGTAAGGTCCGCTCTAATTCGCTGCTAGGCCTGCACAACAATTTTTACTGCCTATTGACTGTAGATGTTCATGAATGTAAAAAAGTTCACCCACGTGTAGTTTCCTTGGTGAACATTGGGTGGTGGGTAACCAGGTGTGAATGTACTGTTGATGTTCCCATACCTGCTGTACCACTTCCCAGTGCTTTGCCTGTCGATCCATGTCGTTTTCTGGCGGGCTCGTTGGGCAGACTAGTTTTCCAGGGCGAGTTAGGTTGCATCTCTACAGTATTTCAGCTGGTGTTTTCCCTGTAGTGGCATTCACGCACGTGCACAGGCAATCAGGGCGTCCAGCAGGTGGAATGGTCTTTCCCACATGCATTTTGAACTGACTTTTTATGTCTTGACTCCTCTGCTCAGTGGGTTGGCCCGGGGATGGTACTGGACTGTAGTGTGGTGTTCTGACATCCACCATTCACAGGAAGCTCGCCAACAGCTCCCATAAATTGTGTGCCATTGTCAGTTAGGAACATCCAGGGAAACCCCACAGAGGAAAAAACTCATTTTCCAGGACATTTGCTTTGTGGTTTGTGCATGTACTGCTGATTTAGGTTTGTTTCCAACAAGAAAACCAGTTTATCACCACTACGATGAAATGCTTGCCCTGTGCAATGCCTGGGCAGGGTCCCATGAGATCCAATATTATGGTATCAAATGGTTCGATTGGAAATTGTAGTTTTTGAGTGTCGTCTGAGCAGCATGCTTTGAACATGTTGCATATCCTGCATTTCCCTACATAATTGTGTGTTTCTCAGGTGATGCCAGGCCAGTGGTATATGCTGGAGAACTTGTGCTGCATCTGTTCGGCGCCCAGGTTACCAGCAAGGGGGTCGTCACATGCATACACAAGTTCTGTGTGGCGGGCCTCGACTGGTATAAATGTTCTCCACTTGCTCCTGTCACCTGGTGGAAGCACCTCCAGGCTATCGTTTACAATTCGCTAGTTTTTCTGGGCACTTTGGGCGCACTCGTGGTGCCATCGTACCACATCTGGAGCTACTTTTTGCATCTGTATGATATGTACATCTAGCTGCTGTGTGGTTAATTTTTCATTTGCATTCGGATTGAGGACGATTTGATTTAGGCATGGTGGTGGGTCTTCAGCACTGAACTGAAATGACTAAAGTCATGGGATAGCATTATGTAACTGAATTACTCATGGCACCACCACTGCAGAATGACGTTGCACAGCCATACTGGTCTCAGTTGTGAAAAAGTGGTTGTGTCATTCGGATTGACTGTTTTTACATTCTTACATTATTATGTTCTCATGGCAATGAGACATAAGTTATCATTGTTTAACGGGGCATGACTGTGGGTGCCAGAAGTATGGGACATTCAATTTCAGGCGTTGTGGAGACTTTCAATATTCCTCGATCCACGGTGTCACGTGTGTACAGAAAATACCAAAATCAAAGCATTACGATCCACCGTGGACAACACAATGGCCAACCAAAGTTACTTGATAGTGACCAGCAGAGGTTGGGTAGAATTGTCTGTGCTAACAGAGCAGGAACACTTGCTCAAATCACAGCCACATTCATTGCAGAAGGTGTCAGATGTGTATCTAGCATATATGTGCAATGTGCATTAGCTGCCATGGGATATGGAAGCAGAAGACCCACCAGAGTGCCCCTGTTAACAGCATGACACTGGGGACAACTCCGCGTGTGGACTTGTGAGGTTGCTGATTGTACCCTGGAGGACTGGAAACATGTGTATTGGTCCAATGGGGTCACGATACAGGTTTTTTGGGGTTAATGGCAGGGTTCGGGTATGGCACAAACCCAATGAGGCCAGGAATTCCAGTTGTCAACAAGGCACTGTTCAGGCTGGTGGTGGTTACGTAATGGTGTGAGGTGAGTTCACGTCCCATTGATTTTGTCCACTTGTACATGTACCCACAAAACTCAATGGTAACCGCTACAAATCTCTCCTTGACCATTTGCAGCCATTCATGGACTTCAATTTTCCTGAAAACGATGGGATGTTCCTGCAGGATAATGCACCGTCTCATCGGGCTGTGGATGTCCAGGACTTGTTCGAAGAGCATTCCGGAAAGTTCCAGCGAGTGGAGTGGCCAGCATATCCTCCCGACATGAACCTAATTGAGGATGTATGGGATATGGGGGAGAGAGCCATTCGCACCCAAGATCCTACACCTGTAAATACCAGGGAACTTTGGGCAACTGTTCAGACAGTATAGCTTAACATCTCTTCAGAAGTCGTCCGTCCACTTATGGAGTCTATGCCACATCGATTTAGGAAATTTATTCTGACTAGAGTGGCCCTACACATTATTAGATGGGTATCCCATGACTTTTGTCATGTCAGTGTATAAATACTGCAGATGTTCAAAGGCCAGCAGTCTTCGGCGAAAGCCATCTAGCTGAGTGCTGGCACGAAGTGTTGTGCGGTACTAATGTGGACGAGGTATTCGTGATGTGAATGGATGAGAGGGCGAGAAACCCGACAAGTGATGCCTATGTGTGTGAGGGTGCTCGGACAACTCTAGAACATTGTGGACTGGCAGAACATGGACTAAACTGAGGTGGGACTGAGTGGACATGTAATATGGATTTTATTGTAAATATTGAAACTCTCAAGTATGGGCACATAATTTATCAAATAATTGATAGGATTTTGATACACTGTCTACTGGGATTGATTTTTAATTTTTTAATTTCATTGATTTATTTGTGGTAATTTTATATTGTAATAATGGAAGTCATTAATTGTAAACAGTTGTATCAATTTATTGTGTGATGTTGAGTCTATAGAAATTTGTTTGTAGTTATTGTAAATAAAATTAGGAAATTATAATTAACTCTTTTATTTAATTAAAACCTCCATCCCTTAACGAACTTGGTTTAGCCTACTGACTTTTGAGAGAGAAATTGTAACAGTAGTATCGTCATCGACTTCTTCGTATGGGTCACGCACAGCATTGTCGCCATCGACTTCTTCAGGCATAGCGTTGACAGCACCATCGACTTCTTCAGGCATAGCGTTGACAGCACCATCGACTTCTTCAGGCATGGTGCCGACAGCACCATCGAATTGTTCGGATGGATCGTCTACTGCAGTGTTACCATCATTATTTCGTCAAGGTCCTATTGCTGTTACTGTGAAAATATATTTGTCTACAGTCAAAGTGCGAGGAAGCATTAAAAAACTACCTGTGTGAATGGTCCTTCCTGTGTTATGCAAAAATGTGTTACATGCAAACGAGGTGATATGCTGAAGAAACATATCAAGAACTGTAAAGACAGAGTTCATACAGCTAAGAAACGCCCTGTACTAGCTATTGGCGATACCACATAGAATGTATTCTACCTAAAAAAAAATTAGCATTTAAGGGAATTTTTTAGATTATGTATTTGGAAGTAACTTTGTTGGCACGAAATACATATGTACATACCTGGACCACATTTTGCAAAGGATAATCAATTCACAGAATAAGTCGAAGATCCCATAAATTTATTAATGTTTGGCTGGAGTGTACCAATGAAAATCCTCAACCTTTTGATGAAGGAATCAGCCGGCAGGCATTCAAGACTGCTAATCAAGCACTGAACAATGTTGATAGCATTCCAGCGGCTGTAGACGCCTTGAAAGAAATATTTTGCCGTGAAGAAGAATATATGGCATGCGCTCACCCATGCACACATGTGCATGCGCTAACACGCACACACACATGCACATGCACGGAAGTGATCTCGTAAGCCTTTCTTTCCTTCGGAAAGTAGGCTATAAAGGATAATAGAAACCCAAAACTTTTGCCTGTTGATTACATTCTGCTGAGGCAGAGTAGAGTATCCGAAAGTAACCACAGCACATTACATGCAAGAACAAAAATCATATTCCATGCAATTGAATCCAACATTCAAATGTTTTGATTAAGTGGTCTGAAAGTCTCGCAATTTTAATATGGAGAAATTAAAGTTGTATGTCACAACAATGTAAAATGTGCCTTATGGCAATATTAAATTTTCTCATTAAAAATATATATATCTTGAATGATAGTCTTTTTTCTTATATTTTACGAAAAAATATATATTTATGGTACTGTAAATACAAACGGAAAACTTAGCTATCTAAATTATAAATTTTAGTATGTCTTTCTGTACAGAAATACCCCAGACTGGATAGCTTTATGCTCTGGTAGTAACACACAAATGATCAAACCATAATTTAACGACAAGCACCAGCACAGTACCTGGCACAGCAATTCATGTAATTTTGAATTTTATTTATAAATAAGCATGCGAGTTTTTTTTGTGTATCCGTGTTCAATTGAAAAAATAAGTGTCTGGTTTTGCATATGCTTCTCTTCATATCTACCAATCATTTTGTAAAACTATTAATTTATTTCATTATTTCAAGTTGTTCATTGTCAGTTATATAACACTGTTTATATGGCATTGCAAAAGTCTTTGTACAGAATGCTACGGAGTATAGGGAGTCAAATGGCTTACATCAGTGAATATATGTCAGCTGATTTAATCTGTCTGTGAATAGGGACTTAAAAGATTATTAGTTGATCTGTCACAAAAACAAGTAGATGCGACTATAAGCACGATTATGCACAAAATATGTTCAGAGATGCAGCCGCCAACATCATAGAATGCATACGTCAGAGCACCGATTGTCGTACATTTTCACATATTCCTGGAATTTCAAGAACATTTCCTTCAGTTCAGAAATTCTTGCACCGTGATTTTCGTCTTAGTACACTGGGCCGCAAGCACAAGGTTCTTCACGTTGCCTCGGAAGAAAAACTCTGGCTATATTAAGGCGATTTTTATTGCCTGGGGCCAAGAGTGGTCCACGTCGGCCTAGCCATTTGTTCACAACATTGTCATGCTTCTATTTAAGGAATCACTGTCGGTGCAGTGCAACAAAGACATTTATATTTCAATTGACAGCCCCATATATCGTATGCATAACGAGCGATTCCAGAACTCGAAAAACGCTCCACTTTAAGTGTCAGATTAGACTATCAAATTCCTTACTTTTTCGGTATTTGTTGCACATATGTGGGCTCTAAGAACTTCTTGTGAATTACCAAATACTCTGACATTGGTTCTCAAGACCTCCATGTTAAGAGCCGCCCAAATCTCTCTACTCGCTCTTACATTAATCTGTACCACCTGCTGGTCTGTTCAGCAGACCACACACACCATTTTAGTACGTATTCGTCGGCATCGAAAGGCGAGATCGGCAGCTGAAATAATTCATTGAATCAAAGTTTTTGCCTTTTGGGTTCCTATCTCACCTAGAAATTTGTTCACGCACTTGTACGATAGTCAGTGTAATATAGCTTACTAGCTTACTTTTTTTTTTACTGAGGTATTTGTGTGAAAAAATTGCATTAATAATTTTTTTTTGTATTTGTACAGGAATACGTTCTGCCTGATGTGAAAGATAGACAACATTTAATTATCTTCCACAGACGTGCTCGCAAACTTGGCCTGGATCTTGAAAGATACAATGAACTTAAAGACAACATTTCTAAATTAGAAGCTGATCTTCAGCGTTTACGCGATCCACTTCACATCCACCTGCCTGTTCATCAAAACTCAGTGAATTCATCATCTGAGTCCAAATCTGCTTTTCAACGTGCTCAGGAGCAACTGCGATTTCTTATAAACAAAACTAAATGATTGCCACCGTTCATACAAGGGAGCAGAAATCTGTTGTTACACGCGTACTAAATGTAAAAAAAAAATTGTTTTAGATATAATAAATATTTTTTAAATAATAGTAGTATAATTGAAGATGTAAATAACATGTTTTCATGTATATTGTTTTAATTACATTTTTCCTTAAATTTTAAAGTGTCGTATAGCAGTAGCTTTATGAAAATGATAGAAAATTGTATTTTTATGCTTCTGCCTCTTTGTCTGATAGACAAAAAGGATTTGAGGCAATAAATTCTCAGGTATAAACAAAATGTGTATCCTGTACTGTTATTATAATTTCTCGTGCATTATTTTGTATTTATATAATGCTATCCCTGTATTATGCTGAATCTTTAATTGTGTAATTAATAGGTCCTGTCTCATAAGAGAATGGAAGAAGCTAGTTTAAATTAAACGCCACAGTAAAATTTGTCAAATGTTAAATCTAAAAATAATTTTTGAAAATCAGTTATACTTATACCATATACACACACCTAATCATAAAATTCAGAGGTTAGTGAAAAAGTGTATACAGTATGTCAGATTCTGTTTATATATATATATATATATATATATATATATATATATATATATATATATAATTTGTTTATCTAAAAGGTGCAGTTATCGTCTTCTGTAAATCACAAATTTATTAACTGTTACAGTTATTTAAATGTGCGTATTTGATGTATTAATGTTAACTTTTTTTTTTTTTTTCCTTGCTCCCCTTCAGTTTCATTAATATAATTGTATATGCTATTAATTTAAATCCTTGGTTCAGGAAAATATAAGATAATTTATGAAAAACTGGCTCATATTACGAGCCCTCTTGCAGTGAATAGTTAGTTTTAAGCTTAATGCAAATTTATTTGTAGAAACGTGCCACAATATGACTATCTAAAATTGTATTCTTTTTAAATTTTAATAGTAAGAATGGAATTGATTTATTTAGCAATTTATTGAGCTTTCGCAGTTTTTTATGCAGGCTACAAATTTAAAAGGGGCAAAGAACTGGAAAACATAGGCTGTTCACGATAAAGTGAGCACTTTTGAAATCAACCTTAGAAAAAAATAACTGCTCCTGCCTGCATGCATTTTAATGGGCGCACTGAGTGACATGCGCCCAGTAAAATTGGTAACGATGAATGGGATGTAGTTCCATATCTTAATGCAGTATAAAAAGTGTTGGGTAACCATTTGTCATAACGTAAATTATTTCTTTAGTTTTTCGTTTTTTTCTAATGCATAGAAGTATAAAATGGGCAAATTTGTTCAATATTCAGTTTCCTAATAATTTCATAACTACACTTGACCGACGCATTAATAAAGTGATGAGGCCCGTGGCAATGTTAATTTTACATAAAGCGGAAGAATACACAACGTGCATACAAGTAGATCTTAAGCAGGGCTTTCAAAAGTGCTCATTTTACAGTGAACAGCCTGTACCACTGGCTTTACCCGTGTGCAAAAAATTAAACCTTAATTATAATGACCAAGTGATCTATATTAAGTTCCTTTAAAGAATATAAAAAACAGACCAACAAGCACCTACTCAAATGGTTGTGGGATATTTTATATATTCCCTAAGAAACTGTTCGTTTATCCGGGATGAAAAGTACCCTTTGTGCTAATCCAGAATATAATATACCCCTGTACCAAATTTCATCCAAATCCGTCGAGCCGTTACGTCGTGGCTGAGTAACAAACATACAATCATTCGTATTTATTATATTATTAAGATAAAGTATTTCTCCCTAACAAAAAAGAACTGCAGTTTGTCGTTATGTTCTACTGAATGCCCATAATATGAAACGATATTAGACAGTAAATATAGAGCTGTTGGTAGGGTGTCGGCCACATAAGGGGCGGGTTCGTTTCCCCGCCCAGGCTTTAATTTTCGTTGGTAATATTTATTTTTGTGACAAAACTTTATTCTACACTGGAATGTTTTTTAGAGCAAAGGAAATACAAGAAAATTTTTAACACAAATGTTGGCATCAATTCAACATAAAATTACTTATGTTATGTTAATATTAATAGCTCAACAGTAAATTTCATTAAGAGCAACATTAGTTATTGACTGCTCACAGATAACAAAAAATTACTATTGTAGTAACATCAATACAGTTATCACATCATTGTAGACTTCTTTCTATTTATAAACGAAAATTCGAGAGCACTACAATTTAAAAAGGTTATAATAACTAGACAAAAGAAAAACCACAACGTGACAAATGTGGAATAAAACAACTAAAATGCGAGACACCCTAAAGAAACAAATGAGCAGCATCGTTTTGAGAAATCCATTATATTCCTTTCCGCCTTTTTGCCTGTTTGCATTGTTCGGAAGTATTGTCTCACTTTGTCAAATTTTTTTTTTTTAATTGTTCACTTTTATAGTCGACATGCGCAAGGCAATGGGGGAAGCTCGATAGATTACTCAAAGTTCTCTCAATATATGTATTGTGCGCTTTTAAATCTAAGCTATTTTATCATTTATTTATAATCATGTTCAACATATAAAATTATTTTTTCATTCTTAAACAACATATTTTCGTAGGTAGTCCATGTCTATAGCTGCCTTTGAGGCATATCAAGTGAAATGTTCTCAGTCATTGTTTGCAATAATTCTATTCCGTGAAGTAGTATACTGCAGTCCAATGACTACAGCAATTTTCGTTTGCGGCTTTCTCAACGAAACCAGTTAGTTAAATTCGTGATATCCATTTTCTTTAGCGAGACAGTTTAAATTATCTGGCTTGTTGAAATATTTATATTATTGGAAATTTGATAGAGAAAATTTTTATCATCCATGAAGATTTGAGTGTTCAAATGTTTGTGTTGCGAACATTTGTTTATTGTGAGGCTTGGTTTAAACAAAGTTTCTTTCCGATGTTTTGTAGTTTGTAACACTGCTAATAGTGAATTTTCTGAAAGGAAAATAAACAATTATACCAAGAATAAATCGAAATGTGCATTGGCATATAAAAAAATTTATGGTATTTAAAACTAGTCTGAAGATAGTGGCAAATCTCTACCTTAACCTCGGCTTTTTTCTGTCAATTTTTATCTTCAGGGTGACTAGTGTTTCGGGGAATTAGTAACACTGAGTCTCTCGTCTTCTTTTACCGTCATGGTCTTCTCTGAGCAATTTCAGAAGTGTTGTATCATTTTAACGCAATTATTACTCTCTGTGAAATTTATGGTATTAACAGCATTTCTTATGAAGTGTGACATGAAGCATTATGATGTAATTACGTTGGGATTTAGCTTGGGTTAGGTGAGCACTTAACCTTTCCCGTAGAAAAACAATTCCGAAAACTCGGAGGTTGCATATCTCAGTTTTTCTTTAGTGAGTGTTACAGTATGCGTGAGACTGAGCACACTTTTATTTATGGACACGGCCTTAGACAAACTGAGTCACTGCACTACGATCATTCGGTTCAAATTAATAAAACATGTGCAGAAAAAAATCTGACTTATTACAAATGTATGGTTTGCCACTATCTGTGCGAAATTATTCCTTCACAAGTAAGAAGTTTCACCGCATAAAGATTGAAAACAATTTTACATAAATATTACTATGTGCTTTTAAAGCCCTTATATTTTCTAGTTAAAGTAAAGTTTCAGACATACACGGTAATTAAAACTAATCAAGTTTTCTAAATGGTGTTTACGTGACATATTTCAACTTTAAATAAGGTATTAAATACGCATGTTAATAATGGCTACTATATGAAGAAATATTTATTATTGTGGAATGTTCCAAAAATAACATAAATTACGTACATTCTGTACAAATATTTCAGCATTTGCCTTGTGAGTGACAATGTTTTTGTGTGTGTGTATACAGGCCTACATACATATACATTATATGACGTCTTAAATTTTAAGACATTGTAGTCTTTAGCTTAAATTTCATATAAATAAAATTGGAAAAAATAAATAAATTTTTCAGAGTTTACTTGGAAAGAAGTCGCTTGTAAAATTGTCTTGTTTTTCTACGTACATTGGACATACTATATTTACCAAAGTTACCTGTCATGTATTAATATTATGATTTTATAAATAAAACTAATGTTGTTGATGTGGTAGTAATAAAGTTTGTATCTTTGATTTCATGTAAAATAAATTCTTTCGCAATTAAGGTATATCATTTCTGGTTATTTGTATATTATGGTTATTCGAAAACATCGCTTAGTTGGAAAATTGAGAATAATGGTTTAATGAAAATTGAGAATAATGAGCTTAAGGGGATAAATATTTTTTGTATTTTATAATACTGAATATTACAATTTCAGCACACAAAAATTTTCATTTTACCCTGCAGTGTTGAATAAAGTGACTTTTTTCGACTTTTGAACTAAAATATGAATTGACCTATACTACGATTCATTTATAAATCGTGTAAAACAAATAGCGGATTGTAACACGGGGGTTACATAGAGAAGTGAAAATTGTGATGAAAATATGTGGGTCAATTTATATTATGGCCAAATGGTGGCAGCCGCCTGCATTAATCTAGCATAATTATGATCGTGTGTGGATTTCAGATATGGTGCAAAACATTATGCCAAAATTACTTCATGTTGGTGAGATGCTGAATAACGTCCAAGGCCTCATGACATCGAGTGGACGCAGGGAACTTGAACATCTGAAATAAAACTCACCCATGAGAGTATTGTGGACTCATATTGGAGACCACGTGTTCGGGTCCTATGCTTGTACTGTTGCATTATTGTGTATTTTCATTACATGATGTATCACATTTGAATAGTACAATGCATGATTTAGACCTTCTGTCTTCATGATAGCTCTACTGTGTAGCTGGTGCGGTGCCCCTCTCACGATCATATGCTATGTTCATAAGAACAAACGGTTGGCCACAAAACATGACCTGTGTATTTTTCTTTCAGTTTTCACTTCTCCACGTAACCCTAGTGTTACAATCCGCCCTTTTTTTACTGTGTAATCTCGTGCTTATGTTCAATGTATATACATATCTCATTTTGTGACATCACAGTGGTGACGACCGCTTGGAATGACCCATAAGAATTTATTTATACAGATACTACATTTATTTCATGTCCCCACCGAGTGATAAATAAATATGAAGAGTAGGCTAATGTGGCGGTCGTAGGAATAAAGCCGAAGATACGTTCTGTTATTTGATATCATTTTCAAATGCTCATTTAAATGAATATGTTTTCATAGGTGGTGAAACGTATATGGCAGTTATAGCAAGTATCTTATGGTTCGGTAAGTGTGAAGAGATTTGGGCTGCTCTTAACAGCAAGGTCTTGAGAGCCGATGAGGGTTATTGAAGTGAATATGGAGCAGCGCTGGAATGAAGGGACAGGGGAAACAGGAGATCTCCGAGAAAACCCGCCGACCAACATTATCGAAAAAATTGTTTGTTTTTCCCTAAAAATCACTTCATATTTATTGATGGTTTTGCCCAAAAATCGCATTTTTCACCAAAAAAGATGAGTAATTTCTCAGATCAGCAAAGTGGATTGGAAAGGACTCGATGCGAGAGCCAAACAGTCCTCGAAGCAGCAAGCATGTTCAGGGCTCTAAGCCAGGTCCAGCAGATAGGCGGTTCAGTAGACCTGAGCCCTTCCCCGAACCAAGAACCTGCACACCCCTCACAACACCTCCCCACGCAACCCTCTGCCCAAATAATGCCCATCCCCTCGTTCATCCCACCTCCTAATCCACGTCCCCACCCCTCTTCAACATCCTCCCCAATCAGAAATAATCGAAAAAATCTAAAAATTTCATTGATGTCTTCAACCGCCATTTCTCGTCTCCCACCAAGGCGAACTGGGTTCAATCCCCGGCCGGGTCACTCCCGAAATTTCGAACGTGGGAATCGTGCTGGACGATGCCACTGGCCGGCGGATTTTCTCCTCGGGATCATGTTTTTCCACTGCCCTTTCATTCCGGTGCTACTTCATTCTAACCTCATTCATCCTCATACGCTCTCAAGACCTCACTGTTATGAGCTACCCAAATCGGTTTACTCACTTCATTCACTTAGACTGCCATGTAGTATGTGGAAGAGCTTGACCTTGAAGAGAATGACCTTAAACCTTAAATATCGAGGAAAAAATCGTAAATATCGAGAAAAAAAACATAAAAATCTATAAACAACCTCCGACCGCCATGTCTGATGTGGGTGACCTTGACCCCAGTGGCTTAAAACTTAAATATCGATAAAAATCGCAAAACATCAAACAATGCATAAGAAACGTTTAGGAAAAAATTACACAACTAATGCGAAAAAACCAAGTTGGATGTGTATGACCTTGAGCGTTCGATTCTCGTAAAGATGGCGGAGATAGCAGAGGCACTCCCTGGTACGACGACCACCAGAGGCGACTGAACACCCACCATGTCGCGAACCAGTACACTAGAAGCTAGTTGACATTTCTATAAGTACTTTGTCACGTACAATGCTGCGAACCAGAACGAGAACTATGAAATATTTCCCAAAGAATATCATGAACCATGTCGCTAATCAAGATGCGAGCTACGAAAAGTTCGGTTGGCCGATTGGTGAATAAATTCTCTACAAAAAACATGAGACCTCATGGTTGAAGATGGAGTTGTCGGAGACTAATCTGAGGTCTCATTATAATAAGTTTGTTTATGTAACTTCAAAGTACAATTAAATTTTTCTGTGTTATTTTTTATTGGCACAGTAATTAACTAATTTATTATGTAAATTAACTGCTTAGATATTTTGTTACAATTTAATTTGTTTTTAAAACATATTGAAACGTTTTTCCACGGTGTTATATAGTTGTTTTGTTTAGAAGGCTAGCTGACTGAGCAGTTGTTGATCTGTTGCCATAGCCTCCCCCTCCCCGTCCTCCTACAATTGGTTGAGCAGCAGTATGTAAAAGTTGTGTGTGGTGTAATATCGTGAATTTGGACCATGTGCACATAACATATGCATAAATCTGGAGAAAGCCATCTGTAGGCTATTTGAGGGCTATGAAGTGGTAGATTAATGGACCACTGCTGGAATGATACGGACATGGAAAAACAAACCTTGGGTGCAAGCTCTTTTCTAACTCCATGCATGGATCGAAAATGTTTTACTTTCATTTGTATAACACAAGCATTTTTTAGCACGTAGCTTTTCATTCACAGCCGAAGAGAATGCCCTTTTTTTTTTTTTAAATTGAAAAACACATTTATGCTGATAGCATTGTATTTTCATCTTGGTGAACATTGTTCGATTTTTACATCGTTATAATTTTATATGCATTGCGTTTTTGCCCATATTTGTAAGACATGCAATCTATGTACCATTCCAGCCAAATCTATGATAATTATGCTGTTGGAATGAAAAAAATCAGGAAATACATACTTGAAAACTTTATTAAAGGCTGTTAAAGGTTAAATGAGCACTTTTGAAAGTCCTGCTAAATATCTATGTGTATGCATGTTGTGTATTCCCCCGCCTTATGTAAAATTAACATTACCATGGGCCTCAACACTTTATCCGTGCGTCGATCAAGTGAAACTGTGAAATTATTAGAAAAGGAAATACTTTACAAATATGCTAATTTTTACACTTAGGTGCATTTAAAAAAAACAAAGCGAAAGAAATAATTTCAAGTTATCACAAACGGTTACCTAACACTTTTCTATTCGACGGTTAAATATATAACCACTTTCCATCTATCGTTACCAACTTTACGGGGCGAATGTCACTCAGTGCGCCCATTAAAATATATGCATACAGTGGTGGTGACTTTTTTTTATCGTGAACAGCCCTTAGTAAGTAAAAAAACATGTTTTATAAAATTCTGATAAATCGTACACACTATCCATCACAGTTTTCGGAATATATTGTAGATTAAAAAAAAAAAAATACCAAAAAATTGTTACAAACACTTTTGTTTTAGTTTTACAGTTTAACGTTGTTGCGAATTATTAAGGATAGAGCCATCAAATTCATACTGTAGGTGACATTTCCAAACCTGACAATGTTTGTATAACGATGCACCATAAGTCTTTATAGGCATATGTCGACATAATTTTAGTACTATTTGGATTAATACCATCAAATTTATATCGTTGGTACTTCTACCAACTCCAAGAATAAAGGCATGGCATTTTAAGAACTGTGACACCCCTATCCTAAAACACTCTTGGAATGTATACCCTAAAACACTTTGTGAATTCTCAACCACCATTTATGGAGGTACAGTTGCCTATTTCAGACTATATGTATTAGGTAACAACATGCAAATATGTTGTGTTAGCCCCTAATCCCCTTTATGGGCATAATCGTTCATCATTATTAAAACATTGGAAGTAGGGCTACCAAATTCAGACAATAGGTAAACTTCCCGACTATAAACATGTTGAAAAATTACAGTATGAAATAAGCCCTTTTTAAACACATTTCAACACTGCTTCACATACCACACAATCATAAAATATATATTCAACCCATCTGAGAGTACATGAGGGAAGTTCATTTTGATAAAGCTCATTTGGAAGCATAGTTGGCTGCCATGGTCGAATCATTGGCAGCAGAATCATCTCCGAACCAAAGAAATTTCCTATTAACAGATTACACAAAAGACCAACTATATATGACCTAACTCCACTCAAGACTAACTTCACACAAGATTAACCCTTTTCAGCAACGCTCCACAGAAAAATCATTCTTAATTTACTTTTTACCACTACCTTAAATTATGACCACAGAATGTTCAATGCCCTTTTTTTTCCATCAAATTTAAATTCAGTGTATTATTAATTTCTTTGAAGCATTTTATTTAAAGTTAATATGTTTAGTTATAGGCCGGTATATCTATCTGATATGTTATACCAAACCATTTTATTAGCATATGTTGCCATCTCAAACCAGTATGGCGTAAATACCTCTTAATCAGTTCATAGAGGCTTACCCAATGCAAGAGCACACGCAATGTCTATTTTGAACAAACTCCAAAAAAAAGCCATCAGCGATACAAGAAAAGATAGTATTTATTAGGTATTAAGATCGCGATGGCGATACATGAGAGCCGGGGGTCAGACCCAGAGACAGGAGGGTTGGAGTTCTAACAAAAAAAAAAAGCTCAATCCACAGATAGCCAAGAGTCCGACAGACAGAAGGGTTTGGGGAGATACGTTGTTGTTAACGAAGAGATTATGGAGAGTGGGTTTGCCATGCCACATGCAGTGAACTTCAAATTAGTAGGACTTAGTTTGGGTTAGGTACTAGTAACAGTTATTTTAATAATATTATATAATCGTCTCCTGTTCCTCTGCAGACTTTTATGGTCATACAATTTTGTTCGAACTTCATTACCAAACATTCAAATCAATTATCAGATAGTGTATAAGATATATTTTTCTCGGTACCTTAGTGGAAGATTATATACCAGGCAAGAAATGTATTTTCATTTATCCATCGCTTTATATTGTTTTAAAAAAAGGCACTCATTTTCATTTTGAAGTTCATTTGTTATACTATTCGATAGCAATAACCACCACAATTTCGTTCCGGTTTGTTACCTATAATAAGCAGTCGACGAAAGTATATTCCTACATTAATTTTGAGTCTATCCCTTATTTGTTTCTAATATAAAAATTCCGAGAAGAGAATTTATTTGGCTACAGACAATACTTAAAATGCAAATAGTCATTTATATGACACAAAAACAGAAAAATAAAATGAATTTATGCTTATTGAGGTTAACAGGTACATCTTTATAAAAATGTGTGTTCATTAAATTATATCAGATGTACTAGAACAAATTATTATAGTAATCACTAGAGTGGGGTAGACGAGTACAAATAGGACATATTTCACTGTGGAACAATTTGTCTAACATTCATAAGTATCCCGCCAATTGCAGTGACTATGAGCAGGGGCAGGTATGTATATCTGTACATGGATTATTAACTAGCCTGTGCATAGTTATACGTGCCTGATAAGGCCATTCATTACCACACTCTCAGACTCAGTGGTGCTATGTATTACCAGTTCCTGCAGGACTTGTTACCGGAATACTTCGAGGATGTTTCTTATATGTTCGTGAGGCGATGTGGTTTCAGCAAGACGGTGCCACGCATCATTTCGCCATTGGGGTTTGCCGGCACCTCGAAGTGCACTTCCCGAGCCGATGGATAGGTAGGGGAGGCCCTATAGCATGGCAGCCATGCTCACCTGACATCATACCACCTGACTTCTGTTTGTGGGGCCACATAAAATCGATGGTGTATACTGCACCACTTAACGTGAGGGATGAGCTCATTACACAGATGAGAGCATTTGCCACCACCATGTACATCACAACATGCTTCGACACTGCATTGTCTTTGTGGCCAACATTGACAGGCACTTTGAGCATGCACTGTGAGTTCCATGACTTCTGCCAAAATGCATAAATAGTCATTTCATTGCACTGTCTGTTGCCTAATTATTGTAGTTGCATAAATGCCCCTGCTCATTGTCACTGTCATTGGCAGGTAAAGTACAGACATTAATTTGTTCCTGGATGAAATATGCTCCATTAGTGCTCATCTATCCCGCTCTGGTGTTTACTGTCGGTTAATCGAGTTTACCCAGCATGTCTTAACTTACTCGGAAATCATTCCTCTTTCGTTTCATATTGTTACTCAATCGAGTCTCGAACCCTTGTAGTAGGGTTATGTGAGCGCGTGCACAGGGTATCGGAGCATAAGTATCCACAGCTATCGTCCATTTTGGTTGTCATCACAGGCTGCGCTCGACAGCCAATGCAGCCATGTTGAGTTGTTCTTAATCAGTATATTTCACATATCAATAAACCCGAACCCTAAAAAACCCAAAAATTATGGAAACACTTGGTGAAAAAATATTTTAATAAAAAGTTTAAATATTGGTCCATTACCTTAAATCGTTTGTAATAATTTCCTGTTTTACCACAAAAATGTGTGTTCTTAAAAAAATTTATAGCGAAAATTTTAAACAGATCATAAGTTTACTTTCTGATTTTATTCTCTTTATCAAATTTAAAAATATTAATAATACATTATAATACCACAACTTTAACAGCCCACGGCATCCAAGGACCAATTATTATTTCTCCCTGCTCAACCCCACTCATCTACACCCAAAAAAGAAGCTGCCTCCGCTCTAGTAGGCCCAATTATTCACATTCGCTCTACCACCTTCACCAATTTTTAACGACCACCATTCAACTACCGCATGCCACCGACTATTCGTCATAGCACGCCAAACAGGTGTTAAGTTTGCAAGCATGTACAGACATATTCATTAGACAGACAGCTGATATTTTCAAAGTTAAGTAAATATTTACATTATATATATTATTTATGAGGGCTTATTCAGAAGTCAGAGCAACTATTGTTTACCTCCCGAAAATAACCCAACAGGGGAAATGTAATATGTACAGTTGAAAGTTTACAAGTACGTTTTAAAGGTGACACCACATGGGATATGGATGCAGGAATCTCTGGCAATGAACGTTGACAAACATGGCTCCTTGAAATCACCGTCTGATATATTCTCGTACAAACTGTACCGATACTCTCATTTGAACGTATACGTATCGTACCTGTACGATCTGTTTAAATTCCATCTAAGTATTTTCTGAGGTTGTCCATGGTCCGTTGCCAGCAATGAGGCAGACATCGTCACAGCATTTTGACGAAAGGTGACACACGTTGATGGATAACATGCAGCCGATGGTATTTATCGTCTGCCTCATCTCTGGCAACGAACCATGGAGAGCCTCTGAGACCACTCTGAAGGATGTTAAACACCTTATACACGTCCGATACATATCCTTCAAATAAGTGTGTACACTTTCTACGAGGATAATAAACTAAACTGTGATTTCAAGCAGCCATGTTTGTCTTTGTTTCTTGCCGGACATTCCTACATCCATACCCCATGTGGTATTACCTTTAAAACGTAGTTGTCGTACATTTTCAACTGTACACAGTACATTTCCTGTGTTGGGACATTTTCGGGTGATAAACAATAGTTGCTCTGCTGACTTCTGAATCAGCCCTTGTATATGTTATATATGCACTTGCATTAAGTCGGATAGACAGAGACCGCACACATACACACATTTCAAAAACAGGGTTACCATTTTCAGAGGTCCACGCCTGCATTGTGTCGAATAACTAAAGTCCACATATGTGTATGCGCACATGGCTTCATCTGTTTCTCAGGTCTACACCTGCGCAGTGTTGGGTAACTTTGAAATCAGCACACATTTATGCATGGAAAATGCAGCACAAGCATCTTTTCACAGGCTCACACATGCACAGATGTTGCTGTCTTTGCGCCAATATGTTGAGGACATGCAAATGCAAGAATTAAAATAAGATAGTTGTTAAGTAATATAAACAGACTTTTTAAAAACATGAGCGCATAAGAACAAACAAATACTGCTTCTTTCAAACAATTATAATTCCTATTTCAAGATGTCTTGTCGATCCAAGAGCCATCACACATTGAATGTCCAAGCTGCCTCCTATACACAGGACCATTGCGCCCTTTCAACTTTTCTTCCCACCAAATGCACATTAAAAAATGTTGTAGGCTGCATCCCCATCCCCTATGCAAAAAAGCCTCCGACGATGGGTTTGTCACGTAGGCCCTCCAAGTAATACATGTGTGAGTACCAATGACATACAATGCGAACAACCTTTAACGATTCTGCCAACCATTTGTGACGATAGGCTAGGTAAAAAATGCCTCATTGTTTGAAGATTTACATCAAGTCACCGATCTTGGCTTTAGACTTGTATGTGTCCCTCCTATTCGAGTCCGAGTACATAGTTCGAAGCCAGCAGTATTTAACGTCTTCGGGGTTCATGCTTGTGGTAGAGTGAATTGTAGAATTATCTGCCTTCCCTTCATGAATAGGATAAGTCTTCCAACATATATCATAGCAACAATATCACTAATTTCCTTAGGCGCAGGTTCCTTTTGAGTATGAGACCTGTTGAGTAAGGGTCAACAGACATCGGTGCACAACGGACCACCAGAATACAGTGAGTAGGTAGTGTGGGAGGGAGGAACTACTTTTGTTTCCTTTCTCCCTCTCCTTCTTGGCGTGTCAGTGGCCGTGCGGTGATGTCAGGTGGGGGAGGACTTTCATGGATACACTCCCCTAAACTTTTGTCCACTGCTTGGCAATGGGGTGTCGCACTGGTGATGTCACTTCTGCCACTGCAAAATGGCCACCTTATAGCCCTTGTCTGCCATCACCGAAGCAATGGCGACTGCCTTTGTTGTTATGACACACTTTTTTCCCACTGACCACGTGCGTCCTTCCTGGTGTTAACATAACCTCTTTACTTGCGATGTCCCGAAATTACACCATGTCTAAGTGGCTTGCCTAAGTGTGTGGCTAATCACGAACATGCATTAAGGACGCCACTTTCTTGTTCATCAAAGTGGCTGGTCTTCTGTGTGGCTTTACACACCTTCAGAAACTAACATCCCTTTTCATGGTGAAACCATTTCCATTAAATCCATTTTTTAAATATTTTTTCCAATTTCATGTCTGCGTGTCCACGTGTATCCACATGTCTAGGTACTCCATTACTGTTGAACCTAGCAGTTCTGTATATTCGCTACTGAAGACAATTTTCACTAGTTCCTCATTGTTGTGGGCCGAAAATTTTAATTAAATTGAAACCAGGAAAGTGAAAATCGACAATGTGCAATATTTTGACACCAGAATCGCCATGTTCCAGGAAGAAGCTACAAGTCAACCATCTTGGGACAGGCATACCACACCATGATGTCGGATACCACCCGCCATCTTGGGAGCAACACCGGTCAGAGGGTCTACCCAACCATCTACCCCCCTCTTCTCATCACGCTGCATTAACCACCCTCCTCTGAACTGAGGTAGTCACATGTCCCGGCGAAAACAAAAACAGTGATCGCAGAAGCAAACCTGGTGACTTTGCATGTTAACCGCATCGCTTTTTTGACCCAGGGTGGATAAACTGCGAAATATGCCTTCGCCTGACACCAAGTCTAGATCCATTTTCACTGCAATTTCTCTTGGGAAAAACCTGTGTATGAAATGAGCCAACTGCCGTACAATGAAGAGGGGAAAAATCGGGGAATAAGAATGCGAACAGTTACATCGTATCAGTGACACTGGGTATGCAACCCACAGGCTTTGTATGGGCTATCCTCATGAAAACAAACCGTTCCAGGAAACAAATGCAGCATACCAGCCTCGTGAGTGGTTGTTCCAACTGTGAAGTGTACCATGGGATCGAAAGACCACAACAGAATGTGTCAACCATTGCACTGACACAAAAACCACAAACATGGTACCCAAGATTTGCACCTCTGATAACGCAACCAGTACACTCAACACTGGTGTGGCAACCAACCATTATTCCTTTGACAACCCCAGGATCGTACGCAATGGGAAAACCTATCACCATCAATTAGCAGACTGCAACACCTGCAAGATTTCAGTCACTGCCAACCTATGCCAGTAACGCCAGCAGGGATCCGGTCGTGTTCATGCAGGACTGTAAAAGGCCGACTATACAGATATGGAGTAGACTGGGGAGATTGGCTTAATGGTATCAGCAAGTGGTTTTCCGGGGATGCAATGCTGTGGTGGCGAGGAGTGAACAAGTACAGAATCACGTGGGAAAAGTTCCGCGATGGCTTCACATGTAGGTTCACAAGTAAATTCACATCACTACATGCATGCAGTAGCATAATTTTAGAAGAGTACGGTGAAGAATTGCTTTATAATTTTGCGACCTATAAAATCAGTCTGGTCCATGTATATCACCCGACACTCTCACTAAAGGACACATTAGAAGTGGTTGCAAGTACTTTCCGTGCTGAATACCATGCAGCACTTGCTCCTATCATTCACGTAAAGTGTAAAACACTTCATACAATCTGTGTTGTTATTCGATGCCAGCATCGCTGCCAAACAGCCTCGTGAACATGTTCCAGCACAATCGCGCCACGATTCGGGGATCGTCAGGGCAAGGGAGCCAAAGACTGAAGAGGCCACAACCAGGAGCCCCGTCGAGATGACCTGCAATAACAATTCAACCCACACAACACCTGCTGAACAAACTGCAATGGACAATTTTGCATATCACCCATGGAGTGAGAACCATTAGCTGCCTGGACCTTGTAGGTGTGGGGGCACTGGTACAGCAAGAGTCCGATGTGGGCATACTTCCCACCTCAAGCACAGCAAAACAACTGCTGTATGGGAAACTAAAAACTGGGGTGAAGCGACCAGACGCTGCTTACCCCAGGGTAAACTCAGCCATTTCTGAACAGCCTCCTCAACAAGTACTGCTCTCTCAAATTATTGGTCCACAAAATAGTTTCAAAAGAATAGCAATCCTCGTCAACCATCGTCCGTTTCGAGCCCTTATCGATATGGCACCGAGACCACTACAACTGCCTACGTGCCAAACATCATCAGGGAAGACATCATTCTCGGTGTATCTTGGCTAACTGATCAACACACCATCGTCGAGCCTGTGGCTGGCCGCGTACACTTCGGGAAGAAAGAGTGCCGAACCATGTATAACATTGATCCAAGAACAACCAGACAATCTCCCCCCCAGTACCAGTATTGCTTGACGGGTTGGACCACTCAGTGCCCCCAGAGTACAGGGATGCAGTACAACGATTGTTGAACTTACGAAGGGATGTTTTCACGATGGCCGATCCCTTGGGTCGAACAACTGTAGCTGAACATTGCATTCCACTCACCACCGAGAAGCCCATATTCGATCTGCCAAGGAGCTACTACCTTCACCAGTGCAAAATAATCAGTGACCAGATCAACGAGATGCTGCAGGAAGGTGTGATTGAGCCTTCAGAATGTCATTTCAATGCTATTAAAACACTAGCTCTGAAGAAAGGTGGATTGTGGAGGTTTTGTGTTGACTTCAGGTGCCTGAACCTCGTTACAGAAAGTGCTCTGTCCCCATACATACACATAATGGATGCCCTGAACACCTTGGGCTGTGCCAAAGTGGTGACCACAATAGACCTGAGATGTGGGTATTGGCAAATACCGGTGTGGCCAGAAGATCGCCATAAGACTGCCTTCACAGCACCAAGTGAATGGCGATTCCAATTTTGTGCTTTACCATTTGGCCTGAAGTGTGGTCCCTCCCCCTTTCAGGCCATGATGATCCACGCCCTGGATGGTTTTATCGATGACTTCGCCTTGGCTTACTTAGATGACGTAATCTGGTCGGAATCCTGGGATGACCACCTCCATCACCTGCCACTGGTCCTTGGGCGCCTCGGCCTTTACAAACTTACTTCTGCTAACAAAGTGTCACCTGGGGAAAGCAAGCATTCAATTCTTCGGCCACATAGTCGACATGCAAGGGAGCTGTTCCACAGCAGAACTTCAGATGATTGAGGGTGTTCGGGGATGTGTACTCTTCAAACAGCTCCACAAGTTTCCAGTTTCTCGAACTAGCTGTGTATGTGCTGGAGTTTGCAATAGTGACTGCCCCCCCCCCCCTCACCAAACGGATGTCACCGAACATCTGGTTCCGGCGGACCAAAGTACAACAAAACAGTTTCGACGAACTCAAACACAGTTTTCAGGAGTGCCCGGTGCTTGCCTGTTATAACCCGGCAAAACATATCTATGTGCAAACAGGCACAAGTGAGAGAGGACTGGGGCAGTACTGTTTAAAATGTAATAAGACAGGATGTGGCAAATAATTTATTTTGGAAGCATTAAGTTCGAAGCAGTGGAGCATAGGTACGGTGTAAATGAGCATGAGTGCCTCAGATTCATCTGGACCCTAAAAAAGTAGTCACCTGCTTGAATATCAATGCTTCAACATCCGAACTAACAACTGCTGTTTGCTGTGGCTCCACAAAACCCAAGAAAGCTGAAGCAAACTGACCCACCTGGCTCTGTTTATCCAGTCCTTCGACTTTGAGGTGCAACACGTGGCAGGTGAGGACAACCAACTCGCTGACCACCTGTGACATTCGCCAGGAGAAACCATTGCGCAAGACAAAGATGAGTAGAAAAACATACACCCCACCCATCCTCATGCACGAGACATTCTCCGCACAACCAATACACTGCACGAACATCACAGCAGTTCCAGTTATGCTCACGCTGAATACACTCAGAAATCAGGCAATCAATGAGCAAAACAAATGCCCAATCGCCCATGAATGGAAACAGAAATGTGCACTATATATGATGGATATGTGGCATGTTGGCAACAACTCCTCAGTATCATGGGCAAATGTAAACAGTTACACGTGGTGTGCGTATGTTACTGCCACTGCACGTGATGCAGTTCTCCGCTACACACTTGACAGTGAACTGGCAGGGCATTCACTTACAAATCAGACTCAGAAAAAACATCACCATGTACTTTAATTGGCCCAGCATAGCAGTACTTACTAGAGTGTTCGTATACAAGTGTGTGATATGTAATCACTACAAAAGCTGGAGGCAAGATTGACTCCAACAACACACCCAAGTACCAACAGAACCATTTGGAACAGTGGCAGTAGATCTCGTGGGGACCCTATCCATGAACATCTGCAGGAAAAAAAGATTTATCTTGGCGTGACATTTATTTTCCCACTGGATTGAGGCGCACCCACTCTCCTGCGAATGAGCCCGAATTGAGAGGGGAAGGGGGGGATTTACATGAGTTTTTTTACCCGCTGGGGCTATCAATGCATGTTATTGAGCGACAACAGCATGCAGTTCACGGGATGTGTGTAGAGAGCCCTGTGCACTAAATGGAGCGTAACACACCATACAACTGCTATTTCCCACATCAGCATGTGATCGGTGTGTATGTGTACAGTGCATCAGTGCAGTGTGCAATTTAACAATTTTATTTTCTTTTTAAAAGGGCTTTAACTATACATCGCCAAAGGGTAGTGTTTACATGTTGTGCGCACGTGTTACACTGCACGTCTCAGTGCACCAGTGTTCCATACAATGTGTGTGACTTGTGTGCTTTTGATATAGGATATTTGTTTGTTTTTATAATTAGACACGTAACCAGTGCATTTGAATGTCCTTGTGTTCTGTTTAATTTATAAGGTATGTGAATGACAATATGTTAATTTAAGAGGGTTTTGTGTTGAAGTACTTGCATGTGCATTTAAGTTGAGGGTGGCAAGGTTGGGCCCCAGGGGAAGTTATGGGGGAAATGAAGGTTTTCAGTAAAAATCCTGGAATGGGCATCAGTGCTACTGAGCATGAGAACAGGTTGGGGGTCGTGAAGGCCGACGGCCTATGTGGCCTCCTTAGTAGTCACTCCGCCTGTAGAAATCCCGGGGTAACCAAGAGTTACCATGCTTGCTCCCAATGCTGCGACAATCTCCGTAGTATTATATCCAGTGGTGCCTAGTGTAGTGAGGGCTGTTGGCCTCCCCCAAATGCCAGAACACATGTTTTAAATGGGCTGTTCTGGCCTCCCAATGGCATGAGTATTCACGTGATTTTTAGGTTGAGGAAATGTAGTAAACAGCTGGTATGTAGCTGGGATAATTAGACACGTCAGTATTCCGTCACGTTGATTTATTTAACATTTCTCTCAATACAGATCACTTCTATTAAATAGTCGCCATTATAGCAAGGCTATCTCTGAAGGGATGAAAAAGGCTGTAGGTCTACATGAATCTTAGAGTGATATAAAAATTTCGGCCATGTACAATACGCCTCGGATTGTGAGGTGTCGCTGACCCCGAGCTAGCAAAAGCAACTACAGTACTGGTAAATTATGTTATAAGCAGAAATTAAAGATGTTAGGGATAAAAAGATTGAATTGCTCGGAGCCCCATGGCACGGAGGACACTTCACGTGAAGAAGAGTACCAGACTAACTAGCATTGGGCGCGAGGCCCTCTCATTGGCTGCAACTACCGCCAACATGCTCCATAATGTGACTTAATAATTATGCAAAAATGAAAAATGGATTGAAGTATCCTGACATACGGCTGATGGTATGAGAACACTAACATATATTTTAATGTACCTCAAAACGTTACATATAAAATATTACTAAAAATAAAAACAAGTTCAACCAATATCACTTACGTGATCATCTAAGTTCACTTTCGTGCAGGTGCATTTATGCTGTTTATAAAAACTCGTGATCTTCCCCCTAACCACTGGTATTTTTGATAGGGCCTGTATTACCACCGTCTGATATAAGTCTAAGTGCTGAATAACTATCAGCTGACAAGGCTACCAGTAGTGTGTTGCCAGCTCTTGTGTATTACGACCACCTGATACCAGACGAATAGCTATCAGCAAGTTATCAAGAAGTTCGGGCGATACCTGGTATTCTTTCTGTTTGTTGGTAATAGAAATCATAATTACGACTCGAAATATAGTAACAGTTGGGTTAGTTGCATTGGCGACAGTGGCTCTGTTTTAGTCATCTATGGACAAAAGTGATGTTTAAAATTTACATGTACTTTTTCTGTTAAAAATTTTTTTTAAAAGGTTACTGGGCAATACACAAAGGGAAAGTCCGATTCCCAGCAAAAACGAGTAGGGTCTGTGAATTACAGCATCGAAGACTGTGTGTTATATAAATAATGTGTTCTTAAATTGTTAGAATATTTGAAAACATATTGAGAGGTTACTGGGGAAGACCGATTCCCACCAAAAACGAGTGGTGTCTGTGAATTACAGCATTGAAGACTTTACGTTATTTATAAATAATGTTTTCTTAAATTGTTGTTAGAATATTTGAAAACGATTTGAGAGGTTACTGGGCAAGACATGATGGGAGAGACTGATTCTCGGCAAAAACGAGTGATGTCTTTGAACTACAGCATTGAAGAAGGTTTGCATGTTTTATAAATAATGTTTTCTTAAATTGTTTTTAGAATATTCGAATTGTATTTGGACGGTAAAGTAACCTGGTTTTACCCTACTTTATTGTATTGAATTCCTAATGATTTGTACAGGATAAGGCAAATTTGTTGAACATGTTTACATTGTGCATTTCGTACATTGGTATACCAGTGTTGTATTCATTGAATTTTGTTCTTGCAGGATGTTTTCTAATGTGCTTGACCTAAATAAATACGTTTTTAGTGCAATTCATTACATAAAAAATGCAATGGTATTCATGTACTGAAAATTCCTCGCATAGGTGAGGACAGCGACACAATCACATACAGTTCTTCCAACGAAGTTAAAACTTTCGAGTTATAATAAATTGAATGATATTTTCGTATGGACAATTTTTTCCACTATTTTATCAAAACAGTGACAATGCCACTCTTTTATAAGAAGAATCCCAAAACAATCTCGTCTCATGAAAGACATAAAACTTTAGTTCCCCACCCTACCAATAGAATTAACAGAACCCGAAGTTGTATTCATATTGTGTTGTTGAGCTATTTCTTGAAACCAAGAAATTTAAGGTGTTATGTTATTGAATAAGTCAGCACACGTGTCAATTCTTTTCACTGAGGCGACTGTTCCCAAAAGGCACCTACGACGATCTACATTAATTGAAATACAAAAATAATGTACTGCATATATAATATTTCTATAACACTAGGAACACATTCTCGCATAAACATACATCTTGACTGAAGATAACTCATTTGCAATGGCATTTCACTGGACTAATAAACTTAATTCGGTCAGAAAAGTCAATTGTAGAAAATAAAAAAAAATCGATACAAATGCATGGACAGGAAATGTAAGTTTTTTGAAATATGCGTCGCCTTTGAAATTCTAGTGCACAGAAGCATTTCATCCAAAACCTGTTCATCGGAATTGCTGTCAAATTCAATTTGTCTCCTACCACCTGCTGTCATATTTCTCAATCACACAATTTGACATACTGATAGATTGCTATCAGGTGGACGAAGTACCTGATAATTTTTCAGCTGATAGCCTGCCAAATAGGCATTATCAGCGAGTCGTAATACACATTTTTGGGCTATCTGACAACTTTTATTTAGGACTTTGTCAGAAGGTGGTAATACAGGCCCTTAATATAAATGGCAAAACATATTATAGCTAATTCCAACCCTCAAAACACACACAATAAACTTTATTAGATTTCTAAAATTCCTGGCCACGTAGTCCGACACACCATGTGCACCCGTTGGTTCGCTGGCCGAACATTCAGAAATACTGGCATTGGCCAGTGTTTCAATACTATACTTTTAGGTTATGGTTGTCGGTTTGTTTCCCTGATGTTTTAGTCCCATAATTCGTAGGTCAATATATTACAATTAATATTAGCACACTATTAATATGTTTGTTCGTTCTTTATATGTGCCCGTTATAAAGTGTCCAATATATAGTGTGTGCACGGAGCATATAGGCCAATATGGCACGTGACATATTATACTCTTAATAAAAATACAAATATCACTATGCAACACATGACACTTCAAAATTTAAAAATTGAGACTGTATGTCTCGGTTCTTCCATGTAGGTAAGATTACAAGATGAACAATAATAATAACACACATAATATGACACACCTGAACACAACCACCCTGAATGAAAACAAAACGAACACTGCAGAATCAAAACTATAACACATGTTCCGAATCGCACGAGTGATACACAGGTGCGATGCACTCACTGAATTTAAATATTATAATTACTCTCAAACGAAACATAAATACTTTGCACTACACCACACTGCACAGTACACACTCGTGCACACACGTGGACTGATGGCTTTGGCTACAATGCCAACAAGTGGTAGAGAATAGTTATGGCGGCTTCTAGATGGCGGCATGGTGAACAGCTCTCTGCTGCAGATGCGATGAACGGCAGGCAAACTTTCTAAGGGCTGGGAGCTCAGCTCACGTCAAAGGCTTCCCCCCCTTTTTTTAGACCGTATGGTGCAGTGATGCCTTCACTAGCAGCAGGCACAATGCCTACTGACCTGCCATCATGGAAGAAGCTGGTAGGGGCACCTAGGTGCCTCTTCTCCACGTGGTCTCCTGCAGGTCGTTCATGCTGCTGATGGACGTCTCCACCTCTGCGACTGAAGCAGGACGTATGAGCCGGTCGACTCATCCCTACCATCGTTGCTACTATCGTGCTCTCTCGAGCTCTCTCGAGCTCTCCCATTGCATCTCATCCTGCTCGTTACTCACCTCCTCTTGCTCTTCTCCGCAGGCAAAACCCGCTCCAGTACTCACTTGCTCTTCCATTGCATCTCCTCTTCTGTGCAGTGTTTCACTCCTTCCCCGGTGCATTGTAATGTTGGGCATCGGACCATCTTCTCATGCATATTTTGCTGGAACTACAGGCACTGGTTTCGGTGATGGTGCTCGAATGGTGTCGTTTGTAGATGGTGCGCCGCCGAACAGGTTGGGAGGACCTTCGGACGAACCCCAGGACTCCCAATGTGCCGGGCATCGTTGGGTTCACTGCACCCTCTGCTGCTTTCCTTGATGAGGGTGCAGAAACGCTTCCATGCTCCTCTGACCAGCCACTTGCTCGGCATCGGCGTCGAGCATCGTAGGGGGCAAAATTTCTCCTTATTTGCCATTCTACTCCATCCTACGCTGTGGTTCTTTGCGGGCTGTTCTCGTATGCTGCTTGCTCTCGTCTCTCGACCCCCGCTGCTGTTGTGCCGTGATCGTTGCTGTGTGTTACCAAGTTCCCTGGCCTGGTGGATTTTTACGACGTCCGACATCGGGGAGACTGTTACCACTGGTAGATGGCTCCTTGTGGGAGGTACCGATCCACCTTTCTCCTCTCTAACTCTTTCCTGGAGCTCGGCGTGCTCATCGCCATCGTGGGGTTGTGAGGCGCCGGGTATATCTCCCCTACCGATGTCTCTTGCAATGAAACAGATATCATCTCGGTGTGCTCTCACCAACTTCCTCCCCACCTGAACCATGTACGTGATTGGTCCAATACTCCGTGCGAATATGTGCAGGGTGCTCCATTTTGCTGCCAGGCCTATGCAGAAGTTCTGCGGGCAGCTGACTGCAGGTGTGTTCGCAAATACATGTGCTATCCTTCCTGCTATCTTTGCTTGTGCCACCTTTGCCTGCGATTGTCACGCTGCTGGCCACTACTATCTGATATGCTGGTTACGGTGTTCCTGGGGCAGTTGCATTCGCCTGTTATTGCGAGATTTCTCCCCAATAGCATGTCCACGGACGTCCTTCCTGTAGCAGCATTTACTCGTCGGCGGAGGGTAAACCAGGCAGCGGGCATGTGTTCAGCCCAGATGTTGTGTTTGTCTCCCACACAGTCGCATCTGTGTTTTGAGGTCCTGTTTGCGATGCTCTGTGGGGTTAGCCCAAGTGTGGTATACTGCAGTCTTTAAATGGTGTACCCCCCCCCCACCAGTAGCATAATGCCATTTTATCCTTGAGAATCGTGTGCTATTGTCGGTCAACATTTGCCTTGGATAACCCTAACATGCAAAAAACTCATTCTGCATTGCTTTCACTATATTCGACACTCGTGCGCTGCTTATTGCATAGGCCTCGGTCCATATCGAGAAGTTATCTGTTAGTACGAGAATGAATCTCTTACCCCTCTGCAGACCTGTGGTAGGTGCCCATGAGGTATAGGCTAACTGTTTCGAACAGCCTTTTCTGCATCCTGGGCTTTTGCTGCTGCTGTGTACCATCTGTTCATCGCGACAGGAACTGTTTACATTTAACACATTCTCTCACGTACTGCCGCACATCACGTGACAGGTCGGGCTAGAAAAACTTTTCTCTTACATTGCGTATTGTTTGGTATGTACCTGGATGACCTGCCGTGTTACTAGCAACTCTCTCTCTCTCTCTCTCTCTCCCTCCCCCTCCCTCTCCACTTCTCCTGTGCTTGTGGCTCATGAACACACCATGACCTCCCAGTTGAATTGTGCATTTTGTTTTTTTTTTTTGCAAGTTATTATTTTAAGTTAAAATGTTTTGTATTAACTTCAGTTCAGAAAGTTCTCCATAACATCAAAGCGATGCTTAAGAACTCTTTTTTTCATAAACACAGTTAGATTTATGAACACTTGTTACAAAAATAAAATGGCTACCAGTGAAATGCTGTTGTGCACTTGATGATAATCCGAGTTTCTTTATTGCTGAATTCAATGGGAAGGTATGTTTTAATGTGATATTTGAAAAACCCTTTGATGTATTTTCAAAAGTCATATACTATAACATGTATAATTCTTTAAATCAGGCAAAGTATTGGTTACGGAATAATTTTGTTTGCAAAAGGGAGTGTCAACTACTAGTACACAAAAAATATACTTCACCCAGTAGTTAACGTATATACACCAGTAGTAAACTACTGGTGTATAAAAATATCATCAAATCAAAATTGGTTTATTTTGGATGTAAAGAATAAATCAGTATTTGAAACAATTCTTTCTGTTGTGTAATTCTGGTTGACCCTGTCAATCACTGGTACATGTTTGTAATCATGCCACCAGTGAACAGTAACACTTGATTATTTTAAGGAGAAAATAAACAAGGCATTGTATAATGTGTTGCTACAGCTGCTAAGCTGCATGAAGTTCCAAGAACCACTTTGTTAATCAAATCTAAAGGAAAGTCTCTATGGGGCCAGACTCTATCCTGAGACAAGAAGAGGATCTTGTTCAGTGGATTTTAAGCGTTTATAAGGCTGGATCTCCAATGACCAAAACTTGAATTGTTAAATAGTGTACAGCATTTAATCAAAAAACTGCACCACGTTAATCCTTTCACAGATGACCATCCAGGAAGGAATTGGTACAATACCTTTCCTAAGAAAAAAATCCAAGAATCACTGAAAGAGTTGCTCATAATCCCACTTCAAGCAGAGGTGCTGTGGCAGCTGAAACTTTGTTGAAACGGTATGTAGAAATAAACCAGCATCTTGCTGACCAAATTTTTAGGACAATTTTGATCGAGCTAGGTGGAGTGTTCAATGAAGACAAGTGCTTTTTTTTTTTTGGGGTTAATCCAATAGGTGGCAAAGTTTTGGTGGATAAAGGAAACAAAAAATGTTTACCAACAGGTAAATAATGATGAAAAAGAATGTCTGACAATCCTTTTAACTGTGAATGCTGATGGTATTTTGGCCACCCAGTGATATTTTTCTAACACAAAAGAATCCCTCAATAAAAACCTAAATTATACTTCCAAATTGGGGTATAGATATATCAGACTGGGTTGATGAATGGGAACCTATTTTTAGAATATAAATTGTTTTCTTTTTATTGTTGAAAAGTGAGAACATTTCTCTTCCAGTAATACATTTCAATGATGGACACACTTCTCATCTAACTCTACATATCAGTAAATTTCATGGTGGGGGGGGGAGAGAAAGGCTTTATATTAATTGCTCTTTTCAAATGTTACTCGCCTTATACAGCAAAGGATGTACTTAAGCTTCACAGTTTGAAAGATGGATGAAGATAGAAAGTGCACACATGGCTAACAGGATGCACCGATTCTCCAACACTCACGAAAAGAGATTTCGCTCCACTACTCTGATCAGATGTCTGGGAAGGTAAAGGTTGTGATTGTTCATCATTTTACTTGTAGAAGTGTGTGGGCAATAAGGTTTTAAAACAGAATATGTCCCACGAGGGAAGCGAACACACATTAGAGAAAGGAAGTGAAACTGAAAATTCTGGGTCAAAAAATTACACATGTCGCGAAGAAAGAGAAAATAAAACCCTGAGCACTGTCCTGAAAATCAAACACCCGGCATGGACATAGAAACCAAACTGCCCATGCATACACTGGAAATAAAACTGCCCATTCACACACAGGAAATAAAACTGCCCATTGCAGACACTGGACATGAAACTCCACAGGCACTGGAAACGAAACTGACGACCACACAGGCACTGGAAACGAAACTACCTATACAGACACAGAGTAAAATTTCTTGCAAACACAGGAAGTGAAACACTCGCACACCAGCACGAAATGGAAATCTTGAGACTCGCCAAGAGTGCCAAACAACATACTTTCACATGACAAGATAAATCTCTCCCTATTCAAGAGGGCTCTGTTCTGGCCAGGTCCAAAAGTAGGAACAAAATAAGTGATCAAAAATGGGAAATGTACTTACTGTTGCTAATCCATAACAATGACAACTGTACTATAAGTAAGAGGAATACCTTAAGAAGATTAATAATTCACCAAGCAAAAAAAAAAAAAAAAACACCAGAGGAGGAGTATTAAGCAAAGGAAGAAATGACCGAGACAATATTCTTCAACTTCTGAAGATTATGTAGAGTAAAGGCAATCCTCGAATTTCATACATTCGAGATTCGTATAATTTGCTCTTTCAGACATTTGAGATTCCTACAACTCACTCTTTCATACATGACATACACCTTTGAATCAACTTTCATATGAACAATTTGGTCTTTCATACATCTAGAAATATACCAACATATTGATGTTGGTATATTAACACTGTTAATTGCCATCTAACACTGCCTGCCATATTTTACAGCCTTTGCGGATCATTTGTTACGAATGTTTAGATATGGCTGTCATAGTGGTACAATACAAATGAGTGCTTCTGTTATAAAACAATATACGAATCTCTAAAAAACATTTACATCGTTTTCACAACCTACAAAATAAAATGTTACATTTGCACAACAATTTTAGAGAAAGTAGGAAGCATAATTTTTTTACCTTATTTAGTCATGTAGTACTAACAATCAAATACATATACAGGTGTTAAAAATCAACATATCAGGTAAGAAAATATTGCGCATGTATATTTATTCATAATTTTCAATAATATCAGTTATTTAGAAAAAAAAAATTACCTTCTTTATCACTTAATATATTATCTTTCTACCAAAATTACTTTTTTTTTTTTTTTTTTTTTTTAATTTGTTTGTAACTTTATTACATGCATATATAATTCAACGTTCATACATTCAACTTGCACATTTTCAGGAACACATTAGGTATGAAAGTAGAAGACTGTCTGTAGGTGGAATTGGGAGACAGTTTGGATGACATTAGTTAAGTGGTATCTATAGAAAGAGATAAGGACGACTTGGATTATTTTTGTACACTCCAAATGAAAAAAATTTGGCAAATATTACACAAGGAGATTTTGTTGTGTCATTTCCAGGTAAAAAGCTACACATGTGTTTTATATTATTCAATATTTAAATAACTCAAAAGTAAAGCAATAACTCTAAAATGTTTCAGTGGCACAAAAATCTTTTTCAATTTGATGTCAGCTCTATTACAATATTGCAGGTTATTAAAAAATTGTCAATACCAACTCTGGTTGGTTCTGGCATTTGTGAGAAATATATCTTCAGAAAGGCTGTAAATGTTGACTGATAGTGCACTGTAACCACAAAATAAGCACTTTTGAAATCAACCTTTGGGAAATGAATCTGCCCCATGTACCTGCATACATTTCAACAGGCACACTCAGTGGCTTGCACCATGCAAAGTTGGTCACAATGGATAGACAGTAGTTCCATATTGTAACGTTGAATTAAAAAGTGTTAGGGTATACATTTTTGAATACTGAAATGAATTATTTTGCTTTCTGATTTTCCAATGCCTGTAAGTTTTAGAATATGGATTTTTCCTACTTTTTTCTGCCTACCACGCGATAGTATAACAACTTTTAAGACTCGCACTGTAGTCCTTTATTTGTGTGTGTACAACTCAAGAATAACACATTTAAAAACAAACTACAATTTTACTCGGGAAAAACAAACGCTGCCATGTTGATGTGCCCGAGACATCAGTATGCATGTTGGACTTTGTTGTTATACATAAATGCTTTAGTAGGTTACATGTACATTTGAAATTTTTAATATATTTTGCTTTGTCGGAGGATTTTAATGTTATTGCTCTTTCATCGAACACCAGCAAGTGTTGCATTGTTCCACTAAGCAAAAATACAATAAAATATACTCTCGATAAGATAGCTATGAATAGTTTACGTTAAGAAAAATTGTGAAAGGTGCCTAAACTTGGTCAAGAACTGTAATGCACTAGGCAATTTGCGACAAAAGTACAAGTTTTGTGAGTGAAAATCATTTCAGTATTAAGTTAAATGTTTTCTCTTACCATAACTACTTTGGTATAATCTATAAGACAATGATTATATTAAAGGTGGTGCCTATGCAGCCGTAAAATTGCCTGTGGGTTTCATGAAAACTTTGTGGTTTACACTAAACAACGGGTGTTTTTTTTTTACTTTGTAATAAATTACAAAAACTTCCTTTTTCATATATAAATACTAATAATATTAGCACTGAAAATTGTTTCATAATTTTTAAGGTTGTGCTCTTCTGTTGATGCCTGTTACAATATAAAATTTCTGTCATGCTAATTTTAACTGTAGTCTTAATCTTATCCTTAGTTTTTAGGCCTAATAAAAAAACATTCTAAAACGATATTACTAATTAATATGCATACAAAAATAGACTGTTCGTCAATTCACATTTTTCAGAATTGCAAGGCATTAATTTGCATGAAAATTTTTAAATTAAGCATAACAACATGATTCTAAAAGAAAAGTGGTTATTCGTGGGGCTGAATTTTGAATAAAATATTTACCTACAAGTTTAAATTCATTGCCTATTGCTGTACTAAAATGGTGTTTTGAAATGCGGACTACATTTCAAGCATAGATGACGAAGGTGGTCACAATTGATGCAAAATCATGTTAAAATATCAGTAAATTTTGCAATAAACATATGTTTCCAAAAAGAATTTCATCCCTATTTCAAAGTTTCTCTGTAATCCATGGTAACTGGCCAAAAGTACATTTGCACATACGCTGACAAGACCAAAACATGTGCAACTATGTCGCACAAATGATAGCCAATAGCAAACCATTCTGATTGTTTACATAGGAGTTTAAGAATTTTACATTTTAAAAGAATAATTTGAAAAAACGTGAGCACAGGAATGCTATTTTGCATGTTATTATCATATGGTAATTAGTTCAATGGCATCAAAGCATGTGTAATTGATTTTACAGGAAAAATCCCTACCACAACAGTTGTTAAATATTTACTTTTCCAAGAATTTCTACGTTTTCACTTGACGCATTATATAGTGTTGACTTACCACTTTATTATACACATGGTGGAAGGATACACAAAATGCATACAACTAGATCTTAAGCAGGGCTTTCAGTTTACAGTGCTTGCTGTACATATATGGGTTGGTTATGGTAAAGTATGCACTTTTGAAAACTCTGCTAAGTTTCTACTTTCAGCCTGTTGGTGGCATATCTTTTTGTGTTCCTATCAAAATAAACATCGCCACGTGACTTTCGGATAGTGTTTACATTAGCTGGTTCATATATCCACTGTGTACTCAGTAAATAAAAAAATTAAACTTAGTAAATATTCTAATCAGCACTAAAAACATGTGCACATTAATTTGAATAAATATTGGTTTGTGAATATTGACTGTTCACAATTATTTTTCTCTTTAGAAGTATTGACCACAGCATTAATTTATATCTAAAGTCATAAGAAAATATCTTTGGTTTAAGCAGTGGTGTGTATTCTACAGATGCTAGGGAAGCACTGCTTAGCCAGCCCTATTGTTTTCATTACCAAACATCCACGTTTTATTTACTGCTTACGTGGATACTTTATGCTACTTTCAATGGTACATAGTCACATATTTTTATGGGTCCATTTCTTTTATTTCAAGTTTTCTCATTGCCACCTAATGCAGTTTCTATGGCAACACACACGTTGGAATGGGATCGTGTAGCTTCGTGAGCCGATCGGGAATGTTTGGTCAAGGTCCGCTGCTAGCATAGTAGCTGGAGCTTTGCATGCGCAGGTGCTCTATTCACATACAAGGCTAATTGCGTGCAATAAATAAAATGTTTCTTTTATTCAAAGCAATACAAAATGCATCACAATAGTAATATTAGTTAATACAAATTCTCTTCTATTTTTTATGTATTTCAACATGGTTTCCTCTGCCATGTTTTGTATGTGATTACCGCCTCTCTTTAAGGTAAGCTGTGAGTCCCGCAGCATATGCTGCCCAGAATGGAACAGGACATTCAGCATGGCACCAGGCAGTTACAGAATCGCTGCACTCCTTGAAGTGATTTGGATTGTGACTTTCTTTTAAGTTTGGAAAGAGAAATTTTGTTGGTGTGGACACTAGCTCCAGGTAAAATTAAACCAGGAAAATATTTCATAAACATTTTAGCACTTAACTACTTGAGCAATTATGTCATGTTAATTTATGTGAACTATTCCTGCAATAATTGTCTCAATTCCATAGAAAAAATGTCTATTTATTTCTAGCTTTGAAAAGAATAAAACTGTACAGCCACAACATGCAAAAAGAGACAAGATGATTAAAACTGGTGTTACTGTCAAATTAAAATAATTGCTGTGTGAAATGAAATATGGACAAAACTTTTATAAAAGTATGATAAAGGAGATTTCAAAGAAAGAAAAAATCTAGCTTTCTTGCAAATAAATGATGTCTATATACTACCCAAATTTGGCAGGCAGGCAGGCAGGCAGGCAGGCAGGCAGGCAGGCAGGCAGGCAGGCAGGCAGGCTGGCTGGCTCACAAATCAATATTTTAACACGGAATTACGCAAACACAAATGGCCGGTGTTATTCCATTATGAATAACAAAACAATTGTCTTGAAACTAAATGGCTGAACAGAATTGATCCAAATTTTTACAGTATATTTCAACAAGTAAAATATGTCACTCAATGCAGGTTTCATGAAAATTCATCTGAAGAGAGAATTTTTAAAGCACATAACACTAACATTGGCAATGTCCTATTGCTTTGCTTATGAAAAAAAGTCACTTTTCAGCTATAAAATTTAAATTTCCACAATGATATGAACTTAACTTTACCAGAATACAAGAAACACAATACCTAGCTGATGATTAAGTAGTTAATGAAACTGCATCCACACATTTCAAAGCAGAATCTAACTTTGTCCCAAATTATTTACTCGAGTTCATAATTTACACTGACTTAATTGCATGAAAGGGGTGGCTGTGTATAGCAGTTAGATTATCCACCTACCACCAAGACAAAACTGGTCCGAGTGTCGGCGGAGTCACCCCTGGATTTTCGCATGTGTGAATCGTGCTGGACAATGCTGCTGGTACGTAGATTTTCTCGGGAATCTTCTGTTTCCTCTGCCCTTTCATTCCAATGCTACTCCATACTCACCTCTCTTCACTTCATCAGCTCTCAAGACCTCAATGCTACGGGCTGCCCAAATCTCTTCAGTCACTGACTCAATCAAATTGCATGAAGTAGCACATTATGTGAAATTTCAAGAACTTCTGGGACAATAAACTACATGGAGCTAAAGTAAAAAGCAATAACAAACAATCCCTCTTCACTCAGAACATGTTAAAAAAAAAAAATTTTTATTTATTAGTTAATGAATACTTTGACGCATGCTGCTTCCTGTATTATATATACACAACTATGACACATCCGACAAGTATTTCTTATTTATACTTCACCAGAGATACAGACAAAACCCGGCAACTTATTAAACGAGTGCCATGGATCACCACAACCCTGGACTGCATCTCCAAACACGTGTAAAATAAGGTAGCGCAAGTTAGTAAGCATGCTGCCCCCCTCGCGCTGAGAGCCAACAAGCTGTCAACTGCCTCGGGGCAAAACCGAGCACCGCCGATTATGCAAGAAGCCAGGCAGCCAGAGCTACCCCCACCCTGGCCTCACACTAGGGGGATGTCGCACCTCCCACCACAGCTTGGCGCTGCACCTGTACTTCAGACTATAAAAGTCTGTGCAAGACCCGGCTCGTGAATTATTTCCTTCTCCAGTAGCTCGGTCCTTCACTTCGTGTGTTGAGGCCTTCTTCTGCTCAAGTCTTCGGCAGCCACCAAAGGCTACTACCATTGTCACAAGAAACTCTTCTGCAGCCTGCAGTTAAGAGAAGCTGCATTGTCGACAACCACCAACAGCTACCAGAAGCTACTATTGTTGACAACAATCACCAGCTACCAGTAGCTACCATTGTTGACAACCACTGCCAGAAGCTATTATTCTTGACAACCAAGACTAGCTACCAGAGAAACTACCATTGCCTACAACCACTACCATCTACCAGAAGCTCTTCTTCTTCATCACTTCACACCTTCCGCTGCTGCTCCTATTGGACTAGCAGCCACCTCTACTTATTGGTAGTGGCACCACTTTTTTCTATTGTCTCATCTAGACGCTGTTTCACAGTAGTAAACGCACTAGATATCTTGGTAGCTTAGGAACAGGTCACCTACACCTGTTAAGCATAGGTTACTTCTATACTCACTTTCTGCTTGGTAGGAGGTAGCATGCGTCACTTGTATTTATTATGCCTAACAAATAGTTTGTTCCTTTCCTGACGAGTATCTGTTTTAGAGGTACTTCCTTAGACCACTATAAACATATTACTGTACATTTTCAACAGAGACCGGGTTTCTCATTTCTCATAATAGTACAAACTAGTGATGGCCACATACTGAAAAAACCAGATACCGATGGAGGTTCCGATATTTAGGATTTTACTGATCCAATACCTGTAAACAGATATTTTCAATTATCATACTGTACACAGACATTTGTCACTAAAGTGTATGAGAGGAAACAGCTACCTGGAAAAGTTTGGTTTGCGGCTTTTTGAAGAAACACATTTCCAACAAACTTCTACCAGTCTTCGTAATTTCTTGAAGACCAAAACTGTACAAAAAAAAAAGACAACAAAATATAATTTCTTCTGTATCAACATTTTTAACAGTCCAAAACCTATCATCTTCACTAACATCCTTTGAAAACAACAAAATATTCCAGCATACTTTCCTAGGGTAATAACCCGTACGCAGATGCCTCTGCAACATTGTGATATCTGCTCTAATGACATGGAGTTAAGTGAATAAAACTATACCTGGAACCTGCTCATATACTAACCGAGACCTTCACACTAACATTGGGGGGGGAAAAAAAAATGGCTCAAAAAGCTTTTCAGTCACTTTCAACATGGCAATGCGAGTTCCGCGGCAACACTCCGTAGCTCTAAGCGTTGCAGTGGAACTCGCATTGCCATGTTAAAAATGATGGAATAATTCTTAGTGGAAGCATTTGGATCCTGGTAAATATTTGAGATTCTAGTGTTTGGCAATTGAATTATCTGCTGTTTCGAGTATTTATCCGTGGATCCGTCTTAGTATTAAAATATCTGCAAAAAACGGTATCCGGGTTTAGGTTGAGGTTAGAATGGACATTACGATATGCCTATATTTTAGTGCCGATCTCCGATAATAGTAAATGTACCAATAATACCTATTTTGGTTATCAGGCCTTCACTAGTACAAACCTTAGAGTAGGACTGTGGACCACTAGAAACTTGTCGAACAGGGGCTAAAAATGGGCTAAACAGGCTTCTCGAGATGTATCCTACCAGAGTGCTTATGGTGCCGGCCAGGATATTTGCTCGAGACTGACTGCCTACCTTTGTTGTGACATGTACTCAATAATAGTAGGGAGGCACCCTACACAGTTCGACATTCTAGATCCTGTGTGCCACAGCAGGGGAACTGATTAGAGTACTGAACTGGTGCTGTCAACTGCTATTGGAAGTACATACAGACAGAGAACTGTCTCGTGTTCCTGACGTACAGCGAATATCTTAAGTGTCCAACCAACCTCTATGCCTTTTGGTAGAGGCAAGGCTCTGAGAGGGAGGAGTAAAATGTGGTCTATACCGCCGCCAAACAGGACTGTGTATCAGCCCCGCCTACTTCCAGTAGGCAAGCCGAGCGGGACAGAGCATCATTCACCAGACTCCTGGAGAGGCCTTCCTCGCTAGTATTTAAACACAATTTCCCGCCGCACATTCACAACAGAGAATATCACCCTGTGGTACGAGGGCTTGCACAGGGTGCAGAGGTAAGGTACGGGCTAGCCAACCCAAGGATCTGGAGCCGGGCGTCAACAGCGTAGAATTGACTGTATTGTGTGGGGCAACACAGTATCAATGTACAGCAAACCTCCACCAGCTTCATCGGTTCCAGTCAGCCATCATCTGCCCCATGACCTCTGACCGAAGCAATCATCAGTAAGTCGAGTACACCGAAGCCGGTCAAGTCTCTTCGAATAAGCCAGTTACCATTAAAGTAGTGGGCAACTTGATTCCCAGTCACCAACCAACGCGTCCAGCGAGAGTGGCTGGCATGAAACAAACTATATGTGTAAATAATAAATCGCCAACGTGCTTGGCCTTATGCTCCCAAAACCGCTCTGACCGTGCACATTAGATAGACCGCCACGCTCCAACTTTATTTCAGGAATTACGAATTGACACACACTTAAAATCTTTTTGGTCATGAGAGAATTGCTGTTTTGTTGACAAGCGCAGATGGTACACCATAAAAAACAAAGCTATGAACCAACCAACTTGAACATTGTCAGCCAGGTGATAATGTAAAATAGTTATAAACATAAATGTGTTGCAATCTCACCAAATTTTACTCTTATTTGCATACAACAAAAAGAAACTGAATTGCAGGTAACCAAACTTTTTAACTTTACGACTAGTAATATGTTAAAAAAAATTTGTACTACTTCTTAACTGTGTATATTGAGGCCATTGCTTACGTTAAATATATATGCAGTCATAGACAGTAATTTTTTTTATAGGTTGACTTCACGAGTACTAGCTTCATTGTTAACCACTTATATATTATACTATAAATGTACATATCTAGTGTATTTTAAATAAACTAAATTGGTGTGTCATTTGAAGGAAAAAAAACCACTGGACTTCCTTAGTTTTATATTTTTTAATCGGTTATAGATCTACAGAAATGTTTATGTTCTAATTGTTTGCACACGTCCACTACTGATGCATTTGTCAATGTGCAAAACATTTTTCTGACCCATTTTTCTAGTACTTTGTTAATTTACGTACTAAGATTATAGAGCTTAAGGTTCAAATATGATTATAAAACATTAACAACTCACTTTTATTATAATGGTTTTTATTGCTTATTAAAAGTGTAATACTTCTCACTTACTGTGTCAACTACTGGTATACTTACCTTATACCTAAATGTGAATAGCTCTAAAGTTTTCCAAAAGTGTCTGATGGTGAAATAACTTTAAAATTTCCACAAGCTTCAATATTATTCTTTGGCTTTAGATAATTCTGTCCTTGGGATTTAAATTGAAAAGAAAGTGTGGCATAGACAGGCACTGCTAGCATAAATTGGAAGCTCTCACTGGAAAATATTTAAAGTCATTAATTTAAGAAAATATAATCATATTAAATACTAAGCCTAGCCAGAATTTGACTGAGAATCAAATAAGCATATGCTCTGCTTTCAGTGTCCCTGTTCTGTATCTATAAAAAAAATCTCCTGTTACATTCATGTTTCACACATTATCATCATGTGAACTACACAATTAGCATTCGCTAAGTGAAATTTCTTTGACATTTAAAAGACATATTGAAATATGTTGTACACTAAATATCAGCAGCATCTAAGCTGTAAGGCCAAGTGTTGCAACACATGGTTGCAGATGCATGAAGTGTGCATTCCATTTTATGCAAGTGGAAGACTGATGTGCCATGCTGGGTGACACCTCGAAAGTTGATGTGGTGAGCAATAGTTGTCTGCTGGTCCTGAAGGAACTTGGGGTTAACAACAGAGCAGTTTATATTATCTGAAGCAAGTGTGATGTTTCCTATTTCCCCCACGGTTATTTTGTGTTCTTCTTATGCCAAAGAACGTTTCAAAATAATTCAAGAGACAAAAATGTTATATGCAATTGAGTATTTAGAATGGGTGAGACTGAGTGTTAGAAGGCACTCGCTGTTTCGCATTTGGGAAAAACACAATGAAAGGTGCCATATGTAAAAGTGTTACTTTAATGTCAGTCACAGAACAGAAATATTAATATCAGAAGGAAAGCTAAATTTTTAACATTTTCAACACTTCTTAATGTTGGAATTTTTTATTAGAAGTTCAATAAACACTATCACCTAATTTGCGCTAGCTGCAAATGAACACAAATATTTTAAATTATAGCACCTTAACATTTTTTGGAGAGTAACTAATGGAATGGTATCTTTGTTTGAGAATTCTGTGCCAAGATAATGTACATATAGTTCCAAATAAAAATATTTGTGGTTATATAACACAATAATGCATAAAGAAATTTATTTATAAACAAGTGTCATTAAAAATTTACGTACTTTCTTTGCTAAAACAAGGGTGATGATCTGTGAACCCATAACAAGATTCTTATAATGAAACAAAACAACATTTTGGCAGCTGTCGAACTAAAAAAAAAAAAAGAAAAAAAAAAAAAAAAAGAAGGATTTGACAGAGGTTCAATGGCAATCATAAATGTGCACAAGTACAGGAAAGTATACCCTTTCACATAAAGTATACCCTTTCACATAAAGAATACCCTTTCACATAAAGTATACCAAACCAAATGGTCTTAAACAGTGTGTCACATCACAGTTAATACACAGTATTACTTATACGCATATATATAAATTAGTCAGTTGAAAGCAAATAAAATTACTTTTTAAAATATTATTTTTAAAATTAAAATGTAAGAACAACTTTCTAAATGTAAAACAAAAAGGAAATCAAGAATGTATTTCACATTGCAATTCTGAATGTTTTCACAAAATTTAACACACATCCCAGAGAATTCAAACTAACTACTTTGTTTTGATATACGGAGCACAGTAAGAATTTTACTAAACAATACACAATAAAAAATTATAATTTGTAAGTATGTAAATCAACATTAGAATATATGTGACAGCAATACAATATGCACCTTAAACCATAATATGTTAAACTTTCTTTTTTTTTTTTTTCACCTTACAATTTCTAGCATTTCCAAAAGTTGTAACATTCATGTTATTTAATTATTGTTAACTATTTTTAGCTGTTTTTTTTTAACAGTTAGGTACTTAAAAAAAGAAGTTAACTTAAAAATAAAAACTTTTGGCACATACAGCAGGCATCTTAGTATAATAATATAGATTATCCCCCCAAAAACATACAATACCATTTTTACAAAATAAACAACTTAATACTATTTTTGTGCCACCTGTATTTTTAAAATACAGATACGCAAATTTAGGAACATGTTAATTTTTGTATGATTTAAAATTCTCTCTCTACAGTATTAATGTATATATAAACAAATACTGGCAAACTTGTAAAGCCAAAGCCACAAGGAATATGTATAAAATATACATTTATATATATACATACAGAACATATACTTGAACAGTTGTATTTTTTAATGATATATATGTTGTTAGTAGTTAAGTTAAAATGTTTCATAAAAAGAACTACTTGTTTACACGAGATTACTGATCCACAAATGCATAAAATGTGTGTAATCAAAATGCATATAAAAAATCTCTTTAAGAAATTTTTATAACATTCCCAAGTCTGTATATATTGACATATCATAGTCCCGTTTTTCAGCAACAGCCATATTAACTTCCACTAAGGTATCAATACTACTAATACTGATACCTTTCATTATATTCTGTGCTGTGAGAGACTTGAAATTAACTCCAAGATCACTAAGGCTTGCACAAGGAGATAATTTTGGACATTTTTCATCTATATTATGATTATTAAAACTCCTGCCATCCAGGTTCTTTAATTCTGTCACAAATTCTTGAACTCTCGGAGCATTTAACTTATCATCACTGTTTATATCTTTTAAACACAAATTCCCAAAAGACCCTTCAAAATTATCTGAAGACTTTGTTGTGCTAGCTACATTGCTCAGAACATCATTCTTCAATCCTAAAGGAAAAGAATCATCAACCAACAAGGAAATATCCCTTTGAAAAACATTTTTATAATCCAATTCTTCTTTACTTTTGACAGGCAGAACAGCTGCAGTTAAACTAGCCTGCGTTTGCGTGCTGTTAATAGTAGGCAAATTGGAATTCTGATGCAAAAACTGAGGAGGAATATTGTTCGGATATATTGTTACATCTGTCTCGCTGGCATTTCCAAATTTCAACAATATACCAGAGGGTCTCCTTGTGTTGCCACTGTTATCACCCTTTTTACTCTCTTTATTACAGTCACATTCACAGCTAAGCTTTATATGTTCCACTTCTTTTGTCACACTTTCAATACAATCATTTTTCTGATTTTTACAATCTATTTCAACATAAAAGCCACTAGAATCTGTCAAATCTTTTACATGTTTAAGTGCATCAGGACCAATTAATATTGGCTGCACATCAGTCTCAATATTTCTCTCATTTATTTGAGAATTTTCATCATGTGAAGGTGTACTACCCTCTTCTGTTGTTGACAAACTGTTTAAAAACATGCCATCTCCTCTGGTATGTACACAATTATTCTTGTTATTTTTTACACCATTTTCTAAAGTGATAAAAGAGTTTACTTGACTATTCTGCTGTAGATTTGCATTTGTGTTGCATTCACCAATTGCGGTATTTGACAAACTACTAGTGTATAATGCTGATTTAACCATCACTTTCTTTCCTGTTTGCACAGTTGATACTGTAGTGTTAGTGTGCCCATTCTTGGATTGGGTAACATTACTCTCTTCATTATTTACAACTTTTCGACTGGAATAACTGGAATTCAGGGAAATAAAATTACCTGTACCTGGCGAAAGCTCAAACTGCAACACATTTTTATTTTCATCTGATTGCGATGTCGATGACAAATTGTTATTTTGTGGGCGAAAAGACACGTTGCCTGTAACCTGTGTGGGCTTTTCACCGTTGTAACTAACTGTTGCATCATCAGTTAACTCCCTCTCTTTATGATTTCCGTGTCTTCTAACTGTTACAGTTTTATTTGAGCACAAAGTTTTATTACTGCTTAACTTGTGAGAAGAGCATTTAACTGAACTTTTGACGGAATAACTATTCCTACTGGGTGAAGAGGGCAATTTGTTACTGTTTGGAAACTCTGTGTGACAGGAGGGAACTTTTCTATTACAGCTAATATTACTTTCAACTGGTGATGCTGAAGCCTGAAGCTTACAACACTCTGAAGAAATAGCCACACCATTTGAAAGGGAGGAATTTTGCGATGGTACTGGAACTATATGTGTTATAACTGAATTGCGGGAAGTAGAACAAGATATGCTGTCACTTTTTCCATAGAATGCATGAACTTGATGCTGTGCTTGACTGCGAAATGATGGTGATCGATGACGTCTTGATGATCGAGGCGTCGAGTTGCTAGTAGTAGTGACTGTGTGACTCTGGTTGCAAGTGGTCAAGCTGATGGCTGAATCTCCAGATGCAAGCCGCCTGTGGCGTCTTGGAAGAGTAGCTGCTTTAGAGTCACCATCATCTGTCCATCGAGTGATACTTGATAAAACCTGGAATAAAAAAAATATGGAACTTTAGACCAGGTAAAATTTAACATGTACACAAACATTTTGAAACAAAAAACACTACTTATCAAAATATTTACCACTGAAAAATAAATTAGTTTGAAACCTAAAGTGCTGGCAGTCAAACCTTGCTAAGATTATTAATGCCATTGTAGGTACACAGAAAAATGCTAAAGGTGAAGACAGTCAAAATAATAGTGGGCTGTGGACCACATGATTATTTTATCGCCACCAACAATTCTACCCAATATTTTCACAACTGTATGCATTGACTTACAAGCAGAGCTGGGCAAAATACTCATATTTGTGATACAAAGTACCAATTTTCTTTTACATGTATTTGCGATATAAATATACAATACAATAAAACATTTTCGATACAAATATAGAATAGCCTTTTAAAATACAAACAAAAGTTACAAAATACATTTTATAAATCTTTCTCCGACAGTATAATGATACATTATCAATCTGTTTTTAAACAAGCATTTTATTTTTGCATCATGTTTTCAGTTTTTAGCATGCAAATTAAGATGAATTTATTTAAGGCAAACCAGTTTCTCAAACCTTGTGTCACTTAAGATATGCTGTTTAGAGTTTTGTATGATGCCTATGAAAAAGAAAACAGCCTTTCACTAGAACCTGTATTGTACTTCATGAGAAGTTTTTTTTTTGCACCACTGGATAGGCTTACTCATATAGGTTGATTTGTTCTGCAGAAACTGTAGTAATTCAAGTTCAATTATGTTTATTTCTGTAGCAACTGATTCATTATTTGTGTTGATATGAAACTCAAACCATTCAGTTTTTCCTGATCTGAAATAAGTTTTCAATGTTTGTGCAATTAATGTCCACAGCATTAGCTGAATTTATTTTCTGGAACTTATGCCAGTACCTGCAGATAACCACTATATTTTGAAGTAGGGATGTGTAAAAATTACAATAATTACTCTATTTACTTCATAAGGTAGCTAAAAAATATTTCTCAAACCTTTTTAAAATTCTTCCAGGCCAAGATTTTTTTTTTCCCAATGTGAACAGCATTGGTACTGTAGCAATTAATAACATCAACCAAGACCAATTTTCCTAGAATTGTTATAACCTAGTAGAGGGATTCAAATAGAATTCCATATGGTAATACAAGAATATTCAATTTATGCACAAGGGTATAAAACATTTATTCAGCTTATTTTGGAAGGTCTAATGGCAGTTTGTGTCTTGTGATATTCTTTGCTTGAAAGCAATATTGTTATGTGCTTCTTCTAGTGTTACGATGATCAAGGCTAGTGTGGTGATAGAACCAAGGGTGTCGCCATCACAGGATCGGGGATTATTTAGGGAGCAGTGGATGCAACTGAATTACTAGTGTAAACCCACAATTTTAGGTGAGTGGCGACCAAACTTGTGTGAGCAATAAAAGTATTGACCGCCTTTTGTCTGGTTTGTAAACCAACAACAACATTGGTTTACATGTGCATATGAAAAATACTTGTATGTTAAGATGTGTGTTTATTAAGACACTTCTGATTAACAGTTTGTGTAATAGTATTATTATGTTACTCCTTTTCTGGATCATAGTCTCTCAGCTATCACTTGACTTACTGAAAGGTACCTATGATGCAACTGAATGTGCCAGTGGATACTTGTGGTAGTATGTGAGACTGCAACATGCATTTACTTCTTGTTATTTGCCAAGAAGTTATCCAATACCATGTTTTAAGTGGAATATACTTAATGCAAGTGCAGTGTAGACTTGTATTATGTTATCACATAAATTTTAGATAGTCATTCTCATGTGTTTGATTTAATAAAGTGTATTAAATAAATACTACTAATAATGTAACTTAAGATTATTGGAGTTAAAACATAAAAACAATAAGTTGACTTCTCAGAACTATGACATAGTACAAAATTATTTTGAATTTCGCAAGGACATTGCGGAAAATCATGCAGATTTTAGTCTTGCTCTTTCGACTAGAACTCTTCAAACAGTTTGTTTTGGTTGTTATACGATCAAGGGTGTCATATTAGAAAAATAATTCAATGGATGTGAAAGGTCAATTTTTTAAACTGATACTGCATTTTTAAATATTGTGCAAGTTATAGTGTATCCACATGGGTGAGTTGAAAAATTGAGAAAAATTAATCTAATACTTTTGCTGGGTGCTTATTGATCTTTTACAAAAAATCAGTGCTTTTTTTTTTTTTTTTGGTTACTTTGAGGACCTTTCCCTACAAATTTTGGTAACCTTATTTCTCTTCTACCTGTAAATTTAATTTAAATTAAAACTGTATTGTTACACCTCACAGAAGGTGCCTTTAGTAACATAATCGCCTGAACACGCCTGCTCACTTAAGTTCAAACCAGGAAGGTGGTTGCTGCAAATGGGGCGTGCCTCACCAAACGCAGGTAAGCAGGAACCCCCACTACCAGCCGGAGTATGAGGGCAGATTGCAACATGCGACACGGATATCTGGCATTACTAATTGGCAGCCGGCGTCTTTCTCCCTCGTGACGCCGACCAGAATGGAGGACCCCAGGAGCATATTGTGCCGTACATCGTAACCCCGCATCAGTACAACAGCCTCGGGACTCAACACAAGGTGGGACAAACAAACCCCCATCATACAGAAACTTAATATGATAATAATTAGATAGGCTATATTTGCTTCCCAGCTTTCTCAGTGAAACTTGCTTGTATTTGTGTAATGTCAATTGTTACAATATAACCATAGTCAATCTGTAATAGCCTTACTACTTCATTTACCCATTCAGTGCTCTACCTCTGGCTACAGCCCCATCATGTATCTGAACAACCATAAATCCCCCTAACTCTTAATTACAAGTAAGGGGGCATACTTTGTAATACTATTGGCATGTTAAAATAAAAATATTTCTTTAACATCTCAAAAATTCTTTTTAAATAAAAATTAACAGGCAAATCATTTACATACAAATTTACTAACTTAGAGAACATAGTTGGCACATGCACTATTATAATTATTTTCTACAAAGGAAACAACTTTAATTAAATAAAAATCTATCTGCATTATAGCTGCTAACTTTCCCATTTTCATTTTATGCAATACAAATAACCACTATAAAAAACCATAACTATAAAATTAACATTGTAAAAATATCCACTCCAATTTGAGCTTCTTTAGTATTCTCTCTCACAAAAAATAAAAAAACGCTATGATCCCATTCCCTCACCCCCCCCTCCCCGACCAGCGACCTTTTGCCCAGCCCCACTGTAAGAGCCAATTCCCATCTCCAGTCCTATTGCATTAAAACACAAATTACGTGCCACATTTCGTTCCCCTCACCTTTCATGAATAAGGCTGAAAGTGAAACATTACTGTTTCAATATTGTTACAATAAAGCTCATCTGAAAAAAAAAAAAGTACAAATATATTTTTTAAGTTGCACGGATAAGCAGAAAAACAGTTAAGAGAAGACAAATAAATCTGGAGTGTACTGTACCCATCTCTCTATCTATCTATCTATCTAGCTATCTATAAATGAAGATAAAAATCTAACTTTTGATAATCCAATCAATCATCTTGGGAATTTTAGATATAGAGAAGTATTTAACTTAAAATATATTGCAAAAAAAATATTAAGGCAGGAAAAGGATTTTTATTTACATCATCATTACTAATAGTAATTTAAAAAAAGTACTGAAAGAAAAAACTGAAAGTGGACTAATTCATAAAGGTGTTTTTCTACCAATTTAAATGGCAGTTTTGAGCGTACTTGGAGGTGTAGCTGGTGGTGCCATCTCAATTTATAATTTGGTTGAACTAACTAGAAAAAATAAAGAAGAAACACATAATTTAGCAATGGGGAGAAGGTAATGATGTAGCAAAGAAAAAATGAAGATAAAAAAAAATTGGAAACATTTTGACGCCATCTAACAGCCAGCCATGTTAAGACCATGATGTCGCTCACCTCTCACGTGACATGTGGGTACACACGTGCGCAAAGAGGTCATAAACTGGACTTTCCCATAGCAGGATATTTATTTTAAAGTGTAAACCATGTCTTTCTAATTTATTTCAGGGTCCAAGTGTTTCAAAGTGTTAAAATTGTATGTTCCTAAAGTGTTGCACAATGTTTGGTTAAATTAAAAAATGTGTGCTGCACAAAAAATAAGGACATTATTATTCTGGCGTGAACGCTTCCATAAAGAACAATCAATGAACACAGAAAATTCACAATTTAAAAGCTTAATGTGATCATGTATGGAAATTATTTATGTGCCATTTCTTTTTAATATTAAAAGTTTTACTCTGCGTGCATAGCACTTCCGCTTGTGTGAACCCCGTAGGCAGCAATAGTAGGTCTGCAAGACCCCTGCCTCTGGGCAGTCCATCGAGGAGAGCTGGCGAGGTAAGACGCTATCATGTAGGCACTTCAACTTTTGTTTGCATTGAGTTAGATTTCCATAGCACTTTTAGTATACCAGTTAACCTTTGCTAGCGTACATTTTTGCCAGACATTCCCCTACACTATGCTTCCGCTTAACTTACTATTTTACAGCCCTTGTGGTTTTCTTTAGAACGTAAACGAACGGAGGAGAAAATGTCAGAGAGGCCATGCAGCCCGCGCAACTTGTAAATCAGGCGCCATCCAACTACACCAAAGGCTTTTCATTGTAATTTATGCTTGATTGCTGCATGCAATATTAAGGCTATATTTCTACGTATGTATTTCAGGGTATTTTTTATGTTTAATTGTATTACGGCCAAATCACCCATGGCTACGTGGTCAGATATCGCCAAGTCCGTATCTGCGCCATCCATGCACTTTAAGGGTATATTTGTGTAACATCAGTGCACTATAATTAATTTAAGGGTTCTATGTAATATTATCTTCAGGGTTCTGTGTATTTCATATGATTGATGCTTTTGTATGTATGACCACGCAGTCTTTTTCTTGTTTTGATTTTCCCGTCATTAGGTGTGCTACAAGCCTCTAAATGCTTAAATCTTCAGGGGAATAATTTTCCCAATGCCGCCACCACTTTGTCCAGTGATTATTTACAGTTTTTACAGAAAATTACTGCAATTCCACCTGCACCATGTGGTCCACTACGCATTGTATCCAGCGTCATCCACGCCACCTAAACATACTTTCACACACCTGCGTGTTTATTGTCGTGTCCCGTATTGTATCATCCTTATTTGTGTAATTTGTACGGTGACATTATTTCCATCCTAGCCGACTATGTGTAAAGACTGCCACCACTCTCACCACATGCTGGGAGACGCGTCTCGACGAGTCCACGTTAGCGATGCCAAATAATCACACGTGTTTAATGCTCATCTTGTAATTCTCCATGTCCTGTCTCCAGGAAAAATCTACAGTCATCTTAGCGGCTGTAGACCTCTTTCCTTGTGGGGGCTGTTTTTTTTAAACACCATGGAGAAATCATGCATCTAGGAGTGCGCTAGAGTAATTGCAAGCTGGGGATAGGCACCCAAGGGAATTCACTAAACACGTCCGATTTTTCAATCACCAACTCATTTTCCGGCACGACTTTGTATTTGGAAGGCAATAAATGGTATGTGACTCAATATAACATGTGCGTTTACTTGTAGCGCCAGAACAGCAAATCTCCAGTCTATTTTTCAGTGATCAAATTATTAGTATTGATCAGTGTTTTGTAAAGACGCTCAGGTGAAACGGACACACAGAACCCACAGCATTCCTGAGAACCCTGAATCTCACAGTGCGGTGTCTGAGAAACACCGCTAGCTTCAGTAAGTAAATTGTGCCCTTGCTTGTTTTGTGTCTCACCCAATGGCGTAAATTTCCATGAACAAATATCAATATTAAAAGTTATGTTAAAAAAAATAAACATTTTTAGAGATGTTGATGTGGTTGATGAATTACCAAATAAAATAAATAAATCAATAGATATGAATGTACAACACTAAATTTAGACATAGTATCTGCAAACTTTGAACTAACTGTGCTTATTATTGGAAAATATATAGGCTATTAATTTGATTCATTTGTGTAAATATTCCTATATTATTAATTACATAATTTAATAATTATCATACATATTAAATAAAGTTATCTGTGGTCATTTATGTTTGATAGTACTAGATTTATTTTATAAAGGATATCATTTTTGTAACATAATTTCTTTATTGTTAAATTTGCTGGGGAAGCCATTTATCAGCAGGATAAATATTTAAAAATTGATGATAGAATACAAAAAAAAATGTTACAAATATAAATTTTAATGAATATGTAAAAATTAAAAATGTAATGATTTCAAAGAACAACTAACATTATCATAAAAATCAGAATAATTAAATTTATCATATATGTGATTATAATATTCCTGATGCTATTAAAACTAGTTTACGAGTGGTTTTATATTATAATTACAAATATATATGCTCATAAATCTGATTTGAATAAATAAGTTAAAAGTGATCACTTTAATTAATTAAAAAATATTGCTTTAAAAACGAGCTAAGCTATTATTTTGAAAACAAAAAATTTTAATCACATAAAAAATGATGTTGCTTTAAAAACCGAGCTAAGCAATTATATTAAATATAATTTAAAAAAATAGTTGTTTTGAAAACTGTGTTAAATGAGAATATTAGACATGATAAATCTGATAATAAAAATAGATAAAAAAAAACTACTAAACATAATAATTATGCAATAACAGTTTTTTAAAAATGACACCATCGGGTGAGACATGAGATGAACGATGACACAAATACTTACTGGTAATTTAGGCACCAGCGATGCTTCCCAATCACCACACTATTGAGACTCAGAGTTCTCAGGGATGTTGTGGGTTCTGTGTGTCCGTCTAACCTGTGCGTACTTACAAACACGTAGGCAGCACTAAAATTTTTACTAAACATCACTGGAAATAAACACTTAATAAAATATATGTGGCTAGGCCACTGTCACTACTGAATAAGAGAGTTAAGTACACAGTAGATTTATTTTTATTGTTATTATGCATACACATCAACATGCCAATGAAATGATTATCTCAGTCATTACTAGCCAATTCCACTTGGGTGCTCCCCAGCCCGCAATTACTCTAGCGCATGCCTAGATAGATGATCTCACCGAGGTGCATAAAAGCACAGCCTTCACAAAGCAAAAGGGCCAACAGCCGCTAGGGTGGCCTGACTGTTTTTCCTCGAAGACAGGACACGGTGAATTACAAATGAAACCCTTAATATATATTAACATATGTGATTACTTGGCATCACTAACGCAAACTTGTCAGGGCTCGCCCTCCAGTACGTGGGTAGTGTAGTGATGGCATATACACAGAGCCGGCTAGGACGGGAATAATTGCACTGTACTCTATTACAAAATTACATAAACACTTAAATGATACATGAAGAAAGATGGGACACGAGATGGATATTCACAATAAAACCACACATGTGTGAAAACAGGCTTAGATGGCACGGATGCCTCTGGATGAAGTGTGTAGCGGACCACGTGGTGCAGGTGAAATTGCAATATTCCTACATGGAAACTGCAAATTTAAGTCAGACAAAAGATTATTCTTGCTGAGAAAATTATTCTCTTTAAGATTGCAGTGGTTACAGGCGTGTAACATGTCTGATGCAGGTAAAATCCAAATTAATGTGATCGCATGGTCAACTACAAAAAGCATTAACTTACATTGAACCCTGAATAAAATTGACATAGAACCGTGAAACAAATTAGTGCAACTACAATGATACATAAATAAGCTCTCAAACGCAATGATGGCGTATACAAAGACTTGGCGTCTGTCGGCCATGTGGTTATACGTGGTGTTGCCGTAAAATATTCAAACATGAAAAATACTCTCAAATACATACATGAAAACAAAGCCCTTAAAATTGTGTGTAGCAATAATGCAGAAGTTACAATGAAACGCCATAAACACAGGTGGATGGAGCCTGATTCAAGTTGCGCGGGTCGTATGACCTCTCCGACATCTTTCTACTCCTCCTCAATTACGTTAAAAATGCCACAAGGGCGCAATAAATTAACAAAGCGGAAGCATAATGCTGGGGAAAATGTCTCGAAAAAATGTGCACAAGCAAAGGTTGACCAGTAAACTAAATTACTATGGATACCTACATCAGTGAACAAAAGTTGTATGTGACAGTGTCTTACCTCGCCAGCTCTCCTCGACAGACTGTCCAGAGACAAGCATCGCACGGACCTACCATGGCCGCCTACGGGGTTTCACATAAGCAAAAGTGCTATGCACACAGAGTAAAATATAAAATTAGTGGAAACAAAATACTGTTTTACATTTCTATAATTTTCTTATGAATTTCAATATTATTTTAGTCTTTCTTTATGAATGCGTTCATGCCAGAATGGTAAATGTTCTTAATCTCGGTGCCTCGGACACTTTGAATTTTATAACCAAATATTTTAAAATTAGTACAAACACTTTAAAACATTTTAAGACATATTAAAACACTGAAAATACAATAGAACACATTTTACACTGAAAATAACATTTATAAGAAAGTTCAAAATTATTAGCCTCTGTGCACGTGAGGGACACGTGACACGTGCGTGGTGAGCGCTGTCATGGGCTCTAGCGCCGCTGGATGTTAGCCGGCGCCAAAAAGAGTTAAGTGAGTATGTCGCAAATAAAAAATCTTATCAACAAGATGTTTTGAAATATGAGTTAAGTGATTATGTTAGAAATGAAAGTTTTAATGATTAAAAAATGTTTCTTTGAAAACAGAATCAAGTGAAAATTATTAATTTAATAATCAAAATGAAAAATCTTAAAATGAACTTTTACAAATAAGAAATAAAACCACACAAATGCATATTTATGATAGCTATATAGGTTATTTAGTAAGAAATAAAATCAGTGAGTTAGGAAATAAAATTAATTCTTTATACGCAATTCTAAATAAAAACTACACGTAAATAGATGGATATCTGTGGTGATTCATTATTTTACACACTTGTATTAAAAAATATAACTTATAAGGAAACAAAAGTTTAACAAATATGTATTGCTAATCCAATTGCTTCAAATAATGCAGTAAAGATAAGAATATTTTTTAATAAATTAAATGCAAACAATAAATTTAACTGGAAAATTAACTACTGGAAAAACTAATCAACATTTGTAATTACATTATTAATAAAGCTATTTCTCTTCTCTATTCAACTGTACAGTTTTTTTTAGAATTAATACAGATGTTCATGATTAATATATTTTAAGAATAGGAAGAAGAGATCCTTCATGACAAAGATTTTTCAAAACCATTTCCTATAAAAAATTGGTGGTCAAATAACTTTTAAAATAGTTTTAGTCTTTATGGTTCATATTTCTGTTTTCCTGATTTCCCATAGTTCAGACTTCAAAAGTTTTTTTACTTTGGATTTTTGCTTTTCCTGCAATACTATAATATATTAATATACTTATTTTTATATATTAATGATTTGAACAGCAGCAAATTGTCATCATGATTTTTATGCTTTTTTTAGGGCATAAAGATGGTTAAGGGACTTTGGCATGTGGATGTGCTGGATCCCACTACAGAGTACCAACTCTCACAAGTTTTTTCACCTACTACTTACAAAGAAGGTTTTTTTTGTTAAATATTTTGGGTGGGTTCGTGCCGAACAACTGCAGTTTTATTGTGAAAGAAATGGCTCCCTTTCCCTGGCCCAGCTTGACCCCCACTGCGTGAGGTATGAACCGGAAACAGCCATTCTGTCGAGGATAGGGGGGTGACTAATTTGTCGCTTTCACACAGCATCTTAGGTATATGGGTCTTAGGTGGTGGGTATATCCAGGGAAGCAGCATCATTTTATACTCAAGGGGGCCATGTCAGATGCTGATTACCCATGTAGTCGTGTTCGTATTATCAAAAGTAGGTGGTGTTTCTGACAGTTCATTTTAGTTTCTGCTGCACGATAAACTTTTCATTTCTTCAGGAGTTTTTATTTTATTCATGTTAATTTGAATCGCCTTGCTCAAAATTTTGACGGCTGTACACCCAACATACATTTTGGTTTTTCCCAACATGATGAACTGTTTTGAACACAGAATACAGTATTCACAGTATTACTTCAAGCCCATTCAATACCTTCTTATGGGCATTCTTACCACTTTAGAATACAGTATTCACAGTATTACTTCAAGCCCATTCAATATCTTCTTATGGGCATTCTTACCACTTTATAATAGAAGATAGTACACCACGTCACTGTACGCTTGCATTATCAAAAAAATAAGCCTATAAAGATGCAAGTGTTTATGGTTGTAAAGAATAAACCATATAAATGCAATATACATAGAATGCACTCTCCTCTTTTCTCACACACTGCCTAAAAACCTTTTAAAATTCATTTACTCAATGTTATAAATTTCAATTTTTAGATTAAATTCATGTGTATTGCAGAACATTTGTTTTGATGTTTTAAACCTTGCTGACTTCTGGCCCCTTCCTACTACCAACAACAAAAGTCAATGGGTTCCTGTCCCCCCTTCCAACAGTTGATGCACATTAGCTTATATAGTTTACAAAAATACTAACTAGAGCAATATGTTATTGCAGTTTTGTGTGCTGTACGACTAATAACCAGTAATTAATTTTAATATACACACTAAGGAGTGATAAATAACTTCCATAGTGCTACAAAAGTGTAATAACAAGGGAAGATAAAATATCAGTAATAATTTCTCTTGAAATAAATATCACATATTGCAATTAACTTGTAATACTTTTCTCATATAATGTTACAAAAATGCTAATAATAGAAACTAGTACACCAATATTGTTTTCTCACAAAATAAATACTAAGTGTAGCAATTGATGAAAATTAATTAAAAGTTATAAATGCAATATTACAGTCATGTGTCTATTACATAGAAGGCTAAGTAAAGAGCATGGCAGTGGTAGGTATGGTTTACTGTATCGTTGATAACGTCATTAAAAATGGAGCGTGTTGCTTAGGAAAGCATCAATGTGAAGGAATTGGATGTGTACATATAAAAAAGGCTAATGTTGTGAAAACAGTATTAATATTGCTATAACAGTAATTTTTTGATATCTGTGAACCATCAGTAACTAACGTTGCTGTTAATGTAATATGCTGCAAAACTATTAACGTTAATGTAACATTAAGTACTGTTGTAACAATACCTCCATACTGTTCTGTCAACATTAAAATGGTGTTTACATACGTTGCTGCAACACAAATTTTGTGTTGAATTGATGTTAATATTTGTGCTAAAAATTTCCATGTACTTTCTTTGCTTTAAAAAAACATTCCAATTTAAAATAAAATAAAAACAGTTATTTTGTCACAAAAACCAATATTACCAACGAAAAAAATTACGACTGGAGGGGAATTGTACCCGTACCACAAGTACATGACGTTCTCCAATTTATGGAACATGACACCCTACAAACTGTTCTATCTCAACATGTTTGACTGTGTTTCACATTGTGTGTATTCAGAACAACATAACGACAATCTGCAGTTCTCTTTCGTTACATGGAAATACTTTATAATCTATAAATACTTTATGCTTTATAAATATATGAAAAATTGGCACACACAAACTGCTTTGCAAGACTTAGAGAGCTGGTCTAAGCTACATTTAGTTCTCATACTCTGCTTTAAAATTTAAATATAAAGGTTTCATTTTACGACGTTATCACTGTTCACTACTATCCGCCATTTAACAATGCCAGGTATGTGTTAACTTGCGTTCGTTGGGCATTTCTTTAAAGTCGAAGTAACACAAAATATTTAGTTCTTCCCGTTATTTTTAGCGAAATGCCATGGTTACTGCAACATTGTTTAGAGGTTTTATTACCATTAACACTTCAACAATATATTTGCATTATAATAATATATGACTTTGTAAATAGTTAACTTTTTTTCACATTATTAATTTTACTATAACATAAACGTTTAAAGAAATGCCTCATTAGTAATTTTCTGTTGCAAGAACATTAGACTTATTTTGTGTAGTAAGGAAACTTCCCAGCTTTCGACTGGAGTGATTTCGGAAAACCAATAAAAAAGTAATCGGGCGTAGAAAGGGGGGGGGGGGGGGGTACCCTAATTCGAACCCAGGTCCTCCCAAATGCAAATCTGAATGTTTACAGATGTGCCACCTCATTTTGTGCATGTGTTGAGTGCTCAGTATAGATAAATTTTATTTTTGCTGAAATAGCATGCTTCCTAACCTTTAAGAAATAAGTAAAGAAACACAGTAATTTTTCCCAGTTTCAAAACCAATGGCATACTTGCTAAGATACTGTTACAGTTAGCTAGTATCTACGTAAGTTAAAAGAATCAAGTATTACTTTGTGGAGTTACAAATACCTAATAAGCAAATGTAACAAAGTTACATGGCCCTATGTCCAATTTTAAACCAAATACATGTACAATGAAATAGGATAATTGACAGCCTTTAATTATTGTAAAACACGTTAACAATGCTGCTTTTTATTTGTCATAGTGTTATGAAAGTATTATGTGCACTAAAGAGAATATGTCAAACTGAAAGATTTTAATTTAACATTTTCATAAAGTTACAATGAATTTTATTTTCTCAGCAAATTATAGCATGTGCAAAATATCATGCACATAATTGCTTTAGCAACACGTTAAAAACTATATGAAATAATATGATTAGTTTTTCAGGAAATAGTAACATTGAGATACCACTTTACGATTTTGACATTTATACTTGTCTTAAATATGTAAGGATTGGATATAAGATGAAAAATTGTAATATTGACTATTTTTCAAAAGGGCACATGCATGTCAGCACAAGGAATTGAACAAGTTACACAATAAATCTATTACACGAAATAATAATGTCACTTAATGGTTATGCTTGGGAAATGTTTTGTCGGCCTATGCCAAGAACAATTTTTACAGACGCCCACAAACAAAATCATGTTAATCTCAGTTAAAGAATGTAATAAGATAAGTTACCAGACAACTAAGTAAAGTGGAGAGAGTTTGGGCAGCTGTAAATATTGGGGACTTGAAAACTGAAACCGATGAAGTTGAAGCAATGCGAGTATGGAGCAGTGCCAGAATGCAATGACAGGGTACACGGTAGACCCAAGAGAAAACCCATTAACCAGTAGCATAGTCCGGCACAATACCCAAATATAAAATTCGGGGAGGCAATTGCTTTAGCCGCTGCACCATCATGGCCCCAACATAACTAAGGATTAATCATACAATATGCAATTTCTTAATTAATTTAATTCACTTGGTAGTTATTTCAGCAGCCTAATTTTAGTTTGAATTGGCACAATGGTAACAAAAAAATGCATATATTTACTTGTGCCTGCTGAAAACAATTCTTACTTGCAAAATGTTTTGGGAATCTATAAGAGCTAACTGATATATGATATTTAAGTTTAATGTTCAAGATTTTATTAACCAGCATAGTCGACAAAATAAATTTTAAATATGTGTTCATATTTAATGCAAATATTAAGTTGGGTTCAAATCAGTTAGTAGTTTCCGAGATGTAATATAAAAGTTTTTTTTTTCCAATCTGAAAAATATATATATAAAAAAAAATGACCTGGCCAGAGAGACTGTTATTTACAATATTTAATTTTTGGTGTAGCCACATTCAGCATAACAAATTTTGTTTATATATTGTCTTCACTGGTCGACATTTACAGCATACTAATATATAATATTCAAGAAATTGCCTTTTGAAAATGTGTGTAATTTTCCTTCTCATGTACTCTATCATATTAGGGGACCTACCACAAAGTATTTATAAGTCAAAGTTGACAGGAATCGGTTGAGAATCCAGAAATATGATGTAGTTTATTGTTTCTGGCAAACCTATCTTACATAACAGTCTACATAAAGATATGATGTAGTATGACGCCGGCTAACAGCCAGCGGCGCTAGAGCCCATGATGGTGATCACCACGCACGTGTCACGTGTGTAAAGAGGTCAATAATTTTGAACTTTCGTATAAATGTTACTTTCAGTGTAAAATGTGTTCTATTGTATTTGCAGTGTTTAATATGTCTTAAAATGAGTTCAAGTGTTTGTTACTATTTTTAAATTGTTTGGTTATAAAATTCAAAGCGCCTGCGGCACCGAGGTTAAGAACACTTAAAGTTCCGGCATGAACACCATCATAAAGAGACACTAAAATAATATTGAAGTTCATGAGAAAATTATAGAAATGTAAAACAATACTTAATTTAATTTGTGCTATTTTGTTTTCACCAATTAAATATTTTACTTTGTGTGCATCACACTTCCGCTTATGTGAACCCCGTAGGCGGCCATGGTAGGTCCACGAGACGCTTGTCTCTAGACAGTCTGTCGAGGAGAGCTGGCGAGGTACAACACTGTCATGTACGCACAACCTTTTGTTCACTGATGTATATTTCAATAATCAATTTAGTTTACCGGTTAACCTTTGCTTGCATACATTTTGCCAGACATTTCCCCAGCATTATGCTTCTGCTTAACAAATTTATTTTGGCCTTGTGACATACATTTTTAACTTAATAGAGGAGGAGGAGAAAGATGTCTGAGAGGTCACGCGACCCACAAAAATGAATCAGGCGTCATCCGCCTATGTTAGTGGCGTTTCATCGTAATTTGTGCATTATTGCTACGTGCAATTTGAAGGGCTTTGTTTTCATATATGTATTTCAAGGGTATTTTCATGTTTGAATATTTTACGGCAATTTCACGTATAACCATGTGGTTAATCTATGCCAAGTCTACGTCTACGCTATCATTGCGCTTTGAGCGCTTATTTATGTTATATCGTATGTGCAATGTTTTATTAAGGGTTCTATGTAAAATTTTTGTCAGGGTTCCGTGTAATTTTCACATAAATTGATGCCTTTTGTGTTTGACCACGCTGTCACTTTCACGTTTGATTTCTCAGCCATCAGGCATTCAGGCATGCTACAAGTCTGCAATCACTTAAATCGTAAAGAGGATAATTTTCTCAGCAAGAATAATAGTTTGTTGGAATTTAATTTGCTGTTTTCACAAAGAAATGTTGCAATTCCACCTGCACCACGTGGTCCGCTACGAACTTCATCAAGCGGCATCCGTGCCATCTAAACTTGTTTTCACACATGTGTGTCTTTATTGTGAATACTTATCTCATGCCCCATCTTGTGTTATGTAGCTTTTGAGGGTTTATGTAATTTTGTAATTTGTGTACGGTGCAATTACTCCCGTCCTAGCCGGCTCTGTGTATAGGCCGTCACCACACTATCAATGTGCTGGCGGGCGAGCCCAGACGAGTTTGCGTTAGTGATGCCGAGTAATCACATGTGTTAATATGTATTAAGGGTTTCATTTGTAATTCACCGTGTCCTGTCTTCGGGAAGAAACACTCAGTCCACCTTAACGGCTGTTGGCCCTTTTCCCTTGTGAAGGCTGTGCTTTTATGCACCTAGGTGAGATCATCCATCTAGGCATGCGCTAGAGTAATTGTGGGCTGGGGAGCACCCAAGTGGAATTGGCTAGTCATGACTGAGATAATCATTTCATTGGCATGTTGATGTGTGTGCATAATAACAATAAAAATAAGTCTACAGTGAACTTAATTATTTTTTTCAGTAGTGACAGTGTCCTAACCACATATATTTTATTAAGTGTTTAGTTCCAGTGATGTTTAGTAAAAAGTTTAGTATGCACGGGTGAGACAGATACACAGAACCCACAGCATCCCTGAGAACCCTGAGTCTCAATAGTGCGGTGATTGGGAAGTACAGCTGGCACCCAAATTTCTAGTAAGTATTTGTGTAATTGTTTGTCTCGTGTCTCACGCGACGGCATCAATTATAATTAATGTTAGCTTTAGGTATTATCAATGTACCAGTTTCGGTTTAAATAGCTGGTTTGGCAAATGTGGGACACTTGTCAAATATTTATAAAGAAGCCATTTTGAAGGTGCCTGATATAATTAAATCATGAAATTTTAAGTGGCCTATAGCATCAATACTTATGTGGCAAATTTGACAGTAACGGTTTGAGCGTAGTAATCTCTCGCCAACCTCGGTATCTTGAAACGTGGTTTCAGTTATGCGCAGATTTGTTTTTGTAGACCTTTTCTCAGACTGCGGTAGAATTTTTGATTAGCCACTGATTTCAGCCTATGGAAACTAGCTGTTACTGATGTTAGTGGTAGCATATTTCTTAAGCTGCCATTATAGACTTTAACATTTGTTGTCCCAAGCAGCGTGAAGTAATAAATTACTTCATGCCAGAAGGGGACTGAGGTGTTTTGGGGTGGGGAAGTTGCAGGCTGGGTGAAAGAGAATTCTTTCTCCTAGTAACGTACCGCTGCCTCTGCCTTACCCTCCCTGTAATTTTTTACTTCTGTCATCCCTTCTCTTTTGCTGTAAAAACAGTGGCACATTACAGACTAGTTTCTTAATGTTAATCAGTATATGTATGAAAACTTCAAATTTAATTAAATGTCCCCTTTTAAATTATTTTTTTTTAAAGTTTATGTACACCCATGCCTACGTAAGGTACTAGTTTTTTATGGCGAACAATAGATTTTTTCTTGCGAAGTAATTTTTATGTGTAAAGTGGTTAAAGGTTAGTGTGCGCAAATAAAATGTGTTCTTATGCTACCATATTTAGGAGAGTAAGGCAGTGTGTGTGTGTGTGTGTAAAGGCCACATCAGAAGTTTTTGATGAAAAATTCAGGATAATTAATATTTCAAGTAGACCATTCCTAAATTGTCGTATTCTTGTAAACATTTCCAGGCCTCATCGTGCCAGTGCAGTGGGCAACACACCACTCAAATTTCATATAAATTCAACACATTAACGTGAATTGTGTCTATCAGCATGTTTTCCTAACATCGGGCTACTGTTCGAAGTGCATCGGCCCTGTAACGATGGTGGTGGCGGCCTGGCCGCTGCTCGTCGGAGTATTCTTGGAGCGACCTACCGACAGCTGTGGGATGGAGGGTGGTGCCAAAGAGGCAAGCCCCCCCCCTCCCCAAGACTCCCTCTGCCTAACCGGCCAAGCCAACCAAAGCGTGACCCGACCATGCAGCGCACCAGCCATGCCTATCAGCCCCAGCATGAGCAACAGCTGAGCGGCACTCAGGCGGCTTTGACACGAGCATCACCACCTACTTCACAGAACAGATCAAGTATCTAGGCACGAGCGACAGCAGCAAGTTGCCACGCCCGGCCATGCTGCAGAGGATCTAGGTGCTCGCCCAGATACGTGTATACAGCAATGATTTTGCTGCTAGCCCCAGCACAAGAGTGATTTAGTTTTGAATATGTAACTTCATATCTATTACCATTAAATAAATTGCTGTGTTTTGCTTCAAATGTAAGGCATCTCCAACAGTGTGTTTGATTACTGTTTTGTGCGTAATATGTCCAATTTTCTAGTAATGAAACGCCAAATAGTCGGCCGACTTAACCTATACCCCTTTCCCCCATAAAAGCTCGTATTCTTCTACCGCAGTTTATTAAACCACTGTGTTTAAAAAAAAAAAGTATCCCTTGCTGTTGGTAAGGGATTACTGTAGGATTACTGTAATTCTATAAATATTAAGTAAAAGCATTATTTTTGAAGTTGCGATGTCCCAAAATGGGAGAACATTGGGGACTCACGTTAACAGATTTCATCCAGACATTGTGAATATTTAACACATATTTGGTTCAAATTGACTGAACAGTTCATGAGAAATATCATAGTATCAATAATTGATAGCTGCCATTTTGAAAAACAAATCATCCGGTACAGAATAATCTACAAAAGTAAGCTATCCTTACTGTGTTTTATAAGTTGATAAAGTAAGGTATAATTCAATGAATAGCTTCAAAAGTTTCAGGTAGGTATGCACATGCACGCACATACAAACATATGCACATATGTACACTTGTCAAGAAATGCACACACAGGTTGGAATGTTATCACATAAGCATATCTTTCGCCGACCTCCGTAGCATAGTTGGCTACACACTGTCTTGTGGTGCAAGGAATTTTGTGTGACTCTTGGGTAAGGCACAGGTGACTTTGTGTTTGCATTGAATTTGAGAGGATTTACTATGAATATTGGACAATTCCTGGATTGGATGTTCCATTGTTTGATGCTGAAATCACATTCTGGCTGTACATTTCTCAAGGCCATTTGTACCAGAGTAATGATGATAAAAATCTATCTTTCCTTGAGAAGGTAGGCTAAAAATGGAGGGGAACAAATGCAGCTTCTGCAACTCATATAGATTTGCAACAAATTCTCGGGAACAGAACTTACGTGTAGTATACAAAAATTGTGATAAGTCTACGGACTCTATTTGAAGGTTGCATTAATGTATTTTTTGTAATATTAGGTTCTGTGTTACACAACAATTTTTGATGATGTTTATAATTTTGCGAAATTCTATCTACATGGTTTTGTTACTTTAATTGAATTTTAATATATTTTGCAATATTTTAAGTTTCTTTTGGATATTCCTATTTTTTTGTTAATAATTTTAACCAATTTTTTTTAGGAATCATAGCCTAGTTTTAGGTTTTTTCAGTTTCCAGTTTTCTTTTTTTTTTCTGGGCATCTAACGATTTTCCAAGATTTTCTGAGATTTACAGAGATTTTCAAGAATTTTCTTGTGATTCTGAGGGATTTTAAGCAATTTTCCAGGATTTTTAGAGATTCCTAGTGATTTTTTCTGTTGTGTACACTGATTTTCTTAGATTCTTGCCCATTTGAATGCAGTAATGAAGGCAATATAATGTTCAAGATCAATTAATATTGAAGGCCATAACACCTGGAAGGTATTTAGGATAGTATTCAGTGACAATCATTTTGTTATTTCCTCATATTCCCCACATAAACTATGTCCTCTAAATTAGGTTCCACCAACCTGGCAAGGCTGTCAGATGTTTATATTAACTATTTCCATATTTTTTTGAAGTGATGATAAGGTTCCAAGTATGGGTGCAGCAATTATTAAACTACTGCAGAAATTATTAAACTACTTCCAGAAAAAAAACTTGTATCTCTCTGAAGCTTGGCCAATAAGTATAGAAACTCAGCAAACTGTTTCTCAAAACGCACATCTTTTTGATAAATACCTACATGCTTTAAATTTTTATAAGATTCTTGGGTCTGTTGATTATGTCAAGAGCTGTTTACATGACAAATTATTAAAAATGATCTAACACATTTAACATCAGCATTCCAATGTATATAATTTGGCAACTGCAGCATTAGGCAACTTTGTTGCACAAGCCACCCATGAGCGTGATGCACACAGCCTTTAACAATATAACTCAGAACTGTATTTAGGGCAGCCATATATTGTTAATGTTTATTTTTTTACTGTTCAGAACAAACTATAATCTGCTTTCTTGCACTGTAGCATATTTTAATTTCTTTATCACGTGTTATTGGCAAGCAAGCTATCATGAAATTTAGATAATAGTTTTAAAGCAATAACTTTACACACGTTTTGAGGTAAAACCACATTGCTTTTAATGATATAATTCCTGTACATGCAGACTGAACTATCACACTGGAACATTCAGAACTTTACACACAATTTCCTATTAGCAAAACATATATGAAACTATAAATAGCTTTCTACATACACAGTCGAATCACATTATTATGACCACCTGCTACAAGTGCCATCTGCAGCATGTAGCCCATGATGTATGGCCCATGATGTGGGCTGGTGAAGAGGGTATATAATGCAACTAACAGGTTGGTTGTACACAGTGCGCTTTCTGCTGTCATTGGTAAGGAAAGCGGTTTAACCAAGTTGCAAAAAAGAATGCGACATTTGTGAACTGGTCACGTGCCTCTGTGGTAAAGGTGTATCGTGAGTGGACGAATGGCATCATTGGGAATAACCGTCATTGAAACTGCGGAGCTCCACGTGCCATTGATGTCCGAGGTGAACGTCAACTATGACGGTGCGTGAAGGCCAACCAACAGACTACAGTGGAACAGGCTCACCGTCCAAATGAACCCGGGGCTTCCAGACATATGTCTAGCGCAACAGTTCAGTGAAACATTCTGCGAATGGGGCTACGGAGTAGTCAAAGGGTGATTGCACTCATGCTAACAGAGGTGCATCGATGAAAACAACTGGAATTTGCTTTAAAGTATGGTGACTGGACCGCTGCTGATTGGCAACGGGTAACTTTCTCCAACAAGTCACATTTTCAGCTGCATAGAATGGTTGGATGTCAGCGTGTCCAGTGAGAAACGGAGAACAGACACCCTGCACCCATTGCTAGACAAACACAAGATGGTGGGGGGGCAGTGTTATGGTCTGGGGAATGTTCTTGTGGTATTATCTAGGTCTCATCATCCTTGTGGAAGGCACTCTTGATCGATTTGGTTATGAATCCATCCTCGGCGATCACGTTCACCCACACATGATGGTTGTCTTTCCTCAGGAAGACGAGATCTTCCAGCACAATAATCTGCCTTACCAAACGGCTAGAAGTGTCTGCACGTGGCTGGAAGAGCACAATCAAGATTTCAAAGTTCTTCTCTAGCCCCCAAACAGCCCAGATCTCAATCCAAGGGAACATCTGTGGGACCACCTCAATTATCGTGTTAGCCGTTTGTCTCCTCCACCATGCAATCTTCAACAAATGTGGGACACGCTGCAGACAGCATGGCTCCAGATACCTGTGCAGACCTATCAATAATTTACTGCATCAATGCCAGCTTGTCTAGCTGCTGTCCGTGATGCGAAGGGCGGTTACTCTGGATACTAGCAGGTGGTCATAATAATGTGATTTGACTGTGTAGTGTACTGTTTGGCCAACAAACCATTAATATCTATAGTTAAAGAGGAAAATCCCTTATAAACAAACTGCTTGAAAAATCAGCTTCACATTTATAATGGGAATCCCCTGGGTAAAAAACTACTTAGCTAAAAAGCTTCAGTTATATAGCTACCAGAGGAAACCTTTTCCGGAGGCAAATGGATAACTCACTTTTATTGGCAGTTGATTTACTCCAAGTTATATAAAATTGTTATAAAAACTTTAATAATAATAACCATATTACTGCTCAACATGTACTATTTCCCTTTTAAGAGCTACAGTAAAGCATAATTATTAAATGTCTACAGTTGGCCTAACTATCTTTATATAGAGCAAAACACGTAAGTTATTAAAAAACAAAAAAACAATATTAAAATCTGGGGAGGGGAAGACATAAACCACAGATGTGGGGGAAAAAAAAAAAAAAAGAAAAAAAAAAAACCTGGTGATAATGTACTGGTATAATACTTCAACTTCCACAACACAAAAATTTTTTACATATGCATATAGGCTATTCACTGTAAAGTGAGCACTTTTGAAAGCCCTTTCATTTAGAATAATAGCCAATAAATATATTTTATTTTAGCCTTGGACGTTAACTTCAGAGTATGGTGGAATCTACACACTTCGTTTATTACTTACATGGCAATATTTATTAAAAAAGGTACTTAAAGGATAGAAAATATTATATGGCCAAAGTCACCACACACCTCTCTGCTCCCAGTGAATAGCGTAGCACGCTGCTGCGACACCACAAAAACATTCCACGAGGGCTTGGCTTATATATGTACCAGTGCACATGTAACTGCAGCGCTGCTGCGGTACCGCGTGTCCACTGAGTATGTGCAAGAAATGCAGCGGTGCTGCAAATGCGTTCCATGAGGGCTTGGCTTATATGTATCAGTGCACACGTAGCTGCAGCGCCGCCGCCACTGTCTATGTCAGCAGATGCGCGCACAGCCTAAATGTTTAAACACTGTATATGTGTTAGCTATAACGAGTCAACGGACAGCACTGTGCACGTAAAGGTATATGATTTTTGGAATCTATAAATTCAAGAATTCCAAAAGAAAATATCTTCTGCTGTTATATATGCCTTGGTACACTGTCAGTGATGTCACTGTTAAATGTAAACATCTTAGAAGCAATAGCCCCAAGCATCGCTCTAGTAAGCCTAAACACTCTAAAGCATTTTATGTGAACCAATTGTCAGTTATGTCAGCAATAGCAGAGAACTTGCACCCTAGATAAGGTACAGAGGCAAATAATTTAACTCTCCAACAGGAGGTACTAGCACTTGGTTTTCATTGTTGTGTTTCTGCCAGGTAGAGAGACTGGTCACACACACCAATGCCTGATGTAGTTCGAAGTGGTGCAGTGAAGGTCTTCAGAGTATTGTGTCACAGTATATGATCTGGCACTTGAATGGACATTTGTAGACTGGCCTACACTTGGAAAATGTTACAAGTAAAATTTGATGGCAGTGTACTTGTCTGGGGCCCTCTCTACTGATTTTGGTTTGGGACATTAGTTTCAATCAGTAGATCAATAATACTGTCATGTACCAAGACGTTTTTTACAGTATGGCAACTGTTTGGAACAGGCCCTTTCCCATATCAGCACAATATTTCTCCTGACCATAAATTACGCTCAACTGTGTAATAGTTTGAAAACAATCAGGTTGGGTAGCTCAACTTACCTGCTCAAAGTCCCAACTCAAGAGAACATATATGGGGCAAGCTGGGCATTGTTTATGCCCTAGACACAAACAGTCAACAGAAACATATACATGAATCACATTGCTACAGGACGAACAGAAACAAATTCTGCCAGCTATGTTTCTGAAGTCAGTGGAGTGTATGCCCTGAAAGGTTAATACTGTAATAAAAGGAGGTCCAAAATAAGATTAATTACATGGTTGGCAGTTTCGGAACTAACAATAGTGTTTTTCCAGTGACTTTCAGCCACATGACTTATACACATGCACATACATAGCTTTTTCAAAAAGGGAAGAAACACAACAAAAATCAATGAAATACATAGAAACTTACATCACTGGAAAGTGGGGTTTCCAATTTGCTGGAGACATTCTGTGTTTGTGTGCCAACTGAATGCAAATGAACAACTCTTGGGTTAAACCATTCTGCTGGTGGAAATTGAGCACCAAATGTTGAAACAGGTGCAGCTGGCGCAGATGCTCGTTTCTTTATACTACGACGAAATAAGCGTGATAAGAAGGATGGCTTTTCTGGAAGCATAAATTACACAATGAAATTTAGTTACTAATTTCAAACAAAAAACACACATTAAGTTACTTATTTTATTGTTGGAAATTACTGATAAACAAGGTCACTTCCTTATAAAAAGAATTTTAAAAAAATGTGTTAGCAATATTTTAAACAAAATTATTGCACAGAAATTATTTTATGATGAATCTGTGGAAAATAATAGATTTTTCAGTTTTTCGCCAATATCACAAAATAAAAATATATTGTTACACATGGCAGCGTGGCTTTCACATCATTTAATCCCTCTCAGGTTTGCATTAATATCACAGTCACTGGAGAACAGGCAGGGGAAACACTAACGTATGCCACATGCTACTCCAGACAATGGAAGATTTAATGACTTTGTTAATCTTTGCACAAATTTCCTGGCCATGCCCCCCCACAGCATGCCTCAATGCACAGAAAACCTTCTTGGTTTGAACTGCTCAAGCTGTAATGTACTTCTGGGTCGAGAGTCTGGAGCAGTGTATGGCCATTAGCATCAGGTGTGTGGAACCATTAGAATGATGAGCAATGATGCAGTGACTAGTAAGTGTAGTCTGCAAGCATTGGGAGAGTAAAGAGAGAGTGACTATTTGTACTGTGGGGAAGTGGGACTGAATGTGTAAGTGGCAGACATTTGGAATGCTGTTTATGTATTGCGATGGACATTTTGATTGAATACTAATAAGTGAGAATTTAGTGTGTGTGTACTTTAAAACATTGTAATGCATTAAGAAATTAACGTTAGCTCATTTAGTTTTATTACGACCTACATCCCTCACAAGCTCAAATATGTCCCAGGCCTTTAACACTTGTGTGAGAAGCAGGATAGAGGTGTTTATTTGTAAATTAGGGTATGCAATAAATCAACTTGTGAGATTAAATAAAAAAAATTATTATAATAGGCATAGTCTGCAATATTAGGACTGTTTTGTGCAATCATTGCAGTAAATACCGACAAGAAAAACATGTGCATAGATGGAAGAACTACAAGCATTGATGGGCTCAGTAGTTAAATGGTTAGTGTGAGTGCAAGTGTAAATTACTTGAAAGAAGGCATAAATAACAAAATTAGTACTGTAAAAGAAAATGTGAAAAATGTAAATGAAACAGAAAATACCCAAATTAGTAGTGTAAATGGCAGCAAATACAGCAAAATAAATATAGTACACTGAAATGTAAACCAGAAAATAAATAATATAGATAAGATAACATACAGTAAATGAAAATGTAGATAGGACGATGGAAGGCATTAACTACTTAGTGAATACAACAATTGACTGAAATTGACAGTGTAAATGAAAGGATGAACAAAGTGGATGAGTGGGCAGTGCTGAGAACTAAATAAAACAGTCAATAAGAACATTGAAGAAGCTATTGCAGGGATTTCTTCAGCAGCAAAATTCTAAACATGGTGGGACAGGTAAAGAGCATTGCCCCACTATCACCAAGTCAACAGCAAAAGTAAAGGGGGATAAAGGGCATGTTGTAACTAACATCAGAACCTCGAAAAGTGGTCAGCAGCTGTGTGATGCTGGTGTCGTGCAGCCAGAAGTAGGGAAGGGGGTTAAAATTAATCCTGCTCCTTACAATGGCCAGACTCCTTGGCAGGAGTAACCGTGCCAGTTTGAAATAGTCACCACCCTGAATGGTTTGGTCATATGAACAGTGGACTTACTAACTAGCAACTGTAATGAAAGACCCTGAACTGAGTATGCTACAATTTCTGCCAGAACAACATCAAATGGAGTACCCTACTCTGGTGTCAGCCTTGGAGCTATGTTGCAAAGACTGATGTCTGTGGCATGCCTACTGTGCAGCAGCGACCAGGAGAATCAGTGCAGGAGCTATGGCAGGACATCATGCAGCTGTCACATCTGTCTCTGGAGAGATGCCCCAAGGTGGCATGTGACGTCATTGTAATAAATTTCTTCATGGATGATATTGCAGATGCTGATGGTCACAGAGTGGTATGCCTGACAGCACCATAGAACATGCAGGACGCCCTGGCCCAAGCACTGGAGATTGATCAGCAAAGCAGGAGCGTACACCCTGGCATGCTGTGCAAGTAGCTAAACTGTGCCAAGATGATAGTCGAGATTGTATTTAGTACATCTTGAAGAAGTTGGTGGTCACCACGACAGACATTGCTACCGAAGACGCACTGTGCTAGGGAATTATACTTTCGTTAATCGAAACACCTGGAATGCTGGGAGAGTGGCAGAATCTTTGAGAGCCCAGTGCCCTCAAAGGAACTGCAGGACCTGCAGCCAGAAGTGCAGATGACCGAGGGCATTGAAAAGAGACTGGAATCGATGGTGGGAGAACTTCTGAACAGCATAGAGGCAGCAACACCTGTCCCTCACTGATGAAGGTGCTGGGAATGTTTGAGCTGTGGAAAGTAGGGATATGGCAGCAACAGTAATAATCCGATGCATAGCCCAACCAAAGGTACTGGAAATCTTAACTCAGCAAAGGAAGAGAGATTGGATGTAGTGGTAAGAAGGACAAGGATATAGGAGCCTGACTGCTTCAGGAGACACCCAGTGGATAGTGTAAAGATGAGCGAAGTCCAGTTAAGTGAAATAGTTGCATGCGCACATCTTCAGAAGAAGCAAACCAGTTGGAAAGGAGCAGGAGAGGAACATACTACAGTTTTTGCTGGCATCAAGAGGAATGCTTGACATGACCTGAAAGTTGTGATGGAGATATTCAGAGGAAGAACAGTTAGTATGGGTGTAAGGCACTAAATATTATGAACACTACAGGTCACAATACCAGGGATTTTGAAGCAAGTCAGTGATATGTCCTTCCAGATTTGTCGCAGTGGCTCCCTAGAGGAAAAGTCCATGGTGATCCACATCAACCGACTGGCACTCTACAAAGTTCTAGATATTCTAGAGTCTGTTTGCGACAAACAGATTTGAGGAGGAGTAAAAGTGTTACAATATGGCTCCGCGACCTTCTTGCCCTTCCTCTCCATCCTCGGACACATGTTGATATTTCAGAAACTAGAGAAGAGAAAGTAGAGTTTCAAACGGGCCACGGTAAGACTAACACGTGCCAAATTCCACGATAAGGCTATTGGAAATGATGCCGTTCCAGACATTGGAAGACTGAATGATTTGGTTACTCTTTGCATAAATTTTCTGCCCCCTCGCCCCCTGCAAGATTTCAGGTGCAAATAACCTTATGGGCCAGGTCTGCTCAAACCACAGTGTACCTGTGGGGCAAGTATGGAGCCTTGTTCAGCCATTAGTGCCAGGTATGTGGAACCATTGGTGGAACGAGCGACCGTGCAGTGACCAGCAAGTATAGTCTGCGGACATCAGAAGTGTAGAGAGAGAGAGTGACAGGCAAGACTATGGGACAGTGGGACTGGATTCATGAGTGGCAGACATTTGGAATGTCATTTTGATAGCATTAGTGTAATTAATAAGTGAGGATTATGCAATTAGCTAGTATAAACACAGTGATAAGAACTTAAATTGTAACAGAGTAGAGTAGGGTGAAGAGATTCGGGTGGCTCTTAAAATTGAGGTCTTCAGAGCCAATGAGGGTGAAGCGAGGTGAATATGCAGAAGCACCAAAATGCAAAGGCAGGATAAACGGGAGATCGCTGAGAAAACAAGCGAGTAAGGTGAATGAGTGAAGAGATTCAGGTGGCTCTTAAAATAGAGGTCTTGAGAGCCGATGAGGTTGAAGCAAGTTGAGTATGGAGCAGTGCCGGAATGCAAGGGCGGGGGAAACAGGAGATCCCTAAGTAAAACTGCATACCAGCTGCATGATACAGCACTATTACTACATGCAAAAATCCATTGGTGACCCCAGTGCCAGGCCAACTTAAAAGTCATCTCTGTGAAGCTTGTCCACTGAACATAAAAATACAGTAATCTGTTTCTCAAAATGCACATATTTTTGATAAATATCCATGTTCATTCAAACTTTGTCAGATTCTTACATTATGTTGATAATGTTCAAGAGCCATTTACTAGTGGTGTACCGATGCCGATGCTGATTACAAAGAATCAGTGATTATTGGAAATTACAGATTAATCATAACCAGCAATTATTTTAACAATTACTTCGTAGATAACGGAGTTTTGTTACACTTCCAGTAATTTATTCTTTGAATTAATTTCAAAGACTCCAAAACGTAGATGTTTATGGCAGACTTGAAGTTAACAAAAGAGAGATGGTGGTTTTTGTACAGTCAAAAAGGAATAGAACCAGTATTTTTTTAATCTATGGGTCTGCCAGCAGGAGAACCTGGTGGTAGAGCATGCCTGTGTGAAGTCTTGTTTTGTTTGTTCTGCTGACAGACTACTTGTAGCCCTCTATTTTTCTATTTCTCTCTGCCAATATCCCTCTGCCTGTCCAGAACCTTTTCCTTACCTCCTCTCCACATTTCTTCCACATTCATTAAGTCCCCAGTTGAAACAACCTTATTTATACATCTATATAGTCAGTCATAACTAGCTATTGCACCCCTCAAAGCTTACAAATCATTCCCCTTTCCTGGTTCTTATTTTTTCAGCTTACCTTCCCCAAATAGTATGACTTTTTCTTTTTATACTACATTACATTTTCCCAGCTTGTCAATCGTCAACGTGAAAAAAAAAAAGTGTTTCCTGGGTCACACTATTTGAATAAATAGAGTGAAATAATCAGCTGCATGATCTGAAGGAAGTTGTGTCCATATTTTCTTTTTGTTTGAGGGAACTTTTCTATCAACAAAATCAATAATAATAATTGGTTAAGTGTTAAGGCCTAACAGAAGAAACAAAGTGCATTACACTTCGTAAATACAGTTCAAAGCTGTGTATGTGGTATTAGGCTTATTTATGCATGCATTAAAAATATTTTGCTGATCCAATTATTTTTTGGAAAAGAATGTTAACTATCCACATCTCAACGAAAATATTTTCAAACACCTGATGATACTACTTGATTCTGTTTCCTCTTAAAGGCTGTTTTATTCAGCAGGAAACATTCTACAGAACAAAAGGAACAGGATATTAACTGAAAACTTGAGACTGCTGGTCTTCAACACAAACTTGCCCATTATAAATAACTACAATTATTAAACTGTACTTGCTTAACATTGTTAAACTGCATTTCACTTAGTAGTAAATGCTGAAATTATATGCTTTGTTCATACCATATCCTCAAGTGAACAGTTTTGTTGAAATAAATATTCTAGAATGGCTGAATTGCCTATATTTATTAGTGACAATTTTAACCCCTTAACTGTTTAAGCCTAGTTATCTTGGCCACAATGAATGGGTCAACGTGACAAATGAGTATATTTGGATGCCAACCACTCTTTCTGCTTCGTAACTTTCTGGCCCGTATTTATTCGCGCAGTTGCTGTTTACGGCAAAACATGCTAGATGGCTGTAGTAGTTAGCTAAAAAAAATCCTGCGGCTTACTAGTGTTACATTATTCTCTCACTAGTGAATGCATGCTGTATTACTATTCCATCAACCATACTTACGCCTTGATTACTCCCTGTTACGCATTTACTTCAATGATGATCCATACAATACAAGCTAGATGGCTCCAATAGCACGGTAAAAGAAATCCTGTAGCCTAATAGGGTTACATTTTTCTTTGGCTATATTGTGTATGCTTTATTATTCACACACCAAACACACATTTTTCGTCACTCTCTGTTCAGCATTAATTTTAACAAGATTGCTTGCATTGTAAGTAAAATGGCTATAAAAATCTAATGGCTTGCCACTGTTTAAATTTTCCCTCAACTAAAGTGTATACTGTGTCTATTGGTAGTCATTCTAGCTGCTAGCAGTTGTGTATCTTGCATCTTGCCTTCAACAACTTAGGGAATTTTGCTAGTGTTTAACAGCAAATTAATTTTTGTTTTATGGCTATGGAGCAGTTGTAGTTCATGAAGAATCTAAAGTTCCAGTTTTTTAGTCCCTCCAGTTTGACTTTCACATATCACAGCTCAGCTTAGCTCAGTCTAAATGCACAAATGATTTTTGAAGGACGCCATGTTAAATAAAAAAAAATTATTTTAGTTTCAGATTAATTCTTCAGATTTATTTAGTAGATTTTCAGATAACACTTTCACAAACTTTCAGAATTGTAGATACATGCACTGTTACAACAGAACAGCGTTGCAGTAATTCAGGACTAATTTATTGTTACTCCATAGATCGTATCACGAGACTAATATAAACATGCTCCACACTGGTGAAAATGTCTGCCAGTCATCCGACTTGTTACCTTCACTGCCTGTAGTGTAACAATCAAACAACAACGAACAATGACCGGAGGGCAGTGACACGCAGCATATGAATTAGGCTGACTTTGCCACGTGCCTCCCCACTCCTATCGTACTGCATCACAGAACAAAATCCATCCACGTGTCATATCAAAAATATGTCGCAGCTAACCTAATCACACTTTCAGCACAATAACTGCCTATATATATATATTACAAAGCTTGTATCTACTAATACTGATGGAACTTTAATATGACTTCAAAAATGGCACACACACTCATGATAAATGCTCAAAATACAGCCACACATTAAAACTGATAAACTGTTCCCGCTCCACGTGGTACCAAAGAAAAATTTAGAATACATTACACCCACTGGCCGAAAAAAAACTATTTTAACCATAAGTCTCTATTGAAAATACTTAATAAAAACTTACCCAACCTGCAAGGTTACAACTGTACGGAGAGTGTTCTTCAACCTGTAAATGATGGATTCAGATAACGATATTATTTGACAGTGGTTCCAAATGTGGCCAAAAGTTATTGGACGATAATAATATCAGATCAGAGGAAGATGGCACAGACCAGCTTCTTGCATCAGCTCGACAGTGGTGTGAAGTAAGTGTTGAATCACTGCCACCTCCTCTCCCTCAATTTGACTTTACCGGTGCTAGTTCAATGAATTTTGAAGAAAAAAAATTGAACGCAGTGCTTTAGATTTCTCTGCCTGTTTTTTATATGCAAATATTGCAACTCATTGAGGATGAAACAAACAGGTATGCATGCACATCAATATCACTACAAAAATTGAAAGGATACATCCCCCAATGAATTGTATGTTTATTTTGTATCAGTAATCCTACAAAGTGTAGCATTGTAGTCTAGAACTGAAATGTATTGGTTGTCGAATACTCTACTGAATACACCAATATTTTCGCAAGTAATGACATACAGAAGATTTCGCTTCCTCAAAAGTTTTCTACTCTTCAGATAATGGAAATTTTGACACTAACGCTCATTCATGTCTGAAACTCAGGAAGATATGGCCCATATTTATTGACTTGAATGAAAAATTCAAATCACTGTACACACCAGAATATTGGTATCAATGGGAGCCTATTATTTCTCAAAGGCAGGCTTCAGTGGGTACAAAATATACCATCAAAGAGGTCCCATTTTGGGCTGAAGAACTTCTTGTTTTGCGAGTCCAGCAGTGGGTATGTTTGGAATATAACATACACAGAGAAAGATACACAAATGGACACTAAATACCAACATCTTCCAAAACCAACTCAAATAATCATGACCCTGACAAAACCTTTGCTGAATAAAGTGTACTGTTTGACTACAGACAAATTTTATACAGCACCAGAGCTAGCTGAATTGTTGACAGCACATAAAACCGACAGTTATAGTACAGTACGGCTATCAATGAAATCTTTGACTGACCCAGTGAGAAAAACTAAAATGTAGAAAGGGGAAACGAAAGTTCACCAAAGAGACGTAGTTTCTGCTATTTTGTGGAAAGAAAAAAAATTGACCCTGCTGTCAAATGCGTATGGTGCATGGTTTACAACAATCAAAAAACCTGAAAGAGAGCCATCAAGAAGCCAGCAGTTGCGTTGTACAACAAAACTATGGGTAAGTTGATTACAAATGATAACATCCTCATGTCAAACCTTAATACTCTCAGACACTCCATATACACGAACAAGGATATCAAAGAAGTTGTAGAAAACTTACAAAACGCCACTTTTCAAATTGACAGTAGATTAAATTTGATAGTAGTCATGATCAACAATATCGCACTGTCATTACATCATTATGGTAAAACATCAGTTACCACAAAATTACTACCGCTTACGCAACTAACACTTTCTTATAATACAAATATTCAAAACTTTGTTCATATAACACTATCTTGAAACTATATCTTGTAATATTAACTCACATTACACAATGTAAAACCAATTACTTTCCTATCAAACTCATTTTGGAAGATATATTTTTAAATGATCTGAATGACCTATAAACAAAAATACAAACTAAATTAACATCGGTATTTCACCCATGCAACATGATTAATACTATCCACTTCAACTTATGGAATGCAGTGTCAGATCTTCATGATTCCTCATTAAAATTCAAATACCGATATTACGGAAAAAGTAGGACTGGCACATTTATAAAATAATTCCAACCCCATTTCAATCATAACATAGATAATATCAATCATGCTATTTTTTACACAACTGAGAGGAGAATAGCACTTAACTTTCAGTCACAACAACTTGTTGAATTCGCATCAACAGCTGAACTAGCAGACAACGTTTATTGCATTCCATGTACGATCACAATATCAAACCTACTAGCTTGCTTTAAAGATATGTTCTTCTCAAAACTACCATCAATCAAACTGGAAACATGCCAATTTCAATGTAACAATGACTCATTCACAAAAATAAATAAGTGTCACCACAACAGTTCATAACTAATGTACCGTAGCCACTATTTATTGACTGTTTAAATAGCACTATTCAAAAACTAGATCATGAGTCCATTGGAACAGAATTACATCTTTGGTGTCACTGCAAGATGCTCTGCTCACAAGATACTGATATATATTGCACATTTGTGATACCTGAGCAACAATGACTACCAAAGTTCACACTGGCATTCCAATTCATTGGCTACGCAATATTTACTTCCAACCAGAACAGTTTCAATTAACCACTGGTATTCATGTTTTCAGTATCACACAATTATTACACACATACTGACATATTCACTCTAACCTGTATACGTAATTATGGAATTAAAAGAACAAACAATTGAATTAACATATAATCACAACTACGTATTTTCACCCCTGATAAACCTTCTATATTATTATTTTTCATAACAACACTTATCACACTATTGATAGGTATCAGCATTCTTCTACACTTTCGAATTTGTCAGATGGCACACATTTTACGGAAAATGCAGCTATCCCAAACAATAAATAACTACTGGAGTGAATACCTCTCCCATCCCTTCAACGTCCAAATAACAACACAATCAAACTGCACATTTTCCTTATATTAACAACCCATGAGACAGCATCTACAGGTCATGAGGTGCGCACCAAAAATGCAGACTGACGAACAAACAAGCTATTAACAGCTGACTGTCAATTTCACAAGCAACAAACTTACTATTCATATCACTATTCGCAAACTTCTCCCGCAAGCCAGATGTGCGCAAAAACACTGAACTGATTCGACACACTACGTGACTGCAGCTTAGAAGCAGTAGGAAGTGATATATAACACTTGTTAGCATCATCAACATCAGCAACAGTGGCTGGTGTGATATGCAAAACTGCTAACCTATGGTAACACACCATCACCTCAAAATCGCAAGAAAAGCTATTTGTAACTTCCCGAAAAGGTCTTCCTTATAGTTCAGAAATCAAATCTAGCACACATACGTACAAATATAATGCGCACTTTCCTTATCACCCGTCACAAAACCCAATCCTGTAACTGTTAACTGAGCCAACTTTACTGCCGGCAGACAAAAACAAACTCAAATTAATATATAATTCATTCAAAAAAACTTTTTTCTATTACAAATTAATTATATTGCAGGCTCATTTAACAATTATCCTCCCCATTCCCTTATAATCAATCATTCCTATCATCTTCCCTTCTGGTGCACCTTAATGACTGGTCAATAAATTAGTTAAAATATCATATATCATGTAAAATATGTAAGTAGACAAAATGTTGGATATATAAAAATAGGTAACCATTTTACACATTGCACATTTACAAAAATCAACATAAGAATACTGTAACAACTTTGTATCATGAATGTAAAACTATTACTCAGATGTCAGATATTCAGAATTGCCAAATTTTAAAGTTTTCAATCAGTACAATGGATAATAATAATTAAAACACATGTAAACTGTCCACCAGAATTTCACATACACTAATTTTCTTATCACTCACCCGTAATATCAAGTAATAAAATTTCCATAATTTCACAATGAAAATTTAATACAATCTTAATATCTGTTCAGTGTTTTAAGACACAAAACTATGATTTCTCCTAGACAAGACTTATTCATCAACAAAATGTGTGTGCTTAGTATGACATCCAAAGCAAAAATATACTTATTCCTTGCCTTGGCTGAAATATACATTAATATAAGATAACATCCAAGCCATATTTATTTTCACATTTATAGTATTAATAATCTTACCATAAAAGTATTGAGAATTCACTTTGTAATACACAAAATCCCTATTCTGCAATGATTTAAATTTAAAAATGACATTTAAAACAAACTGGTATATCAAAGATATGCATGTACTCGCATGCCAATTTTCGAACTAAGAAAGCTTACAAAATTTTATTTAGAAAAACAAGCACTCTCTTTTTTTTCTGGATAAGTGAGATAGAGGAAGTGTGGAAATTGTTTATCGCCAGATGAAAAACAATAGCAATTCTACGGCTACCTGAAGTAAGATTTATTATTTTGTTTGTTGTTTGGTGTTTGTTGTTTGTTGTTTTCACATATTGTACACACACACAAAACATGTAAAATAAATATGAAATACTGGTTGTGAACACAAATGGCACGCAAAAAATTGAAATATGTACTTGCATTCAGAATACCGAACACAAGATCACTAAATTTTGACAGTTTTAGAAACTTAGCGCAGCCGCAATGTATCCTTGTTAAACAGCTTCTCTGTCTATGTAGAAAGCAATGAATGTAAACAAATGCTATGGTCAATGTAGGTTACCATTCCAACCTACCTTGTTTCTGTTACGGCAAAGTCACACTGCTGGGACTCCGTTAATTTTATTGACAGCAGATGGGATGGGGTTGGGAGAGACTTCAGTTTAACGTCTTTCACGAGACGTCACTGTTTTGCACCTCTTCTTACGAGACTATAATTTTTAATTACACATTTTTTGAATGGAAGAGTTGAAAATTTGCATTATTTTGTAAATTTTATTTGGTCGGCATCAACTGTGATGTTGTCGAAAGTCACTTGTTTAACACTTGCGACAATGCATTATTACATTAACAGTGAAATATATTTTTATCTAAATTTAATGCTTAAAACGGGCGTAATATTTCTACAATTATCACTGTAATGCTACAAATACGTTAATAAATAAGAAAATAAAAAATTATGCAATAACGACTTTTAAAAAATGTAGTTGCAGGACATATAAACAAAGCACAACACTTACTTTCTTTTTAAAACATGCCTAGTGTATTTTATGTACAGTTAGACCTAGGCTTATTTGTTTTTAAAAAATCATTGTATTTACGCATTCACATGTTTTTAAAGTAAAAACAAACATGGCACTGATTTTGTCATTTTGTATTTTTGTTACATCCGCTGAACACAAAATCATTTTGTCATTTTGTATTTTTGTTACATCCGCTGAACACAAAATCATTTTGTCAACAAAATTTGCCAATTCAGACACGGCATCAAATTATTATATAACCTGTCACGTTTTAACCTTACCAAAAGAAAACACGATAAATATGTTGTTACAATTCGAATATTAATAACACGCTTGAGACATAAATATTTTTTGGCGAAGTTAAGTTTTCCATACAATAAACATGTTAGGCCTACTTTTACACTGCAAAACAGAGCTGAAATAATGGTTTTCCAGGCCACGTACATTTTAAAATGTTTGAAATATGCTATTTACAGTACACATTGACTTACAGTTTGTAATTCCTATTTGCAACTCCTGAATACACGTTGTATTACAATTCTTACTACATGTTTCTCTGCCATCGATGCAACTTAATTAGCTGATTAATTAAATAAATACGACATTTCACCGGCTTTCCGAAACAAGTAAACTCAAATTCAATTGCAGAACGAAAACACTATTTCTTCTACACAATTGGGAAAATGGCGGACAAAGCCATTGATGTGTGGATAATATAACATTTCATGCATCGAATAAATGTATCGATATGCATGACGCAATACTTGATATTTTCGATTCTCCCCGATATAGAGTTATTGAATAATAGAATGTCCTGCCTCTAGTAAATATCCACTCAAAAAATTTTTTTTGAATCGGAATTCGGAAAAAAGCAAGGGTTTTTCGTAAAATCGTAAAAAAGGTATGATTTCCGTACATTTTACGGAAAAAATCGTACAAGTTGGCAGGTCTGGATATTTGTATAACCTTTCTTTATTATTAAAGGGAGCATTAGTATAAGAATCGCTAGTAAAATAACGATTAGCACATTAGAGACAGGATTAAGACACACTGAGGCATCCAAGTGTAAATATACTCTTACAAATAAGTATACACTGTACGCTGCTATTGTGGCACATTAATACCACTGGTACTTGTGGCTACAAGAATTAGAATATGAAAGTTATGATAGTACAATTAGCAACACCGATAATAAAAAAAGAGAACACAGTGAACACAAAACTGCAAGTGAACAGTCAGATGTTGATCAAAGTGAAGGGTAAATACATGAATATTTGTTGGATGAAGATTACTGTTTAGGAAAAGACAAACTGACAGAGTGGGAAAAATACATGCCATACAGGCCAAGAAATGTACGCCCTAAGGCATTTTACAATTAACTCACCCACTTTGTGTCAAGTGCATTGCAAGAAATGTGGGTTCGGTTTTGGAAATTGGAAATTATTTTTTTCAGAAACTGTTGGAGAAATTGTTGAATGTACTAACAAGTGCCTAGCGAAAATGAGGGAAAACAGATCTAGTCTATGTGACTGCCTGAATACTACATTAGAAGAAATTTATGCGTTTTTGGGTCTATTGTACATGGCAGGTTTGAAAAAGGCTCAACATCTAAATTTATAAGAACTGTGTGTTAACGACTGGACAACCCCAGATTTTTTCAAGGCGATTGTGTCAATAATTTTCCACATTCCTTAGAGCTCTAAGGTTTGATGACTTGGATACTCGACACAATCAAAAGAAGATAATTTTGCTCCCATTAGACAGATTTTTGAAGAATTTGTTACCAAATGCAGCAGTTATTATAAAGTTGGGTTATATGCAACAATTGATGAAATGCTTGATGCTTTTTGTGGCCGTTGCAAATTCTGTCAGTACATTGTCAATAAACCTGCAAAATATGGCATAAAGATTATTCTCTAGTTGATGCAAGGATGTTCTATACAAGCAGACTGGATACATACATTGGAGTCAACAGCCCGAAGGATTGTACAAAACTGATAACCGAGCTACCAGTGTGGTAAAATTCCTGGTTACTCCTATAACAAACACTGGATGTAATATCACTATGGATAGCTATTTTACAACAGTCGGACTTGCAGAAGAACTTTTGGGAGATCACAGATTGACAATAGTTGGGACACTTCAATAAAATAAGTCAGATATCCCACCATTGTTCCTGGACACAACAGAAAGGCCAATCCACAGCAGCACCTTTGGTTCCCGAGAAAAAATGCCTCAATGTCGTATGTGCCACAGAAAGGAAAAAAATTTGTTGATGTTGTCAACAATGCAAAACAGAGAAACAAGTGATGAGTCAACAGGTGACCAGAGGTCATTACATTCTATATTCTATAACCTTACCAAGGGAGGTGTAGATGTCGTCTACAAGATGAAGGCATCTTACTCAGTGTCAATAAGTAACCGGTAGCCACTCACTGTGTTCATAATAATGAACACGGCCTGCATAAACAGTCATATAATTTACAAGTGGGACATCAGAGCTCTCTCTGTCTTTGGATCTCACGAAACCTCATTTGCTAAAAAAAGCTTCTATTCCCACTCTGTCAGGAGAACTAGTGTGTAAAATCAAAAGTTGCTGGCTTCGATGTTGTGGATAATCTGCCACCCCCAAGTATCGCATACCAATATGCAATGAACGCACGACGTTTACTTACATAAGATGTGTAGATGGTGAAAAAGTGATGAATACAAGACTTAAGTTGTATAAATGCAAATAGTTTAATGTGTAATTTTACGTGTATTTGTCATAGAAGTGTTAATTAATTTTTTGGAATATTTAATTTGGTTACAGTGAAACATGAAACAGTTGTATCACATTGGAGTAAATTAATTACTGTGCCATTTTAAGGTGAATAAGAATTTTTCCAATTACAAAAGAGAATAGATTATATATTATTTCTACATGCATATTAATGATTAGTGATTTAAAATAGCTTCCAATGTGCATTTTGGCTGAATGACCACAACACTAACTCATGTAAGCAATTTTCTTAATGCATGCCCTATCATGTAACTTTTCATAGCATGCCCAATTGAAGGTTCACAAAACTTAAACTAAAAAGAAGGCTAAGAGTTTTCTTAAGCAGAATATAATAATGAAAATATTACATACCTATCTACCATCTACAAGATGTAGAATTTCCCTTAATTACTATTAAATTTTCTAATTGCATTCATAAGCAGATTTTGTTTTTTACCTCTTCTTTTGTCTTCATGCAAAACTGTCTTTCCCACAAAGTCTATGTCTTTGCTATGTAATGTTTAAAAAATGTCTGAATGTAAAAATGTGTATGTAGGACAAATGCACCATCTTGTCACTTCATGTGCCAATGTACCCCACACAAATGATGGGATATGGTAGTGGGATGGAGCTGAAGCCTGCAGAAGAATATGATCAGTGATAGTGGCACTGCACATGCATCATGGTGGTTGCTGCATTCCCTCCACTTCGAACCTATCTCCCATTTGATGACTCAACGTAGGCACATGGAACATGGAAGTATGGCGGTGCCACTGCATGACTCAGAGCTAATGCCAAACAGTGTTTTCAAATTCCATCATGGATGTTTTCATTTTCAGCAAAAACACTACATTTTTTGTGCTCATCAAATGATAAATCTACATCCCTATAATAATGTAAGGTTCCTGAATACTAACATTCTTACCTAAAAACCACTATAGAAAATCCCATTTTAACCATACTCACACCCAGAAAAATACTCTTTAAAGAGCAAAGTAGAAAGTCACACAAATACAGATGTGCACCATTTCTTAAATACTTTTCGTAGCCCAATGCCACAAGAACACGTTGAGTAGTTTTTGGAAAATGGTGGATTTTCAAAGCTCTGCCCACCTCTTCACGCACTAGGTAAGTGGCACCCTTAACCCTATCTACATAACTTTTTATTTGGCTATTTACACTTGCACTAACATTCATTATTTGGCCATTAGTCCCTTTAATCAAAGCTTACAACCCCTCTATATCTGTATATGTTTTACTTGTTAACATTCACAAATACTATGTACTAATTTTGAGACATTACTCATATAGTTATTTATTTTTTGATAAATTTATTCTGGTATTTAATAGCAAACTATATATGTTTTAATTACAAAACAATTGGTTTTAAAAATTCCTCCATCCCATTTTTCACACCAGTATTACAAAATGTTGAAAAGTCTGTTGGCGTAACCAAGTTCTTTAAGAAATGGAGGTTTTACTTAAATAAAAGAGCTAATAATAATTTCCTAATTTATTTATAACAATTAAAAAAATACTACGCACTTACTATCTCAATAACAATGGCTCTCTTGCTATTACCAACTAATATTTACATAATTGTTCCTCCTCTTATGGAAATTAACACACTCAATCACTTAAAACCAGTATAGTTTAATACCTACTGAATTATTGTTAATATTATATATTAGCTCTCTGACAGTTCCAGTATTTGCAATCAAGTCTATATCAATTGTGCATTCAGTCCCACCTTATTTCACTCCTGATACCACCAGTCTTTCCTGTCCGGAATGTTCTGGAGCATCCTGAGCACTCCCACACACATACGAACTCTTCTCATTGGTTAACTCTCTCCATCCCCCCCCCCCTTCTCCAGTGTGTCACACTCGACATCTCACTCGTAGCTGCCATATACACTCTCACTAGTTTTCGTTCATTGACAGTTCACTATTTCTTGTAATTTGCCTCTGGCGATCACAACTGCAAACCCCTGCCCCCTGGTGCTTCGCTATTTATAGCAGACAGCCCTTGCCCTTGCTGGAGAACAATCATCACATGTTTGCCTGTGCCAAGAGCGGAAACATCCAAAAAGTTTGTGCAACAGACTGCAGTTACCAACTGCTCCAGCAGGGGGTGGAATGGGTGGTGATGCAAGTTCACATCAGCATCAATCCTCCCCTTCCCCTTTGGCTATCAGCTATGGTGGCACGGGCCATCATGGCTAACATCCAAGGAAGACACATCGTCTAGTAGCATGACCAACAATATTCATTCAAGACTGAGCTAGACGAGTTGAGAAAAGGTCGAGTCTGCTCAACAAATATCAAGAGCTTGAGCCCGTTTTTAGACGATGACGGTCTTTTGCATGTGGGTGGGCAGCAGCAAAATTCAAACGAGTTACAGTGAAAAACATCTAATTCTGCTGCCCAAAGGCTGTCATGTTACCAGTCTGACAGTTGATTTTATAATCATACGTGTATTCGAGGGGGGGGGGGGGAGGAAGGATAAATACCATTCAGGCTATGATACAGACTGGGTATTGGAAAGTATCGGCCAAAAACTTAATCAAGACGAGGGTTTTCAAGTCCATGAAATGCTTCTGCTGCAAGGCCAAACACACACAGCCTGCCATGGGGAAAGTTCCTGCTACTTGTATTCAACTGGCAAAGCCCATTTTTGCATGTAGGCATAGACTATGAGGGACTATTTCAGATGAAGGTATCCTATCTTCATAATGTACATGTTCTGAAGGCCTACTTGTGTTCATTTACTTTTGTCACTAAATCAATTCACCTGAAGATTGTGTCTGCACTCAAAACTAACACACTCCTGAATGTATTTCATCAGCTTGTGGCATGGAGAGGCTTGTGCCAAGAGGTATAGAGTAACTACAGAACTAACTTTGTTAGTGCACATCATCAACTCTCAGAACTTGAACTGCTTATCACAAATATGTCAAATGCAGCACAGATGCAATGCATCTAATCTAGTACGGGAATTCAGTGGAACTTTAATCGCTCATAAGCCCCACAGTTTGTAAAGCTATGGGAGGCTGGAATAAAGAGGGTCAAGAATCATCTAAGGGGAGTTGTGAGTCAACAGGTTCAGATTTCTCAGGAGCTCAAAACATTATGTTCCCATATTGAAGCTATTCTAAACTCAAGACCCATCTTGTGCTCCCTTTCACTTGATCCCACTGATCTTTGTGTATTGACACTGGCATATTTCTTTATTGGTGACAGTCTGATTGCTCCACCATCTCCAGATGTGAAATCTACCAATGAACAGATTGGATTATTATCAGCTACTGCAATAGACCACACAACATTTCTGGCAATGGTAGATCACCTACCCCCCTTCTTCAGTGCAATATGGCAGGACTGAGACCCTTCATCCTGGCAGTGATAGAGTTGCAGTCGTCAAAACATACAATGGGGCTTTCAAGAGAGCAGCTGTGAAACTGCATCTTCTACTATCCCAGTAGAACCTTCAACAACGCTGTGTGATTTGTCAAGTTTACAACTTGTAAATTGTAAAAAAAAATCTTGCTGATGATTTTTGGTAGGCAGTAATGTAAATGTGTGAATATTGATACTTTGGAATATTCCAAAGTATGTATTTGTAGTGTTGGTACTGTGTTTTTTTTGGTTGGTTCAGTCCTGTTATGGCTCCATGATCAATCGGGTACTGCGGCGCACATATACCCATTGTATCAGGTTTACAATGTGAAACTTAGTGAATTACTTAGCCGTGAGTGTGCGTGGTCCTCCGGATGTATTAAAACTCATGTGCAGAGTAAAATCTTTCATTCTGCCATTACTCTGTGGAACAGAAAATGGGAAAACCGAGTTCAAAATATTTAGAAATTTTAAGTAAAGATCTGCTAGCTTGGATAGTCAGCTGCAACTTGCTGCGGAATATATATATATATATATATATATGAGGGAGATGGTCATGTGACATTATTTCTCTGTCCTCCTCACCCCTTACAATGATTGGTATTTCACTTCAGGAAGGAAGAGTTCAATATTTATTTTGTTTCAGTGTTACACTTAGTTTTTCAGCTATAGTCTATGAATTTTAATACCCCCATTATGTGAAAACCAGGCCTAAAAACTCCAGCATTTAAATTTTTTAACACATGGCATAGTACCAATTATGGCATCCCTTGTGATTGTTACCAAGCAAGATGCATACATTTCTGGAGTTCATGTGTGTCGTGAAATTCATTCCTCTTCCATTGTTCATTCCTCTTTCCATTCAGAGAAGTTATTCTTTCAGTGGGATAGGTGTGGTATCTCCTCTTGCTCACCCCTTAATCATCAAATAAATTTGTGGCAGTTAACAACTTAGAAGAAAATTACATGATTCGCTTGGAAATTGGATGTAAATGTGTGTTTAGGAGACAAACAGTTTTATGCCAGATACAAATGCACCAGTGCAAAAGCATACACAACTGTAATTTTTTACCTTTTATATAAAACCATTGCAGGAAATAAAACATGTATAAATACTTCTAACAATAAATAAGTACCCTGCAGAAGTTATGTTTTTCTGATACCTAAACACCTCAATCTATGAATATGAAATATGCCTTAGTTTTAGTCTTGTTCAACTTACTTGCTCAGAAGCCACAATTGATAATTTGGAAGTATTGCATGTGGTATTATGGATAAAATAGATGACAAGTGGAAGTACAGTTGCTCACAAAGAAAACTGCTTAAATAGCTACAGAGTACATTACAATTGTTACATACCTCTCCTGTGGAATAGGCTAGGATGATTACAAAAAAGGAATAAACAAGTTTCTTTCACCAAAAGTAAACTTACATCACAAAAATACAATTAAAGCCAGTTGTGGCATAATGCACAAAAAATGTTAGATATTACTACTGTATTAAAATCTCTCTATAATATAAAAGACAACACCTTTAAATGGGGCTTATGCAATATTATTTACTCACTTTCATCACTGCAGCTTCCACTGCATACTCTGCTGCGACAAACAGTAGAACTTGAATTTTCTGTTTGAAGTCCAGGTTTGTTTGGAATGTGGCGCAGTGAGCTACATCGGCTTGGTGATGATGACAAGCGTTTGCTACTGCCAAACATTCTGAGTGAATGGCGACGGTCTGAGTGCCTTTGCAGAAAAGAACTTGGGTTTTTCTTTCCATCATTTGGATATAGTATTTTGTCATTTGGATTTCCTGGAACAAATGAAAGAAAAATACATACTCTTAGTCTCACTATATAAACCAAACAAACCTTTAAATATTAAGGTTTATATTAAATACTTTGAAAATGATGCTAGTGAAAAATTTTATTCTACTGTTCACCAGGAACGCATCCAAGTTCATGAGGGATGGAGGTCTTATTAAAAATAAAATAACTATATTTAATTTCCTAATTTATTTAGGGATAGAAAGACACACCGCTTTTATTTATGACATTAAATTGCCCATCTCTGCTATTTCACTTATTATCCTATCAGCAAGCACAGTATTTAATGCCAATCCCATTTACAATTAAAATCCTTATCATTGTATTTATAATAGCTAGTCACCTAATCCTCACATTTTTTTTACAATATATTATCAAAATGTCCATTGCCATACATTAACATAATTCCAAATGTCTGTCACACACATCCAATCCCATTTTCTAACAGTCCTGTAGGTCTCTCTCTATACTCTCTTGATGCTTACAGAATACACTTGTTGGTCATTGCATCTTCAGTCATCGCTTCAATGGCTTCACATACCCGACTCCACTGGCCACACAAGGCTCTAGACTACCAACCCAGAGGCACACCCTGGCTTATATAGCTGAGCTAGCCTGGTCTAGAAGGATATTCGCATTCCGAGTCTCACTGAAGGTGTAGGTGGGGTGAAGACCAGAAAATTTGTGCAGCAACTACCCAATATATTGAATCTTCCAAGGATATGAGTGGCACGGGTCCTGATAGTCTTTATCATGGCTTGTGTTTGTGTTACACAGTGGCCTGTTTGTAATAGCTGCTTCCTTTCTCCAGTTAACAGTTATGGCCTTGGCACACTACACTTTGTGAGTCCAAAGGTGAGGGCAAGGGAAAGACTGTGTGAAAGAGTGGCTGCATGTAATACTATTATAATGAAATAGGCATTATAGTTGAGAGCCACTGGGACAAAAAATTATTATTAACACGTTAATTTAAAACCACAGGTTCTCTTAAACCAAAGGGGAATTCTAGAAAGCTTTACATGTCAACTTTATGAACAAATATTTTACCATTATGATGAATTTTTTTGAGCCAATTATTCTGCCATAAATTTATATTTTTATTTGCAGAGCGAGATATTATGTCAAAGGAATGTGTTACAGAAAAGACCTGTTTAGAGAAAAGTATTAACCACAGTATTAAAAAAAAATTTACACAGTATTCATAAACACTGTAGTTGCTGAAATAACCTAGAAGTCTACTGGTGACAGTTACTCATTTCACTCCTATACGTCACTAAACTGGAATGGTGTGCAGAAAGATGCAGTATTTTTGACATTTCACATTTTCAAGGTTTTGTGAATTATGCAGAAACTAAAAATTTATTACATCCAATTTTGTCCAAAATCCACGGTACCTAAACAAGATTTTTTTACGAGTGGTCATACGCAGAACACTCCATCATAGTAACTATGCTAAATGCAACAGCAATCTCACATCAGATGATTCAATGTATCTCTGTGCCAAATGAAATCTGACTAAGCTGAACAACAATGTATTGACGTGCTGCAGGTCCCAGAGATAGTATGCTGGGTTCGTGACCTGCCTGATATGTCAGACAGGGAGCAGGAACTGATGAAAGTGCCCGGCACCACGTTCGGTAAGAAAGATGTTAATGATAGCCTAAAGGGATCTCTGGTTCCACCGTAAATTTGACGAGTGTTCTGGTCAACCATTAATTATCTGCATTAATTATGATTGATCTTTGCTGAAGGATGAAGCTGTAAGCCACTTCACACACCGTTAAGCACACTGAATTGACTCTGCTTTAGGGAGGCAGGCCCCTTAAGACAAGAAGTTTACACTGAAACACTGATTTAAATACTGCGTTAGGGCACAGTGCCCGATAATATTCAGGAGAGTATAATAAGCAATGAAAGTCCTCAATTCATCTAGGACATTTTATTGACCACATGAATGTTACATGACATGAACCCTGTCACATTCCAATAATAAAGCAGACCCGGCACTCATGGCCTACCAGTGGCAGAAGCTGTTAAAGTAAGGCGTGGGCTTCAAGTAATGAGAGATGCACGGAAGTACCTTAATTCCCCGGGATGTTGCTTCAGTGTGCAGAACGGTCACACCCTCGGTACTACGATGTCAAAATGTTCCTGTTACTTAGTGTCTATTGCACTGAAATGATTAGAGTTGAGATTGAATGTGCCGATGACGGTAAACACGGAGCTCACCTTATGTTCTGTTAATGGGATGTGTGCTCAAGTCGAACTATCATGGCCGCGGCTTCAGCGAGGCTTGCTAAAGCCGGCGCCAAAACAAAAATGAAAAAAATGTGCACTCTAATTCCATGATGATTTAACAAATGATGATTGTACATAATTATAACTACTTACCAAATACATATTGATGACATACCCATGAGCGCACGAGCCTGTGATGTGGCTGAGAATGTGATATTAAATGAAATGAAGCCTCAGTTGGCTGATTGTGGATGAATGACTACATTTACCCTCTTATAATTAATACAAACATTGCACTTTCTTAAAATACACAGAAACGGGACACCTGCACTGTATTTCACTTCTGATAGCGTAATTTACATATGCTTTCTCTGGGATTCGTTGAACCCTCTATGCAAAACTTGGCGGCCTCCCTAGTAAGATATGATGCAACATAAATAAAAATACACAAATTATTTATGGCTTAATGGTAAAAGGGAGCCCCTTGATATTTTACGTACAACTTGGTTAACTTCATTACCCACTGAATGACACCCCTTGTGGCCACGTAGCACTCCTAATATGGCCAACAGGCCCGTTGAGGTAGCAAAAAATTAGAGGGACATAAGGTGCCGCTTGCCTCCATGTTACCTCCAATGACCCTTGTGCCCAATGGTTGTGGCTTTCTGGGAAACACCATCCGAGACCGCCTAATAATTTATTACAAGAGTTACCTCTTGTAACAAATTTAAAATATGGTGACTTGTGGACCACGCATTGCAGACTGGCAAGAAAAGTGTAAACACGCCATTCTCATCAGTCTGCACATACGCGATCGAGACCTAATGTTGATTGATCTCGTGCAGCTGTTGTGGTAATGTGACTGTGGTGGTACAAATGAGCACAAAGGCATTACATGAACATCTGGTACATGTCAAATACCCCCCTCTCTGGTGACTGTTTGTTCCTCCGCAACCCCCCAGTGACCTGCCATGCCATTAGGCGCAACAGGCTGTTGGCAGTCACAGCTGGTTGCGGGGCCTTAGGTTGTAAGGTCCACGATGATGCTGTGTTGCGTTGCCTGTTCTTCAGGTTGTGTCCTGCCAATGGTGGTGATGAATCGCAGTGGCACATGCTTGGCAAAGGGGGTTGACCCTGTCACAAGCAATGCATTTCAGATGGTGCAGATGATGCTGCCGCTTGGAGCAGCCGGGAGTGGGGGGGGGGGGGGGGGTGGTGCAGGGGAGTCGAGACCCTTTCCCTAGCCAATTCATCTCCGCTGCTGCTGCTGGATGGATGCCTTGATGACTGATGTGTTGGAGAGGGGGAAGGATGGTGGCCCGTAATCATGTATGATTCACTTCCCCCGTCGCATGGTTGGAGATCCCCTGACGTGGTTTCCGCTGTTATGGTTGGCCTCTTAGGCGCCAACACAAAGTCAGGTGAAGAGTTGCCTTGTGGGTTTTACGGATCCATAGGTGACCCTGCCGACTTGCTTTTGGAGATGCCATCTGAAGCCAGCGCCTCGACACCAGGTGCCGTGACGCTACGGATTGACCCACGGTTTGCAGTTCCTGCTATGTTGTTGGTGATATCTGGCAAACTGAATTCTTTGTTGGTCTCCTTTCCACTCTCTGCACCCCGTATGGGTGTTGAGATGCCCGGTGTTGCTGTAGGGAAAAGGCATCGAGGCACAGTACCGTCAGTGTAGGGACTTGTTGCCCCATTTTTTCTCTTGTTGTGATAATTGTTTAGTCATGGCTGTTATGACTTGTGGTATTTGTCTCTCCCTGTGATGTCATTGTAATGCTAGGTGCTGCGGTATTGGGCACTTCCATTACAAGCCGAGGGTTGTCGCTGTGCAGGACAATTCTGTTCCTACTATTCGTTTGAACGAGGACCAAAGCTCAATGGAACTACTCTTAAATTGATTGTGAGGCATTTGCAATAAGTTTTTGTGTCACAACATTTTCATAGCATTTGTATGGAAGACATTTCATTTCACCCTCATAACTGACCAAAAGCCATACTTTACATTTTTGGGGAACACAAAGGCATTCTGCATACAGCATTCAAAAGGTTACAGCGGTGGGCGATAACACTGCAGGGTTACACTTACACAATAGAGTATGTCCAAGGCAGCAACAAATGCAATACAGATGGCCTATCACAGCTACCATAAGCAATTAAAATAGAACAAGTACAGGAATTTTCGTATCTCAGAATGGGGACAGAAGTGAGTAAAGTAAACATATTTGAGTGGCTTTTAACAGCAAGGTCTTAAGAGCCGATGAGGGTGACTGAGGGGAGTATGGAGCAGCGCCGGAATCAAAGGCGGGGGAAATGAGAGATCCCAAGAAAACCTGCTAACCAGCTGCATTGTATGGCACAATTCCCACATGCAAAAAATCCGGGAGTGACCCGGCTGGGGATTGAACCTGATTCACCTTGGTGGGAGACAAGCAGGCTAACTTATCAGCCACCACAACCCCTGGGAACAGAAGAATTCTTTCCAGTAACAGCCAAAACAATTAAGTTAGAGACAAGGATAGATGTATTGTTGAGCAAGGTGTTACTGTTTTGCAGGTTAGGTTGGCCAGATGAGATAGAGAAAGATCTGAAATCATATTGGAACCAGAGATACTAGATAACAGTTGATCAAAGATGCGTAATGTGGGAACATTGAATTATCATACCAGACAAACTGTGGGGCAAAATACTAAAGGAGTTGCATTTGTCTCACTTTAAGTACTTAGCCAGGTCCTACGTGCGGTAGCCAACATTGATTACAAATCAGAACTAACTCTCCAAAATCTGTTCTCATACCTTGGACATGGCCAAGTTCACCCATGGCAGCGAGTACATAATCTAGCAGGTCCATTCTTGGGGAATATGTTTATAGTTTTGATAGACAGATATTCTAAGTGGCCAGAGATCCAAAAATTACAATTAGTAACCTCACGAGTCTATACTTGCAGGTCTTTGTGGATGGTTTACAACTTTTAATTTACCAGAGAATATGGTCACAGACAACAAACCACAATTTACTTTGGAACAGTTAGTAGATTTCTGTAAGTTTAATGGAATTAAGCACACTTTCCACCCTACCACAAACAGAGTTTCAGAGAACATGTTATGAACATTTTAGGTTTAGACAAAAAAAGATGGTGTCTGACAAAGTTCCTTTACAGATAACATTACCACATTTTTTGTTGGGTTATAGAAATACTTTACAGATCACTACACGGGAGGCATCATGCAATTTAATGTTAGGCAAAACTGTGTGTACAAGAATATTGGTAGTACAAATCATTACAGATAGAGTGATACAGTAACATGGTAGACTAGGCGAAAGGAGAAGGAAAATTAGACTAGGGATTACAGAATGAACAAAGAGAAGTGGATTCCAGGTACCATCAGGTAACAAACAGGTCCCTTGACATACGTTGTTGAAACTTGAAAGGGTCTTACGTGGTAACGACACATAGATCAGTTAGCGAGAGGCAAGGTGGAAATGCAGATACAGAAGCGTAAGCATCATTGTGAGGAAGTGGAATACACAGTAGAGGTTGGCACAAATGAGAAAGAAAATTATAATTGTGACACCACTGCTAGCTCAACACTTAAATGTGCCAACGGCAACAGTCAATTCAGGGAGGTTCAGAATAATAAGACTAGTACATGTAAAAGAAAAACACACTCCAGATACAGAATGGAGAGCTGCTTCACCTGATTTCAAAGGTATTCCGACAAACAGCATGGTCAACAAGGGAAGTATGAAAGGCCGGAGGTATCCAGAAAGAGTGAGGAAACAAGACGAAAATACTATATTTATCAAAGGGAGGCACATAGGATATGAAGGGAATAGTAGGCTATGCCAGTTAGCAACAATGCGTTGGATGGTAATGTAAGGATTTGCATAGCAAACAAGTGGTGTAGCTAAATATATACTTATCGGTGAAATAAAAATACTAAAATACCTAAATGCTGTTCCTTTTATGTTATAAGTAATTTTGGGTAAATAAATAGTTGTTTTAATTTTGTGATTTAAATAACTTAAAATACTGTAATGAATAACTTAATTTAAAGTGACATTTGAAAAATAACAGTTACAAATGACAGTTAAATTAATGCAAGGGTGCAGTGTGCATTATCACTGTATTCACTGGTGCCTTAATGAAGTAACTACCCATAAAATATGGTTACATAAAATTCATTTGGCATTTATTTAGTCAACAATGTCCTCCACGAAATGCAAAACTGTTGTCCATTCACCGAAGTTACACAAACATACAAGTATTTTTATTATTTTTCGGAAATTATTTATCACTACATGTTTTGAAGATGTACACACAGAATATTTAAAGCAGAAATATATCAAAAATATACCAACTAAAAACTATAACAAAACTGAAATGCCACTGTTTACTCGCATGTGACGTTCAGTTAGCACGCAGCGGTTCTATAAAAACAAGTAAAGATGCAATGGAGCCTGACCGATGACCATATAATTCAGAGATGATGTGCGGAGCAGCTGACCACTGCCACACACAATTCCTGACTGTTGCTAGATGGATTTCGCCAAAGCACACCAACCACGGTGGACCATGTACACACCTTACTTTCTGCACACAACCCATACTTCTGTATTGTTCAGCGATTGAATTGATTGGATCTTCAGCTGCTACTTAGGGTATTTATTCTAACTTTTTAAACAAATTTTTTTTTTTATGTTACAGAAAAATTAAAATTGACTGGAAATTTGGTTGAAAATTGGAAGAGGTATCAACATAAATTTGAAATTTATATGCTTGTAAATACATTTGAAACTATTAGTAAAGCGAGGAAGATTGCTATTTCATTGAATTTTATAGGTGAGGATCCTTTGACTGTGTACAACAATTTTGTTTCAGATAGTAAAGAAAAAACATTACCGCCTGTTATTCAACAGTTTACAGATTATTATAGTCCAAAAACAACATTTTACATGCTAGATTTCTGTTTCATTCATGATGTCAACAAGATGGTGAATCTATTGACTTGTTCCTAACTGATGTTAAATGTCTAGCAATGGATTGTGAATTTAAGGATGGCAATGAGCATATTAGTGAAAAAATAGTTTTTGCCACTAAGGATATTTAAACTATAAAAAAGTTACTCGAGTTTGATGATGTAACATTACAAGATGCTATTAAAAGACTACGGACAGCTTAAATAGTTCAAGAAAGAAGTCAAAATATTAATGAAATTAATTCTAATTAAGATCAGTTTCATCAAGGAAACTCGATGAAAGGTTTTTGGGCACAATTCTAAAGGCCTTCAAAGGATTCCATGAACAAGCAGCAGTCTACTGTTCATACTACATGGCAAGACCATTCGTTGGATATTACTCAACGTTCTTCATTTTCAGTAAGTGGCCAAAAAATCAGCTTAGTGAAGTGTGTATGGTGTGGTTATAAACACCTCCCCGATTTGTCTCTGTGTCCAGTTCAATGTAAAAGATGTAATACATGTTGTAGACTTAATCATTTTTCTAGGGTGTGGCAAGATAAACAAAAGGTGTCAAATGTTTATGACTGTGACAGACATCAAGATGATGATAGTGAATATTTTTGTAGTTTCATACATGTTGTTCAAATTAGTTAAATTAAACCAGTAAATGGTAGGGTATGCCATGAAAAACTTTATGTTCAAAATCAGTGTATACATTTTAAACTGGATACAGGTTGTGCTGTTAATATTGTGTCTGTTGGAATATAACAAACTCAAGAACAAGGGAAGATTGTTTCCATCTAGAGTTAGTTTGTGTCCCTATAATGGTTCAGAAATTGATGATATAGGAGTGACTAAATTGACAGATCACTTTGATAAAACAAGCTACAAAGAAAATTTTATTGTGATAAGAAAGAATTTTGTTCCTATTTTGGGTCTTCAGACTTGTGTAAAGTTGGGATTAATCATTAGAAATGAAGTTAATGATGTTCATTGTAATGACAAGGAAGGAACTTTGTTGACAACAATACATAAAGATGTTTTTACAGGGATAGGTGAATTTTCTGGATTATACCACATTAAGTTAAAAGATGGCGTGAAACCAGTTTCAAGTCCTCCTCATTGAATACCATTGAAATTGAGGGACAAATTGACATTAGAACTGAACAGGTTGTGTAAGTAAGGTATTTGAACTAAAACGAGCGAGTTTAGTGAGTGGGTAAAAAAATTGGGGGTAGTTGAGAAACCAAATGGTACACTAAAGTTATTTTTGGACCCAGGTTAATTGAATACAGCAATAGTAAGGGGATATTATGAATTACCAACATTGACAGATCTCCCTAGTAATTTACAGGATTCCAAATTTTTTTCTCGGTTAGATTTGAAAGATTCATTTTAGTAAGTTGAGTTAGACAGTAAAAGTCGTAGGTTTTGTACATTAGCCACAATGTTTGGTACATACAATAAAAGCCCGATATAATGCGGCTGTTGGGGGATGTAACTCAGACTCGCATTATAGCTTTCTGCGCTATTCTGGGAGTGACCAAGTACAGTAGCAAAAAAAGCCAGTGTTCTAATGTGGCATGGCATCTATCTGTCAAACACGGGGCAAGTGTTGTTCTTTACTGCAGTAATTCGTCAAATGTTTAGCCCCTTGCTATCGGAACTTAATTATTTTTTTAACTGCATCACTGGACTTGACAGCACCCAAGGGAGAGAAACAGAAGAGAAACGCGCTGTGATGCAGGGTCACATGCATTCAAGCAAGAATAACTAAAAAATACTGCATTTTCCAGGCAAAGGATATACTTATTCCACCAAAGGCGGTGTTCGCTGTGAGTTGTTTGTCATGCGTGTTGGTGAAGGGGGTTTAGGCCCCCGCCTCCTGCTGAGACGGTATGGGAGGAAATGAGAATTAGAAAGAAAGCTCATGTCCAAAGGTCGAATGCATGCTTGCACTGGAGATGGGATCGATCAGTGCCTCACGTGTTGTGAAACATGTCGCTTGCTCGTCTGATTTGAATTTTACAAAGGAAAACTAAAACAAAAAAAAAGCTAATTATTTGTGGCATGCCCCTTGCCCACAATAGCTCGTCCGCTCGGAATATTTTTTTCTTCGAAAATAGGAAGACGTATAGCATAGCTGGTACATATACATTATAATCAAAGTGTCTACATCATAATTATAATGATTATGTAGAGCTATACCCCATAGGAGATTAATTATAGGCCTGCAAATGACTTCAAGCATGAATTTTGAGGTGCACCCCAAATCTGTTACCAAAACTGAAGTATTTGGTCCATGTTATTGGTAATAATTTGGTTGAACCTGATTGTGAAAAAATTAGGGCAGCATGCAAATTTTTTTGCTTGCCCTTGATTTTTAATCATTTATGTTTTAGAAGTGTATTTACAAAGTATCACAATTTAAAAATTAGTTTTGAAAAAGTTAGATTGAATCAAAGTTTTACGTTTGAAACACACACCAAAACGTGCTTGTCACACCTGCTTACTCCGTGACACCACAAGTTAGATACAACCTCGGCCGCCACATTTGTTTACCAGCGGTGATGTGTAGTTGGTTAAATAGAAATTGTTTGAAGTAATAGAAAGAGAAAATAGAGTCAAGTATACCAAAAACATCAAAATAGTTTTTTGTACCGCAGTGTACTAGTACATCTCGCAAAACACCCTATAAAATAGTTGTTAGTTACAAAAAAAAAAAAAAAAAAAAAAAAAAAAAAAAAAAAAAAAAAAACTAAAACAGGAAGATGTGGTTTAAGCCAGTTAGGCGAGACATTGAATATGTTTCACTAAAATACGTTTTTTTTTTTGGTCTGCGAAGACTATTTTGACACGTAATTATATTTGATGTGTTTGTGTTTCCCCATATGTAGGTAGTTTTACACTGGAATTCTTAATGTCCACTATTTAGATGTGACCAACCCTTCATTATGGTACTATGGTTATTGTTTAATACACACAAGTTTAGCAATTTGTATGTGATGTAGACGTGAGCATAAAAAATACGTTAACTTATTTCATAATAATAAAGGTATATAAATATGTTTACAAAAAAATTATCCACACAATGTAAATTTTACATTTTGTAAGTTTATACATTCCAAGTTAGGCTATCAGAAGGAATTTGGTAAAGGTATTTTTTTATATTAATTTAATGAATATCTTAATATTCGTTTCAAGAGCACAGCTATCATATTTAAGCTATATTCACATTATATGCCTAAATAATAACATGCCACTATGTTAAGCCATGCTAATTAAACAAATTATTTGGGTGCAAAAAGTTTGCTTTATATTATAGTGTATTTTGCTAACGTAGCAATTTCTAATAAATTTAAGTTGTTTTGATTTGTCTCTAGTTGGCTTTCATAAACCTAAGTATTTTAGTTAAACAGCAACTTAATTTTTACTTTCAAAACACTAAAATGCATGGTTTTAGAAATGTTTATCAAGGATGATCTTACTTTCATGTTTGCCCTTCCCCTTTTTTCTTAGTTACTAAGATGGGCATTACAAGATAAGAAAGTTATTTTTTTATTATGTTACGTATACAAGACATAAAAAAACAATAAGATAAAGTTATTTTTTTAAACATTTTTTTTTTTGTTTCTAAACACTATATTTAAGGCCTCAAATATAGTGTTTAGAAATGACGTGGAACACGAAAATACAGGTTTGCCGGCCGGTAGCATGGTGTTCTGTTGGCTACTAGCCCATCAATGACCTGCAGCTGCTCGAGAAGTCACGTGGTGTCAGGTAGTGACTAGCGTGCTAGCTTTAGGCCGACTGTCACCATACTGCTCATTATCTGACATTTCTAAAGTGAATTTTTTTTTTATGAATACTAAAACGTGGTTTAGAATCTGCAAATATTTGTATAGGCTGTTCACTGTAAAGTTAGTACTTTTGAGGCCCTAGTTACTTTTTCCTTTCAGCCATTTTATATACATTGACGCCGTTTGGTGAGACACGAGATGAATGGTGACACAATAAACTTACTATAGGTGGGCGCCAGCAGTGTTTCCCAGTCACCACACTGTTGAGACTCAGGGATGCTGTGGATTCTGTGTGTCCGTCTCACCTGAGCGTACTTACAAAACACTTTGCATTACTCAACATCTTTATTAAACTTGGATCACTTGCAGAATTGGGTGAGAGGATGCTGCCACTACAAACGAAAGACTTAGAGTACTGTGTATTTGCTTTTATTTTGTTAACCCTACAAGATCGTGCCAATGTTACTTATTATGAGACTCGGACGTGTCTAGCTAACTCTGGTTGGGTACTTCCCAGCCCACAATTAATCTAGCGCACTCCTAGATGGATGACTTCCTTGTGGTGTTAGAAAACACAATCTCCACAAGGGAAGGGGTCGCCAGCCGCTAGGATGGACTGATGATTTTCCGTTAAGATGGGGGACAGAGAATTACACGTTGAAACAAATGAACAAAAATGTGTGATTATTTAGCATCACTAACGCGGACTTGTCGGGGTTCGTCTTGCCGCACGTGGTTAGTGAGGCGACGGCCTATACACACAGCTGGCTAGGATGGAAATAATATCACTGTACCCTTTACATAAATTACAAATACCCTTGAAATATGATGGGACATGACATGAGGGGTCACAATAAACACGCAGATGCGTTAAAGCAACTTAGATGGTGCAGATGCCGCTGGATATGCTTAGTAGTGGATCAAGTGGTGCAGATGAATTTTCAGTCTTCCTCCATAAAAACGGCAAATTCTGTCCAGATAAATTTTAATATCTGTTAGGAAAATTATTTTTTGGTAGATTGAATTGGTTTTGAACCTGTAACATGCTGGATGGCAAGAAAATCAAACCTTGAAATGACTGCATGGTCAAACATACAAATCATCAATTACAAGAAAATTACATGAAACCCTGAATAAAAGTAGATAGAACCCTTGAATAAATTACGGCACCCATTATTTTACATAAATAAACCCTCTAAGCGCATGGATGGCATGGACATTGACTTGGTGGCTATGAACCACATGGTTGCGAGTGATGTGGCCATAAAACATGAAAATTACCCTGAAATACATACATGAAAATGAAGCCCTTAAAATTGCACGCAGCAATGATACAGAAATTACAATGAAACGCCTTTGACATAGGCGGATGGCCCCTGATTCAAGTTGTGTGGGCCACATGGCCTCTCCCGACATCGTTCTCCTCCTTGATTAAGTTCAAAAAGCCACAAGGGCATAAATTATTAGGTTAAGTGGAAGCATAATGCTGGGGAATATCTGGCAAAATGTACGCAAGCAAAGGTTAACAAGTATACTAAAGTGAAACTATTGTAATCTACATCAGTGCAAAAAGTTTGTAGTGCGTACGTGACAGAGTCTTACCTCGCCAGCTCTCCTCGACGGACTGCCCAGAGGCAGGGGTTGTGCAGTCGTACCATGGCTGCCTATGGGGTTCACACAACCGGAAGTGCTACGCACACCGATTAAAATTTATATATTTTAAAATAAATGGCACATAAGCAAGTTAAATATTGATTTACATTTTAGAATTTTCTTATTCATTTTCTGTATTCTCTGAATGTCCTTTATGATGGCGTTCACGCCGGAATAATAATGTTCTTAATCATTGTGCAGCACACATTTCAAATTCATAACCAAACATTGTGCAATATTATAACACAGACATTTCAACATTTTTAGACACTTGAAAAACCTGAAAATAAACAAGAAACATAATTTTACAGTTCAAATAAATATTCTGTTATGGGAAAGTTCAAACTGGAGCCTCTTTGCGCACGTGCATGTCCACATGTCACGTGAGTGGTGAGCGCAGCCATGGGCTTAGCGCCGTTGGCTGTTAGCCGGCGTCAACTTAAACCACATTTTAAAAATAAATATTGCCATGGAAGTAATAAACACAGTGTATATACTGTATTTATTTGTGTATAGCACGTCCTTTTTTTCCCGAAAGGAAAAAATTTAGGGATGCGTGCTATACACGGAAAAAAAAAAAAAAAAAAAAAAAGTAGCCATAAATTGTCCGGGGTTGCTCAGGAAAGTGGCAGGGCTGTATGTTGTCTCATCTCTTGCTCTTACATAGCTCCTCACCCTTCTCTCTCTTTTTCTCTTAGCAACCCTTCAGTTATGTGTAGTTCGAAAACCCGCTCCCTCGCCCCCAACTTATGCCATCCTGCCATGCCACAAAACCAAACCTGCCACGTGTTTATGGCCTCCCACCCCCTTGTAATAACACCTAGTCGATAATTCCGCCATCCCTCTTTGTTTCTATGGCAGAGGCTAGTGAGCCGTTTTCAGGACCGAGGGGGAGGAGACCCTTTTTTTTTTGCGATAAGGGTAGTGTGACATTCTAGCACTGTTATAAAAGGAGAGCTGGACACTGCTAAAAGGAGAAAAAATAAAAAGCATGAAACAGTGAGTGTAGGAGCAAAAGGTTTCCGGATTTTTTTTATTTTGGCTTTTTGCACCCAAGTTAGTTAATCAAAATATTTTCTAAACATATTACAATCACCAAACATTAATGTAAAAAATAATAATTTGTTCCATACTTATTAACAGGGCGCTACAAATTTTTGGTGCAATTTTATTAAAAATAATTTTTTTCGCCACGCACCAAGCTACGACTTCCCTAACAAAATCGCAAAGGCAAAGACAATACACTTTGCATGCCATAAAAACTAACCACTATAAAATATATGCATATAATAATGCAATATAATAAAATATACCAACAACAGACAAATATTTACCAAGCAAAATAAATTAAATAATAAAGATGATATTGTATTGATTACAAGGAATAGACCGGTCTTAATTAAAATGCAAAGAATATTTCAAACTGGCTAGTACACTATACACCATATTAAGTGAATGTTACCAACTTCCAGACCAAAATACTGATGACACGTTCATCACACTTTTCACTCCGTACATCCTAGCACCACTCCCATGGGCCATCAGGGCATCAATTTTATGCTCATGGACGTCAGCTTCATCTCAATTAGCTTTTGCATTTCCCACACTGTGTTCAAGATGCTTCACCTTTCGTGTTTGCCTGTCGTGATTATTACATGCCAATCATAGATTTGTGTTTTATAGCGCCAAAAATAATTTCATCTTGTGCATCCAAAACAACAACTTCCCTTACATAAGTAGTGAAATTCATTTCTTCTGCTTCAGATTATGTAACATAATACTGAGTTAGAGTTATACAACACATAAAATACCTTAATTGTTCCACCACTGCAGCATAACTGCTGTTGATATTAATGAAGAGCCAACTGATACAACCTTATCACCTTGCTTAATGCATGCTATCTCTTGGTTAACTGACTGCTTGGCCTCCAGCATAATCGTAAGGCTCTAAATAAATATTAATACAGCAAATCCATCACATTAAGGCAGTACCAGACTTTTACTTTGCAAAGCATACCCTGCACCACCTTATGCTTGTAGATCTACTACAGGCTTAGGAATTACGACTGCCTCATGTTGAGTGGAAACAACAATTATTGGAGGGGATATGAAAGTTTCTTTCCTTTCTCCTTCTAATGCCAAATCATTCTGCTAGTCTCATCCTCACTTTTATTTTCATATTGCCATTTTTGTAAAAAGTACTGCCCTTTATAATGCTTGAAATGGTTGATATGAACATGCTGAGTCTGTTTACCATGGATAGTTTAAAATTTTAATGTTAACTGGGAAAGGTCTTCTCTACAACTCTGTAAAATCTTAGCCATTATGAAACAAGCTTTCTATGTACGCCTTGAGGCACTACCTCAATTTTTAAGAAAGAAAGGAATTTCTCATGCCGTGCTATGTGGAGTTCTATAATACCCCAACAATACATAACACCCATTTGTCCTACGTCCTTTGAACCATAAACAAAATTTTGATAAAATGGTAATAAAAGTTTGGTGACTTCTTTCTACTTGCCCATTACATGCAGGGTGATACGCCAATGTTTGAATTTTATTTATCCTTGAAAGTGTACAGATTTCCCAAATTCGTTTAGAAGTAAAGTTTGATCATCATGTCAGTTAAGAGTTGTTCTGGAACACTATAAACTTCGTATTATATCCTTTACAAAATCCTTAGCTTAGTTTATGTTTTTTGATTGAGGAGGCAGATTGCCTTGGGCTGACAGGCATATCACACATATGCAATAGTTGGAAGCTCTGACCTCAAAATTCTGTATTCTTGTTGCACAGTTTGTGCCTGCACTGCCAGCACTATAGTGTGCACTGATCTGGTGTAAAGATTTTGAACTGCTGCTCCACCTGCAATTGCCTTGGCCACCTCTCCCCTCCCCTTTTCCTGCCTACCTCTTAGCTGACCCTTCAGTGCTTGCACGAGCAACAGTGATGTGATTGGTTGGTATATTTCCTGTCTGGATGAGGCTTGCTTTCGAGCGAAGCTTGTCCACTTCTACTCAGGTCAGCTCAGCGAGAATACCTCTTTGGTATTTTTGCTCATCGGTCCACTATGGACTGTTCAAAAGCCTAAACCTCGCCAGTATTGAGCGAGCTGAAATGTCTGCTGCAGTGCACGATGAGTCACATGATTAGGTGGGTTTGTGACATGTAGCGAATCGCTGGTAAATCAAGTTAGGGTTTGGTGAGCGCAATTTTACTTACATACTAAATTTTGTTTTGCGCTTCCTTGGTATTTTTTTCAAAATTAAGTTTGGCTAACTCGTATGTGGTGCTCATAGTTACCTTGCTTTATAATGGTCTACTTGTTGAGTAATGTAAATTCCTAGCTGCTTGTCACCTGAAAACTTCATGGCATTGAATTGGGACCGCATCAGCTTGCGCTATATTGAAAGCTTTAAATAATTAATAAACCATCTGATAGTGACTTTACATTTGGAATCATCTGTGCTAGAACTGCTTTAAGGAGTTTAGAAATGTGTTTTTTAAATGTTGTGTGTACATATTGTTTTTAGTTCAGATGGGATTTGGAAAGGCTATTGAACCCCACCTGATGCAACTTTCTTTTAAAATGTTCGAGTTTGGCTGTTTGAGATCAAGTATTTATATTTCAATATTTTGAGTATATCAATTTTGCTGTGACAATTTACTCAATTTTGAAGGCTTGAAAGAATTCATAATACTCACTTATCTAGTCTACTGTATCTTTTGAATTGAGTATACATTTGCTTGGTTTTAATATTCTATCAGTTTGCAAGAATGTGTAATTTTACTGTTTTATTGGAGCGCCCTGCTTTGATGGCCCTTTGGTGACAGAGTTGCCTTTTTAAATGTTTTTAATATTAGTAAAATTTGGTAAAAGCTGTGAACAGAGTTAAAGTAAAACTGAATAAAAGCAAATTGAAACTGAATCTGTTTGTGTTGTTGTGTTTTTGTCACACTGTAACTAATAGAATAGAAGATGTATGCGCTGACTTTTGCCTGAAGTTCTAAGGCAAAACCCAGAGGGACAGAGAGTCTGTCAATCACCCCATGCCTTCCCAGGCACCAACTCATGGAGACCCTCCCGGACATCACCAAGTGGTTACACAAGGCACTATAATTATTCCTGTCACCAGTGCTGAGAGAACCTGTCGAGGGGTGTGTGGTATGGGCCATAACAGCGGAGTAAGCCATGTGTCAGCTGATCCACCTGGGAGTAATGGCCATCTAAAGGAGAACAACAACTCTCTCGGGTGCAACCACTAGTCAACACAAATCAGCTGTACATGACCAGGAGGATGACCAGAGTGCTAGAGGGTCCAAAGTCCCTGAGGCCTCCCCCAGTGGCATACCAACTCTGGAATGAATACCAACACAGTGTGAACAAGACCTTATGCTGCCAACATTGCCACAAATGCCCCACCCCAGCTTTCCACTGGCACTGTGACTGGCCAGGGAAAGTGAACTAGCAGTCATAAAACCATACGGAGGGGACATCCTACTGGCAGTGAGCTGCCCCAGGGTCTCCATTGGACTGCCACTGAACTAGGCTGTGTACCTGGGTCATATCAGCCAACCAACTGCTGTGGATACCCCTGAAGGTGAATGACCAACAGCAGCTGCTCTGGTGGACATAATGGCCAGTCACACCTCCATACAGCCATCATTGTTTCCCCCCCCCCCCCCATGCAGTCCAACCGAAAATCATTCAGGATGCCAGCATCTTCCACCTTGCAATAATTTTAATTCATATAATTTAATTAAAAGCACTTAAATATTTACCTTTATTCTCACAATTACTACTAAAAGAGAAAATATATTTTAAAATCAAATTATGACTATACCAAGCCTGTTATATGATGGATTAACTAAAACCGCAATGAGAAAGATGAAAAATGCAGATTAATGATTGCAAAACAATAACACTGGTGGGCAATTCAATCATTACAAAAGCATAGCCAACAACTGTAGCTACATAATGGGAACAATAACCATCAATAGAAATCATGAAGTGCTCAGGGAACATAAACAAGAAAGATAGGTATTAAGTAACAACCGAGTACCATTTTTCAATAAATCTAGTCAAAATAACAGGGTAGCCATAAACCAGAGTGAAATAAATCACAACTGGCCATATCAGCAAGCAATCACATAAAATTTATTTCTAGAGCCTATCATAAAAGTCTTCTGCAACTAGTGGCCTTCAAGTTAAGTACTACTTGTCCTGTACATGAACATGTCTACTGAAAAGTTTGGTGAAATATTGTATAGTGCAACCACCAAAACAGGGTTCCAGCCCAGAAACCAAGTTATACTTCGTAACAATAACCATAAAAGCTTGCAACTATTAATTTTCAAAACCAACATTTGAACAACAAATCAATCCCTTTGCTATATGAAAAGCTTGCAACTATTAATTTTCAAAACCAATATTTGAACAACAAATCAATCCCTTTGCTATATAGTTTCATTACAATCACAATTATATAAAAATATTCCATTCAGAATGGTTTTCTACTAGAAACATATAAATACATAAATGTAGAAAACGTTAATATATATTCCTTACCTCCACAAATAATATCAGCAAGATTTGTTTGAAGGGATTGGTGTGTAACATCACCATCACGAATAGTTTGCATTTCTCCATGTACCAAGACAAGGGCCTCCTCAGGTGACATCAGTAAAGAGTAGGTTTCCATTCCTTTGGAATCCAGCTTTGAATGATTTCCATACTTGCGATAATGACGTCTGTATTGGTTAATATCTCTCCTTTTGCGTTCGGGAGTCATTACGAAAAAACCTTTAGACGTTTGATATACCTATGGACAAATACAGACCCTTTTGAAAGAAAGAAAATAATAATAATAATAATAATAATAATAATAATATAAAAATGATTGATATATTTGACCAAAATGTTTAAGCTTCTATGAGAATCAAAAATAATTGTTAAGAAATATACATTTCTATGACATAATTTATAAATATCATGTTTCAAACATCTTCAAACAAAAATTACATATAAAACCAATGTATTGTTCTAAAGAAAGAAAGAAAAAAGACACCAAAAATCTTGAAAAAATTTGAATTTCAATAATTTTGTATAATGGATGTAACAAAATTTAATACTCAAACTTTAGGGATGTTAGAAGAGACCAAAAGTATAAGTTTTATTAAATTTCCATAGTTGAGAAATTGGTAACTGAGGTAAATTGTGACATGATTATGTATAAGAATAAAACCATTACATTTCAACTGAATTGTAATCCTTAAAAAAAAAAACTGTTCAAAAGTGTGGTCTCCTGTGTAAATACAAGCTCTACAATGATGTGCCATTGGATATTGTACAGATTTAAAGACCCTAGGAATATGCTACAAAGAGTCAGCAGCTGCAAGCATCCAGGAGACAAGCTTTTCCCCTGATTCAATTGGAGTCGCCCACACCAGGCTCTTCAAGTGCCCCCACACAAAATAAACGAATGGAGTGAGGGAGGAATAACGAGCAGGCCATGCAATGGGTCACCTGCTGCCAATCCATTGTATGGCCTGCTCGTTTCCCTGACCTCACCCCACTTTCCATTTTGTGTGGGGCCACCTGAAGAACCTGGTGATAATATTCCAATTTAATAGGAGGAAAAGCTTGTTACTTGGGTGTTTGCAGCTGTTCACTCTCTACAGCACATACCTGGGGTATTTGAATGTGTACAAGGCAATTGCACTTTGTCGTACCTCCTCCCCTCATCTTTAGACCAATCCTAGTGGCTATCCAGCAGCATCCAGAGGACATACAGAGGGCATGTGTTAATACGTGTAAAAGTATTAGCAAGTAGTGTGGGAGGTAGATGGAGAAAGACAGTGGTCAATGCAAAGCACAAGGCAGAAACATGGCAACATTTGAGTGGTACCAGAGCACCACATGACATCATGTATTCCCAAACCACTCAAAACATTGGCATCGCATACTCTCAGCCATCAAGCAAAATGATTTAAAAATATTGGTTATTTTATGTATGTTGTTTAAACATGATAAAGGGGTTATTTCTGTTTGAACTATTTTGTGCAAAGGAATCATATTGTCTTAGTTCTTGTCAAGGTATTGTGTTGTGTGCGACGGTCAGAGGGATATCCCTGGAGGTTGCCTTCCAGCCACCATGTTACCAGTTATGAAGCAGCAGGGGTAATGGATGGACATGAAACCCATGGGGGGCCAGCAATTTGTATAGTTTTAACTGATTAATTTCAGTTTCTGTGTGCCATTTAACGTATCTTGGAATCTTTTCACATTGCCCCATGTGAGCCCTTACCACTAGTGGCCTCATTTAATAAGTTTTTGGGTTGAGCCGCAGTGGTCCTGGCCAGCCACATGTTTGTAGGCACACAGTAAGTACCGGCCGACTACACAGTTTCTTTCCATCTGCCTCCTCGCCGGTGGATCACACAGAACTTGACATTTTTATTGTGCCCATGTACGACCAAAATATAAGAAATTAATAAATTTTAATATTAACTTCCAACAAACACAAACATCCCAAGTCCTTGGCACAAATGACATAAATAAAATGTCACAAAAACCATATCAAACAAAGTGGCACAATGAAGAAATAGAATTAGCAACGGACCTGGCACACACAAATATAAAAGGAAGTGATATATACACAATAAAATATGCTCATCAAAGTAAAATAGGAAGCGCTAATACAAAAGTTATGCTGGGTGACCATACATGGCACAAAAGAGAGAGAATAAATAAAAAATAGAAATACAAGACTTACTTGTATGATTATACAACATATAGGCACGGATGTATAATTTATTTGTCTATAAATAAAAGCTGTGATTTGTGGTTATGCATTACATAACCTTTTTTGAATTTATTAACATTTCTTTTTTTTCTTCTTTTTAACAAATATCTACAAAAAATATATAATTATGTTCATCATTCAAAATAAATTGGCAACAGTTTAATATAAACGCAATAAAGAGAATTGAATATGACAAAGATTAGTCATAGGAAATAGTAGGACACAAATTGAACAGATAATAAAGTAGCCTTTTAAAACCCCATACGATACAGTAATTAATATTAATTAAAACTTTATATATTAAATGACTGACATGTCTTATGACACAAAACTGATAAGCATTTTGGCATAACAAAAATAAAATTAATCAATCAGGCTTTAAAGTATTAACAAAAAAAAACTGGGATATAAGTATTAAGAGGATTCGTCACATACAAACTATGTCTACTTCAGTCAGTTCGAGGTCTGCGGACAGCTAGAGAAAAGAACTGAGAAGAATAAAGGTAGGGCGGCAACAGAACAAAGAAGGATAGTTGTCCTCGACGACGGGTGGTCAAAGTACCCCCTGGGGAGGTGGAAGGGGGATTGTTGTGGCAAAACTGTTGTTGCCGGTTGCTTCCATGTAGACTATGACTGGCGGGGACAAAGTTCCAAGAAGCCTCTCCATCACAGACTTCTGTGTTGTGCACAGTCCTAGGGTACTATCTTCGGTGGGTTGGAGCTGATAGTAATGATTCCAATGATTTTTGCATAGTCTGTCATCAGCAACAAGCCAGTGGTTTCACAAAACTATTATAAATATTCTGGGTGTCAGGTCTGAATCACTTGATGCTGCCTAGGTGCTAATTAATTTGATCAAGCTGAACAGTGCAATAGAAAATGGACACACATTAACAACAACAACATGAACACTGCTTTGAGTCAGTTAACATTCAAAATAATTTAATTAAACATCATGAATAATAACTGCAATTATAAGTGCACTACATATTAAACATCCACAATATGTGCCCGCTTTCGCATTGTTACAGTGCTGCAGCTATAAACAGTCTGCTGATTAGTAATCACTCATACAAGGGCCATTGCCATTTTATCAACTAGAGTGAAGAGCATGTGATAAAATGATAAAATCAGGCTACCGCTGGCACAAATTCCATTAAGCTATTTTTAAAACCGCTGTAGCACTGTTTGTTGCACTTATCCAGATATACCATGTCTAGTAGTGATGGTGTTGCAAACTTCCGGCAGTTCGAGGAGGATCATTATGCTTTAGAAAATTGTGGCGTCGGTCACATAATGGAACAGAAAATCCATGAGACTGAATCTAATTACCTATAGCTTCCCAAAAATTTCCGTTGAGATTGCTGAAATCAATTTCACGTGTAAGAGGAAATTCTCGTGTGATGTTACTCAACAAAATCATTTTGCGTACTTTCTGAGCATCAGTTACCTCACCAGGAGCAATGACACAATTTTATTTTTAGAAAATTGTGGGATTCCATTTACACTAGGCTGGTAAAAATCATTTGTGGAGGATTAGCATACAACAAAATTCAATTGAAAGGTAATTAGAAAATTGTATACTGTATCAATGTGTAATAGTATATAAAATTCAGCATGGTGTAGGGTTTTCAAAGCACAGGTATTGCTGCTTATGAAGCTTCAGTCGCTTATTTATAAATTATATAAACCTGAATTATACTTAGTACACATATTTGAACAAATAATTTCAGTAGTAGGATACCTGACTGCCTTTAGGAGTTTTAATGTTGTGTTCTCTATATTCAAGATCATCATAATACATACAAAAATAATTTTATTAATTTTAATTTTGACTTCAAGGTGCAGTTAAGGCATGTTTGCCTTGTCTTATACTGGACTCATTACATATGACTAATACCATACTTCAATATATTAGTACAAAATATAATAATTATGGTCTATTTATAATTTATTTCTGACAAGAAACAGTACTAATTGCATTTATCAAATCTAAATTTAGCAGTATTTTTTTGCTGCGTAAACATTCAGTGACTGAATTTGATACGTTGAACTAATCTTCATAAAAATAATAAGTCACAAATGCACATGGCATATACAGAACAGCTTACCGAAGCACATCAGCTGCAGAGTTTTTAGGTGAGCTTATCGTTTATTGAACACTTTAGAGAACATTATAATAATTCCCTGTCAGTTAATATTTATAATCTAAAAAGCATTTGCTGGCTTACATTTACTAAAACTGGCAATAATTATAAAAAAAATACTTATATGTTAACTTCTAAAATAAATAGCAATTCAAATTTGTTTATTTTTGTTTTCTACATGTTAGATTAAATAACGTAGTAATAAGATGTAAACTGTAGCAATTTCACGTTGTCAACCTGACCAATGTATACATACGTCAGGCTTATCGTTTTCTTACTTGTTGATGATTACAGTAATGTATCTGTGAATTTTATGCATCTATTAAATGTGAATGAACAAACGCTGGCCACTACAGTGTAAACAGGGCTGTGGAGTCTAGTCTTCTGCTTGAGGAATTCACAAAATTTACAGTACTTCTAGTGACATAGTGAAATATTTCAGCAGCGCTCAACAGCTAAGGTTTTTAGAAGTCTTTCTCGATTTTTCAGTGTTTGGAAAACGAGATATTCAATGCTGATTCGGAATTCCACAAATAAAATACTACCAACAAAATAATTAAAACATTTTTATATAGATTCTAAGTAAATTGATTCTTTTCTTATGGCTTGCATCTGACATCATTTCTGGCCCAAGACGACAGCTTGCAGTTTTCCAAATAGTTTTCGCTTACCAATGTAAGTTCTGCGGAAGATGTATAAAACCACTAAAGGGATTTAAAGAAAATGTGGAGTGGTAGATGACATATTGGTGAGAGGTATTACAGTATTTCCATGATTACAAGCAACATATTTCTTGCCAAAATTTTGGCCTAGAAATAGGGATGCGCCTGCATTGAAGGAAAATTTATTTTCAGTGTTAATAAATGTAATAAAACCAAGTACTATGAAACTAAAAACTATAAGGAACAATTTCTTTTAACACACTCTCAATTTATGACAAATAAGTGCGAAATAAACCATAATATTGTGACAAAAGCAAAAATAGGCTCAATTTTTTTTTTTTATTTTCCCATATTTAGACTTTTTTTTAAATTTTCTTCTTTTTTTGTTCGGATGAGTCTCTAATTTATTTCAGTCTTATTTCAGGTAGATCTCTCTCTCTTTTTTTTTTATCAGGAAGTCCCTAATTTCTCTGGGGAACCCTTTTATTATTTTTTTGTTAGGATACATTTACTTTTGAATTTTCATTTAGATTTTAGGATTTTAGGTTATTTGTGTGTGGTTAGTATAATCATTAATTTTCTTTTAATACGAGTCTGTCTATGGAGGTTCGGTATTGATTTAATTTTTATTAGGGTTTTTGGTTATGAATTTTGGAAAGCAGTTTTTCTGCTTTTGTACTCAGGTAATTATACCCCCCCCCCCCCCAACAAAGGTAGTAATGCCTTTGTTTGGATTTTAAATTATAGTGCTATTAATTTTTTTTGTCTAGGAAGTCCTTTATTTGTTTTTTGTATCAAGGTCTTATAAAATTCACTCTGTTAGGATGATTTCAAAGTTTACTTCTATTACATTGTTCACTTTGTTTCCCTCTAGAATACTTCTTAATTGTTGAAGGAGCATCTAGCATTGGTACTGGACGTGTTTTTCAACTTCATGTTGAAATCAGCCTCAGCACTCTTCGTACCGGCCGCAGCTGTGCTTGTTTTCCTTCGCCACTGCATCGGTAAAGTGTCGTCATCACTTATGTTTTTGTGGTGCATGTGTGCCCATAAGTAATCGGAGGGGATTTTTTTGAGTTAGCTGAGAGTTTGTGGGACGTGGCAGGGGAAGAGAAGAAGATTCATGCTGCGTATAACAGACAAAGTATAGGCCCCTAAGGGAAGGGAAAGAGAACTTTGTGCTAAGCCTCTGTGAGCGACCGCATGTGTGCGGAGGGCTGTGATTAGTTGAAGGCCAGGTGCCGCTAGCCATGACAGGTGAAGCCAGATGCACCATTTTTATAGAAGACTAACCATCAGAGCGAGTGGACATGTGTGCATCTCGGTCCGGAGGAGGCCGCCAGAGATTGTCATGATGTGATAAGTATTTTTCTAACTTTGTTTGCTTTGCTGGGGCAGAGCATTTTTCTCTGCTTTGCAGGAAAAGTTGTCCAGTCTAGCCTTTAAATAGTTGTAATTTTATGGGTTAGGATAGAGTAGTTCACAATCGGATTTGGTCGAGAGAGGGAGAAGTCATGTCAGCCATCTTCTAAGGTATTTGGTTAGAGCTACTCTTGTAGTTCTAAATGGATAGGAGGTAAAATGTTGAAGTGTTCCTGTTGTTAATGAGCTGTGGCTTTCTTTTGCTAGAAAATATAACTCACGAAAACTAAGTAAGAAAAGCATTTCTTTACTTCCAGTATTTGAAAATTAGAAATTCTTCTGTACACAGGTGTTTTTGGAAGACAAATTTTTATATTGGCACATGCATTTTTTTTTTGTTTGTACTCTGTTTCTTGTCGCCAGTAACAAGTGAATAACGACTGTAGTTTTGCTAAGTACTCACTTTGCAATTGTTTATGTCGAAAGAGATTTATTTTTATTTAACTTCACCTTTTCAAATTGCTAAATTGCTAATTAATGTTCCGACCAATCCCTTTCCAAATTAAAAAAATTAGTTAGAATTGAGATTGGCGAAGTAAATAGAAATTTGTTGTTCATTGAGGACTTTCCATGTTTATGCACAGCGTTCGCCTTTGAGGTTAGAAATGAGTAATGAACTAATCTGTCAACAGAAAGATCCCACTAGCCAAAAATATAAAAAAACAAAAACAACGAAACAAACTCAATGGAATATAAAGATTAGTTAATAGGCTTTTATTGTTTATTATTGGGAACTCCAAATAGTACTTTAACTTTACTTTTAGAAGAGGCCTACAAGCCACCGCTTAAATAAATTAAATACCCTTTTTATTGTTCTGTGTTTTCATACTCAAAGAATGGTTTTTTCTCGTAAATTTTTTTAATTAATTGAGCCTGACCAATAGTCAGTATTTTAGACTAACAAATCATCATAATTTGGTTCTTTGAATTACATATTTAGATTCAACTCAAATAATCAATGAAATTTTCTCTCTTTCATTTATTACCTAACCAGAACTATAAATTATTTTCTTTATAAAGTTTAACTTTTTTTTAATTTTGACTGAGAGCGTAAAAATTCTTTTATATTTACTACTCATATCAAAATGGTAACCTTTCCTATGTGATAATTTTTTGGATTTTACAGTTGTCTTGTTATTCATTAGGTTTAAAAGATTATATTTACTGTTCTTGATTATTATTTTTTAAAATTAATATATATTGTTGAAATTTAACCAAACTTAGTTTTCCTTGTTCTACTAGTTTGCTAAGACATAAATTGACTCTCCTTGTAATTGACCCCCCTCTCTCGCACCAAAATGTGTGAGATGATTGTGTTAATGTTTACTTTTGGGTTATGGGACTTTACCAATAATTTTAAGGACACACACGTCAGTGACTTGGCACACCTTAAACACACCCCTCTATAGAACCAAATACCATGAAAAGGTCTTAGTATTTCTTGCTGCAAGCAAGTTTTGTCGCCGGTCCCTTCCTTCCCTTATACCGCCCTCACCATTTCATTTTTTTTAAATTTTATTTTAAGTTTTCTGAACTATGCTGGCATATAAATGAGTGGACGAAAGACTGAGTTATTAAGGAGAACCTATAGAGACCTGCAGTCTGGCCAACAGTTGTGTGTGATAGTCCTGTTTAACACAGGTGGTGGAGGCAACCTCTCACTCTCCCAGATAGAGTGAAGTAATTCCTTTTTTTTAGGGCTTGTGTAACAGATTCATTTGCATGTTCAGGAATTACACTTTCGGGAATTTTCACATTCATTGGTTGTTACCCTTTTTATTAATATGACTTGGAGTCACCCAGTATTGGTTTTTGCAGTAATATTTAATTAAGTTTCCCCTTTTATCCCCTTCTCCCCTGTACAATTTTGGTTCGCTAAGACAAGGGCATTGATGGACTATATGGAAATTTATTTTTACTTATTTTGTTAGCCAGCTTAACCCCCTTACTTTTCTTCCTCCCTTCCCCCCCAACAATATATTGTTTAATGCACATTCCTTAAAGGCACGATTTTGTGGTAAGTCGCGATAAAACTAAATAATAAAGAAACACAATTTGATGCTGGTTGACAGCCAGCGGCGCTAGAGCCCATGACGGTGCTTACGGGTCACGTGTTCCGCACGTGCGCAAATAGGCCGATAATTTTGAACTTTCATATAAATGTTATTTTCAGTGTGAAATGTGATATATTGTCTTTAAAGTGTTTAATATGTTTTAAAATGTTTTAAAGTGTTTGTACTAATTTTAATAGTTTGGTTATGAAAATTCAAAGTCGCCGCGGCACCGTGATTAAGAACACTTAATATTCCGACATGAACCTCATCATAAAGAGACACAAATAATATTGAAATTCATAAGAAAATTATAGAAATATAAAACAATATCTATTTTAATTTGTGCCATTTTATTTTCAATATAAAATATCTCATTCGGCGTGCATAGCATGTCCGCTTATGTGAACCCCGTACGCGGCCATGGTAGGTCCGTGCGACATTTGTATCTGGACAGTCCGTCGAGGAGAGCTGGCGAGGTAAGACACACTCACGTATGCACTACAACTTTTGATCACTGATTTAGGTTTCCATAGTTAATTTGGTTTACCGGTTAATCTTTGCTTGCGTACGTTTTTGCCAGACATTTTCCCCAGCATTATGCCTCCACTTTATTAATTTCTTGCGCCCTTGTGGCATTTTTAACTTAATTGAGGAGGAGGAGGAGAAAGATTTCGGAGAGTTCAAGCGACACACACATTTTGAATCAGGCGCCATCTGGCTATGTTTATGACATTTCATTGTAACTTCTGCATAATTGCTACATGCAATTTTAAGAGCTTTATTTTTATGTATGTATTTGAGGGTAATTTTCGTGTTTGAATATTTTACGGCAACATCACGTATAACCACGTGGCTGACCGAAGCCAAGTCTTTGTATACGTCATCATTGCGTTTTAAGAGCTTGTTTATATAACATTGTATGTGCAATCTTATTTCAGGGTTCTATGTCAGTTTTATTCACGGTTCAATATATTTTTCACGTAAATTGATGCTTTTTGTACTTGACCAAGCGGTCACAGTAATGTTTGATTTCACCGCCACCAGGCATGTTACAAGCCTGTCACCACTGTAATCATAACGAGAATCACTTGCCCAACATAAATAATATTTTATCTGAATTTAGTTTGCCGTTTCCACACAGAAATATTGCAACTTCACCTACCTGCACCACATGGTCCGCTACGAACTTCATCCAGCGGCATCCGCGCCATCTAAGCTTGTTTTCACACATATGTGTGTTTATTATGAATATTCATCTCATGTCCCATCTTATTTCACGTATCATTCAAGGGTCTATGTAATTTTGTAATTAGTGTATGGTGCAATTATTCCCGTCCTAGCCAGCTCTGTGTATAGGCCGTCACCACACTACCCACTTGCTGGAGGACGAGCCCCAAAGAGTTTGTGTTAGTGATGCCGAATAATCACACGTGTTAACATGCATTAAGGGTTTTCATTTGTAATTCACCATGTCCTGTCTTCAGGGAAAAACCGTCAGTCCACCCTAGCGGCTGTTGGCCCTCTTCCCTTGTGTAGGCTGTGCTTTCACACACCTCGTGAGATCATCCATTTAGGCGTATGCTAGATTAATTTTGGGCTGGGGAAAACTCAAGCGGAATTGGCTAGTCATGACCGAGATAATCATTTTGTTGTCATGTTGATCTGTATGAATAATATCAATAAAAACAAGTCTACAGTGAACTTATATCTTTTATTCAGTAGTGACAGTGTCCTAGCCACATATATTTTATTAAGTGTTAGTTCCATTGATGTTTAGTAAAAAGTTTAGCATTGCCAACGTGTTTGTATGCATGTGCGGGTGAGACGGACACACAGAACCCACAACATCCCTGAGAACCTTGAGTCTCAATAGTGTGGTGATTGGGAAGCACCGCTGGTGCCCAAATTACCAGTAAGTATTTGTGTCATTGTTCGTCTCGTCTCACCCCATGGCGTCAAATAAAAAACTCGAATTAATACGAAATACAGATAAATACACAATATCTGAACTCTTCTATGTTAGATACATAAAATTACTTCGGTACTGTAAAAATACATTAAATATTTTTTTAGCGTAACAAAATGAAAACAAACACAAAGGATTACACAAGCAGTAAAATGCTGCACTTTGAAATAATCTACTGTGGACAACAAACCACCTCCAAGCGCTAATTACAATAGTGCCAAGTGAACAATCACAACAAGAATGTGTGCAAGAATCTATGGTCGCATGTTTGTTTATATTGACAGTTGTGCTTGAAATGAAAACTGACTGTTTTCATAAAATATGTAGTCTCATAAATTATGGAAGATGATGCAGCCAATGTAGAAGACTGTAAATCTCTAACATCGACTAACTTTTATTTTAAAGGATTTTATAACATGGATAACCAAAAAAATTTTAATGTGGGATAAAAATTTCCCCCCAAATTTGGTTTTCTGAAATAAGTGTATGGTCTGTAATAGAGGGTAGCTTATAATTGTGGAAATACGGTATATTTATATTACTTGTTTTAGACAAAAAAGCGCAACGGATTTGCATAATGCTTTATTATGAAGATTCCTTTATTACTTTACATAAACTTAATAGATAATTGTTTAGCCATTTGTATTTCATAAAATGATTTTGTACAATGAACCTCACCCCACTGCTTTCAAAAGGTTTGGCCTGGCTTAACTTTTCGGCAGGACTCTTCAATAAACCTCATTAATAAATAAAATGCGGAATTTTTTTGAGAATGCACCTGGCACAATATCTTTATAATTTCTTCAACAACTAGTTGTATTCTGCGGCTTTACTCTCCATTTTCATGTTATGTTCGTTACACTGAAAATAAAATAAGATTTTAAACATGGCTTCGCCAGTTAGGAATTTTAGGTGTATACCGCTGTTTCGCCTGCAAGAAAATTTAATTTTGGGTTCTTTTAACGAAAGGTAAATCAAGGTTTTAACATGTATGTACCCACTATGAATTTGAGGTCATGTGTTGCAAATTTAAAACTAAATATATGTGTGTGTGTGCATGCATGTGTGCACGAACATGTGTGTGCACATGTGCGTGCAAGTGTGCATGTGATAAAGTCCTTTCCCAATTTCAACCATGCGAAAAATACTTTTGCTCAATGAAAATAGCATTCTGCATACAGAAAAAAAAAATATATATATATATAACTGTTGCTCACAGATTCGGCCTAAAAGAAACTGAATATGTTATTGAATAGGCAATATTAAAAATTCCCATGGCAACATCTGGTCGTGATATTAGTATGTGATTTTTATATGGGTTGCGAGTTCAAGTTTAGGTTCATTGGAGATACATTTTTTAAGGTTGTTATTTTGTGCATAAACAATGGAAAAATAACTTTTACCCATCACCATATTTGTTTGAAAAATGAGCACGCTAATATATAGAAGAGAAGGTCCAAATATGGGTCACCACTTTGTTGACACATTTTATTACAAATGGGTTTCATCATCTGAAGGTTATAATGCAAGCACATACACACAAAACATGTTTACTTCAACATATGCATGTAAAAATATGATGATAAAGTATAATTATCACATAAACCTTAAATAAAACACAGTAAATAAGGCAATGTAATAAAATAACGAAAAAAAAAAAAAAAAAAAAAAAAAAAGGTTCATTAATTGCTAAAGCTACAGAAATAACTCCATACGTCTATAGTAAAATTTTCTCATCACATAATTAAGTCATCTTGAAAGATAACATAACAAATCAAGTAATCTAATTAATTAGCTAATGAAAACAGAATACAAGGATAAAAAATTTGTATACTCCCAAACTTCCAATAATGGAAAGGGGAAAAAAAAACTAGCCTATAACAGTCTAACTCTTCAAATGTCTTACTAGTCTACTTGCAAAAGACACACATGTATTCATCTTTTTCAGAACTTGCTCAATCGTCGTGTGCCCACATAGAGCACATTAAACACATAACCCATACCTCAACCCCCTTATTATCACAGAATCTACCTTCGCAAAACATGCATTCTCATCATTAGGTGTTTTATTCCCAACAGGTAGATCCAAGTCACTGTCACTATCATTCAGATGAGGGACTTCATTTTGGGATTCTTTGGAATCTGATAGGTCTATAGACGTATGCCTTTTCTGCTTGGGTTTTCTTTCTTCTTGCTGCTTTTGTTTCAATGGGGATATTCCTCATCGTTTGTGTGGTATTTTTGCTTTTTCTTTGATGTCTAAACTTTCTTGCTCTTTCATCCACAGCTGTCTCCCCAGTTTTTACCTTCAAGTAGGCTCGTTCAAACAACTCCATCATATTGTAAGGAGTGAGTTGTGCCCGAGAATGACGAATCTACATCCTAACCTCCTCATTGTAGTAACACTTTTAAGGACCCATGAAGGTCTTGTCAAGGGGTTGTAACTTATATGTTGAGTCAGGTGGCAATGAAGTAATGGTCACGTGATTATCTCGGGCCATATCAATTATGTCAAGACCCTGGACATGACTGTAATGCCCATTTAAGATCAACAAAACTGGTGAATCTTTGTTCGGTTTTACTTCAATAAAATGCTTGAACCACTTTGTAAAGATGTTGGCTTGTACTCATCCAAATGGATGAGCAAAGCCAATCGAACCTGGTGGACTGCCTCATCAGTTGACTGGACATATTTGTTCTTGGAAATTTTAACTGCAGGAAGTACAAAGTATCCACTAGCACTCATACAGGCAATGATGGTTATTGATGCTCCTCTTTCAGCTGAAGTTAATGCAGCTATCTCTCTTTTCCCTCTCCTTGAAACAACATCTGCTACTTTATTTTGCACAATGGTGAGCCCAGTCTTGTCCACGTTATACACTCTCTCAGCCGGGCAAATGTGTTGTTCATAGACGGCTTCCAGAATCTCAAAAAATGTTTGTACATTTTCGTTATTGAAGCCTAATATGCATGAAAATGACATCGCATAGTTTGCGGAGGGACAGAACGTCCTTATGGCGTCTGAGGAAAAGATGTACACCCCAGATCTTCCAGCTTCTGTTGACTTGAACAGGTGTTGTAAACTATCTTGTGTTGCTAGTTGATGAGCCATCTGCTGCAAGTCACCCCTAGTACACCCGAAAAATTTTTGTTCCATAGCAAATAAGATACCTAACAAGCTCTTGCTCAAATTCATCTCCTGTTTTTCTACCTAGTTTGGTTGCCGCCGCTTCCGATGGAGAAAGAGATTCCTTCTTACTCAAAGTTTGCAATGTCGTGCTGGGTACATTAAACATTTTTGATGCTCTCTTTGTTCCCATCTTCTTTTCCCTAACCACTACAATGGCCTCTTCCATATCAGATTTATTCCATAATTTCCTTTCCTTTTTAGACACATACTTCGGCTACCTCCTGCCCAACCTGACCATATTAAGTACTGCATGTAAATTTTACAACTGTGTGGTCCAAATACGGGAAAACCGTTGGTACAAATATGGGCTAGTAGCCCATAATTAGCATACATACTACAGCCCATATTTACAGCACCTAGAGAGGTGCATGTTAGAAAGGTTTAGTGGTTAAAATGGCCAACACGATACACTGACAAATAAACTACTTCATCTATTGAAAGCCTAATCCACAAATTATGAGAAGCAAATCACTACATACCTGAAAGATAAACCCATTGGCTATAAATTACAAATACTTGTTTAAACATTCAAAGTGGCAGAAAACAACAAAGGATGGTGTCTCATACAACACAGCACAAATACTCACTCCGAGCTCACTGGTGTTGCAAGACGTATCCTTCTTCGCACAGTTCCCGCTAGGTACCAGTACCTACCGCGCGCGCGCACACACACACGCACACACGCACATATATATATACATATACATATATATATACACACACACATATATATATATATACACACACGCGCGCGCGCGCATACACACAAACAAACTTCTACGACTTGTAAAAGGGACTCAGTAAGACAATCATTTGATTAGGAACCTATGTCCATAAATGTAGCGTTACCGCGCTACATGCATTTAAAATAAGGTGTATCACTCGTCCACTTCCACTGAGGGAAAGTGCAATGTCGCGGATTTTCCTGTGTTGGTATGCAACTGGGTAGGCAGTACATTATGGCAGACGATCACCTGATGGCACGTGATGTACACTGGGTTGTAATGTAGTGTTTCTCCTCCAAGGTTACAGTTTATATTTGCTCAAATGTATTTTTGATATGAAATAACTGTGGATAAGAGAAGCATCAATAATATTGCCCAGAAAACATAGTATTACAATATAAAAAAAATAACAGCTGGAAAGGTCTCTACAACACCACCCACATAACATAAGTGAGAATGTGTTGTTTACTCTGTGTTACAGTTGCTAATAGAACCTATTTCAGTTTGCTTCGGTAAATAGATGAATTGGATAAGGATTTGTCATTATAGCCTTCAGTTACAACTCTCTACTTGTATGATCTTTGCTGCTGCAGTGTCCGCTGCTTTTGGGGTCACTGGCCTGACCTTGAGGTGTGTGCACGAACTCCCCTGGGAGAGGGAGCTGGCAACTTTGTAGCAGCTTGGCTGGGGTTTTCGTGGTAGCGAGGTTGGTGCGAGCGCACAATGTAAACAATTCTGCCAGCAGATGTTCAGCCCAAGACATGTGGTTACCACCCATGCACAATTGTAACTTGAGTTTTGAGTTCTTGGTTGCAACATTCAGTTGGAATTGTGCATGAATGGTATACACCAGTCTTGTTATTAAGCACACTCCAGTTTGTACAACACTTGCACCACCTATGCCCTTTGAACAGGGTGCTGTTGTCAGTCAACAATATGCACAGGTATTATCCCCATCGTGGGGAAAAATTCAGTTTCCAGTTATTTGGAGATACACTTTGCATGCACACTTGATATAGAGTACACTTCTACACACATTAAGACTAGATCAGTTATAAACAGTTTCCCTGATGCAACGTATGGATACGGACCCACTAAGTCTAGTGCTATGGTCACAAACGGTTTTGTAGAAGCACGTGGCACTAGCTGTTGTGTACAGTCCGTACGGCAGCTTTTCAAGCAGTTGCAAGCTACACACACGAGCATGCTGGCAAGTGCCTTGAGAGATGCCTGGCCAGTAAAAATTATGTGCATTGTGCTGAGTTTGTAATGCACTAGGGTGACTAGCTACAATAATGTTATGCGCAAACTCTAGCACTACTTCTCGAGTGGTGTGCGGCTCATAGGTAGATCAGTGTTCACTATTATTTTTGGCATGTGATTATAAGTGGCTGTCTACTATAAGCCAGTGGTCACTTGTTTTTGTCCCACACTCTTCCACTAGCCTTTGTGTCACTGGCCAAGTTTGTTGCGCCTGAATCACACATGCGTAAACGCGAGTGAAGGGTTCAGGGAATTAGCTGTCTTGCGTGCACATGACTGTGTTATTATTTGTGGTTGACAGCTCCAGCAGAGGGGGAGAATGGCTTCCCATTCCTCATCTTGCGCCACTGTCATCCGGTAACCTTGAGAAAGCCTGGGTCAGCTTAATTTCTGCGCCTGGTACATGCTGCACCTCAAAATCTAAAGATTGTAAAAACATAGCCCAACGCATCAGTTTGCTATGGACTTCATTGGTTGTGAAGCTACACACGGCACCTGTTGTCTGTCATTATTGTGAAGCGCTGGTACTCCACTACTGTCTGTACCGTTATACCGACCAGACTACCACTAGACACTCCCATTCATTAACATCTTAGCGGCATTCTACTGGGCTGCACTTGGCACTACTATAATCAATGATGCGCTTGTTGCCATTATCACCGAGCTGGAATAGGATGGTGCCTAGCCTGCTTTCTCTCGTGTACGTTTGGATGTTGAAGTGACGGCTTGGGTCATGTCGTGAGTGTGCAGGGTAGTTGCGGAAACTGGCTTTTATTTGTGCAAAGCTCTTAATGTTCCTCAGGCCATTTAAATTTTTGAGCAGGTAACAGCATGTTTATTAACGGGGTTGTTATGATAGCAACATATTGAATGTACTAACATAGCCAGTTTATTAGGTGAAATATTTACCTAATTGTTTACGTGTAGTTGGTTATGGATAGTCATCTATTAGATGCAACTATTCTGGAGTAGGGCAGTTATTTTTGTCCACAAGGTGTCTCAAAAACTAAATACATGCTTTCCCTTGGCAACATTTTTTATTGGCGCAAGTGAGACAGTTAATGACAAGGAGCTCAAGGACGAATGATAAGTGTTGCACATGATCTTCCTATGACTCTGACCAGATTACAAAATTGTCAAGATACGCCACTGTGGACTCTCATATATAATAGTCCAATGCTTGTACCATCATGGAACGGAATGTGGCCAGTGCAGTTTTCAGGCCAAAAGGCATGGAGCTGAACTGAAAGCAGCATCCATCGGAAGTAGTGAAGGCAGTTTTAGGACGGTCTTTTGGTTTGATAGGTATCTGCCAGTAGCCACTGTGGAGATTGAGCAACATCAGGACATTGACATGGCCCAGGGCGCCCTTGACATTGATGAACATAGGTGGTGCATTTTTGTGATAAAGTTGAGTAGACTAAGTCTATGCAGAATCTCCTGGTACCGTTTTTTTTTTTTTGGAGCTAGTGTGATTGCGGAGTTGAATGCACTGTTAATTGGTTCAATAATACCTTGCTATAGCACTTCCTGGATTTGCTCTTTACTTACATGGTGTTGGTGAGGTTGGTGTTATTTATCTTGCCAGGTGTGTTGCTGATTGACCTGCAAAGATCTTGTTTTAGTTTTATCCAATGTGGATGGATATGCAGGTTGTGATTTGGGTCAAGCTGCCTATGTGTACACTGCTAGTATTTTTTACAGATGCACACTGTAGCCCGTGAAAGGTATCATCTTGCCAGGTGTGTTACTGATGGCTGGTGATACACTAGCTCGCACAGGAGGTATTTGTTATCTTGTCAGGTGTTTTGGTGTTGATGACTAATGACATACTGTAGCCCGTGCAAGAGATGTTATTTATCTAGTCAGGTGTGTCACTGATATATCCTGTCTGGGTACTGTTGTTTGGTTTTAGCCACTGTGACCTACTATTTTGAACCCCACAATATCCCATGTGAAATTGTGCACAGGATTTGACATTTATGTTGGGTCTCCGACCTGGGGATTATAGTCACTTCCCAGGGAACTCTATGCTTATCCTAGCAGGAGTTGTGAGTGTGAAATGGTATTAGTGTCCCACATGCACTACAGTAACTGGTGGTGTTATCACACTTTCTTTTCCAATTTATTGCTGTGCTGTCCCCAACTTCCCTCTTCATCTATCTATCTACTAGACTCTTTTTCTGTTGCAGTCATCTTTCTGTGCATTCCTTTGTTCACTTCAATTTTTTTTTAAGGTGGGAAGCAGTCATTTTGCTGCTTTGTATGCCACCTATACACTATGCTTGAAACGACACTGCTGTTTTTTTTAATGCAAACATGCAAATAATTGTGTATAAAAAATTTAACAGTTAATTTTTGCTGACGTAGTGTACTGCCCTGGTGCAAAGTCCAGGAGCACTGCACATGGTTATGCCATGTGGATGATAAGTGTGAGGGTGAGGTGGCAAACATCAGACATCACCATCATCATCCTTGAACAACCACGTCAAAGTGTGTACATACTTGTAGTTAATTTTATTTAATCCTGCAGGTAGTTTTAGTGGTTATTAGGAAGCTGCTTCATGCAGTGCTGCATGTTGACTAGGCCGGTGTGCGCTAGCTGGCTTTGCACCGCTCCGCATGGAACACATAGACAAGTTGGAGGTACAGAGGTGTGCTGGGAGCCAGTGCACGCAAGATCACTATGCATATACTTTGTGTAGGTCTACATAGCGCAATTGCGTATTTATGGCTGCTTGTTACAAGTGCATATTGTCGTAATTAGCTACTTGCGCTCACGCAGACCAAAATAGACATAGATAAGGTGCTACTAATTTTTTTATATGTAACTTTTACATATAAAGGCATGAGTAGGGCTAGTATCGATGGTGGTGGTGGTGGGTGCATGTGGCCTGCAGCTATCATTGAAGTATTTTTTCATAGTCTTGTTTCTAGGGCATTTATACATATTTATGAATTTATGCATGTTAGTTATTTATATTACTTCATATATAATTTAATATCTATTCTTTTTTCAATTTTTATAGAAATTTTATATACAGTCAGGGCCTACCAGATTTTTCTGAATGAGGGAATTGGGGGTATATGTATTCAACATTAAATAGCCCCCTTTCCTAGATGCTAAGGTGGTATTGTAGTCAAGACGCTCACCTGACGTACCAAGGGTTGCAGGAACAATTCCATGTGCCCCTGGCATTTTTTGAGTTCAGACAACCAAATAAAAATTACAGCGCTCCTAGCAGTCGATATAACTAACAATGGTCAGTGCCCTTGCACGCTATCAGGCTACATGAAAACCAAAAAAAGATGGTTGCGGCAATACCTGGGCTCCTAGCTGCAAATGGAAGAATTTGAGATCAGCTCATACACTGGTGGCAGGCAAGGGGATTCAAGATGGCCACCTACAGCAGAGGTGGCGGCACACTCAAAGAGAATGGGTGGAAAAGGCAAGAGAGAGAACAGGTGGGAGAAAGAGGCAAGAAGGAATGATAAGAGCAAGGTGGAATGACAAAGCATGAACTGGAATATTCTAGAAAGAAAATGGTGACTGGAAACAAGATGGCCAACAAAGGTCAAGGTAATCCAAGATGACTGATACAAGATGGCGGCAGCTTGTTTGCAAGTCCACAGCATGCTGCCCATTACAGCTTGGCCGTTTTACATTCTACTGATGAAGTCAAGTACTTTCAGATGTACGAAGTCATAGTTAGTGCTCATTTTAAATCTAATAATCAGTTGTTTCCTTTGCGAAAATGAAGGAGAATATGAAAATAGGAATTCAGATTGAACCTATGCTAAGGTATACTCCCCAACAAAACAGTGTACCAGAAAGAATCAACAGGGATATAATGGATAAAGCAAGATGCATGCTACTTGAATAAGGTTTGGAAAAACAGTATTGGACAGAATCAGTAATGTGTGCATTATACATAATTAATAGATGTAAAAAAAACAGCTCTTAAAAATTCTGTTCCTGCTGAGAACTGGTATGGATGAAGACAAAATTTAAGAAAACAGAAAGTGTTTGGAAGTTTGACTTAACTTTATGTACCAAAAGAAATAAGGGAAAAGCAAACGATCACTGGTTTGTCTGATACTTGGTTACTGTCCAATTGGTTACACACTTTGGGAAATTTAAGACAACGGACTAGTATTTTGATGGGATGTGAAATTTGATTAAAAGAAAACGGTGACATCCTTCAAGAAAAACCAGAAATTTTATCCAAACACAGTAGGTAACTCAAAAAGAATCAGAAACTGAAGAAGAGCCAATAAATTAAAGGAAATAAAGGCATATGAGGAAATTGCAGATAAATTAACCAAACAGAAGAAATAGATGAGGAAGATGACATAAGCAACATAAGTACCAACAAGACTATGTAAGTTACGCAAGCGATGTATGTGAAGACAATTTTAGACGTTGTGTCTAGAATGTTTGGTGAATGATCCAATATCGCAATAGCAACATGGCTATACAGGGGCACCTGGAAAAGTGCCACCTAGCATGACATGCCTGTGGCCATCACTTATTCACAGCAGTCAAAGAGTGGCAGTGTCAGAGGTAGTAACACAGTGGTGCAACAACTGCACTGGAACAATGGGTGAACATTATGTTCTGCTACAAATTGGAGAAAACTGCAACGGAGATACATAAAATGTCAGTGTAAGTGTACGGGACAGACACTGTGGGTAGAAAACGTGTTTATGAATGGTTCAAACGCTTTCGCGATGGGAAGGAAACAACGTATAAAGCGCCACATTCGGGTCAGCAGTCCACAAGCAGAACTGCAGAGATGACCCAGCAAATGTAACAACTGCTGCACACACTCCATGACTGACACTATGACTGATGGAAGAGGAATTGGGCACTAGCAAGGACACAGTATGCACCATTGTCCACGAAGATTTGGGTAAGCAAAATATCTGTGCCTGGTTTGTAACGTTGTAACGCATAAGCTGACAAGACGAGAAAGAGCACTGGATGGAAACCTTTAGATTTAATTACCATGTGTGATCAGAATCCATACTTTCTGCGAAACATTGTCATTTCTGTCCCCCATATTAAGAGCATCTTGAAAGGTGAACATTTTACTACCGTAGAGGCAATCCAGCAAGGCATGACAGCGATTCTATGATCAATTCCTAAAGATGTCTTTGCAGACAGTTTCCAGGAACTACATGAATGTTGCCAAACATCTGTTGTAGCAGACAATGATTACTTTGAAGGACAATAAAGGTCAGTTGTTTGTTTCTTATGTATTCTCTCTCTTCTGATACCATGCACCAAACTTTTTTGACACGTCTTGTATAGCTTATCTTCCGAGTGCTGAGGAATATGTAAATGATGTACCAACATCCCTGGAAGAGTTAGAAAGAAGAGAAGCTAAAGACCCGTGGAAGCAAGCTGTACAGGAAGGAACAATTTTACTACAAGAAAAAAAAAAAGACAATGTGAACTGCCCCAAGGAAGAAAACCTATACACAGTAAGTGGGTTTTTAGGGTGAAGAAAGATGAAACTGGCAAAACATCAACATACAAACAAGATTAGTTGTGTGAGGATGTGCACAAAATAAAGGACTTGATTACCAAGAGATATATGCCCCAGTTGCATGAATGTATACTGAGAGAATCTTGTTGTCTGTAATTAATAACAAAAAATTGTTTGCAGATCAAATGGACGTGAAGAAAGCTTTCATACAAGGAAACATTTATGAGGAAATTTACATGAAACCACCAGCAGGTATTCAAAAGAAACTTGGTATGTGAATTAAATATACCTTTGTATCAGTTGAAACAAGCCCCAAAAGAATGGAATTTTTGTTCTGATGAATTTGTTAGGAAACTGGAGTTTGTTCAATCTAAGCTTGATAGATGTCTCTCATGTTTACAGTGAAAAAAAAAAAAAGTTTATGTATTTGCTATTGTATGTTGTTGATTTTCTCATTGCAAGTAATGATGAAAATGCCTTGATTGATGTAAAGAAAATTTTTATGAAAAAATTCAACATGACATCTAGAGTTAGTTTTAACCAAAAATTAAGATAAATACGGATCATTAAGGGATGTGTGTGTGTGTCACAGAATAAATACAGGATAAATTTTTATTAATATTTGGAACTAGTGATAACCATTCAAGGAATTAATAGGTTGTCATATATTTGGTAAAGATCTCAACCTGGTTTGTCTTTCTCTATGAATTTATTTAGCCGATATCAAAGCCTACTTATTGAGAGCTTACGGAAAAAGCTCAAAAGTATGCTCCATTACATAAAAAAAAGGACAGTCAACCATGCTTTGTTTTACCAAAAAGACAGTTCTCAAGAAAATTAAAGTGTGTGTTACATTGAAGCAGATTGGGTTGGCGACGTATACGACAGAAAGTCTACCTATGGCTATGTGGTGGAAGTGTTTGCCTGTATTGTTTCATGGAACACGAGATAAACAACTGTTGCAGTGTCATTAACAGAGGCAGACTTTGTTTCATTCAGTGAAGACGCTTCTGAAACATTTTGGACCGTGTAAATTTTGTCTGATTTGAACCTTACTGTCAGAAAACTGACCACAACTCACCACTCAAAGAAACGGTTACGTATGTATTTGTTTTGTCAAATCAAAAGGGGGTGTTGAAAACTAAAAAGCAATTTGTCATCAAGTTTATTCCATGGTCCCAACCCACTATTTTTTTTTTGTTTTTGTTGTTGACATTTCTGACAGTGTCCTTTCCGTTTTCCACTCAGTGTGATGACATGAAAATGTATTGTGGAATTATATTAAATCTTAAAGCATAAAAATCATTTAAGTGTCTGTTCTATTTCATAATGGAACGTTAAGTATAGGTAAAAGGAATAGTCCACGATCATGTTTGTAGGAAATCTAATCATAACATTTAATAAAGGTGTCTGGGATTGGAGGGTGCACATGTAGAGCATGTTTTTTTACTGCCTAAGCAGGTAACTTCTTTATTATCTGTAACCTTTATTCTGCAAAGTAACAACTTTTGTGATCACATTCATATTTCAATAAACTTTTCAGTAAATAAACATACTGTAGTGCCACGGGCCTGCCAGGACAGCTAGCCAACATTTTCATGAGTTATCGGCTTGTATTTCCCGTGACCGGAGCCTGTATCGATTACGATACTGCCGGCTGTGATTAATGACTCACGTGAATGTGAGTCAACACCTTTCTGACAGGAAATCATGCAATTTAGACAGGAAGTAACATCCTGTTTTTCTCCATATTCCAGTCACATGATTTCTGTATCACGCATCCAGTGCTGCACGCATACATCCGCTTGACGACCAACGCCCTGACTTCACATTGGTGGGAGACTTTCCCCCACTCCAATCATGTTCTCGGCAAGCCTGGAGACACCCTACTTCTACGAGCGATGCAAGAGAGTTCACTTTGCCTGCCTGGGACGACTCTGCTGGACAACGTGTGATGAGCCGCTGCCTCCTCTATCACTGCGAGCACAGCCACTATGAAATTGTTTCACTAGTAGGCTATACTTTATTTTAATGCCACGTGACCTGTCTTAGATTCGCAGCGTAGTCACAGTAAGCAATTTCAATATTGCAAATGTATCACATTTCTTGCATTTAATTTATTAAATGTGTGAAACTAAATCACTTTGGTTTTAATAATTGTTTGTGACTTGCCTAATCGCTTGGTTACCACAATACTAAACTTATTTCAAATTAATTCTCATACATGTCTTTGCATAAGAATTAAAACAAATAATATTATATCGACATGTTACTGTACTATACTTTAAAATAAGTTACGTATTTGTAAACACATCACTGAATACATACTTTTTCTTCTGCCATTAGCTGGGCAAGAACATCATATATTACTTCATTTGATGGCACCTCCATATCAGGAAAGGAATTCTGCAATGCTGAGAAAATTTCTGGCAGCACAGCAGACTGACCTGAACTAGTGAGCTCCAAGATAACCCAGCACAAAGCTTCCGGCAAGGGTGTAAAATGACCCTGTGGTATTGGCTCTACTACGCAATCAGTAATATCTCCTGCAATGTGGGGAAAAAAAGTATTCCAGTGAAAAACATTTGTCATAAAGTACTTAAATTGTAACATTTTAATTTTACTACTATGCTTTATAAAAAAGATGTGACTGGTAAACAAAACCTTGCTAACCATAACAAAAAAAATGTAACAAATTAATAGTGTAACTTCATAAAGACATAATACCACATTATTTTTAAAGAAATTAAAGTGTTTTATTTCCACTCCCTATAATATTAACCTATTTTATTAAAATAAACTTTGAGACAATATCATATTTTAAGTTATATTAAAATATACAATCACAAACTTACTAATTAAAAAAAATTAATCTACATTCCTAAACATATTTATAATATAAAAGTACCTTTGATGAATTACTCAAACACTTAGATAACTAAATATTTGTTTTAAAAGGTCAATGAACAGGTAATTTATTGCAAGGTTTGACAGTGATCAGTCAAGGTTCCTGCGATATAATGTAATACTACTATAAAAACTATTTTGGTTGCAGTTATATGATATAAATACTTTATTAATTCATGTGGCACACACTCACATAAATACAGACAAGAGGTAGTGAACTAGCATCTTAAATGGCAATAATAGGTACTATGAACCCACCAAGTTGGGGTAAAATTAATAAATGCTTTGTCAGCTATGGCAGTCAAACCTTATGTATGTATGGGTTACGCACGCATGAGGCACAGGACCACGTGATGCGTGTGCTAAGTGCGCCGAAGGTGGGCTACGGCCGGAGAGGATATGGGCTCTTGTTAGGTTAATGCTTTCATTAAGGGCTTATGCAAGTGTTTTGCCGTGTACTCTTGTGCATATTCTGTAATTTGTTTGTAAGGTTTTCTTTTGACATTTCTGTTGGCATACACTACTGTGCACACCTTGTGGTAATAGCAGCCAAGACCGCCAGCAGAGGGTTTTGATACTGTGCAAGACCCTTCCTGTTTGTTTGCTATGTACTCCTGTGTAGGTTTTATGATTTAGTAAGTAAGCTGCTGTTGTATTAATTTTGCAAATGAACTCCTGTGCATGTTCTTGTAATAATGGTTTTCATAAATAAGGCTTAATATTCATGCATGAGGTCAGACAGGGCTTGCACTTCCGGTTCGGATCCCCATTTCCAATGGCCATTCAGCAGCATTTCATTGCAGCTCAAGCTGGCTGGACGGACGTATGCCGCTAGTCTCCGAGAGCCTCACTTCTCTTTTATCAATGAAGTCATTCACTTTTACTTTTCATGTAAGTGTAATTTCATGCTGGCTGAGGCAAGTGTTTTCTTCATGCGGTAATGTTAAATAATGAACTGTTTAATTAGCTTTTGTGTTCTTGTAGCGCACTGTGCAGTTTAATGTCTTATTAATGTGTAATAAATGCTGAATGGCTCTGTATCTAATATGCACATTATCACGCTTATTTGCCAAGTTTAAGTAGTCATCCCCCCCTGTACTTCCGTTTGGCATACTTGATGGCCAGCAACAGAGTTGAAGTTTTATGTATCAGTGTTTATGCAAACCACTTGGCTACACCATGACCTGAAATAGAGTTTGTGCTCGCGGCATGGCCGTGCGCAAAATCACGGCCTGGCGCTTGAGAACATTACAACTACTTTACAACCATCTGTTGCCTCACCAGTTAACGCCATTAACAAACCTTTAGCATTTCTATTGTTGCCATATTTAAAAAAAGAGTACTTGGGTGTGCTAAAAGTTACTTAAAGTAATATATTTTGGAAGGTTGTGTGTGCCAAGTATAGTGTGTTTTGGCAAGGTGTTTCTACACTCTTGTTCCAGTTTGACATCAACTGTGTTGAGTATAAGGCAGCCATGCTGTATGTTCTTATTGTCCATTTAATGTAAGTGGGGTAAATTTTGAAAGAAAAGTAGCACGGCCACAAAGTATCCTTCCACCACAGCTTTTTTGTCACTTAAGAAAAAGACATTTGTAAAAACGTTTGAAGCCATTCCTCTTTCCATATGTTTCTTGTCATGGCAGGCTCTGATCTAAAAGACGGACATTAGCTAATTTCTGTCCAGTAATAAATGTAGGATATTATAGCTAGCTTGGCATGCCAACCTGTTTTATTTTTGTAATTGCCAAGTTAAGATCTATGGGTTTCTGTTTATTTTATTTAGAGGTAACAAAGAACAAGAGGGTGGGGACTTAAGTTTAACGTCATTTGTGAGACAGCTTTGTTTTGTTGTTCTTACGAGTGCGTGACAATTTGGACTGCATACTGTTTTGATGAAGCAGTGGAAAATTTTGCTAGTATGGAAATAACATTTAAATTATTGTAACTTCAAAATTTTTAACTTCAATGGAAAAACAAAGTGTGATATATATGTCGCTGTTAATATTCGTACAGCAATATATGCATTTACGATATAGGCAAATAAACAAATATTATTCACACACTACAAAAGTGTTGAAAGTGCTGCTTTTTCAGTCCACGTGCATTTCAATAGTACAGAAATGGTTTACAAATACATTATTTACAAAACATGCAAACTTATTGTTTGTAAAATTCGCAACCTCTTAAATACATGTTTTTCTATTGAAATCCTTGCAAGTTAACTTCACTAAAATCGTGTTTGTTCATAACCAGCATTAAATAATTTATTTGTAGAATCAGTCAGTAAAATCAACACTGTGCACATTTCCTGAAGCCAACACACTTAAACTTAGATACATAAATTATATTTGTGTCACTTCATTGCAGACGGCAGTTAAGAAAAATGGCAGAATGAGCAGTTTTACAAAGTGGTAAACACTTGTCGATTAATATTACATTTGACTCACGAAAATGCATTACAACAGTATTTACAACCAACTATACTTAAAGAGAGCAAGTAAAAAAAATTAACTACCAATAAAATATTCTGACAATACCATCAAGAAACTCCTATAAACACAATGAGAAAACACACACAGCGTTCAGCGGGCTGGAAACTGTAAAGGTAACATAAATATGGCTAGCCATTGGCCAGTTTTAAATTCTTAACATTCTTTCAACTTGTAAGCAAGACACATTTCTTCTATGGGAATGAGACATGTAAAATTCAAAATTTTCAATATTTGCCTGTGTATCTAAATTGACTCTCGCATTTGGTAGTGGCCATGTTGGATGTTAACAACTAATTGTTTTAAGAATCTTAATGGGCTAAAAATCCAGATGATTATAGGTTGTTCATGGTAAAGTGAGCATTTTTTGAAGGTGTTTCATCGGACATAATAACCAACAAATACAGTTCATTGTGGCCTCTGACTTTTGGTTTTGGATATAGTGAACGTATAAGCTGTGTTTATTACTCACATGGCAAGGTTTACATTAACAAGTGGTGGAAGGATATAAATTGGTTGAAATAAAAAAGTAACTAGGACTTCAAAAATGCTCACTTTATCATGAATGGCCTCTAATAATTTTATTAACATGTTAGTGTATATTTATGTGTGTTTATTCTTCTTTTATGGTTTTAAATTTTTCTGTTTACTGCTATAGTGTTTGTGGAGCTTGCAAGTTCATTCTCCTTTCTCATTTATGTAACAAAATGGCAGTCGTACATGACCACACTATTTTATTTCAGAATGAATTTATATGTAGAACATTTCCTAAATCAAATGATTATGAAGTTATAACAGCAAGCAATTTACTAACTCTCTGTGCAACTTTATAAACTCCATTATTGACAACTGCCATAGAACCTTATTTTGTGACCAATTTAATAGTGACGCATTGGTGACATTTGCGATGGAATTTCTTGTAGGACCAATATTTTCTTTTGCGGGTATGAAATTATATGTCGGAACAAAACAAAGTTTACAACTACACTGGTGGAAAATGAAAAATGAACACCCAGATGCAATGGTTCCACATGAAGGACTTTTTGAATAACTATACAAGTTTTACACTGTATATGATAATGATCACAGGGCCGTGCACTTATGGACAGAGGCTACAGTGTGCCTTGAAAAACAATGTCAGTATTTCGTGTCCCCTACTTCAGCGATGATGTGTCCTGCAGTGGTGCAAAGAAATGGTCATAAAAGTGTCGGATGTCATTTGGGGAATAGTGTTCCATGCGAATTCAACCTGTTATTACAATTGGTGGAGATTTATTGCCGGTATTGCAGACCACACCAAATGCTGTCCTATCATGTCCCAAACATGTTCAATGGGGGACAGGTCATGTGATTGTGATGATCAGGGGAGTTGAACACCCTCAAGAGTCCATTGGGTAACAAGAGACGTGTGTGTACGGGTGTTGTCCTGTTGGAAGAGGACATCTCCTTGGCGTTATAAGGAAAAAAAAAATAATGGGCTGGATGATGTTCTGGAGGTAGCATTCATTCACTGTTCAAGTGTTCTCTCAACAAATACCAGAGGTGTATAGTCATTGTAGGATATTGCTCCCCAGACCATGATGCCAGGAGTTAGTCCTGTATGTCACTGCCATATACACACAGGTTGTTGTCGCTCTCCTGGTTGACACCACACTCGCAAACGACATTCACTGGTGCCAAGGTAGAATCTACTCCCATCACTAAACACAACTCTGCCCCATTCATCCCTCCAGTTGCGTCGTTCATGACACCATGAGGTGGGCTGCATGGTGATGAAGTGTAAGAGGAAGCCTGGCGAGTGGCATTCTTGATTGTAGCCCAGCGTCCAAAAAACGGTTGGCCTAACCAACACCCTGAGTGAAACAGAGGCCCTAATCTGTGTAGCGGTTGCCGTGCGATCAACAATGGCTGCTGATCTGATGCGGCAGTTCAGGCTAAAAATCAGCATGCCACTGCCATCTGGAACCAGGTTGACGAGCATGTGCACAATTGTTGGACCACCGGCATCACCAATGATGCACAGCAGACACTTCATGTCCTGTGTGTTGGGCAATTCTTTGGAAGGTCCATCCAACTTCCCTCATGCCAACAATATGAACTTGTTCAAAGTCCGTTAATTGCACAAAGTGTGGTCGTCTTTGTTGCCGTGGCACGTCTACGATGCTTACTACACACAGGCCAATGCTTCAAAAAACGGACTACTCTTACACCGAGTCAACTACAATTGTATTGGGCTCCGCGTTGTTATGCGTAGTATGCGGTTCCTACTGTGTCCACAGCATAGCACTGTTAATTATTGCATGTACTGCTCTCTATTAGTGCCCCATGAGCATATGCTGTTTTTAAATAACCGCTTTAGTGGTGTTCATTTTTTATTTTCCACCAGTGTATTATAGAAGTTAATTATGTTAGTTATGAAAGAAAATACAGCCTTTTAAACTTTTATAATTTTTTATAAAGCAGTGTAACATTAGTGCGACTTAGTACACACATGGCACAAATTTCCCTGTTTGATACTAGTGAATGTGTAGCTGATATCTGTCTCTCTCATGGCAATCATGCATGTTAATCATTGATAAAGTTTGAAATGTACAAAGTTTACATTTTTTGGTCCTCCTGTAAAAAAGGAGCCATGGTATGAACATCTTGCTTAAACTGCTGCTTTTGCCAATACGTCTACTTGATGACTCTAGTCTTGTCCATTATTTCGTACGTAAGTACCTTTGGGACCTGGCCCACTCCAGGCAACCACGTGCATAAGTGTACCGACTGTGTAAGATATAAATTAACTTCTTTCTACTTAAATGTGTACTAGTAAGGGGATCGCCACATGACTGTCAACCTTATACAGCCCTTAGTACAAGAGTCCACTTGCTCACCCGTGCGTGGATGAGCTGGCACCTTACTGGAACTTTTGAGTTATTTACTAAACTTTTCAAACATGAGCCAGGGTTTATCTGAAATCTGGTGCAACTCGTCTCTCACCAGTGTCCAGAACACATTACACCCATGTTCAGGAGCATGCGAGCTGCCATAGGCTTATCGCGGTGGCACGCTACGACTTTAGTTTGTAATCGCCACCCGCTGTTCTTACGTTACATCTCTGACCTTCAAACATTCCTTTGCTCTCACAAGCAGGATGGGGCAAACAGGATATGATGTAGACCAGCGGCACTCAACAATATATTGCAATTAATTCAAGATTTATTTTAATTATTTTGATTTGTTCTTTTAATTTATAAATATCACATTAATTTTGTTTAAATATATTATTTACATTTTGTTTTCACGGTTTTTACTTGACTCCATATAAAATATTTTACACTTACAAAAATAAATAAACCTTTCTCTTGAGATGGAATCCATGTTATCCAAAGAGAAAGATATTTCCAATATTTTATGATCTTATACAGAAGTGCAGGATATCAGAAATCTAAATAACTATGTTTAAAATATTTAATTTAATATCAAACCTCATGTACTAGAAAGTTAATTTTCTGAGAATTTATATTGTATATCATTCTGTTCTTTCTTCACAAAATTAATTAAATTGGAGCACTTCATTTACTTGTAAATCATATGTCATTGAAGATAGTCTGGAAATTAAAATATATTAAGAATGTGTTACAAAAAAGAATAATTTTGACAAGGAATCTTTGGACCCGGCATTAAATAAGTAAGAAAAATTACAACTGACTTATATCAGATTTTAAAAGGTAAGTTAACACTTCCATACAATTTTTGGAAGACTTAATGTCTTTATTTTGTTTGTTTTTTAAAGCACTTTTAAATTATTAAATATATACTAACTACAATCACACACATATTGGTATTCTTATAAGCAGTCAAGGAAGTATACAATTAATACTTATGTAGTGCCACGGGCACTCTGCAAGCATTCCAGTTCAGAGAGAGAACATTTTAGTGAAGTATTTTCACAACTTATCAAGTTCTGCAGTGCCTGCAACAGGAAGCTGTATCCGTTCTGGTACTGCCTGCGGTGATTTCAGCACCGCGTGACTACGATAGCTAACCACGTTCGACAGGAAATACGTCCTGTTATTCACTGTATTTTCGTCCCATGACTCCTGGAATCACGCGCTGTATCACGCGCTATTTTCCAGTCTCATGATTTCAATACCACACTTTGGGGCCATGTGCAAAGTTCCAGTTCATTGGTTGACGCCCTAACCTTGCTCTCTCATTGGTTGGCGCTTCTTCTCGCAGTGACTTCTCATTGGTGAGAGACTGCTCATGCGCGACTTCTTGATGAAGGGAGACTTCTCCCCACTACACTCATGTTGCTTTATTATGCCATGCACGGCTTGAGGAAGGGAGACTTCAGCAGAGGACACCAGAGACTGCACATCACCGCCTGGGACGACTCGCCTGAGCTGCGCGGAGACTCCACTCTCCTTCACCACCATTATTATATCATGTTACTGCTTCCATTGCCGTTATTATTTTATATTAACAATTCCCATGTCATCTTCCGCCACATCGCCAAGTAAGTAAAGGTATAAGTAAAAGTGTAACAGTTTCAGTGTTTGATCTAATTAAAAGTGTTAAATTGACTTAGAATATTTCTTATTGAGTGTTTGTGCTCAGCCGTAGACTGCTCGGGCATCACAAACTGGTGGCAGCATTTTGGATAGTTACTCCAGATGGCTGTAACTGAACCCACTTCGAAGGTTTATAGGTTGTAGGTGTTGGGTCGTTGAAAACAGTATTAGGTTTTCCGCCAACGAATTGAAATTCAATTGTTTTATTTTATTCCCACAATGTGTTATGAATGCAAATTCGTGAAGTAGTAATTGAGCTGAGCAGTGTTGCTGAGTGGAACTTTTTAACGTGTCCTGAAGCATTTAGGATTGTGCGCATTTCAGTTGATGAATCTAATACGATAGTTCATGAAAGAGGAGATCTGCAGGATTATAATGAACACGTTTACTGTAGGAAATCATATCGTTTTAATGTTGAGTATGTCCATGGACCTATGAATAACAGAGTAACTGGTAATGTTGATTGTGACGTAGATTGGGAAGATATAACACCGCACACTTGGGTTAGAGTTGAATATTGCAGAAATTATCTGGATTCAGCTCCACTTCTTTGCTGTATTTTGTTAAAGCGTTATGCTAAGACGCTTATTATTTTTTCAGAGGCAAGAAGGGAAAGTAGTTGAGTTCACAGTTTTGACAATTTACGTAGTTTTAACTAGTAGTACTGAGGCATTGAAGGGTTTGGAAGAATATTCATATAAATTGATACAGAAATTTTTTCAAAAGCACACATCTTTTGTCCTGTCTCAAATAGAGCCATTTTGTGCTAAGTTGAATGCATTAACTACAGGTTCAGGACTGGAAATAGCTTTCAAGGGAAAACCAAAGCGATCTTTTCCGACTCCCGTATATAAAGTATAAGAGTACGAAAATTCTTCTGGACGAGTAGTGTTGGAAATTGAAATTTGTATAGTGAAGAAGTTCATACCTTGAGATCGTGTTTATCCAGAATTCGAAATAGAAAGGCTTGACCTAGTTGCAAACACAGAGCCTTCGACTTCACAAGACGCGAACGTAAAACGCGAGCAAGCATCTACTAGTTCTTCACGTTCGGAACATATTGCAATTCCTAAGAGGGAAAATTTGAACATGATTTATGAAACTAAACCTACAAGTAGTAGTACTCATTACGATACTCCGAAGAAACGGACTCACGATTGTAAGAGTTGGATTCCTCTTTCGAAATTGAATGAATAAAATTTAATAAGTTGTAGTAGCACCTTTATAGTTGACATGGAGGACGAAAGACGTCAACTAGCCCACGCGATACCAGCACAAGCTCAAGTACCAGCTCAAGTTAAAGATTTGGCGGTTATTTCATTAGTAGAAAATGGATTGGGGAAAAAGGTTTGTTACCGGTACACGACTTTCTAGAAAGCATAGAAAGCGCAGCAAGCCTAGGAAATCTTTCAGATAAGGACAAAGTAAAATTGGCAAAAATGAAATTGAAAGGTTAAGCATCACGAATTGTTGCGACATGTCCTAGATTAAGAGGGGACATAACATTTAAAATGTTGAAAGAGAGTTGAACAACAGATTCAAGGAAAATCACCCGTTACAATTTCATTATTACATGCTGCATAATGTCGTAAATTATGTGAGAAAACAGTTCAGCATTTAGATGAGCTTGAGAAACAGGAATTTTTGAATCAGGAGGCTGAAAAGAGGTTATTAGCAGCTTTCACTGATGGGTTACAAGGTGACGCAGGTCAGCAGTTAAGATATAAGATACCACAAACCATGGACGAAGCTGAACGCATGACTTATAGCGTTAGAGGTTACAGAGGTGCATCAGGAATGCAAAACAAAATTTGATGACCCTCAGAGGAGGAGAAAGGTGTATAACATAGTCTCCCAGCAAACAAGTGTGGCACGGGGTAACGCGAGAAATGGCGAAAATACTTCCATTAACAAAGGTTTTGGAAGAGGTTATAACTCATGTTACCGTGGTTCGATTGATAGCAGTAACAGTTGAAAGAGTCTATCGGGAGCAGGTGTTTCTCCCAAGAACATGAGTTACAGACAAGAACAAGGTAATAACTGTAATATTAGATGTTTTAATTGCAGACTTTTGGTCACATGATCAGAGAATGCCGAATTTTGGGAACCCCACAACGAGCCCAAGTACCTAGGAATGTAGGGCACGCCATTAGAGAAACTAGCGAGAATGTAGGTAATAATCACCTAAACGCGAGAAGCTGAGTGTCAACCCCGGGCACCACACAGCGGTAGTTACAGTTGTAGGGGGAAAAGAGACCATAGTATCAGTTCTTGTCGAGGGCCAGTCTCACTCGTTCTTAATTGACACAGGGTCTGATATGTGTCTTGTTCAACCTAGAATCAGCGGGAATATTATCAATGAATCTCAGTTAGGAGCGAAAGGCATAACTGGAGACTCTCTCCAGATCGCAGGTACCCCATATGTAGAGTTATGGGTAAATGGTCAATGTTACCCATATTGGTTCTTTGTGTGTGTATCAGAGCTTCCTTTCGAGGGAATACTTGGAACAGATTTTCTCCACTATTATGATGCCAGAATCGACATGAAAGAACAGACATTGTATCTCAAAAACACGTTTGATTTAAATACATATAATTCAATAACTTGCTTAATTGAGAAAGAGCAGTGGAAACAAGATGAGGGCCTGGCCATCTCTGAACTTGTATCTGGATTTGTGAATGGTAATCAATACAATGAAGTGAAAATGACACAGCACACGATTTTGCCACCAAAATCGGAGAGTGATAGATGTTGCTTTGCACATGGTGGGTTGGGACGCTGACTCAAAATTGCTTCTTATCGAACCGACATTGACGAATGTACCGGGCATCCGTGTGGCAAGGGCAATAAGCAACTTAATTCTTACCGATAAGAGCCTTCCAGAGAACGAGGTGTATTGTAGGATCAGTACGACTAGAAACTCTATAGGGACATATAATAGATTCATTGAGACAAATCTGGAGGACGGGGTGAATGACAGTCAGGGTACCTGTGTAGTTGAAAAGAAAGCAGTTATGAGGGTGAGTGACCAGTGACCCTTCGTTTCGGGTCAAAGGGATGCGTCCCAGTGTTTCATTCCTCATCGTGATCACATCAAAGGGGGCAAGAGGACATGGTGTCCTAGTTGCGCGGAAGATGCAGGAGCGACATGTGAAGTAGGCGGTCATGTCGAGAGGACTACTGACAGGGTAGGTCAATTTGAGGGTTCAAGGAAACCTCACAAAGCATTAATAAAAGCAGTAAGGGCAGTGACAAAAATCATGAACATTACTAATGAGATGCTTGTCATGCCAAAGGGTACAGTAATAGGAATTGCCACACTTGTCAGCGATGTTACTGGAGTACTATGCGTAAATAGCGTACCCCGAATATCCAAGAGAAGTTGTATAAGTCTTGGGTCAGAATGAAGTGATTTAGTGTCGCCACAAGTAGAACCACGGGATATATAAGGAAAATCCTCGCAGATGTCCCTAAAAACAAAGATATACAGTGTTCGCTTCCAGGCTCCGAAGCAGTAATCCCCTCAAGTTGTGTTAGCCATAAAGTGAGTGAATTAGTTAGCGAGGTCACGGAAAAGGACAGATTTTGTTGCTGTGTCCCCAAAATCCGCCGAGCTAGTGTATGCCGAGCAGAGGCAGTTCCGATTCCAAATGAAAACCCAGAGTCCTGTGGAAGTTTGAATTGTAATAAATGTCATAAAAGTTTGAAAAGTAATAGTCGTCGTAAAAATTTAATACGTGATAAAAGTTTGAGATGTCAGAGTAATGTAAAAAGTAGTAGAAACAGAGAAGTTAACTTTGAAAATACACGCGTAAATGAAAAATCGGTACCGATGTTAGATAGTACACGTAAAATAGGAATAAATGAGCCGAATTATGTACAGACTCAAGGTAGTCAGAGTTGTGAAACTCACAGGGAAAACAGGTGTAAATCATCGAATGGAGAGAATAAAATATTAAATGTGCCAAATTGTTAGTGACTCAAGGTAGTCAGGGTTTTGAAACTCCCACGGCAAATAATAGTGAATCAGTGAAGCAGAAAGGTAAAAAGTTACCAAAACTACCAAAATATGAATTTATGGAGGTAGAGAAAATTGTTAGAGATAAGCTGAGACATTTGAGTAAGAGTGATTTTAATATAATGTTCCCAGTGTTAATGAAGTTTGCGTATATATTTCAAATAGAAAATAGTTTGAATTTTGGGTGTACAAATTTATTGAAACATAAGATAGACACATGAGAGGCCAGACCAATAAAGCAAAATCCATATAGTGTACCGAAATTTTAAATTTCTGATCCAAGATGAAGTCCAGGGATATCACTGGGTAAATAGCCAAGCTACCATACATCTCTTTGTCACGTATTTCAAGTCTGACATGGATAATGAACTTACGATAAAATCTAAAATCTTTTGTATAATTAGCAATTCTTTAGACCACACAACTGAGACTATGTACTGCTTTCAAGAAGCTCTCATTACTGGAAAATTAAAACTCAATGCACATATCAAGAAGGTGAATTATTTTTCAGATGGCTCCACAGCCCAATATAAAAACAGGGAGAATTTTATAAACCTATGTCATCACAAAATTGACTTTGGCATAGATGCTGAATGGCATTTTTTCACCACATCCCATGGTAAGAATGCTTGTGATGGGATAGGTAGTACAGTAAAAAGAATAGTTTCCAAAGTTAGCTTGCATCGTGTGAATGCGGAACCAATAACCACTCCTCACCAGATGTTTAACTACTGTTCAAAAAATATAACTGGAATAAATTTCTTGTATATATCAGAAGAAGATATTAAGGGCAAAAAAGACATCTTATTCCAATGATTTTCCAAAGCAAAAGTTATTCCTAATACAAGAGATTTACATGCTTTCATCCCAGTAAGTGAAACTAAGATTAAAGTGTCTACAACTTCCTTGTCTGATGACCATCAAGTTTGTTTTATTCGGGAAGAATACAAAAGAATAGATATGAAACTAAAAGACTATGTAGCTTGTGTTTACGATTCACAATGGTGGCTAGGGAAGGTGGAAGACATTTCAGCTGACCAAAGTGAATACTTTGTTTTTCCATCCTGCAGGCCCCAACAAATCTTTCAAACTCACACCCAGTGATAAATTGTGGATCAAGGAAAACCATATTTTACATGTTGTTTCCCCCATTGAATTAAGTTTGGCCACAACTGGAAGATGTCATAACATTAATCCAAAACTAAGTGAAGAATTGAGTTTACTTCTGTTTAAACATTTACGAAAGTGACTGTTTATTGTGAGGTAGAACAACTGTTCTCAAAGACTTTTTTCAGTGACAAAAGCAGCTGATAATGACAAACTATTTCAACCACACAAGAAAATATCATGTAAGTTTAATTTTCATGTATTTAAAATTCTGTGATTCTTGGAAATTGATTTCACACGACACTTGTCAATACATAATTTACTGCAGATTTAACTGCAAATTCCAAATATGTGAGAAATAAATTGCTAGGTAGCGTAATAATGATCAACAATTATTTTAACTTGATTAGTTCAAAGTAATTTTTTTTGCGTCTTTGGTCAGCTACAGAAAATAAACCGATTTAAAAAAAAAACAGGGATTTTAGTGGTGTGTTAAGGGTCACAATGGCAAAGTTTTGCCAAATTTTCAGAATTTTTGCACTTGCAATTTTTTTTTATAGTCTCTCGAAAAATGGATTTTTTTCCAGAAACATTAATTTTAAGTAATTTTTTTCCCCCAGAAGGGATTGAGTAAAATCTTTTTGACAATATATCATTGCAAATTACTCCATGTGCACTTACTTGCCTCACGGTTTCATTGTGTTTTTTTAATTTGGGAAGAAAGTAAGAAGTGTTAAAAATAGAAAAAGAGTCAGTTTAAAGGTCAACATTCATGTCTATGTAGAAGACATAAAATAACATTGTTTATTTTTAGTGACATTCGTAATAGCCCTATGTCTCCTCTTTGCAATGACATGTCACATTAGTTTGTAGCTTTTATAGTTATTAAGATATTAAACAAAAAGTAAAGGCTCGAAAATGTCTATTTTGCTACGCGTTGGCTGCCATATTGGTCTGTAAAAGCAATATGGTAGCAGATAAAAATCTATAACTTCGGGTTTCCACTGTTGGAATATGTACTTTTCATGTGAGAAAATTTCAAATTTTTTCAAAATGGGTCAGCAATGACTCTTGGGTGATTTTCCATGGAATGACCTGTATGTTCAATTTTTAGAATTTTTCAATTTTTACGAATTTATTCAATTTTTTGTCAATTGTTCCCAATTTTTGTTTTTGAGGTCATTGGGGTCAAGGTCCTGGCATCCAACACGGTGGTCAGATTTAATGTAATTTTTTCTTAGATTTTTTATTATTGTGTAGGGGGAGGAAGGAGGTGAGCATCACTTGTAGAGGGGAGAGGGGGGACGAGGTCTGTAAAAGCAAGCCTCCCAAAATATTTTCGCTGGATCGAAAAGTGCCTGCGGAGGCTCTTTTTTTGCGAATGGGGCGATTAGTGGTTTTCGAGGGAAAAATTGGAAATTTTGAGGGGAACAAGGAAGATTTTAAGGGGGAAATGTTCAATTTTGATGGAAAAAGGGAAGTTCTGAGGGGAGAAAGAGAAAGTTTGAAGGAAAAAGCATAATTCCAAGATGTTGGGCGTTGACACCTGTCCCCCGTTCCCTAGCCACAGACCCCATTATCATTCTACTGAGGGAGTCCCTGATAAATGCAGACACTGTAAACAATCTTACACATCTAATTTGTTTTATGTTGACAAATTATGTAAACATTTGCTGCAATAGAGGGGGTGAAACCAATATTACACAAAAATTTTGTAATCAACACTGAGAAATTAATTCTTACTCTATATATTTTTCAGAAATGCATTCAAGTCTGAAAGGTTAATTTTCGAGTAAAGTACCATAAAAGCCACGATAATCTAGAGAAATAAGTATTGTAATATGACAAATATTTAAAATTAATTTTTATGTAGACTGTCTTTAAATTTTTATTTTAACAAATGCAATTTTATAAGAAATTCAGAAATGTTTACTTACCAACAATAAGAATAATAAAATTGGTAGGTGGCCGAAGCACATTCCTAGACCAGGCTGAACGTACAACTTCTAGTGCACAAGGATTGGCAGTGACCATAAGTACACCTGGAGCAACATAGCCACGGAACTTGAGAACTCTCACTGCTTCCAACAATGCAGTGTTCCAAAAACATTTAAGATTTTGTTCAAGGAAATCCTGAAAAAAAAAAAAGTGTAAAAAAAATTACATGATATGTGATCATAACAACAGACAATTCTGTGGCTACGAGAATCCAGCAATAAAAATTCAGTCATTAGATATACAGAGAATTTTTTAAAAAGAACTATGTGAAAAGAAAAAAACAACAGAAAACAAATCCCAACATCTTTTTGTTTTTGATGTAGAATGTGACGAAAATTTAAAATCCCAACATATCTGCAAAAAGTTCAACAAAACACAGAACAAAATTACAATAGCATACCTACTATGTGGATCAACAAACAATAATAGACTACATGAATGAAGCGCACACAATTACAAATGAGACCAAAAATAGCTACAAATAAAAACAAGATAACAAAATGCAATAAATATGGAAGAGTACTATGAAACAAGTCATGATGTTCCATAAACTGAGTGTAGAAGATTGATTGCTCTACAGCATTAAACGTAATATGTATTTTTCTCTTTCCTTTTTCACATTTTGGCCTACATTGTATTTTCAGTGGAGATATACCATTTTTGCATGGACAAATAAGATATTTTAAACATTATTTTAATTTCATGTTGACGCGTGCCTAGTTAGACTGACTGACACGTTCAACGAGGATTTTTCTGCTAGACCAAAGTGGGGTGATTAACTCTGGTTAGAAGGCGTGAGGGGAAGGCTGTTGGTTACTGCTTACTTATACTGTCATCTTGGATGTTGTTGTTGGTGCAGGTTTCACCCAATAATGGCGAGCTCGGTCCACTCCGAAGCGGCGATTCCAGTTGTAGACTACATGGCTCCAGAAGTTCGGATTGAATCAGCTGTGTCTTACCTCAGTTCGGTTTAACAACCCTGTTACCACAGGGTGACACTATGGATACATACAAAGGCAAGGCAACAAGTAGATTACTATGACTGGAGCAGGCGCTACTGATTGGTGCGTAAATTGGGTGGCGTGGTCCCGTTCCGCCTGCCTTTCCTGTGTAGGAGATGGTAATGCCAACCACAGTTTGATAGCAAGATGAGCTAGGTATTGTTCCCTACGTCTTTTGCCACTCCTTACCTTATAAGGCATAGAGCAAAACGGTTTGACAGTTTATGTAATGTATTTAGACAGGAACAGTTACTACAGTGTAACCCAATAGTGACTTGCTGGCACGAGCTCGATAAGTCCCCACTGATCCCCTACGTATGCGGGCTGATAAGGGACGTAGAGCTGAGTCGGCCACCAAGACTCTACTGGTTGTGCGTTCGCACAGGGTTGAGCGGGAAACCCCAGGCTAATGTCACTTCAGGACTAACTTAAAAGTTCAAAGCGAGAAATAACCTGAGCTTGCAGACCCTCCCTATGTGAAGGTGTTTCTAGTGGTTGTGGCATCACTGTTTCTTCCCACCAGCACTAAGTGCTCGGGTGGTTCAGGAGAAACAGGTAGCCATCTAATGTGGATGTCAACAATCTCCCGGTTCCTGTCGGCAGTGCACATCGTATTCCATCTGTAAACGTTAACACAGACAAGTACCCTGTAAATGAAAAGCAGAAAAGTAGTGAACAATGAGTGTATTCAATAAACATGTGACACATGCTACCTCCTACCAAACCGTGGAGTGCTAAAGGTATATGTGCTTCCAGGTGTAGGTGACCTGGTTCTATGTTAAAAGGGGGAATAGCTGGCTCTAGATGAATACAAAGTTAAAGTTAAACTGAGCTGAGTAAAAGGTGCCTACAGGAGACAAAGTGAAGTTAAATATGTATGTACATGTTCACTGGATGATTGGTCGTCGTTGCATATGTAGATCTCTGGAGGTCCCAGCACTGAGTAGTGCTTGGGATGTCGCGAGAGATGATACAAGAATGACTGCCCGAGCACGGCAGCGTCCGGACTTATATAGGTGAAGCTTGTACGCTGCTGATGCGGGCTGCGGGGAGGGCGAGCATCCTGCCCTGGTTGATGTGGGAGTCGGAAAACTCTAGTCAGCAATAGTCAGCATTTCTGTTTTGTGCCTCTTCGGCGGCGCTCGGCCTTGCCCGAGGTCTGGGCAGCTTGTAGGCTCTCAGCGTGGGATAGGGGAGGCAGCGTACCTGCTGAGTTGCGTAACATTCAGGTGACGAAAATTAGCTTATAAGTTCCTGCTACCTGGTAAAGTAGGCAGCCGAGAATTCATGTAGAAAATTCTCTGTATGTTTCTCACGCCTGTAGCAGTGGAAGTAGGAACCTTAACGATAAGTCGTAATCGTAGTTGATTAGTAAATGGATTAGAAATATTTTCTTTTAATTTTGCAGGTTTGGCATTATTCTAACCTATCGGTAGTGAGGGTCATTTTTATTTTTCAAAATTTTGTTTAAAAATTAAAGTGTAATTTTCAATGTTTATCTTGTAATGAATGTTTAAGTATTTGTGTTATTATTAACAATTCCCATTTTAAATTTTTTATTCATTTTGAAAATTCTTCACTTTAATCTAATACGGGTTAAAATTGCCAAGGAATCAAGTTGAACATTTTAATAATGGTACCTTATAAGTTTACCATCATTGCAGCTCTCTTATTATTGTGATAATTAAAATAGGAAAACCTCAGGAAGTGCATGAAAAACACTGAAAACAGTTTCTGTACTGTTTTATTGACACAGGGATACAAGGAAGAGAACCACATGTCAATTTGTGTGAAGGAAATGAGTACCTTCATCCTAGTGGTAGAGACCACCAAACACACAATTATATTACTTAATTTTAAATCAATTTTAAGCAGAGATGGCAGAAGTGTATGCCCACGGGAAACCTGATAATGAATCTACATGTTTTGGGACTGAGCAAATAAAATTAAATGAATGGAAAAAGCTATATTCCCACACAATGGTTTTGTAATAAAATTTAGGTAACAGGAACAGAATTTTATTGGAACAAACCTTAAAGAACACTTATCCTTCAATGTTATAAATTGACATTTGATGTTTGATAATTTGTTTTGAAACCCAGGCAATGCATTAACTATTTTTTAATGGAATTTTTAAAAACTACTTTAAAGAAGGAAATTGACATTTTCCACAGTTCTTTAGTGTTCAGAACATAATTTCACAACTTACTTTACTAAACAGATACTTGTCACTACACAATTTCTTGTTGCTAATGTTTACTTTGCTATTGTAACACATTAGTTTCTATTCAGCTACCGAGTAACAGCCATATCACCAGTGTGCCATTTTAAGCACTCCCTAATTTTTAAAAACTATGTTTTACTTCTCGCACCTAATTGTATTCCCTATCAGGGTATGTTTCATGGGTGTTATACGAAAAAGGTTTTTCTTTTATTCTCAATAACCGTAACATTTTAATTTCATTTTTCAATTGTAACATCAATGTCTTTTGTTTATTTAACAAATATACAGGATGGTCTGCCAAACGTGGACAGCCTCAAAATTTCCAGAACTGTTGCAGATCACGAAATGTGTTTTCCACTTAATGAAATTACGTTCGGGGAAATTAATTTGCTGCAAAATGACCATTCATCACATGTGTATGGACATAAATAATTAAACCCGACATGATTTTTCCCCTGGAAACGCACATTTATTTCAACAACATCTGAAAGTACGTTCAAAGAGGAATTCAGTGACAAAGCATATGCAATGAAAAGTAACGTAGAAATGCCAAAAAATAATGTGTAAATATGATTACGTAAGGTGGACCGGTAGCACGGGGCAGTGGACCTGTACTCAGAGCTGTAAGCACGCAACACATGCAGTGACTCATCCAGGCATGACAGCTTCCTTATAGCAGCGCAGCACCAGTTCCCATAATCTATCTGTTATGGTAAGCGGTATTGCAGTGTTTGGCTGTATGTACGCAATGAGTCTAACGAATAAGGAAAAACTGGATGCTCTACTTATTTACGGTGAGTGTGGCAGAAATGTCAAGTAGGCTGTCCAAGTGTATGGTGAAAGGTATCCTAATTGGACGCCCATCGCAAGGGCATATTATACTAAGAATCTGCATGTCTCTTGTTACGAGGTGATTGGAATTCCACAACACGAGTGCAATGAAAGACCGCTACAGGCGAGATGCATCAACACAATGTAATTGCACGTGTCAATGCAAACCATCACATGGGTACGCAAGAAATTTCCAGCTTCATAGGAATAAGTAAAACAAGTGTGTTACTGACACTGCACCAATGAAAATTCCATCCATATCAAGTGGTTCTTCAGGCATTAAATGAAAGTGATTTCCAGCGGCGTGTTCAGGTTTGTAGGTTTGTTCTGATGCCTGTAAGGGAAACAGCAATTTTCTGAACAACACACTATTAACCGATGAAGAAACTTCACAAACCATGAGCGTGTAAATTTAAGAAATGTGCACTACTGGGTGAAGGAGAATCTGTTGGCTCCGGAACGTGGAACACCAGCGACAATGGAAAGTGAATGTGTGATGCGGAATTGTTGGAGACTACGTCATAGGGCTATACATCATTCAAGGGACAATGACCGGCTGTAAGTATGACCATTTCCTCAGACACACCTTACTGGCACTTCTGGAAAAGTGAAAAGACCTGATGTGAAGCATGTGTTCTTTTGTACTATGCATGTGAATGCAATTGAATTTCTCCTTATGTTGGTTTGTCCTTTTTTTGTTGTGCATCTGTATTCACTCATTAGTCAGTACAGTTAATGACTAGGAAACAAATCTCCTGAATTATATTGGTATCTGAGTGAAATGTAGTATTTGATATCATACTTGCTCTCACATTGCCCATCTTCCCTCCATTGCAGTGCTCTCCTTTGTCCAATATTGTATTCTGTGTCCCTTGCCCCATTAAGGTAAACGCTATGCTGCTATAAGGAAACGGTCCTGCCAGGATGCGTCACGGCGCAAGTTGCTTGCTTACAGCTCTGAGTACATGTCCACTGCACCTCACTTAACTTAATCATATTTGAATATTTCTTGGAGTTTCTGTGTTACTTTCCATTGCATATGCTATATCACTGAATTCCTCTTTGAATGTACTTTCACATGCAGTTAAAATTAATGTATGTTTGTGGGAGAAAAAAAAAATGTGGTTTAATTATTTGTGTCCCTTTGCTGCAAATTATTTGCCCCCATAATTTAATTTAGCAAAAACCGCATTTCGTGATTTGCAACAGTTCCGGAAATTTTGGGGGTGTACATATTAGATGTACCACACATTATGTAGTTAGAAACACAAATGTGTTAGTCACGCCAGTTATTCTTATTTGCATTTAACAAAACATCACTGAACTAGATATAACATCAATTGTTATAATAACAAATAAGTTGTTAAGACATGGAACTACTTCTCGTAATTTACTGCCAATTTAACTGTTGTGGAAATTATTTACACTAAAATGTATGCAGTAATGTGTAGTTATTTTTTTCAAAGACTGGTTTCAAAAGTGCTCACTTTACCATGAACTGCCTATAACCGCAGTTATGTAATGAACAACCAAAGAAAGAAGTTTAAACTGTCTTTATTATGGATGGTGATCCTTGGTCAGACTTATGGATGGTGATCCTTGATCAGACTTACTAGAATATCGGTTTAACTCAGTTTACCATTTCTCTTCTTATGGACTAATGTAACACATAGTGCTCGAGATAACTTCAATTATTGATTTTATCATTGAACAGATTATGCTCCTGAAATGCGACAAGCAGCATTACACTTTTACTTCAGCATTTTTAATCTTTTCTTCTCTTGTGTACTCCATTTCACCTTACATACAAGTTTTTTAGGAACTCTGGAAATATCATTTTGCCACATCCTTCCACAGTAAGAAAAATATGCTCACCAATAAAATCTAGCCATATCAAAGAACAAGAAGATTCTAACTTTCTGAAATACTCAAGAGAAAAGTTTCCTTTACTTACGGAAAAAGATTGTTTATTAGTCCTAATGGTAGATTAAATTCACTAGAAACCTTTATTTTATTTTTCCTAAGGTGGAAATGTAATTGTAATGGAATAAAACAGTGCAGAGGCCACAACAACTGCTCACATTTTTATGGTTGCCAGTCTTTTATCATCTCACAAAGATGATGTTCATATTTTGCCTTCCAAAACAATGACTGCTGAAACACTATTTACCACAATTAAAAAATTAATAATTGGACTGGAAGAAAGAGGTTCCTCAGTTTGTGTTGCCAGCGATAACAATGCTATAGACAGAAAAGAAATGACATTTATGTCCCAATCAAAGCGTGAGCATTGTGTACGCTCATCCAAGCAACTCAAAGAAACCTCTATTTTATGTGATCGACAGTGTCCACATATTAAAATTCATCAGAAATAACTGGATCAATCAACTAAATCCAAGACTGTGCATGTTCTTTCCACAGTTTGATAACATTTTAGACCCTGCAACAGAAACTGCTTCTTTCGACGACTTAAAAAAATTGCATAGTTCAGAATCACAGTCTCTGGTGAAATTTGGGTATGGTCTCACCCTCACGGCCTTAAACCCAACAAACCTTGAAAAACAAAATGTCAAACTAGTCTTTAAAGTGTTCAGCGAGTATGTTACAGCTGCTCTTTCAGAACTAGGAGAAAAGCAAAGCCTGCCAACATACAAAGGAACAAAAATCTACAACAAAATTATTTTATGGTGGTGGAAAATCGTGAATATCAAACACCCAAACAAAGGAACACGTTTGAAAGACATGTACATGCAGCCCTTAACTCTTTCTCCAGCAACGGATCCATTGCATTCCTTGAAAATATGCTATGTTGATTGGAACTGTGGAAAGAATCCAGCTTGGAAAATGGTAAACTTAGCAGAGACACATATTTGGCCCTGACACATACGACCCACGCCATACTCAAACTTGCTAAAAACTGTACGACAGAATTGAATTTCAGTTATTTTCTTCTAGGTAAAATACAAACTGATCATTTGGAAGAAAGGTTCGGAAAGTATAGAATGTTAGCTGGCAGTCAGTATAACATATCAGTTAGTCAAGTGAGTGCGAAGCAAAGCTAAGACTGCAGGATTCTTTGCCATTAGTTCTGAACTCAAGCAAATATGGTTTGATAGAAATAAAGTTGTTTAAGATCAATGATGATTGTGAAGAAAAATCTACAGTGAAATTAGGCAAAATTATTCATAGCATTACCGTAGGTGAAAAATATTTACGTAACTTGGAGCCAGTAATACCAGTACTTATATATTTAGCTTGGTATTGTGTTTATGAACTATTAAAGAAACTCAAATGTAATGCGTGTCACAGTGGTTTAGTATCTGATAAATACTTTGATTCATCTCATAGCCTCATAAAGGAACTGGATCGTGGTGGTTTGCAATATCCACACCCGGATGTTGTGAGCATTGTAATGTGCGCTTACGCGGTAATGCTAAAACTCATCTCAGAGCCATATGAACAGGAATTTTTAAATAAAGGAAATCACAAGCAAGTTCTTGTCATGATCACCACTGCGCAGCACAAAGATGAACTGTCACATCTCGACGTATGTGATGCTAAACACACTTTAGAAACTATAATACAACATATTGAGAGCATATCTTCAAATGCTCTCTTGAGAAACTATTGTTTGAAGAAAAATGATACCTGCAAGAAAAATCCAAAAAATCAAAAGATTTCAACTCTTACAAAAAATGTTAATGTACTTAAGTCTTTGCCCCACTAAATGTGTAGAAGTGTTTCCTGTAATACAAAGTCATAGTTTAAGTTTAATCCATGAGTGGAGTACAAATGTCTTGTCATTACTGACTAAAATTTATAATTACTTTAAAATTACAATAGTTATGTATATATCTGTCATTTGCTGAAATGGCGATTGAATAACTTTTATTCCTAAGCCTCATACTTGATAAGTGATGTATTATAGCATACAATTAATGATGTTTTATAGCATAATTAAGTTTTGTAACAAGTATTTTGTAAAGGGTGCTTGTAGGAATCATAATTTAAAGATAATATGAATTAGTCACTGTTAAATTTTGATTTATAATTCCAATATTCAAGGGAAAATGAATTCACTTCTTTTAAAATTCATTGTAATGTTAAACTGTTTTTAAAATAGATTATTTTTCCTTTTTTCTCTATAAGTACTTACTTATATTATACATGTAAATGTAAAGTCAGTTCACAGTGTAAATGGTATGTGTTACAGTTGTACAATACCATAAAGTTAAAAATATTGTAAGCCATTAATTTAAGGAGAAATAATATTTAACTACTTACAAAAAAACAATGAAAATGTTTTCTCAAGTGCTATTTTATATTAAATTTATATATTTTTTAAACGATTATCAGCTTTAATTTAATCTGTAAGCCAATCGTGTTTTTGTAATTTCGGTTAACCAGAGGCACTAAAAAGAGATCACAAAATATAAAAAAATCAAGCATGAAATTAATGTATTTTTGTGGCCACTAGTTATAAATTTTAATTACTAGAGCTATTTAACTTGAACACAAAGTATATTAGTAATTCGGTAGAAGCTTATTACGCCCATGAAGTTAATTATAGAAATATAAAAATAAAATACAGCAGGAAGTGACTGCAACATTGTGTACTGTATATGGGGAGTATCATGAGGGATGACGAAATTACGTCATGCGCTTGAAAGCAGGCCTGCAGTTCAGAGGGTGTTGGCTACATACAGCCAATCATTGTCAGGTGTAATGATGCGAGGGTTTGCTATTCCCTTTACAGCAGTTATATTTGCTCCTAAAATAGATTAATATTGATGACTTAATGTCTCTACTTCTATATATAGCAATTTAAGTGCGCATTTACAAACATTCTTAGCTGCTGATTTGAAAAGATCTTTGACACATTATTACTTCTTTTATTTACCTCATCTATTATTTTCTCTACGTCGTCACTCATTACCTTCTGTCTGTCCAACATTTCATGAAGAGTTTGATTGTTTGTATCTAGGGTAGATTTTACAACAAATATTTGTTCCTTGCTTAACCTAAGAAATTTTAGTTATTTCTATAATTTAGATATCTTATTATAAAATTCAGCATCCTCTTCGTCTAATGTACCAATAAGGATTTTACTCAATTGTCATAATATATAAAGAGGGAAAATACTCCTCTTACTCCTATCTTCCTTACAGCTTAAATCTATAACAATATTTATTGTTTGTCTGATTGAATTTAGCTTATTTATAATTTTATTTACATTAACATAACAAAGTGTCTTATTTTTAATACAGCACATTTCCCTTTGTACATAAGTCAGTAGTTAAGCGAGAGTATGTATTCAATTGATCAAAGTTTTCATCTAACAGACTAATTAATATTTATATGTAAGTAACTAGACACCATTCTGTGTTGTATAATTAGCCTTCTCTGCGATAATCATAAAATATTCCTAGTGCACTTTCTATTTTCTGAATACTAATATTTAAGTTTTCACTAGCTGACCTTCCAACTTCATAAAACGTGATCAATAAGGCAGTAATACACCTGTAAAAGAATTGCTAATACACATGTTCGAAGGTGGTGATTCCAGTTGCACTATGAGGCGTAGTGTTGTGCATGAAAGTAGCATCGTTTACCCATAGATCCCAATCAGCCTGGTTACTAGATACAAAGTGCCTTAAGAACACTGCTAATGTACGATGCCATCTCTCCAGTGACCCATTACTTTGAGGATGATATGGGCTGGATTTAATCCTAGAAATTTTTTTAATTTTACAGGCATTTTTAAACAGCTCACTAGGAAAATTGCTACCTTTGTCTGTCAGTAGTGTTAGGGGGATACTAAATTTTACGATAATTTCAATTATAAAGGCCTTAGTTACAGATTCAGCTGTCTGGTTTACTAGTTGTACTGCTATTGTGTATTTCGATAGGAGATCCTGAAATGTTAGTATGTATTGTGATCTCTCTCAGTCTCAACTTATGGTCCTACAATATCTATGCAACCCTTTTCGAACACTGTTCCTGGCACATCCGTAATTTATAGTGGCATCTTTATCTAAGGTAGTGTAAATTTATTTCACTGGCATGAATCACAACTTTTAAAATAGTTTTCAACCTCAGATTTTATTCCAGGCCAGTATACATATTATTTCAACATTTCGTAAGTCCTTACTACCATTTGGTGACCCCTTATAGGTGTGCCATGAAATTCCCGTATGCTTGTGAGTTTACCTGTTCTTCATTCATTTTCTTCAAATATTGTTTTTCTTGTGTGTCATTATTGTTTTTACTACCCACTACACAGTAGTTAGTTTCTTGTGCCTTTAATTCTACTGCTCTACTCAAAGCATCAGCACGTGAGATTTTTTTCCCAGCTCTATACCTGATTTCATATTAATACTTTTCTCATTTTAATCTCCATTTTTGTAAGTACGAACTAGGATTCGTCATGCTAAATACCTACTGTACAGATTTGTGGTCAGTATGATAAAGTGTCTCCCTTAGTATGATAAAGCATCTCCCCAACAAATATGGTCTAAAGTGTTTCACTTTCCACACTATGGGTAACATTTCTCTTTCGGTCACCAAGTAATTACTTCTTCTCCCCATTGAAAATTGACTTCCTTTTTGACAAGATTATACACTATCGACCAAAAAGTAATTAGGCACCCGTGAAGATAAATAATTCAGTACGTCAGTTGACTTGTGTGGCTGCCATATGCTGCAGGCCAGTGTAGAACCAGTTGACAAGGAGATGGCACGAGGTACAGAGCTATTGGACTTCGATAAAGGCATGATTGTGGGCTGCCATCTCAGTGGGCTGTCTAGCCGGGAGATTGCATGGAAGGTAAACAGGCCCAAATCAACGGTCGCATTCATCCTGCGTAAGTGGAAGGTCGATGGGCATTGTGCCAATGCTGCACAGTCTGGGCGACCTCCAATCTTGACCACAAGAAATCACAGAACCCTGAAACGTGAAATTGTCTAAAATAGGGCACAACCCATGGCTACCATCCGACAGGAGTTTCATGCAGCAACAGGAGTATCGGTTTCCATTGGAACATTGCGTACAGAGGCCCACTGACTGGGATATTTCGGAAGAGCAGCTGCACATAAGCCCCATATCACAACAAGCAATCAAGTTCGGAGACTCAGGTGGTGTTTGGACCATCACAACTAGACACTGGAGCAGTGGAAATCGGTTCTGTGGAGTGATGAGTCGAGGTTTACATTATTCTGGTCCAATGGATGTGTATGGGTGTGGCGTCTAACCGGGGAACGGCTTCTGCCGGAGAGTGTAGTGCCAGTTAGGAAATTCGGTGGTGGTGGAAGGATGGTGTGGGGCTGTTTCACGGCCTTCGGCGTAGGACCGCTGGTGTTTGTCCATGGCAGCATGAACACAGAGGCCTATTGTAACATTCTGGATAATGAAATGCTCCCAACATTGTGGCGTTTTTACGGAATGGAACCGTGTTACTTCCAGGATGACAATGCCAGGTGCCATGTTTCAAGGGCTACTATGCAGTGGTACACTGACAAAAATGTTCGCCGATTGGACTGGCTCATCCAGAGCCCAGACCTCAAACCTATATAACATATTTGGGACAAATTGGATTGCCGGGTGAGAGCTCGTCACGCGCTGCAAAAATTCATTGCTCAGCTCATAGAATGGTTGCAAGAGGAATGGCAACGAATCCCCGTGGATGTCCTGCAAACACTCGTAGAGAGCTTGCCAGACAGTGTGGCTGCTGTTATAACCGCAAGAGGTAGCCCTAGGAGATTCTAACGGGGTGACAACCACCGAGCAAACATTGTGGACAGGTGCCCAATTACTTTTTGGTTGATAGTTTATAAAGGTTTCACTATGTGACTGAATTTTCAGATAAATCTTCTATAATAAGAAGCCAGCCTGCAAAACATTTCTATTTCTCTTGCATTCTTTGGTCTGGGGTAATTCTGTACTTTTTCTACCTTTTCTGGATCTGGTCTGACCCCTGAATCACTTATTATGTATCCTAAATAGGTGACCTCCATGCACAAAAATTCACACTTGTCTGGCTGTAACTTAAGGTTGTGATGTCTTAATCTTTCAAACACCTCACGAAGTCTACCTTTATGAATTTCTATTGACCAACCACAAATGACAATATCGTAAAGACCTATTAACCTGTCAAAACAGTATTCGTCAACCTGGAAAACATTGCAAACATTATCCTTTTCAACCATAAGGTGTACTAAACTCTGTCTTTTCCTGATCCCCCTGTTTCATTATTACCTGTAGATACCAACTATAGTCCATTCCCCAATGGAAGCAACTTTCTCGGAGCCCTGCTAAATATCTACTTAGGCCCATTTCGTATCCTTCCACCATATATAAATAAACATTGCCATGTGACTGCCATGTAGCATCAGTCAAAATCAATGTTTACATTCCATTGTGTGAGTACATATGTTCGTATACTTTCGCTACACCTAAAAATAAACATTGAAATGTGACGTTTACTTTTATACCTGTCAAATGTGTTGTTTACTGTTTACAGCTTTTTAAAGAATTCAGTCATATTCCAAAAACCATTCTGTATGAATATTCACAGTTTAGGCCTCTAACATCATTTAGGTCAGCTTTATGAAGTTTTCAAAATGCCTGAATTGAAGACAGTTCTTACGGTTATTTTACATTAATATATTCGTTTTCCACAACGTAACTCAATACATGTAATGTACGTTAGTATTTCGCCACGACTGTGTTTAACATTGTTGCAACTGCGAGGTAAAGGGCTGTACTAATTATCCTTTTGTTATTGATATATGTTGGGTCATTTCTTTAAAAGGATGGCCTCAGTTGGAATAAATATTAAAATGAAGGAACAACCTGTGAAAAGGGCACATTAAATTCAAGCACGCACTCGTGTTGCTCATTCTTGTCATACAAACTTAAAGATAGTGGTGAACATGCACACAAATAAGCCTAAGATAACTTTTATTCCGCTCATATTCCTATGTATTGCTACTTACTGTTTATTAGGTTTATTGAAATTTTTCGGGCAGGGCTTAGTATTTTTCTTCTGGGATTGTAGCAAATTACATTACACAACTGTGTTTCAAACCTCTTAGGGCAAAGATACAACGATGTGATAAATAAACAGACGCGGATGAAAATAAATAACCTAGCCATAAAAAAAGTTCACATTTAAAATGAATAAATAGTTCACATCAAATATTTGAAATTATGCACACACAGGACCAGCGTATCGACCACGATGCACAAAGGCATGCCATTTCACAGACGCAATGATTAACGAAACACACGTCACAGTATATTCAATACTGCCATGGTAACACAGATTTATCACAACATCGTAACTTGCCTAGGTAGGTTTAAAAAACACGTCTAAAAACGTGATGTATTAATTTGAAGTATTTTTCGGAGTAAGAATAATTTACGTTTCGTTTGACAAAAAGCAACACGCCATGTCATGGCTCGCCACGTCTGCCAACTTCACTAGGTAACTGCCCTACCATCATATCTAAATATATTAAAATATGTATTCAAACATTAAAATCTCTTTTCAGTTGTAAATTACAAATTCAAAAATCATTATTTTGCTGTAATAAGTATGACATATGCTACAATTGATACCATGTATAAAGGTTTCTGCTTACTAGTGAAGTGAAACTTCCCCAATGTGAACGAGACGAAGAAAGAGAAATAAAGCGACAAGCCTTGCCAGCAGACTGTTTTTCAAATGCTTTCTTGCTCGATAAAACAACACCGTACAATTACGGCCTACTCGTGATATTTTCCACTGTTATTTTAAACTGTAAAATTGTGATATGTTGCCATCGGGGCTACTTAAATATTTAAATAGGCACCGTTTAATTTACAAATAGTATACTAAAAAACGAGGTTAAAATAATATTTTAACTGTTAACTATTTCTCACCGGTCGTTGCCAACACTTCGCTGCACTCGCTACTGTTAATTCATATTTAAAAAAGAAATAAATATTACAAGTTATAGAATATATTAAGGTAAAGGTTCATTTATTCAATAAAACAGTACTCTAAAGTTAACTACAGTGTTATATATTTGTGGAATACAGGTTATTGAAAAAACAGGTGACATGATATGCCTAGAGCGTTTTTTCAAAAGATGATTTTCATAAGTCGCTTCCAATTGGGAATGGACTGGCTAAATCCAATGTAGTGAAGTATTTGGGCTGCCTTAGCTAATTTTGGATCTTCGTTATACACGTAATCAGAAAAATTGAGCCTATAGAAACTTAGTTTAATTTCCTATAGTTCACTACCAGTATAAATTTGGGTTTTCCCGAAGCGTAACATTTTTTTTTTTGGAATCTCTAAGATAGGTGAATTCCATGGACTATTACTAGGTTCAATGCTCCCATCCTCTTAACATCTGCTTTTCCTGTCGACTCACTTCTTCCTCATGAGCTTCAGGGAAATGGTATGGTTTTATATTAATAGGGTTTACATCCTTGTACATAGGTATACTATTTTCAATAGTCTTGTTATTGGTCAACCTGTCACCTGGGAGGTAGAATATGTCACAATTCTCTACATAATTTTATTAAATTTTCCTTATCCTGCTCATGCAGGTGGTCTAACGTAATGGTTCTAATAATTCTGTTCTTATTTTGTGTTCCGAGGCAGCCAGTAAGTACTCATTTTTTCACCCCACCCATCTAAGTTCAAGGGAGGAACCTCTACTTCTACCTCATTCACATTTATGTTTATTATAGAACCTACACATTTGCCTTCCTTTACCTCTGTTAAGCTAACCCCTAAAGATACTCCTGGAGCTCCACTTCACGTCCCGCCTTCGTTGTTTCCCATCTCCGCCTGCCTGCAACTGACTAGTAGTCTGCTCCGCCATGCACCGTCCAGTGAGAGGAGTGTGTGTGTGTTTGTAGATCATCTGAAGTCCATCCATGAAGACGGAGTCATCGTTGACATGCCCTCAGTCAATACTGTTATTGCAGTTTGATCAGCCCATTCCCGTAGCCACAGTGCTGCCGCTGTCTCTGCCTCCACGTTGCCGTACCACAGATTATCTGATTCCCTGTAAGCTTATTTCGCCCTTCTGTTGCGAAACTTGTCTCGCTATCTTATTAATTCCGATCTTCTTCCCTATGCTGCTAAGTCGTCAATATTATTCACTTAATTTTCTGCACCTCCCTGGCAGCATATTTTCTTAATGATGGTCATCCAACCCTTTGCACATCTTCCTTCCACCATTATTTCTTAATAATGGTCATCCAACCCCACATCTGAAACCAATGTCATATCCCGAGCGGATGGATACCATGCAGAGTTAATATGCTGCCATGGGTCACGAGGATGATTAGGGCAAAAACCCAACATCCACTGAAGAATGCTAAACTATTTAATTCATGACAATTTCTTCATTACACGATCATACAATTTACTAATATTTTATTTTAACTGATTACAAATTAATTATGAACGAAGAACTACTCTTCCAATAAAGAAGTCAAAAGCTCGAACATGACCAAGTTTTGCATTATTCTGGCTTGTTACTAGTCCGTCATCTCACAACCACACCTAGCCCCAAAGTGGTGTGTCCGTAGTATAGCTATCTGCTGTCCTGTTCTTCCTCGCTGCATGTCTGCCTATATAAAGCGACCAAAACAATGCCTTCCAGAACTCCTTGTTTACTACATTACTTCACACGTACAAACTGCACAACAATATTTCTTGAAAACAGTTTGTTTAGTTACTGGCTGACTCCTCAGGCACAAATTGCCCTATTAAACCAACTCATGTGACTTACTATTTGCAGTGAAATCACCACTGACGTCCGTCTATACTAACAATTCATCGGTTCCAACAATGACTGATCTCGAGCATCTGGCTTGACTCATTTCTTCCATTTCCTAACACACAAACTCTGTAAGAATACATTATGATATAAATTCAAAGTTATACACTATCAAAAAAAAATGTTCTTAACACAAAATTTTACAAGTATACCAAAACACTATACACTGCACTGATGCTCGCAGCAGCAGATTTTTTTTCCTGCTGGTTACTTATCTCGCAGCGCACTTCTATTCTCACTCATCATCCTTTGCTCAATGCCGCAGCCACTCATCCATTTAACAACTGCCAGCTCGGAGGCCCATCACACTATTTATACTCTGCTGATCTTGACCTGGAAATTTTGTTGCACCCCAACCAAGTCTAACTCAGAGCAATGAGGTCAGTAACCTAGGGCATTCTTCAGATATCTCAGACACACCCGAAACAAGGTCGAGAGTGGCAAGCGCCCCATTAGACATAACAGGCACGCTTTGTAAACATTCCTTTGTCAAAAGCCGGTGTGTCTGGTTGCAACTGGTGCGCGTGTCAAAAAAGCATCTAACTTCTCTGTCCTTTACTTCTACTCGCTTGTGCAAAACAAAGAAGCGAACACATAACACTAACCCCTCCTGTTTGTCCCGAACTGACTCTGCAACTTCAGGACCTTTGTAGAGTACCAGTCATTCGATGTGGACAACCTTCAGCTTTGCTTGAGAGCCTTGACAACAAATTCAAAATACCACATCATTGACCTTCTTCAGAATCCTGTAGGGACCTTCCCAACACTTCTGTAGCATCAAGCAGTACCCTATTCTCCTCTGTGGGCTGTACAGCCACACCAGTTATCCTTCTTGAAATACCTTGCCCGACATTCTCTTACCATACAGCGTCTTCATCCTGTCACTATTTATACTGAGGTGCTGTCAAGCAACATCATGAATGCCAACAAGTCTGTTACATTATTTGCTGGCATAATCAGAGGCTGCAGCTTCCTCTTCTGTCAGTCGACCGAACAGCAGGTTACTAGGTCCAAACAGCATCCTCTATGGGGTTGTACTTGTGACTTATGAACTGCTGAACAGTAAGCAAGAAAAAACCATGGCACCTTTGATTCCTAATTTTTTTTGTTGACAGCCACAAAGATCTAAACGACTTGCTCAAGAGTGCGGTTAAGCCTCTCGACCATTCAATCTGACTGAGGGTGTAAGGCTGTAGTCCTAGCCTTTTTCATCCCCAGAATTTCTTTCACCTCCTGGAAGACAGCAGCTTCAAAGTTTCATCCAAGATCAGAATAGATTTCTAATGGCACTCCAAACCTCGAGAAGAGACAATCTAAAGTGCAATGGCCACAGTACGTGCTTCTTGGTTTGGGAGGGGAATGACCTCAGGCCACTTAGTAATCTTGGGCCACCAGTACATGCTGATTACCTCTCTCTCTGTGACAGACAAGGGGCCCAGAATATCTACTGTCATCCTCTCAAATGGTACTACAACGTTGTACACTGACATGACAAAAGTCATGCAATAGCACTATGTAACTGAATGACTGTGGCGCTACCGCTGCAGAACGACGTCAAGGCCTAAACTGGTCTCAATTGTGAACAGGTAGTTGTGTCATTCAGATTGACTGTAGTTCACATGCTCATGGCAAGGCAACGTGAGTTATCAGGGTTCAAATGGGTCATGATTGTGAATGCCAGAAGGCTGGGACATTCAATTTCAAAGGTTGCGGAGACTTTCAAAATTCCTCAATCCACAGTGTCACATGTGTATAGGAAATATCAAAATCAATTACGATCCACAGTGGACAACACAATAGCCGTCCAAAGTTACTTGATGATCGTGAGCGGCGGAGGCTGGGAAAAATTGTCTGTGCTAACAGAGCTGAAACACATGCTCAAATCACAGCCACATTCAATGCAGGAGGTCTCAGATGTATCTAGCAGAGCAGTACAATGTGCATTAGCTTCCATGGGATATGGAAGCACAAGACCCACCAGAATGCCCCTATTAGCACGACACCGAGCACAACGCCTCATTTGGGATCGTGGAGTAGGTAGGTAGTTGGGCTTAACATCACAGTGAAGTCATTACAGACAGTTTGGGCTCGTGAGGATGCTAATTGGACCCCGGAGGACTGGAAACATGTGGCCTGGTCCAATGAGTCACGATACATGCTGTTTTGGGCTGATGGCTGGGTTCGGATATTACACAAACCCACTGAGGCCATGGATCACAGTTGTCAACAAGGCACCGTGCAGGCTAGTGGTGGTTCCATAATGGTGTGGGGTGTATTCACATTGCATGGGTTGGGTCCACTTGTCCATGTACCCACAAAACTCAATGTTAACCTCTACAAAACTCTCCTTGGTGACCATTTGCAGCTGTTCACAGACTTCAGTTTTCCTAACAATGATGAGATGTTCGAACAGGATAATGCACCATCTCATCGGGCTGCGGATGTCCAGGATTGATTCAAAGAACATTCTGGAGGGTTCCAGCAAATGGAGTGGCCAGCATGTTCCCTCAATATGAACCCAATTGAGCATTTATGGGACGTGGTGGAGATCCTGGACCTTGAAATACCAGGGAACTTTGGGCAGCTATTCAGACAGCATGGTTTAACATCTCTTCAGAGATCTTCCGTCCACTTGTGGAGTCCATGCCACATCGAGTTAATGCACTTCTTCAGGCTAGAAAGGGCCCTACACATTATTAGATGGGTATCCCATGACTTTTGTCATGTCACTGTATATCTGGAGATGACCTTGCCCTCTGGTCCTTAGACTCTCCCTCGCACAATTGGCGCCACTTTTCAACGTTCTCCCAACAAAGCTAGCAGAATCCCAGTCTAACTCTGTAAAGCATCTCATTAACACCAAAGTGCCAACTGGCTGCAACATTATGCATGTGTGTTTCCATCATTACTATCCCAGTTTATGTAAAGTATGCCATTCTTCCGTACGAGAAAATGCCTTTGTGCCCAGTATGCTTTGACTGCTGTGCTCAGACTAGATATCTCTTCCCATTTTGGTCGATAGCCCGCTTCTTTCCACTTTAATAAAGACTACAAAGTGGGGTCATTCAACTGATCTTTTGTACTACCCTCATCACTCCAAGTAGGTGACCCACCACAAGATAAAGATTCTTGAATTCTTGTCTTCCATACCTTCAGCGATTCACCACTCTTTTCTTTGTAGCATTCACAGTGACAACAAAATGGCTCACGGCCTCCTAAACAGTGCATCTGCATTGTATGAAGACGTCCAGATCTGTGCTGTATGACAAAGTTATATTCTTGAAGATGCTGTATCCACCAGAATATTTGAGCTTCGGGGTCCTTGAAATTTAGTAGTCAGTGTAATGAAGTATGGTTGGTTCTTTGAATAGAATGTCTTCCATAAAGGTAGGGGTGGTAATGTGAAATTGCATTCACCATGGCTAGAAGCTCCTTGCATGTAGCACAGTAGTTTCTCTTAGGCTTGTGCAATAACTTGCTAAGGTATTCTAGAGGTCTTTCCTTCCCATCTTGAACCTGAGATAACACAGCTCCAATGCCTATATCACTAGCATCAGTTGAGGCCATGGTGGTTGAGCGGTTAACCTATTCGCCTCCCACCAAGGCGATCCGGATTCAATCCCCGACGAGGTGACTGGATTTTCGCATGTGGGAATCGTGCTGTATGATACCGTTGGCCGGCTGGTTTCCTGGGGGATTTCCTCTTTCCCCCACCATTTCATTCTGGCGCTGCTCTATACTCTCCTCAATCACCCTCATCCGCTCTCAAGACCTCGATGTTAAGAGCTGTCCAAAATGAAGCACCCTCACTGTTCAGAAAACCGAAAAACTGAAGAGTGGTGGAGATATCAGAATGTTCTTTAAGTTCACTAAAAGCATTTTCACATCCAGTGTTTCAATGAAATATCCTTTTCGTCTAAGACAGTTCATGTAGTGGCTCGGCGATCGTGGAGAACTCTGGTACAAAATGATGGTAATAGGAATGTAATCCCAGAAAACTCCCCACTTCAGTTTTGTCATTTAGGGTGAGTAAATTTCTTATTGGAGTCTGTTCCTATTCCATGATCCAACACTACATGTACCAAGAAAATTATTTTATTTAGGAACAGGTGACACTTCTTAGGAACTGTTAAGTTGGTTGCGGCCAATTTATGGAATACAGAGTCTAGGCGTGATTGGCGCTCTTCAACTGTCCTCCTTGTTGCAACTATGTCACCTAGATAAACCTGACAAATATGTAAATGCAGAAATTTTTCCATCAGGCGTTCGAAGGAGGCTGGGGCATTCCATAGCCCCAGCATAACTTTTAACTGCCAGGTTCCTTTCCCTTGGAGACAAAATGCAGTCTTCTCTTGGTCCTCTGAAACCACCTCACACTGCCAATGCCCACTCATGTCCAAAGTTGAAAACCATTGTAAACCTCCTAGGCTGTTTAACTGTCATCTATCCTTGGAAGCAGATAAGAATCTTTCTTTGTCACATTACTCTCAGTGAGTCAGTCATATTTCTTCTTAACAAGTACAATGGGTGATGACCCTGGACTAACTAATGGTTCTATCACATCTAACTACATTTCCTTCAAGATACCCTCAGATGCCTCGTGTGAAGCTAGTGGCAGTCATCTTGGTGGCTGCTTTATCGGCCTGGCATTTCCTGTATCAATATGATGGTACATCACATTAGTCCTTTCAAGGTCATTTGATCCACATGAGAAGGCCTCCCTATTTCTCTGTAATAATTCAGAGACAGCATTATCCTGTCGCCAGATAAGGTAAGTAGGATATTGGGCTTAACGTCTCGTCGACAGAGCGGTCATTAGAGATGGTGCAAGATGCACAAGGAAGAGGGATTGGGAAGGAAACAATACATTATGTCAACATGCACTAGCAATACTAACAGAAATTGCAAATAAAATTAATTTTCTACACACACTGTTTCACTTAAATCTCGCTACCCTGCATTTAGTACTAATTATGTAATTTACCACTTCCAAAATAACCTGTTGAATTGCAATGTCTCACTTAACTCCTACTTTGTAACAAAAAATAATAACAGATGACTCAGACTACACATAGTGTATTTAAAGAGTACAAAATACAAAAAAAAAGTGGGAATACAGTACGTATGTATAAAAAATTAGTACTGTAGAATTTTATTAGATTATCAACTAACAATTTCAATGTTTTTGACCGGCAGCCATGTTGGTAATGACGAGCAAGAAGCAGGGATGCCATATTTTCGAGATTTTGAATTGTGACGCGACATTGCAAACACGCACAAGTTTTTTACTTGAATATTTTTCTTGAAAATCATGATTGCATTATAACAAAAATGTAATTCTAATAAATATGTCCGGAAAGTTATAAAAAGGAAACGCAAAATTAAGGAAACCTGCACTGCACATTATCAATAACTATTCAAGTCGTATATGAGAAAAAAATTTCTATGCTGTACAAGAGAAAGACATCTTGCATAGTTCGCACAGCTACCGCAGCACCACAAATACACATCGATAGACACCATTTTGGGTAACGTGTTGCAGTGGTTTTGCTTTCTCAAGTCACGTTACCATCGGCGGAATAGTAATTGTGCGACGTTTATTTGTAAACTAGACGTGGGAGAAACGAGTGCTGTTAAACACATTCAGCTAAATACATTTGGTAGCCATGTCGGAACAAGTTTAAAAACAGAACGTGTTTTCGCGGTCACACACCCAAAGCAGAATGAAATCAATGGAAATTCTAACCTCAACAAACATTGAACATAAAATGTGTGATATTTAATTATAATAGCCACAAATATTTATCACTATTGATCTTTTTTAATTACTATGAAACCTACGCTTTTACTGTAATGGCATAATGGGTGGGTATTCGTACATTCAAACTTAAACTAAAGTTAATTCAACAAGTGCAAGAATTCCCACCAAATTCAGCAATATTTATAACACAGCTTGTTTACTTTGAAGCAGCCAATAGGTTCGCAGCAGAGAAGAGAAGACGTTCAAAACTACTTATGAAAACTGTTCACTTTGAACGAGAAAGAACTGCGATTGGAACTCGTTCGAAGGTAATGTAACCTCTACAATAGCTGAACGTGTTTTAGTGAAGTAGTTCTGCATCCTGTGTAACCGCTACCTTTATTGATTTGAAAGATTTGGATTAACTCTGTTAGATAAGTCTATCGACTCACTGATTCAACTCTTATAATTAGAGACATCTCAATGGTTCTGAACTGTACTAAATCAACAACTCTCATACATCTTTGTGTGTCCCAATGCTAATAATGTAGTATCCGCCATTGTGTACGGTTCAAATTTTTGAACCTTGGGGTCAAGGTTGCGACGTCCCTTCGTATGTGTGCCATTTGACAATTTGGCGAGTTTATTGAACTTTCGAATTTTGATATTTCGTATCATGAAAATTATTGAGCTTTTGAGATTTATTTGATTTTTGTGGTATTCACTGGCTATACAGGTAAAATTCCTAAGGCCAGGTGCTTTTGCAATGCATTAAAAGAAGAAGAATCTTTGTGTGTGTGTCTTTGAATGCTCACCAAGGCACACAGGGAGGAGTAGATTTTCTACGCTGAAAAGCTGTGTTGCAGTGACACGTGATAGACAACACGCACAAAATACGATTATAGTGGGAAATTAAAATGTAATAATACAAAATTTAAAGAGATGGCTCCGACTTTATTGGCATTTTAAAACTGTAAAAACGAGCAGATAAACCTTCCTATGTACACACAAATGCAAAATGTTTAATTTTATAATACATAACAATGATTCATAATGCTTATTTTGTTAAACATAAACACTCATTTTAAATTAGGGCTGCCGTATAGACCAAAATTTAATTTATATTTACAATTTTTAGCAGAAATCCAATATATATATAAATATACACACACTGTTTTTTTTCAACCTCCGATGGGGTGTAAAATGAAAACGGGAATGAATTGGAAAATGGTTTTACTAACAAATGTGAAATACATCTACAAGTTACTTTTCAACATAATCACCATACCAATTGAGACACTTGCCATACCAGTGGACCAGCTTCCCAATACCCTCTGCAAAGAATTTTCCACCTGCCTGTTGAGCCATGTTATCACAGTGTCCTGCAGTTCGTCATTGGTGTTGAGCGCCATCCTCCCAGCCACTTTTTTAATGCCGGGAAAAGGTGGAATTCGCTCTGTGCCAGATCTGGGGTACAGTGGGTGATTAAACACTTCCCATCAAAAACTTGCCAGAAATTGTTGGGTTATCGCAGCACTATGCAGAAGAGCATTCTCATGAAGCAAGACAACACCCAAAGTCAGCATTCCTCTTCCTTTGTTGCAAATCTATTGTCGTAGCTTTCGTAATGTCGCACAGTATGCAGCTGCATTGATGGTGGTCCCCGGCTCCATGAAATCAATCAGTAGCACGCCTTAGTGATCCCAGAACACTGTAGCCATCTGATTCTTGTTGCTGAATGTCCGTTTAAACTTTTTCGGCTTGCTTGAGGAATGGGTGTGCATCCACTGTTGTGACTGCAGTTTCGTTTCTTCATTGTCAAAACGAATCCCTGTTTCATCACCTGTGACAATTTGATCCAAAAACTGTTCTCTAGTGTTTGCATAACGCAACAGAAATGTTAAGGCAGATGCCATTCGCCACTCCTTGTTGATGTCTGTCAACATCTTGGGTATCCATCGTGCACAAAGTTTGCTGTATCCAAGCTTCTTGTCTGTAACAATTGTGTATAGGGCTGACCGTGAAATGTCTGGAAATTCTCCAGACAATTCCAAAATTGCGAAACTATGTCTCTTATGAACAACCATATCCGCATGCTGCACGAGTTCATTCATCAGTCGCCACTGACTTCCATCCCCGACCACCTTCGTCATGAACATCCGTTTGCCTTTCACGGAATTTTCGGCACCACTGTCGAACCACGCCATCACTCAAAAGTTTTCACAGTATACAACACTCGTTTTGCAATGGATTTTCGCTGCATTTAGCCCCTCTGTTAGCAAAAAAATTGAATAACTACATGCAGCTCACACTTGGCGGCAGAGTTAATCATCACAGACATGTTGACATGCCTGTAACCATGCCTCAACTGATGCGTTGGCTTGGCCACGGAATGTGGTGATGGGAGGGGGGTTGTCAATAGTGCTGTGTCACTGTTCGCTTGCTATCGCTTCATGGATAGCCTAGTGGTGCCATCAGAGGTTGAAAAAAAATGCTGACAGCCTCTATTTCTGATATGTAAACATTGTGCTCTATGCTAAGCTCACAAAGCTTTATGATCACTTTTATCTTACCGATAATTGGTGTGATCTCAACTGTAATTGTAGTCAATTAGCACAGTTCCATGCTGTCATTGGGCAATCGCTGGGAGGAAGGCCCAAGGATGTCTGGTCTTACTACTGTTAGAGTTACCCCAGTGTCGACGACCATCTGGCAAGAAACATCAATTAGGCTGCCCTCCACTAGTATTGCATCCCAACCATGTTTCACCGTCTGTACATATATCCCTCCAGCAGTCTAACTCTCTCAAGGGTTTTATTAACAACAAAGTGCCCAATGGCTGCTGCAATATGCAGTTCCGTTAAGATTTCTAGAACTCTGCATTCTGAGAGGACCCACTATAAGCGTGTGTGTTTTCCACTCATGCAGCCAGTCCAATAGTTCAGCCTGCCAACCGCACTCTTTCCCAGTTTCTGTAAAGTACACCATTCTTCAGAACAATAGAATTCCATTGTGCCCAATATGTTTGACTGATGTGATCAGACAAGATATTTCTTCCCATTATGATGACAGCCAGCTTCTTTCCACTTTAGTAATGGCTGCAAAGTGGGATCATTCAGGTAATCTTCCCTAATAACCAAATCACTCCAGGTAGGTGCTCCATTGCAAGATAGAGAACCTTGAACTCTTGTTCTCTGTATCTCGAGTGATTCGCCACTCTTGTCTTCCTGGCGTTCACAATGATGACAAAGTGGCTCACATGGCCTCCTAGACGGTGCATCTGCATTGCTGTGAAGGCATTCAGATCTGTGCTGTATTTCAAAGTCATATTCTTGAAGATGCTGCAGTAACCGGACTATTTGACATTTGTTGTTCTTAAAGTTTAGTAGCCAGTGTAATGAAGCATGGTCGGTTCTTAGAATAGAATGTCTTCCATAAAGGTAGGGGTGGAAGTATGAAATTGCCTTCACAATGTCCAGAAGCTCCCTGCATGTAATATAGTAATTTCTGTCAGGCTTATGCAATTCCTTACTAAAGTATTCTAGTGGTCTTTCCTTCCCATCTTGAACCTGAGAACACAGCTCCAATGCCTACATCACTAACATCAGTGTGCAAAATTAATACACCCTTAATATTCAGGAAACCCAGGACTGGTGGAGATATCACAATTTCCTTTAGTTTACAAAAAGCATTTTCACACTCAGTGATCCAATGAAATCTCCTTTTTGCCTCAGTTCATGCAGTGGATTGGTGATTATGGCAAACTCGGGCAAAAATTGGTGGTAATAGGCACATAATAGCAGAAAACTCAGCACTTCCCTTTTGTTGGTTAGTGTTGGCCAATTTCTTATTGCTTTGGCCTTCTCAGCATCTGTTTCTATTCCATGGACTGACACTACATGTTGCAAGAAATTTTTTCTCTTTTGGAACAGGTGGCACTTTTTAGGAAATAGCTTCAAGTTGGTTGTGGCCTTTTTCTGGAATACAGAGTCCAAGCATGATAAGTGCTCTTCAAATGTCCTTCCTATCACAACAATGTAATTTAAGTAAACCTGGCAGATATCTAAAGGCAGGACCTTTTCCATCAGGCATTCGAAGGTAGCAAGGGCATTATGTACCCCAAATGTCATTACTTTAAACTGCCATGTTCATTTCCCTTGGTCCTCTGGGGCCACCTTGTACTGCAAGAACCCACTCTTCATTTCCAGAGTGGAAACCACTGTTAAGCTGTTTAATGTGTGTGTATCCTTGGAAGTGGATAAGATTCTTTCATCATCACATCATTAAGCTGGTGACAATCTACACAAAACAACAGGGAGCCATTTTTATTTTTTAACAAAAACTATGGAGATGACCACTAACTAACTGATGGTTCTATCAAATCTAGATTGTTCATTTCCTTCAGAATTCCCTCAACTATCTCATGCGAAGCCAGTGGCAGTAGTCTTGGTGGCTGCTTTATGGGCCTGGCATCTCTTGTATCTTTGTGGCGGCAGGTCACATCAGTCCTTTTACGGTAATTTGGTCCTCATGAGAAGGCATCCCTATTTCTCTACAGTAATTCAGAGACAGACTTCTCCTGTCGCCAGTTAAAATTTTCTCTTGCTCTTTCTAGAAGTTCCCCTAGTACTTCCAGTAAACTACATTCTATTTCTTTTATTCTAGAATCTTCTGGAACATTTGGCAGTATCTCCGTGGCCTGCTTGTAAACACATATCATGTCCTCAAGACGAATCACACTATTAGACAAATTTATGACAACTGGAAAACTGTCATAATTAGAAGATACCAAAGACCTTCCTACAAAAACTTTACCTGGCAGGATGCCAACCTTATCTGCTGGCTCAATTAAACTGAAACACCTGACAAATTTTCCTTGACATCTGCCTATAATGACAGTTTCACTAGAAGTGGACAACACAGTGGGTTGACAACATACTACTGGGCAGCTAATTGGAGAAGAGAAATTATTCCATGTTGACACAACCAACTCTGTTTTGCTTACCCTTGGTACACTTAGTCGAATGTTGATACAGCATCCCAGCCTATGTACTAAATCAAGCCCCAAAAGACATTCTCCTCTATTCCTGCTATGTAAACATTGTGCTCTATGCTAATGTCACCAAGCTTCAAGATAATTTTTTTTTCTCTTACCAATAACTGGTGTGGTCTCACCTGTTACTTTAGTTAAATAGCACAGTTCCATGCAGTATTGGGCGATCGCTGGTGGAAAGGCCCAATGATGTCTGGTCTTACTACTGTTATGGTTGCCCCAGTATGGATGACCATCAAGCAAGGAACATAATTCAGGCTCCCTCCACAAGTATTGCATCCCAATCCTGTATCACCAACCGTACATGTAAGAATATTGGGGCATTCCCTCTAGCAGTCACCAACCTTCGCCTCCTAAGATAGGTGTTTACAAGTTTTCTGAATGTGCTCTATTCTCGCCTGCCTCTTGCTACTGCTGTTGTGGGCAGTAGGCTCTCAGATGCCCTGGCTGCCCAAATGACCAACACTTTGGCCATTTAGGTGAGGGGCAGCAAAGCTCTGTAGTGTGGACCCTGGAAGCAATGTCCTTCACAGCCATCTGCAACTCCTTCAGTGTCTTCTTCATGCTGTCTTTGTCATCTTCCTTCAGTGTCCCTGCCTGTACCGGATGTTGGGATGAAGCTCTGTCTTACTGACTCCACCTCCAGTGCTCAGTCCAGGGCTTCCTGCATGTTGTTGGGTGCAGCCAGATGTACTGCTTGCAGTAGCTGTGTGTCAGCAATGGCATGGATGAAGAAGTTGACTGTGATGATGTCGTGTGTCATCTCGGGGCACCCTTCCAGAGATAGGTGGGAGAGCCGCACAATCTCTTGCCATAGCTCCTGCAGTGGCTCTCCTGGTCTCTGTGTGCGGCTTCGCAGTTGGGCATGGTGCGCCTGTCGCAGGTACCAGTCGCCAAAATGTAGCTCCAAGGGAGATACCAGTGTGGGGTACTCCAGTTCATGTCACTCTGGCAGAGATTGTAGCATGCCGAGTGTGGGGACTCTCAGTAGAGCCGCGAGGTAGCAATCCCACTGTTTGGTTGTCCAGTCATTCAGGATGGCAACTATTTCAAACTGGTGTTGGTACTCCCACCAATACGTCTGTCCATTGCATAGGGAGGGCTTAATTGAGACCTCCTTCCCCACTGCTGGCTGCACGACACTAATGCCACAGATAATCTTGTTCTACCCCGAGGTTACTGTATTGGTTTCATCTTGCACTACTTCTTAACTTTTGTTAGCTGTCGATGTGGTGGCAGTCGAACTCCGCTGCTGAAGAAATTCCTGCCATTCTTTCTTCAGGGCACTCATTTCCTGTTTCATTTCATTCTCGACACTGTTCATTCTGACAGTGTGTATTTTCTTGTCCACAAAGTCAGTTTTCGTGTTCACTAACTCACTAATGCCATATATTTTCTTACTATACAATTTATTTTCTTGTCTACATTTTCATTCACAGGGTCTATTATCCTGTCTACATTCTCATTCACACTACTAAATTTGCTATCAAGGCTATAACTTGTGCTCACATTAACCATTTGGTAACTCATACTCATCATTAACACACTTTCAGACTGCTTGTTGCCTTCATTTATAGTGTCTTTCACTCACACACCCAGTCCAATAGTCCAGTCTGTCCAGCCTGCCATCCGCATTCTTCACTGCTTGATACTCGCAGCTGCATATTTCCCTTCCGCTGGTCACTTCTCCCGCAGCTTGTCGTCTGTCTCTGAAACTCATCCATTCAAAAACTCTCAGTCCGAAGACCCTTCACATAATTTATACTCTGCTGGCCTTGACCTGGAGAGTTCTACACACCCCAAGTCATGCAGAAAAATCTAGAGCAGTAAACAACTAAAAAATTCTTCAGATAGATGGAGAAACTAAATACAAACTAGGTTAGCAGGGTGCGCAGCAAAAAGATTATTGTGTCAGCTCACTTTTTGGTAATAGATATGGTTCTTGGTTTATCGCACACCTGTAATTCAAAACATTCTATTGACTTGCCGCTATCATATTATTTCTGTCATTCACTTCCACTCGCTCACACAGGATGCAAAGCAACTATCCTGTTAACACTATGTACATTTTCTGTAAGATTCTGTTGCTAACCCAAAATTTATTATATGTACTGTGTGCATGTATTCAGTAATTGTTGCTCATGGTATTGCATGCAAGCAGCTCAGGTTTTTTTCAGTAGTAATGTCACAATTATTTAGATTATGCCTTAATAACAAAATGCAGTCAGAGCTATCAAAAATTAAAAAGTAAAATAACTTTATTGAAAAACATGGACTCTATTATGCAAATATAGCGACAGATACAGTAAATTATCACAACCTGACAAATCTAGATAACTAATAAAAACTGGTGAAACAGAAGCAGATTTCAAACCTGCCATCTAACAGTGTGGAAGTGTTGGATCGCGTATCTCACAGTAATATTGGTATAAAAAAAACACAAATCCCGATATAACAAAACTTGTGAGAATGCAACAGGCCACAGGACAATAATAAAATTCATTTTACTGAATATTTGTTGAATACTGGATTACATACTCTTGTTAAGAATAAACCTAAGAACACATATTCAGTTGATCATTGTGGTATCATAGTGAAATACAGCACTTTGTCTTCCACATTATCACCCATATTTAAAGACCATTAAAGGGATTTGGGGTAAAGTAAGAACTTGGGTGGTATATATGTTTTGTTCAAATTGCATGATTTTGGACAAGTGTGTAAAGAGAAATTTGCTGATATGGGAGTGAAAAATTGGCAGCCTTTCTATCAATGTGTAAAGAAACCAACTGGAATATAAGAAAAGATGTGCCTTTTAAGAAAGAAATTGATAAAATAATGATATCTTTTTGGTACTGATAGTGAATATGTGTATTCAGTCTCTTAAGAAAATAAAACAAAAGACATTGCTACCTCCGTTGTTCAGAACGTCTTGGTTAAACTATACATTTCAAAATTCTGCCACATAATTCTCAAATTTTGTAAGAATAATAATTACCTTACACGATTTTCTGCAACATGAATAAACAGTCATGTTCATGGCTTGCACACAATAACAAAATGTTCAACTGTTCTAAAATAAAACATAATGGTCTATTGTTAAAGAGAAATAAATTAAGTGTCTCAAATATAAAAAAAAAATATTTGAATAAATCACTGCACATTTATATTAATTGCCAAAAATTAAAATACAAACCTGAAAGAGTAAGTAACCATTATCATACATCCAAAAGTCTCCATTATGAAAGGAACGGGACTCAGAGATTTTCTTGCCATCAGGATGAAGAGACACCTTTAGAAGTTTTATAGCCAAACATCTCTCCAGTAAAATGAGACACCTTGTGCCCTTTTCTGATGGATCCAATGTACCGGGATAGGAGCTGATCTCATGAGGGTATCCTCCACTTTGTTGCATATGAAAGCTGTATCTTGAGCTGGTACGTGCTGCAGAATCTGGAGGTCTGCTCTGAGAGCATGGAATGTGTCCACTCATAATGTTTCTGCACTAACGAGCCATTTTAGAATCTGCACACATAAAAAATGCAACAAACCCCCATTAAAAATCAACTCTCAGGAAGCAGCACTTAATTTCGATTATGTTAATGAGATAGAGAGAGAGAGATAGAGAGAGATATATAGAGATATAGAGAGAGATAGAGAGAGAGATATAGAGAGAGAGAGATATAGAGAGAGAGAGATATATAGAGAGAGATATATAGATATATATAGAGAGAGATATATAGAGAGAGAGAGATAGAGAGATATATAGAGAGATAGAGAGAGAGAGAGTAAATGTGCAAGTTGTGAATAAATTTAATATCCTCATAACACCTGGCCCCACGTAAGTCCCAGATAAAATCTTCTTGAAGCTAAACTGTAATTCAACTATTCCATGCCAAAGTAGACAAAATTGTGTAAAATTGAAATCTTATTGAAAACAATTTTGTAGTATTTTCCTAACACAACATATTAATTCATTGGCAAAGAATTAATATTGTATTTTGTAGTGTTTTTGCACATAAACATTTGCATTTTAGACCTCACAAATCACCATGTATTCATTAGAGAAATAGGTAATTGGTGCCTCTGTAATATCAACCATATGCAACTTTTCTGAAATCTGACTTATGGAGGGGGGAAAAAGGCAGTTTATTTAGCTTCCATCAATGTGGTTTTTGTAGTTAAAGCCAGGCTACACCATGCATAGCCATATGGTGAATTAAATGCTAAATTCTTCGGACATAGCTCTGTCAGTCATTTTTTGTGGTAGTAGTTTCAACTAAAGATTTTTGTTAGTGATTGAACACATCTAGATTTGTAAACCATTCAAGTTTTAAATTTTAAATGCACTTTTCATTATGTACAAAATTGTTACATTTTTTAAATAATTAAAAAGTAGATTTAAAATTTAAAAAATAAAATCAGAACAGTTTACAAATCTATATGCGTTTAATCTCCAACAAAAAATATTTGGTTGAAAAACTACCACAAAAAATGCCAGAGATCCTTGTCCAAATTTAGCATTTATTTCCCTATACGTCCATGCATTGTGAAGCCTGGCCTTACTAGTTAATAATCTGAGGTTAAGCAAGATTTTTGTTCAAGATCTGTCTGTGTCTAACAAAAATGTACAAAAGTTTATTATACTCATTAAATAAAAATTACTCAATTATTATAAATGAATAGACACTAAACTACGTATAAACATAACCTAATGTTTAACGTTAAATATTACTTTTCTGGAACTTTATTAACTTTTTTTCATGTGTCCTGTCTGTAACACGTTCAGAATTCATTAGGGTTCTATGAACATTTTCACTGAAGTGATTTAAAGGTTTAATAACATATTAAAAACAATAGTAACACACATCAGTTTGTAATTGTTGTTTATTAATATGTGCATGCCAGCTTCATGCTAAGTTTAACTGTTTAGTTCATGCACTAGCAAATAAAAAAAAAAAAAAAGTACCTACCCAGTTTTCCTCAAACTGGAAGACTAAAACCCAACTAATAAGAAATGTATGTTTGACTATTGCCTAAATTTTAAAGACTGTTTTGTTGGCACAGGGTGATATTTGAACAAAAGAAGCAATATTTACAACCAAAAGAAGATTTAATACAGATTCGTTAGCACATGTATCAAAGAAATTCTATGCAATTGCTAGTGATAACTTAAGTCATGACAAGAGCTCTGTGTGGGTTTTCCTCAAAATAATTATGAATAATTTAGTAACAAGACTGAAGTTGACTTTTTTTTTTCATAATGCTGCCAGCCAATTAAAAAATAAGTATACACTGACAAACCTGTGTTATTTAATTTTGCAGTGGTCAAAAAGTGGTGTTTTTGCCTCCTCACATGGAAAAGGGGCAGTTGATGACATTGGAAACACAATAAAAAGTGTGCATGGGAGAGTAAAAATAAGAAAAACTCTTGTTTATTCTGCAAATTATTTTTACAATATTTGTTCTGATGCTTTTAAGATATTATAGTCATTTTAGTTCACAGTACAGAGATTGACCAGTACAGAAATTTTATAAGTAAACAATGGAAACACATCACTCAGCTTCCAAATGTCAGATCCATGCTTTTCTCTGCACCCAGGAAATATTTTAAGTGGCACAATTAATTCTGAGCTACAAGAACAAAAGTGATTCTAGGTCAGAAGTTTGTAGCAATTTACAGTAATATAATTACTGAAATTGTTAGATTACATTATGTTCTGTTTATTTAGAATATAATTTTGAATCAAAGTGTTATGTTAGGTAAGTTATTGTTACAACTCTTTTGTGCCTTCTGTAATGTTCTGTCCGTAACAGGTCCCACTCATCAAATACCATATAATCTTAATAGGTCTCCTATGTGAAAATGAACATACTCAATAACACAATTAATATGTAAATATTAAATTCCCCATTCTAGCTATGCCTATTTTCACACAATGCAATATTCAGTGTACTATCTTCGATACCACTGCTAAGGGAAATTAGTTCACATGAATAAACACTACACATAAGCATTAAATTAATTTTTTTTTTTTAATATTAAAGTACCATGGTTACAATAGAGACAAGACAGAAGTATAAAGGACATTATGGATGTAAAGTTAAGGGTACAAAAAATGTATTGATTCATCAACAATACTACAGTAGTTCTATCAAAATATCTTTTATCTCGTAAAAAAAATATGTCTGGCTTTTACCTTTATTAACTTTGGGAGGGATCCGGACGTCCTATGCCCCTCCCTTTGATACATGCTTGCCTTACTTATCTCGCAAACTCACCATTAAAATTTTCATGTTTTGTTTTTCATAATCCTAAACTCTGTTTTCACATAATGGGGTTACCTGAACCCCAGGGTGCTGATTACAATCATCACTCATCACACTATTCAAGCAAATTGTATTGGTAAACTGTGTTGGCCAGTGAGGTTCTAAAACTGTTTTATTATGGAGCACCATAAACTGCTACGACAATTGCATTTAACCAGTTGTTGATTTAGATGCATTCAGCGTGATTGCAGATATCAGTTGAAAGTTTTATGATATATATGTTGTGCTCCCTTTTATGGGGTCCAAGATACAGCTGTTAACTACAAAAACAATTGAGCTGTTGCAAGTTTTCTCAAAATAAACACTGAAGCCAGCCACAATTAGTCCGTGACGGCCCTCGCAGCTGAAGGTACACGTGGTGGTGAGCACTTGATTAGTCACCACTACAGTCACAGATTTCCAGTAAAATTAATATCAGTTGTTTTAGTGTAAAACTATGTGTGAAAGTGTTATACCTATTGTGGAGTTTTTCGTATGTAACTGTATTTGAAATTCAAAGTACGCGCGGCACTGAAGAGGAGACAATGATTTCAGACGAGAACACCTTCCAAAGACAATTACAATTTTAACAGAGAATTTCAATTTAAACTCTGTACTTTAAAATGTCTAATATTTCTGTTTGAGCACACACAACTAATGACACAAACCGTCCGCCATCACTTCGCGTAACTGCTGTTTACCACCACTCGCAGCGCTAGTGTGACAGTCAAATACAGTATGCAAAACTGCCGCAAGTAACACAAATTATACAAATGTGAGTGGCGCAAACATTCCACCCACCGAAAATAAATGTTTTCTCATTGTAAGGAGACTACCACTGAAAGAGTACACATATACAACACAAGACTAAAATTGTTATTTATCACCAAGGTTTTTCAGCTGCTGTTCTACTCCACTGGCAAAGGACAAATCTTGGTGACAGGCTAAGTAAGCTCCCTTTGAGGTGTTTGAAGTGAAACCACTCGAACCACACTATCAGGGTCTGGATGTACTGCAGCCACTCATGTTGTTTTCCGCTTCAGTGGGGGCAGTGTTGGATCCTTCAAAACGACCAGGTGATCTACACTGACATTTAGAAAGGGTTTAGTCCACTCTGCTTTCTGCTGAAGGATGAGGTGATACTATAGACTCCATCGTTTCCAAATTCTCTGATGAAGCTGAGTGACCATTTGCCACCTATTTAGTCGATTAAAAGGCGACTCCAGTAGATAGTGGTCTGGACTTGCTGACAATGGGCACAGAGGTCATTGAGTTGAGTACTGCAGACATCTGAGTCAGAAGTATTGCTAACTCTTTATAGCGGCCTCCCAGGTACCGCCAAAGTGAGGGCTGGCATGGGGGTTGAAATGCCATTTCAATCCTTGTTCATTCACACTGTCTGCTATCTGCTGCTTGTTCACACCTTGAAACAGTTCTTGGTGAACCTCTTTCAAATAATTGCTTGTCCCCACCATGTTGGTGCCATTGTCAGAGAAAAGTCCGATGGCAAGCCTCTGATGGAAACAAAACGCTTCAGAGCCGCTAGAAATGCTGCCGCTGACAGATCTGTCACCATTTCAATGTGCACTGCCTTGGTGGACAAGTAGCCAAACACACATACATACACCTTTAATGCAGTCATCTTGCGATTCACAGCTGGCATTGCATGAAATGAGCCACCAAAGTCAGTCCCAACTGAACGGAAGGCTATTATTTATCTCAACCTAACCTTTGGCAACACAAACGTCACAGGATTGACTGACCGAGGTTTGGCTCTAAAGCAGTCAATACAGTTATGGACCAACTTGCGGATAAGTGATCATGCTGAGATGATCCAATAATATCTACGAGTGAGATACAACACTGTTTGAGGTCCAGCATGTAAGTGGCAAACACGATAGTGAAGCACAATTAGCTCTGAAAGTTTACTCTGATGTGGTAACAGGATGGGATGCTTTGCCGTTTCAGGTATCACTGCATTCTGAAACCTGCCGACCACCCTGACAAGTCCTTGCAAATCAATAAACGGTGTGAGTGCCTGAATGTGCTTATTACATGTTTCACTCCGTTTGATAGCAGTGAACTCATCCTTGAAGTAGAACGACTGAACAATTTTAACCCACACGACCAAGGCATTTCTCTGCTCTTCCAATGTCAAATCTGGATCACATGAAAGTGTCTGTCTCTGAAAGGCTGCCTTTGCCCGCAGAACCCACTCCTTTTTCCGTAGAGATAAACAATTCTGAAGGAGGCCCAGCTGGTCTTCTGAGGTGTAGGTTTCCTGCCGTGCAACCAACACTACAGCTGACGAGTGCTTCAGCCCTGGAACTTCACCTGGGTCTTGAACATGGTGTGATGGCCAGTGTTCCGCCTGCTGCAGCAGCCAGTCAGGACCCGAGAACCAATTAGACTGGCCCAGCAACTGGTCAGGCAGACATCCACACTGGGTTACACTCCGAGGAAACATGACCCCATGCACTTAGAGGCACTACTGACTGAATTCCTGCAACTCTGTTGGCTACAAAAGTTTGCAACCTGTGTGGTGACATTCTTAACCGTGTTAACACAACTGTCGAATCTGTCCAAGCATGTAATACTGTATCCGTGATTTTAGGTTGGAAGAGTTCCCAGACATGTTGCCACAGCTTGCTTAACAGGTAAGCTACACAGAGCTCAAGTTTAGGTATTGACATAGTTTTTAAAGGAGCTACTTTTGATTTTTCCAATCACCAAGTGAACAGTGACTTCTCCATTCTCTCTCTCTCTCACCGAGCATACGTAACTGCTGCATAGGCCTTTTCACTTGCATCACAAAACCCATGGGATTGAACCTGGGATTCCCATACTGGTATGAGTCTTGGTACTCTCACCAAAGATAATAAGAGTAATCCAACCTTGAAAATCTCCCAATAACTTAACACATCCCCTCCTACCTGCTCATCCCAACTGAGGCCTCTGGTCCACAGCACTTGGAGCATTATCTTAATTGCAATCACTACAGGGGCTAGCCAGCCACATGAATCGTACAACTGTGCAATCAGGGATAGGATACCACGTTTGGTAGTTGATACAACTTACACTTTTACCTTGCAGCAGAAATGATCATTTACCAGGTCCCAGTGTATTCGTAACACCTTCACTGAGCATGTGCTTTCAAAATTTGTAGCACCTTCACTTGGGTCAGTGCTATGATTGGAACACCACTTGCGCAGCTGGAAACCACCTGCTCCCAGCAATTCCACTAACTGAGCCTTCAGTTCAAGTGCCTCAGCAACAGTCTTTGCTCAGTTACAATGTCATCTACGAACACAACATGTAATATGGTGCAAGCAGCCAAGGGATACTTGGCACCTTGATCAATAGCCAGTTGCTGCATTGTTCAGAGTGCCTGGAACGGCGAAAATGCTAAACCATATGTCACTGTATTGAGTTAAAAAATAATTACTTGGTCACCAGTCAAGTTTTGCCAAAGTATGCACTGGAACATCCGATCCACAGGGTCAATTACAACCTGGTGGTAAATTTTACACACATCAGCTGCGATAGCAACTGGTGATGTCCTGAAGTTCAGCACTATGTCACCCACATCCTTTTGCAACTTAGGTCCCGACAGGAGCACATTATTTAGACACAGTCCACCACTAGTATTCTAGGAGCAATCAACCACAACGCACACCTTAGTTGACACACTTTCCTCCTTGATGACCGCATGATGAGGAATGTTAAATACTGGCTGACTGTACATTTCTGATGCTAAGGATACAGGCGCCTTCCCATTAGTACCAACTGTTGATGTTCCAATCTGCAACATGTGACCTAAGCCCTCATACTCATTCACGAACTGCCTGTATTGTTGAAGTAACTCTGGTGACCTAAATAACCTACGCTCCAGTCCATGCAGTCACTTAAGTGCACTGCCATAAGAATCACCAAGTGTGACATCTGTGGCTGCAAGAGGAACCCTCAACACATACCTGCCCTCACTGTCACACATGTGGGTGCCCTGGAAGTGCCACTTACACTGTTGGTCTTCAACAGATATGAAGGTTTTCCGAGGTAGGGTTTCAATTTCCCAGAATTTTTTCAGAGCATCATCAAGGAACAAATCAGTAGATACCAGTAATGACAATGTTTTTTCTGGGCAAACTGTGCACATTGCCGACACCAGCAATGCTCACTTCAGTCTGATGTCGCCCGAGACTCAGTCTTTGTACACAAACCTCTGTGATAATGGAGGACTGAGAGGCCCTGTCTAGCAATGCACAAACCACCTAGAAGTGTCCTGCCCCATCCTTCGCAAGTATTAATGCCGTCTTTAACAAAACAGTGGAAACTTGAGTGTCAACTTTACTCGCTTCTGCTGCACACATTACAACTGCACTGTCATCTCTAGCTTTGGGATCATCCTCATCTGAGCTTGCGGGTGGAGTCTTCAGTTTGTGTTTATCTGCTATGTGGAGGAGTGTGGGGTGGCTGGCTTGGCAGAGCTGGCAGTGGTACTTGGAATTACACTGTGCTGCCACATGACATCCTCTTAGACAATTAAAACATAGCCTCTGCGTTTGCCGACACATCCGTCTCTGCTCAACAGATTTTGCGAGAAATAACTCACATTTATGTACAGCATGAATTCCCTCACACACACACAACACTTCAGCTTAACTGACTTGTCGTGAGTAGATACAAGCGTACTCTTTGTGAAGCTTGTTGCACGCTAGCCATTCTCATTCACTGGCCACCACTTGGACAAAATGGGAAACCTACTGCCTGTAACCTTCTGGGAATGGCTGGGTGTCTGTGCTGCAACAGTTGCCAATTGCACTTGCTCTGTTTCCTTTGCCTTCCAGTTCAGAAACTTCATTAGCTGGTGATATGAGGGGAGATCCTCTTCATGTGACATCTCAAATGCCTGCTTCAAAGGTACATCCAGCTTCTCTAACAAGATACTCAACAGTAAGAAATCCCACTTTTCAACTGGAAATTCTTGTGCATTTGAAGCATTCAGGTTTCCTTCCACACAAGCAACAAATTTGCTGATAGCACCCTCCCTATGACTGTCCAACGAGGATAAGTGAAGAATTTTTTGCAGATTTGTTAAGTGGGAAACATGGCCAACCATGGAATTAAATAAGTCAGTGAATCCTTTCCATTCCACATGGTTACCACTGAAAATGGACAGTGGCAACATTGATACCTGTGGCCAAAAACTGCTTGCACCTCATAAGTAGTGTCGCCAGGGAGCCTAACATCACTTTTTTTTATAAGCAGTTTACTACACACATTATGTAGTTCGCGAAAAACAATCTCTTAAGCCGCAAACTGTTCCTTGACCTCACGTCAATTTTGTAATCTGCCGGAGGGCTAACACACAACGCACAAAAGTTTGCCATTAATTCATTTTGTTTGTCAATAACCTCTTGGAAGATTATTTTGAAGACCTCTAACTTTAAGCGACTTCATACATTTCGTGCTTCTTCTGCTTTGCTCACTAAAAAGCAGAAAATTGTGTGTTGCAGCTTTGGTGTTTGTGCCGCCGCCATTTTCTCTTGTCAGTAGTGAACTGTTACCGCTCCTTTGCGTGAAACTTTGTGCACTTCTTGTGTCACAAAAATAATCACCCGATACCATACACAGACACACAATTTATAATCCACTAGAAATATAGTTTACCATCCCAAGCTCTTGCAGCCAATACATTTGGCATCACAAAGTCACATTTTTTACAGCTCAAACAGCATGTTGCTGTAAGTAGTATTATTTTGAGGATAAGGCATCACTTATCACGCATCGATCACTTATCACGCATCGATAATATTCATTTTCTGTTACAATCCGGCCCAGACGACCAAAATGTTCGAGTATACAAAACTAATGACACGAACTGTCCGCCATTACTTTGCGTAACTGCAGTTTACCACCACTCGCAGCGCTTGTGCGTAAGTCACATACAGTATGCAAAACTGTCTCAAGAAACACAAATTAAAAAATGTGAGTGGCACCAACAATTTCTTTTGGTGCCATTCCAATTTGCTATTAATATTTACTCAGCGTGCCTAGCGACTTCCGCCTGTATGAACCCCGCAGTGATGATTGTAGCCACGGCCCCTCCCTCGGGGCAGTCATCCTAGGAGTGCTGGCGAGATACAATGCTGTCATGTATGCACTTCACGTTTTGCACTGTTGTAGGTTTCAATAGGTTAATTTAGCATACCGGTTAGCCTCTGCCTTGCGTATGTTATGCCACATGCCCCAGCATATTGCTATTTGTTTAACTTAATAATTTACATCCGTTAAGGCTTTTGGGAGACGTAAACGGGAGAGAAGAGTGTTGTACCGGACAGGCCATGAGGCCCGCACCACTTGTGTATCTGATGCCTTCAGCCCATGTTCACGGCTTTTCTAGGTAACTTCTGCTTTATTGTGATGTGTAATATTAAGGGCAATATCACTCTGTAATTATTAGAGGGATTTATGATGTTATCATGTTTTATGGCCACATAGTTCCTGGCCACACAGTCAGATACCACCCGGCCCATATCCATGCAATCACCGCAGTACAAGGGCTAATTGTATTCTCAACCTGTGTGCCATAATTTATCTCAGGGTTTTATGTAATTTCCAACAAGGGTTCCATGTATTTTATGTGTTTTTATCACAGTTAGTTCTTGAGCACGTGGTCCACCACAATTCCTATCTGACCCCATCCACACCATCTAAGAGCAAGTTCACACCCTGTTTGTTTTTATTATCAATCTCATGTCGTGCCCTACCTTCGCCATTTTCCATTTTGCGTTCCTGTACATCATCATTGTTTCGCAGTAGCCCTCTATGTGTTTGACCGTCGCAACCAAACATGTGGTTCGGGGACTAGTCCCGACGAGTAGGCGTTAGCTGTGGAGTACGTGATGTCCATTTCATACTCCATGTCCTGCCCCTGAGTAACATGTGCAGTCCACCCCAGCGGCTGTAGGCTCCTTACTATGTAGGGATTGTGTTTTCATACAACGCGGAGGATCATCCAGTAGGAGACATGTAAGTTGAGTACGTGCTATGGGGACCACCCACCGGAAATGGTTAGGCCTGCTTGAGATGTAACATATTTCATTCTGGCACCAGCTGTAGATTGGTTAATAAATGCCTACATACTCAGTGTAAAATGTGAATGTTCTTTCGGTAGCAGCAAAGACCCAGCCCAGACAATTTTTATTAAGTGTAGTGTAAAGTTGTTTGGTGAGTAAGCATGGGTGACACAAACACACGGAACCCACAGCATCCCTGAGATCACTCTTGAGTCTCAAAATGTGGTGCGTACGAACCACCGCTGGCACCCATCAATCAGCAGGTAAAGTGTTGCATTCGTTGTCATCTCTGCATCCCACCCATCTGTGTCAACTTGCTGGTGCACAATTACCAAGAATCCAGGTCATGCAAAATTTTGAAGTTTTGTTTCAGAAAGAACATAGCCTCAGAGGATTTCTGATATTTTTATTTCCTTTCCTTCATCAGCAAAAAACAAAAAAAGAAAGCAGGTGCTGAGTGAGTGAGTGAGTGAGTGAGTGAGTGAGTGAGTGAGTGAGTGAGTGAGTGAGTGATGAGATTTGGGTGGCTCTTAACAGCAAGGTCTTGAGAGCCGATGAGAGTAATCGAGGTGAGTACGGAGCACAGCTGGAATGAAAGGATAAGGGAAAGAGATCACCGAAAAAATCAGCCAACCAGCAGCATTGTCCAGCATGATTACCACATGCGAAAATCTGAGAGTAACCTGGCCGGACATTGAATCCAGTTTGCCTTGGTGAGAGGCGAGCGTGCTAACCATGGACGAGCGTGCTAACCATGGACAAGCTTCATGGTATTTCCAAACACCTGCTCAATTATTACAATATCATTAAACATTTATAAGCCAAAATTAACAAAATTTTCTTACCAAAAATCATTAAGCAAATTAAACATACATACATAATACATAGTGCTTATAACATGGTCAAAAAAACAAAAGAAAAAAAATTAGGTTTACAAAAATATTTTCATTTACAGATACAATTATCACTAAACAAAAGAACGAAGGAATTGGGTAAAAACAAGCTTTGCCACAAAATGTCCCATATAGACACAAAAGGAATAATAAGAAAGAGTGTCATATAAAAATTGCACATACCCTCCCCCCTTCAAAACCCACCAGAGGAGCAAAAATTGCAACCTTCACATGAAAACACCACCACCAACACTAGGTACTAACTGATGAAAAACACTTTTCAGAATATTCAGGAGAGGAGGAAAGTAATGTGACCATAATGGTCCTTTAAGGTAAATATGTGAGTGCAGATGCAGGAGAGTTAGTAATATATGATTTAAAGCAGAAATACCAATAAGGATTACAACTACAACAAAAGCTACTGCAATGGAAAAAGCCAAAGAATGGGAATCAGGTTAAAGATATGAAGAATGGGTAAAAAGATGAAATTTTTGAAAATCAGAGACATGAAAATGAGAAGCTAAAAGGTTATGTTTCCAGGCCATCTGAAAAAGGGAACTTAGAAGGACATTATAGTAATACAGTTTTTTTTCCTTCAATATGACAATTTATCATTAACAGCAGCTAAATGGTTCCTATCAAGACTAACAATTAAAAACTCTGAAACTTCTAATATCAGAAATTTTTTTATCTCTGGAACAAGAAGAGGATTGGGAAATATCTGGTAACTTTGAAAAAGACTATAATTTATCAAAGGTATATTTACCACAACATTTAAAGAAGTGTCAAACACTACAGCTTGTACAGTACTAAAACCATACAACACAAAAGATTTTCCAAGATCAACAGGTGCATTAATATACATATAAAGGTGAGGTTATCAAATGTTGGGTTTTGTTCACTATTTCAATTAAAGAATCAGAATGCAATAAAGTGGAGGTTAATTTACCATGAACACTTGTTTCAATCGCATGTTTCCTATCAAACAACTGCCATCTTGCACTAGACAAGGTTTCACTAACACTGAACAGTAATTTAATCTAATATGAAATTTATAATCAGTTTATCCCAGATATCATTGTAACTCAAAAGTGGTTTGGTTAAATACTGCATACAAAGTACGGTAATGTTTCAAATAGTGAAAAGCCAAAAGTAGAATGCTTTGGTAGCATTTAAAACTTGATCAAGATTTTTAAGAACAACATGATTTGCTACATAAATGACGATATCTTACATACTGTGACAAAGGCGAAAATTGGCTCAAATTTTTTTTTCTGGTAACTATCAAAAAATACAATCTTCATATTTCTCAAACAGCACACAATAATTGAGATTACTTACCAAGACTGAAGACACTAGAGCCCATAAGACTTAAGAAAAAATAACATAGGAGTCCAAAAAGATTACAAAGGAAATCTACAGACGTGATTAGCAGTCTAAAAAAGACAAACAAAGGGACCTAAAAAAAAGTAACGAATGAAATGTTTTGAATGTACAAATCCTACAAGATTTAACAAGAGACCAAAATGCAATACGAAAAAAAAATAAAAAATAAAAAAAAAAAAATTTTGTCTCCAAAATATTATAATAATGTCCAAAAATATTTACCAAAAATTTCCCAATACAAAATGGAACACATATCCCACTAAACTATACAAAAATAAATAATTACTCCTTTGAAACAAGAACCAGGTTACTATGAACCAAATACAAAATATGACAAAATGCAAAAAGAAACGCATGACAAACTTAACATAGTACCATGCGTGTTTTTTAAGATAATAGCAATGGATCCAAAAGTGTGATCAACGGATTATCATGCCAATGGAAAGACCAGTTACAAAACAACATGAAAGGGTTCAGTCAACCAACATAAACAAAAGACACAGTTAGGTTCTGCAACACCATAACTGGTCGGGAGACTAATACCCAATTACACCAACATATTCCGCGATCAAATAACCCTAGTTCCGAATCAGGATCCAGTTTAATCTTGGTTCCCATGTTAAAGTGTTGCACCAATGAAATTGCATGATTCTGGATCTACGATTCGTCAATCTTGGTTCCAAAGTGAGAGATAGAGATTAAGTATGAGAAAAATTTTGCTATTGGTTCGTAATATATGTCATGGAAGTAGGTATATTTTTCACTATAGATAGAACTATAGTCCATTCCCCATTGGAAGCAACTTTCTTGGAGCCCTGCTAAATATCTACTTGCAGGCCCGTTTGTATCCTTCCGCCAAATGTAAACAAACATTGCCATGTGACTGTCATGTAGCATTTGTCAAAATCAATGTTTACATGCCATTTTGTATGTACATGTGTTTGTATACTTTCGCTAAACATAAACATTGAAATGTGACCTACTTTTATACCTGTCAAATGTGTGTACTGTTTACAGCTTTTCAAAGAATTCTGTCACATTCCAAAAACCATTCCGTATGAATATTTACAGTTTAGGCCTCTAAAATTATTTAGGTCGGCTTTATGACGTTTTAAAAATGCCTGAATTTACGACAGTTCTTACGGTTTCCCACGACATAGCACTATACATGTAATGCACGTTAGTATTTTTCCGTGACTGTATTTAACACTGTTACAACTGCGAGGTAAAGTGCTGTATTAATTATCCTTTTGTTATTGATGTGTGTTGGGTTATTTCTTTAAAAGGACAGCCTCAGTTGGAATAAATATTAGAATGAAGGAACAACAAGTGAAATGGAAAAGGCACATTAAATTCAAGCACACAACTCGTGTTGCTCATTTTTGCCATACAAACTTAAAGATAGTGGTGAACGTGCACATAAATAAGCCTGTGGTAACTTTTATTCCGCTCATATTTCTATGTATTGTTACTTACTGTTTATTAGGTTTATTGAAATTTATAGGGCTGGACTTAGTATTTTTCTTCTGGGATTGTGGCAAATTACGTTACACGACTGTGTTTCAAACCCCTTAGGGCAAAGGTACAATGTTGTGATAAATAAACAGATGTGGATGTAAATAATTAACTTCGTCATAAAAACAGTTCCCAGTTAAAACGTATAAATAGTGCAAATCAAATATATGAAATAAAGCACACATCGACCATGATGCACAAAGGCATGCCATTTCACAGACTCAATGATTAACGAAACGTATGTCAGAGTATATTTATTACTGACGTGGAAACACAGATTTATCACAATAGCGTAACTTGCCTACGTAGGTACAAAAAACACGTCTACAAACGTGATGTGGTAATTTGAAGTATTTTTTGGAATAAGAATAATTTACGCTTTGTTTGGCAAAAAGCAACACGCCATGTCATAGCTCGCCATGTCTGCCAACTTCACATTGTTTCTGCCCCGCCATCATATCTAAATATATTAAAATAAGTATTCATACATTAAAATCTCTTCGCAGTTATAAATTACAAATTAGAAAATCATTATTTTGCTGTAATAAGTATGAAAAAACCTACAATTGAAAACATGTATATTTATGTTGCTTACTAGCAAAGTGAAAATTCCCAAGTGTGAAAGAGAAAAAGAAAGAGAGAGAGAGAGAGTGACAAGCCTCACACAGCAGACAGTTTTTCAGTTACTTTCTCACTCGATAAAACAACACTGTACCATTACGGCCCACTCACAACATTTTCCGCTGTTATTTTAAACTGTAAAAATGAGATATGTTGCCATCAGGACTATCTAAATATTTAAATATGTCAATAGCCACCGTTTAATTCACAAAAAGTATACTAAAAAACTAGGTTAAAATACTATTATAATTGTGAACTATTTCTTAACTGTCGTTGCCAACACGTCGCTGCTCTTGCTGTTGTCAATATTTAAAAAATAAATAAATATTAAAAGTTATAGAAGATATTAACATAAAGTTTAATTTATTCAATAATACAGTACTCTAAGTTAACCACAGTGTTATATATTTGTGGAATACAGGTTACTGAAAAAACAGGTTGACATGTTATGCCTAGAGTGTTTTTTCAAAGGTTGATTTTCATAAGTCGCTTCCAGTCGGGAATGGACTATAGATGTGCAATGTTTTATCTGTTTTAAGTGAATTATTGTTGTACGAATTTTACTGAATAATATTCAAGTGCATATAATAATGTTTTAATTTCCCATGAAAACAACTGAACGTAGTTCTATCTGTTGGCGTATTTTCATAACTACATTTGTCTCTGAACTCAACGGGTGCAACAGTTTTTTGTGCAACTGGACATAAAAGAAAATTTTTTCTAGATGTAAAGGATGGGTTTTAGTCGGATAAGCACCCATTTTCGGGTCAGCCAAATTAGCTGTATAAGGCATAAGAAAATGCTATACCTGGCAAGGATCAGTTCCACTATATGCGAGTTTTGCCATCATCATATCGACAGCTCAGCTGACAGGATGTGGGATGTGACTTGCATAAGGCAAGGTCACCAACACTAAAAGTATTTGTAACTCCTGTTTTGATTATACTGTGCCATGCGTCACTTTCTTGTCCTGTACCGCTGGAGTAATGAAACAGTGTGCCAAGGTCAGAGTGGTTACAAAATACAGGCGGCATGTCACAAAGGGAAGCCTCTGCATACAGCTGCGATAATGCTATCATCACATGCACTCCTGACCTCCAACAGATTGAATTTGTGTTTATCTGAAGAAATCTCTAGTTGTTTACTGCTATATTTTCTCTCAGTGCGACTCAGGGTGTATAGAACCTTCCAGAACAAGACCAGCGATCATATAAAAGTGTCGCAGGCCTCCGAGCCGAGAGTTTAGGAGTGTCGGGAGTCTGGGCGATTAAATGACAAATGATTTACAATAAGTTACAAGAGCAAAAAGTAGAGCCGGAAGTGACCAGCGGGAGGAAAATTTGCGACTTCGTTCATCACAGCAGTCAAGAGTGCGACTAGCAGGCTGGAATATTGGACTGGATGCGCAAGTGAAAGGCATTATAAATGATGGCAACACACAGACTGTTTATTAATGACGAGTATGAGGTACTTGACTATAACTAAACAGATACATTCCGAAGGATTATAATTAGAGTTGAAATAGACATTAAATATTGCACTCACTGAGAAATAAAAAGAGTACTAGTGGAGATGGATGGTTTAATGCTATAAATAATAGCTGTGTGAATATAAATTTTTTTATTAAGACGTACATTTCTCACAAACTCGGATATACACTTATGTCTTATAACACTGGCATCAGAAGTAGGATAGAGGCAATTATTACTTAATTGCAAATCATGTTCAACAATAGGTAAGTAATTAGTGATATTCAAATTAACTGTAATAGCTGTAGGCAAAAATAATTAAGATTGTTTTCTACAAACATTGCACCCAATGTTAACTAAAAGCAATGCGAGCATTAATTGAGGGGCTAAGTAACCAAGTGAGCACCAGTATAAACAGCATGACAAAAGATTTAAACAATCAGGTTAATAGTGTAAAAGAAAGTGCAAATGAAACCATAAATAACCAAATTAGTTCAGTAATAGTAAGTGTAAACAAGAATGTAAATTGGTTGATAACTAATGTAAGTGATTAAGTAGATAAGAAAATTGATAACGTAGACAGGAAATTAGAAGGCATTAGTGAGTTAGTAAATACAAGAATTTACTCAGTGAACAAAAAAATAGGCAGTGTCAGTGAAAGAATAGACAATGGAAATGTGCCCTGACGAAATAATGGCAGCAATTTATTCAGCAACAAAGTTGCATTTTCGCCAAACCAGCAGCCAAGATAAGTGGGGAAGAAGTGCAAGTGGCAAACAATACAACAACCTTAGAGGATAGCCAGCAGCTCTAAAGGACTGGTGTCATGCTGCCAGGGGTGGGGAACGGGGTCTGAAGCTCGCCCCTTACAATGGCCTGATTTCGTGACGAGAGTACCAATACCAGTTTGATGTAATCACAACCCTGAATGGCTGGTCAGTTGAACAGCAGTCTTACTACCTCACCGCTGTACTGAGCATACTACAATATCTGCAAGAGTGACCGACTGGAGTAGCTCACATTGGTGTCGGCTTGGAGCTACGTTTTGGCGACTAATACCTGCGACACGCCCACCATGACGAAATGAAGCTGCAATCAGCGACCACGAGTGTCACTGCAGGAGCTATGGCAAGACACTGCAAGGCTGTCACTGCTATCTCTAGAAGAGTGCTCCGAGGAGGCGTGCGACATCGCAGTTGGCTCCTCCTTCGATTCCATTGCATACACAGAGGTACGGCAAGCAGTACGTTTGGCTGCACCCCATAACATGCAGGATGCCCTGTACGTTTGGCTGCACCCCATAACATGCAGGATGCCCTGGCCTGAGCACTGGAGGTGGAACCAGCAAGAAAGGGTCTGCACCCCAATGTCCGGTACGGACAGTGATGGTGAACGAAGACGGAATAATAAAGACACTGAAGAAGATACAGACGTTTATAAGGGACATCACTTCCAAGGTCCATGCTACAGAGCTTCACTACCTCCCAACCAAACGGCCCAAGTGTTGGTCATGTGGACAGCCGGGGCACCTGAGTCTACTGCTCACAACAACAACAGCAGAAGCAGTGGCGGGAAAAGAGGCAGCGAGAGGCATCTGAGAATACACACATTCAAAAAACATGTAAACACCAATCTTGGGGGGGGGCCAAAGTCTGTGAATGTGAAGGGAAGGCCCTAATGCTCTTACATGTACAGTCTGTGTAAAAGGATTGGGAGGTAATACTGGTGGAGGGGAGCCTGAATGATGTTCCTCATCAGATGGTCATCGACACTGGGGCAACCATAACAGTGATAAGAACAGACATACTTGGGCTTTCCCCACGACCACCCAACGAAGTATGGAATGGTACTATTTAAATACAGTTACAGGTGAGACCACACCAGTTAGAGATAAGAGAAAAGTGATCTTGAAGCTTGGTGGTCTTGCCATAGAACACAACAGGATATACAGTATGCTCGGAAATTCCCCTTACAAATTCCTAGTGCTTGTAGAGGGGACTGAGTAGACTATCTTTTGAATAGGAACCCATGTCCGGAAACGTACTGTTTCCGTGCTACAACTATTTCAAATCAAGTCTATCACTTGTCCACTTCCGCTGAAGGAAAGAGCAATGTCTCGGATATGCCTGTGTTGGTATGCAACCGGGTAGGCAGTACATTATTTTGGAGAATCACCTGATGGCATGCGACGTCTACCCTGCCTCGAGCCCCATTCATGCACCTTTGTATCTCCAATTAACATGGTTGAATACATGGTTGCGGAATACATAGACATTATCCTTGTGTATGGCAAAACTGAATGTAACGGATGAGCAGCTCATCGGCTGTATCAAGAGCGTTATTCATAAGGTGCGACACCATGGCATACCCTTTGTTTGCCACAGTTACGCAACGGTTCTGAGAACAAGGTACTTTCACCGCTGACAGGAACAACTTAGGTGTTCCAAAGAGATGTCGCACTCCCGAATTGGAAGACGTTCTACTGAATCACGTTAAACAGAGCCAGTCAGCAAGTACGCAAATAATTGCACGCGCAAGACATGTCATCGGCTAGGAGGTTTTGCATGAGCAACAACTAAATCTTTACCACCTCTAATGGGTACATTCTATGGATTCAGCAGCAGATTTTGCACCATGTGTTGACTTCTGCACGTGGTTCCTGCACCGCTCTACTGATGAGCCCGTTCCCACGTTGTGTTCTGTTCACAGATGAATATAAATTCACTACAAACAGTGTTCTCGATTATCAAAACAGCCATGTCTGGGCAGACAATAACCCTAATACCACGCATGTCCAGGGATTCCAGCACAGATTTTCTATCAATGTGTGGGCAGGTATTCTGGATGGTCATGTGTAAAATACTTGATTTGAAATGATTGTAGCACGCAAAGGGTATGTTTCTGGACATGGGTTCCTATTCAAAAGATCTACTCAGTCACCTCTACACATCCTAGGAGTTTGTAAGGGGGATTTCTGAGCATCCTGTATACATAACATAAATAAAGGATGAATGTCTTTTGGGGTTGATGTACTACATACACTGGGGTACTGTATCAATACTCTACTTGGTGTGCTACGAGTAGTCAGTACAGTGTTAGTGGTGTCAACATGACACGATTTGTCCTCCCCCATTAGCTGCCCAGTAGTCTGTGGTAAACCACTATGCTGCCCGCTTCTAATTAAATTGTAATCATAGGCAGGTGTCAAGGGAAGTTTGTCAGGCATTTGGGTCCAATTGGACCAGCAGAGAGGGTTGGCATCCTGCCAGGTAGTCGTCTTAGCAAGGACTCTGGTCTCGTCTTATTCTGACAGTTTTCTAGTTAGATTGATAAATTTGTCCAATAGATCCATCCATCTTGAGGAGGGAGCTGTGATAGATGTTTGTAAGCAGGTCACACCAACACTCCCAAAGTTCTAAAAGATTCTAGAGAAGAACAAATAGAATGTCCTCTACCAGATGAGCTACAGTTAAGGTTTCTCAGCCATTGTACTTTTGTATTTTTACGTAGCACTGTTAGCCACAAGGGCCATTCCGTCACTACAACGGCCTAATCAGTGTGGGAGAGGGATCATGCTCTTTCATCACAGGTATCCTAGCTTATCACCTGAGTTGACCAGATCCAAAGCCCCAACCTGATTCGCAAGTAAAGCATAAGAGCACCCTACCACAAAGTTCCAAGACCATCGTAATCGGATACCAAGCATGTGGTCTGGCCATAACCCTTGTGTCTCTCCAGGACACAACAAGAGCAGGTTGCCGCTCACCACCTGGTCTTTCTTTAAGAGGGTTAATCTCTCCAGGCCTCTTTTAGCAAGCAGAGTGTTCAGACTTACTGGATGAGCTGCTAGCGTGAACAAGAGAAAACCTTAACTGGCGTCAGGAGAAGACTTTCTCTGAATTACAGCAGAGAAATAGGGATGCCTTCTCCTGTGGATCAAATGACCATCAAAGAAGTAACATGACTTGCCGCCACACTGATACAGGAGATGCCAGACCCATAAAGCAACCACAAAGATGACTGCCACTAGCTTCGCATATGGCAGTTGAGGAAATTTAGAAGGAAATGAGGGAGTTAGATGTAATAGAACCATTGGTTAGTCCTGGTCATCACCCATTGTATTTGTTAAGAAGAAAGATGGCTCTCAGAGGTTTTGTATAAATTAACACCGAATCGGAGCTCTAAGGCCGAAACCAAAATGGAGTACTCCAGTCAATGTTGTCCTGGCAAGGACTGTAATATGCTTAGTGCAGGTCCCCTCAGTAGAGCTGCCGGATAGTACACCCTTTGCTCGTCAGTCCATCCATTCAGGGCAGTAACAATTTGGAACTGGTGCCGGTATTCGCGCCAAGGTGTCTATAATCAGACAGGATGGGCTTTATTGTGACACTTATACCCACCTCTGGCTGAGGCGTACCCGCACAGCAGAACAGCTGGACATCACCTCCTATGGCTGTATTGGCGGCAATCATTACCATGTCCTCGCTGCCCACATTCAAGTTTATTCGGAGTTTAAAATTTATACTGACTCCAATTGCATGAAGTACCACATTTTCCAGGTAGATGTGAAATTTCAATAATTTCTGGGACAAGAAACTAGTGGAAATACAGCAGAAAGCAATAAAAAAAAAACTACCTCACTCCAAACATGTATATAAATGTTTTATTTATTAGCATATTGAATACTTCAGAGAATAGATACAAACATTCACAATAATGTTAACTGTAAACAGCCATTTTGTTGACACACGAGCGCAGACTGGGAGAGAAAAAACTATGAACCAACTAACTTGTATGTTGCATTAGGTGAGGGTATGAGTGTCAGAAACATAAATGTGTTACAATCACATCAAATTTTATTCTTACTTGCATATAACTAAAAGATACTGAATTACAGATGGCAAAAATGTTTAACTTTACAACTAGTAAGATGTTAAAACATGGAACTACCTCTCGTAGTTCACTGCCAACTTAACTGTGAGTATTGCAGTAGTTGTTCACGTTCAAATATCTGCAGTTATGTTCAGTGATTTTTTTCATAGGTTGATTTGAAGAGTGCTCATTTTAGTGTGAACCACCTACCAGTGTAGCCAACATATTTTTAGTAGGCCCTAGCCGAATTCCATGGAAACCACTGATATTTACAATGTATTGGTAATGGTGAATGTTAAGTTGTATGCACATTGGCACTGACTGGTTAGTGCCAAGTTATACTGAATACGCTATATCACGGAAAAAGGCAAAATGTGTGCTTGCTGAAGCATGTGCACATGGAGGTGAGAAACTGAGGGCTGTTGTTTTGCTAGAGAGTTTGTATGGCAGCAGGAAAGGACCTTATCTGATTCAAGGACATGCAGCTGCCACTGTCTCAAACGTGTAGTTTCTTTGTTCTTTGCTGTCCTCCTCCACTAGACCAGATAGATTTGCCTAGTTATGGTTTAGCTCTTCAAGTGTACTTATATCACTGTGCCTCAGTGGTGATGAAATGCAGAGAGTGTTTAGTTCTATTCCAAGTTTGTCTGACATAAAACAGCATCTTTGGTAATCTGAAATGGAAGGTGACCAGAAATGGTCGAATAATTGATTCTTACAATATGATGGAACATTGGGTGAAAAACAATTTAGGAAATTGAGCAACTTAAAGAAAAATTCAAAGATGCAAAACGAAACTAAAAACTACAAAGTTCTACTGTATTACCGAGAAGCTGGTTATGCAGTAAAATTAAAAGGGAATTTGGAGTATCAAACTATTTTGCTACAAAGGCTAAGGCACTACAAAATGATAAAGGAATTTTATCCACTGCTGACCCAAAGTCTAGTAAATATTTGGATAAAAAAAACAGTTGTTTTGGTAAAAGCATTTTATTGCAGTGATGAAGCAAGCAGGCTAGTCCCAGACAAGAAAGATAATGGCGGTGTTCGAAATCGCGAGCTAAAGGCCCTTATCTGGCTTCATCCCCTTCAAAAGAGCATCCTGGATGTGAGGTCACATTGCAGTTGTCTGAGTTCGCAGCTAGTGCACATTATGCACCCTAGAATGTCCCCTTCAGCCAAGGGCACAAGCAACTTGCCCTTCACAAGCCCTAGATAGTTTTCTATTCCCAATTGTTTGAAATGTTTCGTTTGTTTGTGTTTGTTGTTTTTACAACTCTGCATGGCCGCAGAAAACACTTGCAAATGTCACAAAGACAAATTAAACTCACACGGAACAAAATTCTACACAATAAAACTAGAGGTGGAAATTAACACAAGCATCCAAATTCACTTAACTAATATATCTATGGAAGGGAACAAGGGCTCGTAAAATGGGAAGGGATCAAGGGTACATTGCACCAAAATCGAACACAGCTTATGTTTTAGTGAAAAACAATGATGGCACTCAAGTAAAAGAAATACTTATATTGGAAAACCTAATAAAGTTTTCAAAACCAAATACCAACTCCAAAACCTAGGCCGAAATTTTCCATCTTTTGGCCAAAAAATTGTGTAATAGCAGGAAGTAGTGGAACACATGCTTTATGTGTATGTACAACACACCAGAATGTGTAATTGATTGCTGGAGGAAGTTTAAACAAAATTATTCTGCAAGGAGATGTTCGTTCATGCATTTGTAGTTAACTATAAGGATAATGACAAAGTAGGACAAGAGTTTAGGGGTGTAGTGTACACCTAAATACCAAAAGTTTGTTTATGTGTGTGACGTAGTTAATGATGTTAGGACGTTGGCCGTATAGTTGAGTAGGTTGGCTGTAGTGAAAGAAAAAAATGGGAGCGTGTGGTAGTTATCCAAATCAGCCCGAAGTGTGTGCTGGAAATGAATGAATAGGGAAAAAAAAAGATAGATCATATTTAGCTATTGTGTTACATTGACTATTGTCTGTTAGTGTGCCATGTCATAACTCTATGTAATGTCTGTAATGCTGCTGTGTTCAACAGGGTTCCCACTCAATAGACAAAAAAACATAGGATATATTTGAAAAATTTATACGACACAAGCCGAGGACTCTCACCCTCCTCAAAGTCTTTACTTACAGCATCAGCACATATACAATAAAAATATGTTATGCAGCACACATATAAAAATAGTGAAACTACTTAATATTCACTACAATGAATAAAACATTACACAGCAAGTAAAACGAGACATGGTCATCTAACTTCCCATGTAGCATTTGTGGATAAACTAACTACAAACTTCTACTTTACAAAATAAAATGAAGAAATATGTGGAAACAGACAATGGCTGCAGAAAACTATTTATAAAAATCTGTGGATTTTTTAAATCCTCAAGTTAGTTCGTTCATCACATGCTACAGCCATGTTCAATCCCCCAATATTTTACTTGTACTTGTCATATATTTCTTTTTGTTTGATCAACACAAAAATATTTTCCTTAATACCATAAATAAGAAAACAAATACTAATACATAAGAATAAGCTGCAAAAGTAAAAAAAAAAATTCTGATTCACGAAATATGTTAATTGTATTAAAAAAAAAAAAAAAAAAAAACAGAAAGTCACAACTGGTTAAGGAATAGCATCAGGATTAAAATTTAAGGCAAAAAATTACAAGCTAGACTGTTCCCATATATAAATCTAGCCTACTTCAACGTCTTGACGAAAGAACATGTTTCTTCTTCTTTAACATTCTTAAGTGCTGCTGTTTTTTTCAGTCTGTTTGTGTCCTGCTTCTAAAAGGGCTTGGGCTGCAAATATCTCCTGCATATTCTTGCGTTTACAAGCAGCAGAAAATCTCATTAGCTTATCCAATTAAGCAGTGGCTTGCCTGAATTTTTTAATTCGGTCGGTAACGTCGTGTTGCGAAATTTTGTGTTTATGACGTTTAGTCGGTTCCAAATGGTGAGTTGTAATTTCTTTCTTAAATTTTTGTGTGGATTTATAACGTAAGTTATTTGTTTACTGGCATATAAGAAATAGCTTCTTGCAAGGTTTTTTTCCTTCCTTCTTTACGTTTTATAATCTTTCTACACCATCTTTCCTTCTTGATTTACTGTCAAGTTCAGACTTTTCTTTCATGCAGTCTTCTAAGTAGGCCTTGTACTTACTGCTAGCATCTCTTAAGTACTTGAAGCACACTGGCGATAGAGGCACCTGACAAGCACCACCTCTAAGTTTGATGACAGATTACACTGTACGTAGGTGCAGTCAGGAGTGAACGAGATGGAGAAAAAAAAATGCTTGTTCATTGAGAAACCTTGCTCTACATCTGCTTGTCCATGGGATAATGTTAAAACTGCTCTAACGAGACAAGAAGGTAAAGGATATTTCAATTCTCCATGACTGTTTTTTATTTTTTGTATTGCAGTCCAGTATGCATTGATTCTGGTTATAGACCATGAAGGTACTTCTGCAGAAACAGTAGTTTCATCTATGTTTTTAGCCATGTACAGTTTCCACTCATCACAAAGCTCATCTATGTCACAACTGTTAATAACCATGTGCATAAGTTCTGAAACCTTCCATACAAATTTTAATGACTGTGACTCATGTCAAAACAAGGGATGCAAGCACTGGATGTTGCGGAGCAGCTTATTCTCTATAGGTACTTTGTCAAGCAAGTATTCTATAATAAAAATAATGAATTTTTTCGCTTCATGAAAGAAAAGCTTCAATTCCTTTTAAGTTTCATGGCTTCTTTCCTTGTGACACAGCCAACATCAATTTCTTCGGATGGGAATGTATTTTCAATGTTGTTGAGGTCAAAACTTCTAAATGTAGCTCCAGAAACTTTTCCCAAGATCTCTGGCTTAACGATTCTTATCATGAGGCTTTGAATGAGTGCACACAGTTCATCATAGAGAATGTGAATGAGGGGTTCATTACATTGCATCAGACGAAGGAATTTGTCATATACTTCACCTACCGATTTAAGAATCATCAGATGAACCAACGTGGAGGGATCTTCAAGTGCAGATTTGATGCATTTGTAGGTTCAACACCTTGGGTTATAGCAAGCTGGAGCATATTACGTATCCCTCAGTTTCACTTCATTGGGATCTCGTGAAGAAAATATAGAAAATATAGGACGAGTGGGAGGCCTGGTTCAACGTCTAATCAAATATGTGGTGCATATGATGGTGACGTGTTCCGATGTCTAATAACGAGGATGAGTGATATTACATGGTGACAAAATTAATATGTTGGGTAATTGTAAGTGTGGAGTTATTTAAATACAAATATATCTATCGGGTGTAATATACAGTGTTGTAGGTAGGTAATGTTAGGCTAGGATTCTATAGCGGACATGAGCCTTTGCCACTTTTAAGTAATAACCGGATAGCAGTGGATGGTATATAATATTCTGAAGGGTATAGTAAAGGTTGTTGTTAGTTAATGTTAGGTTAGTGTTCCGTGGCTGCAACAAGTCATGGCAGTTTTATTCAATAATCGTATTACAAGGGATGGTATTGTTTGATGGTTTGTAGAGTGTAATAAACGGTGTTGTAGGTAGGTAATGTATGGTTACATATCTGTAGTGTCAACTAGTGTTTGCCAGTTGTAAATAACAATCAGATTGCAGTGGATGGTTGTGTATAATGTTTCAAAAGGGTGTAAAAAATTATGATATAGGTAGATAATGTTAGGTATGCAGAGGATGGTATCATAAAATACTTTCAAGTGTGTAAAAGAAATATAAAGTTTTGTAGGTAGGTCATATTAGGTTAGGGTTGTGTAGTGTCAACGAGGCCTTGCAGTCATAGTATCGGGTAGATTATTTGGGCAGATGGATTCAAGTGTACTTATCAATACCAACATCTATAAATGGTGAAAGTGTCCCTGCCCAAAAACCTCCACATTCCTGTAGATGTTCCGTTAGATTGTGAGAGGAAAGGGATGAGGAAATAGGAAAAAACATGTGACATTGGCATCATATTGGTGAGGTCATAACTAGTGTGTAAACACATGGTATCAGGTTGTACACTAATCCCAAGTTTTGTTATCAATTCTGAATTTTTTAAACATGATATAATATTACTGCATGCATTTCAAAGGAAACTTCATTTTTTCAAAGAAGAAATGCTTCCAAACTTGACTTTGCAAATCTATGTAACCACAGTAATGATTTTCATAGCATTCTTACACAGTGGCAATTTTATGCCACTGCAGATGGCAAGGGAGTATATGATGGTGTTGGTGGCACCATTAAAAGGCTCGCAGCAAAAGCCAGTCTTCAAAACCACCTATCAAACCATATCATGGCAAAGAGCTGTTCAAGTAGGCAAGGATGAATATACTTGCAATATTTTTTTTTCCTATTTAACTAATGATGAGCATCTACAAGAAGAGAAAATATTAGGAAAACTATTTCATGAAGCTGTAGTTGTAACAGGAACTCTGGAAGTACATGCTTCTCTCCTTGTGTCTGCAGAAGAAGTGGAAATTAGAATGGATTCAGCTCCCTAAAAAATTGACAGACCTTAAATTGTGTAGGAGTCCGCACAGAAGTAGATGATGTTCCACTTGAACAATTGGATTTGTGTCATGTGATTATGATAACTCTTGATGAATAAGATGTGTTTTATCAACTGATGAAGTAGAACATGAAGAAACAATCTATCTTCTGCAACCAGATGTACCTACAACTTCAATCTCATGCCCTAGCAAACAAAATATATTTACTGTACCAGTAAATTTTGCACTTTACCATGTGGACCCGACAACAGCAAAAGGAAGAACATATACTTTAAATAAAAGGCAGATGGAAAGGCATCTAATATATTAGTTATGAAATCAAAGGCTATTTACATGTAGGTATGTATTAGTGTAAATTTAATTTAACAAGAAAGTACGCATATCTAAAAAGACTTTTTTAAGGCTGTAAACCTAAAATAAAAAGTTTTATATGATGCCATAAATATACCACCTTGAAATTTGGACTACATGTTCAGGAACAACATACAAACAAATAAGATTTTTTTCTCATTTTTTAAAATTTGGTTTTCTTTATAACTATAAATTTTTTTTTTTAATTATGCAAAAAAAATTGCTTCATAACATACCATGTTATACATCCAATGAAAGCCCACCAAATAAGCTTTAAAAGGAGACTTTCCCAGATCCTTAGATAACTGAAGTCAAAGTTATCACAGTACAATCATTTTTGAGCTTTTTGATAATCAAAAAATATCCAAAACTTGAATATTTGTAGTTCAAAAAAATAAATAAAAAAATTGTTTTATTTTGTGATTAGGTACAAACACACCAAAAATGAACATCATCTGTGATATGAAGGTTTTGGGCATAAAATTACTGTAACTCTACGAAATCCACTAGCTCCTTTAATTAGTTAATATCTATTGACACTGTATTGTACCTCTTCTTCATGACAATAACCTCCAATTTTCCACAACAATGTCCAGTTACTCCCTTTATATTTCGTCATGAAATGTTTCCTGCAATCTTACCTTGATAGTACGGTGCTTGGTGGTCCTCCAACTTCATTGCATACAATTCTCCCACGTGAAGAAAGAAATTCTATTCCAGATGAAGAATAAAATCCGGTTTATGGTGACAAATGTTAGCAATTATGTTGTGTTTGTTTATGGTAGCTAACCCATCTGAAAAGAAAAAAAAAACAATTCTTGCAAGAACTTAATATTTAATATGTTTAAGGAGATGAGTTTCAAAGCATGAATAGCAAATATGTTAAGTTCCAAGTAATTCTGATGAAGACATACATATCTCATAATGAAAAATTCTTAGATAAGTTTCTGAAAGGATCTGCTTTCATTTCTGTCAAATACTTCAGACTGTAATTTTGAAATATGAGGCAACATTCTAGTTTCTGTCAGACATTCAAAATTAATTATTCTTAACTAAATTTTACATTAATACATATCTAAACTTGACACCATCCACAGCTAGCAGTCTAGCCCTTGTTGACCATCATGCACAATCAAGTGGTCCAGGTAAGAACTTCCTGCAGTAGAGGGCTGGCCGTACAGCGCACTACCGGAGGCAATCACCAGCCCTACCGTTAAGTGAATCAGTGAAATGTCTATTGATGCCACAAGGCGTAACTTTTCATACTGTCTGTAAATTACAGTGCTACACATAGTAAAATCACCCCAATAATAAAGTAGCGCCCAGTAAATCAATGTAATGTTATTTCAATTAAACTCGCGTAGCAGTGAAGGTGGCAAGTGCCGACCACATGGTCATGTGGATCTCGGCCATCTTGCATTATTATGGAAAAGTGCTTAGTGCTTTAGAATCACAAAAATAAGGGAACTTCAGGACTAGAAGTGAGCCCTTTTATGAAAGCAACATAATCAATTATTAAAATTGTTATGTTGATCTCTCTAGTATGACATGCACCATTCAAACTTTGCAAAACAAAATTACTTAAAAATATTTAGTAAAATTAGTACATTAATTTGTGAGGAGACAAATTAATGCAAAATACTCACAAAGTTTCGAGGGTATCCATGTATGTTTTTCTCTTACAGCTTAAAGAAAGACTAAATTCGCAAAAATGATTTAATATATAAAAAATCAGTCGCACGTCATTTTTATATATTGTATTGATGTTCCATTCAAGTGTCTTGCACGACGTGTAAAATAATGTCTTATCCAGTGTTATGTTTCATATCATTCATATCAAATACTTATCAAGGACATTTTTGTTATGGCGAGGCGTCAATTATAGGCATCATCCATGCTATGCAAACCCCTTTAGTCTTGGTTCAACAGGTGTCAAGGCAGATCGCGACGTAATTCAAATTCAAATTAAACATTAATTTGTGAGGTGCCAAATTAATGCAAAATACTTAATTACAAACTTCAAGGGTATCCATGTATGTTTTTCTCTTACACCTCAAAGAAAGACTTAATTTTCAAAAATTACTTAATATATAAAAATCAGTCACACATAATTTTACACATTGTAGGTATTGATGTTCTGTTCTAAATTCGACCGACCAACTTCTGCTGTAGGTTAATCACGAAAAAATAAGTTAAAAAACGTATATATAACCTGTGGTCTAATGTGAATATTAAGGGTGGTACACATATTTGAAGTTGAACCTAGAACACCTGTTTATAACAAATATTGGAGATAATATTAAAATGGCACACCAACTGTCTGGATAATGCAACTGAACTAAGACCTTCAAACACCACAACACTTGTCACGGTCATCAACTTATTTCATGTAAATAATCACTGTTATTACCCCTATTTCAAACTATCATTAATGTTGTGGTAGCAGACTTTGGGATTTCAAGGAATGATTATTAATACTCGTGTCACGATTAACAAAAATCTCACCTTGTGTAAATACCCTTAACCTCACAGTTTTAGAGTAATTCGTATTTTTCTTCCAAAATAATATTTACCAATACCTGGCAGGTGGGGCACACACAGTACCCAATAACAACTCACTTTTGCATTGCTGCTATTGAAAGCAGGGGACGATTCCAGAGAGAGAGCGGTACATTATAGTGATAATGTAATGAACTTTTTCTTTTACTACATCTTAAAAAATGTGTACCTCCCTTAGAATTAATTTTAGACCATATGTTGTATATGTTTTAAGTTTCTTATTTCATGATTAACTTACACCCTTAGTTTGTCAGTCGAATTTAGATACAGCGTGTATATGTATTTACACTCATATGTATTTTACCCCACAATTTCCCTGATTATCATAGGCCTCATCTATTGTTATAGGCTATTCACAGTAAAGTGAGACCTTCTTAAAGCCCTCCCATTTGTAATAATAGTCTATAAATAGATTTTATTTTAGCCTTCGATGTTAACTTCCGAGTGCGGTGGAATATACACACTGTGTTTATTACTTACATGGCAATATTTATTTTAAAAAGTTGGTTGAAGGATAAAAAAAAAAATGTCGAAAGGAAAAGGTAACTAGGGCCTCAAAAGCATATATTATAATATTGTATAGGAAATATACTGATGAAACCATAGAACTGATGCTTTAGTAGTATTAGGACTCTCAGTAAATACTATTATTTTGTAAACATTTCCTTTAGATGAGCTCCTAATCTTCATAATTATCAAGAGTTAATTTCATGATCAAATTTATTGTTGGTATGTGGTGTGTTTTATAATCTTATAATCAAGTGAAAATATGTGCATATCCTCCAAGTTGTTTTGCTTACGTAGATTCTTTTTCTCTTGCACTGTGTATCGTGCCTGAACTGCCCTCTAGCGGCATCTATGTAAAGTGCTGGTGTATGAGAGACAAAAGACAGTCGGGCTGAAACCATGTAGCTGTGAAATACTGTTAATAAAGATTACTGCATATACTTGTGTTTCTTCACAAATTACAGGCGTATGTTAAGTTAAGCACTATTAAACCACATAAAGCAGTTAACACAATTGGGTAGCCTGAGAAACCTCATGATTTTGGTCTAGTCAAAGGCTGCCAAAAATAAGTAACGTTTTTTCCTGTTGGTGAAAGTTCATTCAGATTTATTGACATGTATTTTATTCTTGGTAAAATAATTGTAGCACTCTTCAATCACGTAGGCCTACATCAGATACCCAATGGGATAGCCCGGGAAACTTCACGGTCCTTTTTTAGTTCCGATTACTGATATTTCAAGTAACAATTTTTTGTATGGTGAAAGTTGATTTTATCCTTATCTGTATAAATTATACCTACTCTTTGGTATGTTAACTGCAGCACTCAAACCACATATATCATGAGGTAATGCAGGGAACCTCATAGGCCTATGCCAAAAATGTTGTTCCATCACACACATCTCTTAAGATTCACATTTCATCAAGTTAAGTAGGGCTTCTTGCATTTACCATAGGTGACTTATTTAATTTTGTTTGTGACATTACAAATGTTGTAATATTATTTTTCACCATTTTTACATGTTTTACCACAACATTTCCCTGATATTCACAGCCCTCGCCATTATTGTATTTTAAAGTGTGTACCTTCATTTTTTAGAGAAGAACCAATTGTTAACAATCACCAAAAATTGGGAAAACCAATTCACATTCCATGTTACCTTAACCGAGCTAACTTACATGTTGTCTAAAAATTTACAGCGTATGGATTGTATGCATACAAACATGGTAAAAACTTATTAAAATATTGAATAAGTATCTCCAATGCTTCATTATAAAGTGAAATTTTAGTATAACTTGGCAACGTCAACAAAATATCTGGAAAGAATGAGGTCGCGGGAAGGTTTAGCAAGCCACTCACAGGGAAGAAACATTGTCACATATACCTACTGTATAGTCTGCGTGCATGTAAAGCGAACACTTCGGTCTTAAATGAAGGGATTTGGGCAGCTCTTAACAGCAAAGTCTTGAGAGCATGTCAGTCTTGTAAGAGGTATTCACTAAAGAAAAACTCATGGCATGTTCGAGTAAAAATGGCCTTACTATTCACAATGAAGATCGAGCAATTATTGGTACAGTAATTGCATTTTTTGATAATGAGAAAGTTTCTGGCAGAAATACATATTCCACTGAAAATGGTACAAAACAAGCAGCAGCTGTGACAGGGAAATAGGTGGCAAAAATATGATGACTAAAATACATAAGAAATAAGTGTATTAAAACAGATAAAAAAGTAAGTACACCCAGGGGAAAAAAATTGTAAGAGTAGCAGAAAAATTGTTTGACGCATAATTCAAAAGTTTTTGTCGCAGAAAATAAGTACCTAGGCCTACTTAAAATAAACCTACTTCTGTAGTACGAAAATACACGAATGGCTCAAGGTAAACAATACTACTTATGATGAATACATTTCTACGGTAGCAAAAAACTTAGCGCTGTTAAATGCCAATGTACCAAGTATTATGTACACAAACTTCTTGAAGCATTTAGTAATAAGGTTGTTGCCATATCATTGTAATTTGAATAGCATAGAATATATCTGGAACACTGTCAAGTGTCATGCAGCTGATAAAAATGTACTGTACAGAGCCGACCAGATAAAAGCGTTTAGATGATACTATAAAGAGTATTTCAGAAAGAGACTGGAAATCAACTGTGTCACGTGTAAAAAGGGAAGAGAGAGAGAGAGTATTGGTGAAAGATTGTTGCGTGGAAGAAGATGTGATAGTGATTGTAGTGATAAACATGGGTGCACTTTTAGGAGTCAAACAACTTGCATAGAAAATTGCATGTTTCAAACAATGGTGATTTGATTAACAACGGACATTTAAAGTTTTACTGATGTTTGGAGTGACACGTAAAATAATACGCATGCTTTCAACTTGCATCGTTTGAGGTGTCTTATTATGTCAAACAATTCACTTGTTCAGGAGATGGATTCCACGCCACATTTCTGAACAGGCATACCTTTATTGACATCATCTTCCTTGTATTAACAGTTTCAATCATGTTGCTGTGATTTCAGTTTTGCTCCCATCAATACTTTATACAATTTTTGTACCATTTTCCAGAATTTTTTTAAATTGTATCTGCATACATGACAGTTTATGTTAACATTGTGGAATCAAGTTGTACGCTAATCCAACTAATTTCTATCAAATTTTAAAAAAATGTGCAACTTACATTTTTATAAAAATGTATGATTTCATACGGAATGACCCCTGGTTGCTTGTTGAAGTCTGTACGGCTCACCTTGATATTCATGAGAGGCTTGTTCTATGTAACAAGGAAGTAGTATGACATTCTCGGGCTTTGTTTGTGTGATATTTACATGTATCACCGTGATAAATTATTGAACAACAGTGTTCTCACAAAGGAAACAAATATGCATCAATTTTGGTCTTCAGCTTTGGATTTAACCATTCTGTAGTATTTTACTTGGCTTGAAAGTTGTATGCTGGTAGAATGTGAAATTGCGGTATAAAGTGTCAATTTAACTGTGCGACTGCTTCTGATTTACACGTGCCATATAACCAGTATTTCTTTACGATTTTTTTCCAGTGAAGTGTTAAATATTATTAGGGTGCAGAAATATGAGTGTTGCTGTTGATTATATCCGTGTGAAATGTTACACACAATTATTTTGCGGAAACACTAATGGTTGTGTGTGTGTGTGTGTGTGGGGCGCTTAGAAACATTAGAATGGAAGGCAAATGTGTCCTATGCGTGAGTTATCGGCAATACATCACCATTCACTGCTTACAAGTGTGATCATGTAATTTATAGTAAATTTTTTAGCATGAAAATGGTATTAAGTGTAGTATTGCGCATTAGTGTGGGAAGTAAAAGGCTTGCGTGCTGCTGCCACCTAGCTGTGTCCAGTGCAGAAGATCTAACCAAACGATAGGTTGCAGTTTTTACTAAATGATTAAGAGTAGCTCCCTCACGTTGAAAACTACTGTTCAAACGTAACAGAACATTACGCACCGAGCCAGAGTCCCACCTCCAGCAGAGGAGTAAATCCCCCTAGACAATGATTCAAGGCATGCAGATAGTTTTTATAGGTAGCAGGTATGAAGCGCTGAAGCATCCGCAAAGCTCGGAATTTGTCACAATAATAGCATGGTGTGTGCTGCCAAAACACAATAGCGCATCGGTACACCTTCCCTTTTGTAATTAGCATAGCCCCCTTCACAATCAAAAATACTGTTCGTATGTAGTCAAATATTACGCACTGAGCTAAAGTCCCAGCGCCAGCAGAGGAGTGAATCCCCAAAACAGTGATTCAAAGCATACAGCGAAACTTGGAATTTGTTGTAAAAACAGTAATGTGTGCGAAAATGTGCAATAGCACACACGTTGTGATTCAACAATTGTGAAGTTCCATGAAGTTAGGGTAAATTAGGTCTTTCTAGATTTAGCGTGGCAAACCAAATTTCACAGAAATTATGGATAATTTTTGTTTTTCACCCCAACAATTCCCCCAAATTTCACAGCCCTCCCCACTATCACATTTGGTAGCATGTACTGAGAATATAGAGATGGGCCTTCTAAATTAGTGTTCAGTGTGGTTCGTAATGTCGATTTACACCATTTCCCGATTTTGTTTTCTTACGGAAAAACAGCGATTCCTAATAATTACATATTCGGGGCTTCCGCCGAACCTTAATACGCTTTTTTTTAAACACTTACCTTAATGAAACCCAAATACACAAGGCAATTTCAAAAGCAAACGGCCAACATGAAAAAAAATTTCTAACACAGCAATAAAGTTACCTAATTCTCACTCAAAATTCACACGCAAATGCACGCACCCCCGCAAAAAAAATTCCAACATTGTCCGAACGACAGCCAACAAGATACAGCACACCTAAGGAATTTCCAGTTTTCATTATAAATTTCTTTCTCCGTTTGACCGTTTCATTCGTGGATGCTAAAATGTCATTTCTTTCATGATTTCATTTTCACGAAGGCTTCAATTCTTGTCAACACCAAAACATTACTTTACTTCAAGCAAGGCGCACATCAACCACACTTGCCAACTGTTTGAGAGGAATGTCTCTAGCCACGGCCGGTTATTCTCTTATATGGACAACACACTCATGGCCAGTTGCACCATCGTGGTTCGAACTCGCTCCGAGTTTGGATCTCAGATCTACACAGAAAACTGTTGCACTTGGTGTCTTACACAATAGAAAACTTTAACACATTTGACTTTATGATTCCTTTCCTCTGACGAAACCACCAATCTATACTAATATATAAAGAGGTAGTGTTTGTAACTTTGTGTGTTTGTGTGTTTGGATGTAGGAGGTAATCTTCGAAACTACTCATCCGATTTTAAAAATTCTTTCACCAGTAGAATGCTACGTTATCACTGAGTGTCATAGGCTATATTTTATTTTAAAAATCAATAGGGATCCCTACTAAAACTCCAATAATGTAACCCAAAGTGTAAATAATTAACCTATAAAATTCCTTACATTGCGTGCGCTGCGAAAACTATTGATGATAGAACAAAATAATGTACTACGGCTTTGCAGGACGGTCAGATTCGGAAAATAAAACTTGCTGTGTGCTGCGTACGGCGCCAACCTTAGAAGCTCTACTGCCATTATGGGAGGAGTTACTTTAGTGTTTGCTGGGAATTTTCGGCAGACACTCGCTGTAGTTACAAAAGGGACGCATGCAGATATCATCAAAGCATGTCTTAAATCATCTCCCTTATGGAGTTCTATTTAACACCTAAATTTGCGAACGAATATGAGAGCCTATCTTGGTGGAGACACGCATAAAGATTTCCCACAACAATTGCTCAGACTTGGAGAAGGAGTTTTTCCTTCTCTAAATTTGGGCACTAATTCTGCTGAAATCATTTTAAATGAGACATTAGGTCAGATAGTCCACAATCTGCAGCATCTTATAGAAGCAGTATATCCGGGCCTCGAAAATTTACTAGAAAGAGACTTTCACTGGTTGTGTTCCAAGGCAATAGTATCACCTAGGAACGACACTGTCAATGAAATCAACAATCTCAATATACAAAGAGTTCCCGGCCAAGTCAAAACCTATAAGTCTATTAACACACTGTCACCAATGTTGACGATGTCGTCCAATTTCCTCAAGATTTTCAAAATTCGCTTAATCCTTCTGGCTTGCCGCCTCACGAACTATCATTAAAAGTAGGTACTCCTATCATGCTTTTAAGGAATATAAGCCTTCCTAACATGTGTAATGGCACAAGATTGCTCATTAAAGACTTGAAAGAAAATTTGATTGTCGCGACCATCCCCACCGGTCCAGCAGCCGGCCAGCTGGCAAACATCCCGGGGATTCCCATGATTCCCACAGATTTGCCAATATCTTTCAAACAGTTGCAATTTCCCGTAAAAACATCGTTCGCGATTACTATTATTATGTCCCAGGGTCAAACTTTCTCTTTGGTTGGAATTGACCTACGAAAAGAGTGTTTTTCCCATGGCCAACTATATGTTGGTTTATCACGAGTTGGAAGTCCCGAGAAACAGTACATTTTGCTACCAAACAATAACAGGACATCAAACATTGTCTACAGAGAATGTCTTAGCCAATAACATATTAAATACTTATATCTCAGATAAATTACATTGTAATATAATGTATATTATTATGAAAAATTATAAAAAAGTAAAAAAATATCAAATAAAAATAACAAAAAAACTTTAAATTATTAATTATTTAATAAATTATTAAATTATAATGTGCTTTTTTTAATGCTTTAGGAGAATTTTCCCAACCTAATTAATGCCGAGTTAAGCAGTTTTTTTTATCTTAATTGCACCTGTGCGAAGCTGGGGCGGGTCGCTAGTACACAATACAATTGTTAAGTCTGAGTTCAGTCAATTAATTTTGTTTTGTTTTATTGCATCCTGACGCCCATAGTACGCTGATAATGAGTCAGATGAGATTTTCAGGGCGGTGATGGTGAGAGGTACGAATGATTATTCCCAGTAAGTGCCAGACACCGTCAGGCAACATCAATGTTGATGCTGCTCCTCTTAACCTCCGGGTTGCGGGCTGTCTGCCCAGGACCAATCTCCTCGCCATTGAAGTTACCAATTTTTTCCTCCCTCAACACATTCCACTCCCTCACAGACCTCACAAGCATGGAATGCCTACCCCGCTTCGTTCTCCTCCACCTCCTCCACACCCTCTGAAGCTTCTCACTGTTGTTTCCTCTTCCTCTAAACATCCCCTTACTTAGCTTGCAGTGTAGCCCTCCCCATCCTCCCTCTTCATTCACCATCCTGTACATCCTGACTAACCATTCAACTTTCCTCCTGTCCTTCAATGAGCTCCACCCCATTTCTTTCATCATCACTGATGGCCTATAGTTCCCTTCTTCCTCACCATCTTGCCACTGCCTTCTCCACCTACCCTTCACCCATCTTGCTGTCTTTCTCTGCACCTTTTCCAGTTCTCGCATCTCCACCTCCACATACGGGTCCCATACTGCTGCAGCATATTCTAACATTTGCCGTACCATTGTGTCATACGCCTTCTCATTCACCTCACAGCTGACTCCATTCAGCACCCTTCCCAGCATACCTAGAGCTCTTCTTCCCTTTGCAACCACCCTCTCTACCTGTTTTTTCCACCTGAGGTCTCCCTGCAGTACAATCCCTAGATACTTATATTCTGCTGCTTCTTCTATCTCTTGTCCCTCCCATCTGTACATGTCCCTGCTTATCAACTTCTTCCTTGTGAACCTCACTACCTTAGTTTTTCTTACGTCTATCTTCATTTTATTTTTTCTGGTCCACAACCATATCTTATCAATCTCCGCCTGCAAATTTCCGTCCCCCTCTCCCACCTCAGCATATACAACACAATCGTCTGCAAACAATCTGATATTTCCCCTAATCCCCAAACCCATGTCATTTACCATTATGGTAAATAACGAAGGACCCAGCACGCTTCCCTGTGGTATCCCTGATGTAACCTCCTCTTCCTCCGATATTTCTTCCCTCACTTTCACCCTATGTAAGTTGAAGTGTTGACCTCTGCCCTGCTGATCACTGCTCCAGATGTATGTAGTTTACTAAACGATAGGCAGGTTGTCAGCCCTGCACTATTGTTGATCTTGGCGGGAAAACTATACAACTCTTACACGGGCATGTGCGGGCTGTCAGGGCCTCCCTCACATCTATACAATACGAAACAAAACTCAGAACACCTGCATATTAATTGACATACGTAAGTTGAATGAGCAGGTATTGTAAGGGTCCGTACCCTGACACGCATAATGTGATGTAAATAAATTACATAGCGGCAGTTCACACTCACATATTTGTTACATTAAAATTACATTCCCATCAGTGAGGGCACTTGACACAAAACGCTCTTGATTATTATGACCAGCCATGTGGTATCACTGTAAAAATGCCTTGTGACAATTAAGGTTTACATAAAGACTGAAGTTCCCCAGGGAAATGCTATTCCACTAGAAAGTGGAGGTGACTTACCGGGCGGCTAGATGAAATAAAAATGTTCCTGATGAATTAAAGTCTATTGCAGTTTATGTCCAGATACAAGAAGTTGATTGCTGGCTGGTGTCCGGGAGGAAACGCCGGAGCTCACGCCACACACTCCACCTCGGTTAATTCACTCTGACTAACTTCCCGCTCGACCCATGGGCTCGCTGCATCTTGCCCTAATACCAAAATGGGACTACTTTATGAAATGACTTGCATTAATGGCCCTTGCGATAAGTGAACAAGTAAGTAAACAAATTAAAAACATCATAAATAATCCTGCTACATAAACATTGATGAAATGAGATGGAAAAAACTCTCTGCAAAGGATGAAATAAGTAATGACTTGTTACCTTGCCAATGTAACTTATAAAACCATACACACAAACCAAACCACAAACATTTAAATAAGAATAACAGAATAAAGTCTTTAGTTAGGCCTTAACTCTCTAGCCAGTTCAGATTAATTGGCTTTTGACATCTCCTTCCGTGGTGTCTCTGGTTCCCATGGCAACCACCGGCTGCACTGTGCTGGGGTGCCCTTGCACTGGCTCTGCACCTGTTCGCTCCGGCGACCGGGTGAACACTCGACCCGTCGGTAGAGTGCACAGCCCCGCTACGGTGACATTTAAGGTTATGGCAGGAGAAACGGTCGTAGGGGTGGAGTCACATGGCACACATCAAACACCCCCCCCCCCTTTTTGGAAGTACATTTGTAGGCTGTCCGATGTCACTGGAAGCATCTGCAGATGCGGGCTGGCCTACATGACCGCAGGTGGTACCGCCACTCCTGTGGCCCTGCTGCATGCTGCAATGCCGGTGGTTACCCCTTCCTGCTAGGCAACTCCGTGTTCGGAAATTGTTGACATGGCAGTGGCAGATGTGTCACGCTGACGTAACTGCAGAAGGCAAAGCAAGCTCCCTGAATCACTGTCCTCGATGTCCCCTCCTCATTCCTGCTGTCCTCCTGCGGATTCCACTGCCTCCGGGCGCGACCTGGCTGAACAGCCCATGCAAAAACATTTGCACGAATACTTTGCCCTTGCTCAACCTGCATTTTCACTTGCTCCTCCTGCTGGTTTGCTTGATCCTGCTCCCCTTGCTAATCTACTTGCCCCTTCTACTTGCACTCAAGCATGTTCGCCTTGCTCCTCTTCTCCTCCTGCAATTACTCCAGAGATATTCCAGGTTCCCTGTGGTGTGTTTCAACACCAGGTGACTCCTGTCTACCATCCTCCTCTCCTCTTGCATCCTCCTTAAGTGCGGATGCACCTTATTGCTCCCTATACACGTCTTTGAGCTTGTCAGCAGTATTTTCATTCCGCGGCACCTCTGGTGATGCTTTCTCGTTGGCGTGCACGGGCGAGTCCTCTGTGGGATCTCCCCTTGAAGTGCTGCCACACCTCCCGTCTCCTCTCGCTCCTCCTCGAGCTTGACATGGCCTGTGCCACTGTGGGGTCGGGATACACCAGGACTGACTTCCATGCCGACGGTCACCTGGTGCACTCACCCTTTTCTCGCCCAACTTTCTATATACATATGGCATCTCCTACTTGCTTGCTTTTATAAAAATCCTTCTCCCCTCTTGCTTGCTGATATGTAAATATTTATCCTCCCCCTCGCTTGCTTACGTGCTAATTCTCCTCCTGCTCAATTACTTGAAGTTATGTACATCTTCATCCTGCTTGCTATGTACATATTCTCCTGCTTCCTGTCTTTAAGGACCTCTTGCACTTACTCACTGATGTTGTATGTATACCCCCTCCTGCATGCTGTGTACATTCTGTACTTACTTACTATGTAATGTGTGCAAATGCTCTCCTTCATGCTACGTACACCTTGCTCTTGTTAATTATGGTATTATGAATGATATTATTTGCTGAAGTGATGTGATAGACATGAGATTAACTTGCACAATGTTTACATTTGGTTACCTTGTTGTTACTACTCCTTTTTTTGCTTGCGAAATGAATAATACAATAACATCCTTCACACTTGCAAAATGAATGATACAAACTATGCTGAAAACAAAAAAAAAGTGTGTATGTGCCCTCCGCATGCTATTGTTGATGTCATGATTTCCTTGCAATTAGACATGTACGGGAGATAATTTCAAATACTTTCTCATGAGTTGCTCACTATACAATTTCTCCATGCAACTGTTCATTATTACTACAGGGATATTGTTGAAAATTTCGTGATGTGCCAGAACTATGTTTGTTTACATTTTCCTCTCTTGGCTAGTGTTGCCATTTTACTCCGCTTACATCATGGCAGGGTGATTCATGCATTCTTTCTAAACTTATTGCAGCATGCATTAGATCTTCTAGTGTCCCATTTAACAAAGGAATTAAGGCTGCTCTAAATTCAGGTCGAGCTGTTTCTGAAATTACTTCAAGTACTTCCCGTTCGTGCAAATTTGGAAGGAAACATTTGGTTTTGATGTGTAATGAAAGCAGTTAATTACTCACCCAAATATTGACCTTCCAGAGTTAGTCTGCTCTGGCTCTGTGCGGAAGTGAAAACTCCTCGAAATCTGCACTGGAATGCACGTCGAAACTCCTTCCACTGAAGTCCATAGTGGTTGAGAGATGTCCACCAAGAGTGCATGCCTCTTTGAAGTTCCGCTCCGACACAGCTGGCCCATTCATCACGGTTTATCCTGTACCTGGTAAGGCGGGATACACAATTGACTAGGAATGCTGCCGAATCTTCCGTTGGCGTACCTGCAAATGTGGGCAATGTTTGGAACTGAAATGTTGTTTTTGCCACTGTTGGTCCTGGCGGGTGTTGAGGTAGGTTGATCTCCATGGTTCCGTTTCGAATTGTGTTTTAGATCCCAGCTGTTTGCAGTGTCACTGTTATGTATGGATTAACGAGTGGGAAATTTTGAAAAGTTTGTTGGTAATTTGGAACAATTGTTGGATAGACGGGTGTAGGAAACAATAAGTAGTAGTGGCAGGGAAAATGGTGTAGGCAGTTGTTGTGTGTGTGGTGTGGTTGTTGGGGTAGGTTCGAGTGTAAGAGTTTGTTTACATTCGCAATATGCATGGCAGGAGCGCGCAGCATCTCGGCCTTGCACTGCTCTCTTCCCCTACTCTGCTGCCATTCCCCTCCACTGCTCTGTGCACATTGTTAGTGTCCCATGCTTCTATTATCTGCAAAAGATTGATGTTCACATTCACAGCTACAGCGTTTTCCCACTGTCCTAACAGGTACAACACCTGATCACGTGGGGTGTCGGCGGTTTTGTTTTGTGTGCGATTCACGCCCTGCCTGAAATTGGTTGACCTCACATGACATGATAAACAAACAAATGTGAGTCCTTCAACTAAATTCTGTTCCGTAATTCTGAGGCATTCCTGGTGATATTTTACGTTACACTGTACATACTGGATCATAATAGTACCCTGGCCATTGCACATCAAATTGTCACAATATTTTGGAAAAGTGTAATTTTGAAAGGGTTGGTTTTCAGATTTCACTTTGGTTACAAACATTTGCCTGTCCTGCACTGTTTCGCTGCTACTGTCTCTATTTGTTCCGCAGTTGTCACTGGTGTGGGTGTTAAGTGGGCTGGTCTTTCGTCAACAGTAATAATAGGCATGGTTTGAGCTTAGTGATTGTTCATTGGGTACCATAGGGCGTAAACACTCAGGGCATCACAGTGCCGGAGTACTGTCAGTTGTCCTGCCAGCCATGATTGGTTTGTCAACAAAGCCACATGTGCGGTAGATGCGGGTAAACTGACGTGGATGCGTGGAGTTGGGGAAGAGTGATCATCCTCCATTGTCATGATGTGGCTGGCCTGAATACCCCATGAAGGGTTGATGACTGGATGCCACAGCTGAGGCGCGATGCATGCAAGTGTTTAGCTGACTGTTGGCAGCTGAGAATGCAGGGGAATGGGGGAGGAATAGCCTTCACCCCGTCGCTTCTCCTACACTGATGCCGACCCTCCTAATGGCGAGGTGTGGCTTACGGCATGGCATCGCCTGCTGATTGTTGACAATATTGACAATCCTCCCAAGTGTCTATTTGGTGACCCATTGGCGTCCCTATGCTGCCGTTGCCCTTGCTGATTCCTTGCTGCCATCCTCATGCCATTGCAGGCAGAAAAAGGTGGGAAAAATTGATATTCCAGGAAAACTTAGGAAAATTTTGGAAACTTTTTGGAAAAACTTGGAGGAGATTTTGGCGTGAAAATTATTGGTGGTAGGAGAATGGCCCCACTTGGGACAGCCTATTTGACACCCATAAGATGCTGGGAATGAGTTAGATGAGGTTTTCAGGGCAGTGATAGTGAGATGTAGGAATTATTATACCTGGTAGGCGCCAGACGCTGTCAGGCGACGTCAATGTTGATGTTGTATCTCTTAACCTCGGGGTTGCGGGCCATCCACCCAGAACCATTCTCTCCGCCATTAAAGTTGAAGTGTTGACCTCTGTCCTGCCGATCACTGCTCCAGATGTATGTAATTTACTAAATTATAGCCCGTCTGTTTGCTATGCACCATCGCTGATCTTGGTGGGAAAACTATATACTTCTTATACGTGTGTGTGTGCGCTGTCAGGCCCTCCCACGCACCCATGCAAAATTAAACAAAACTCAGGAAACCTTTGGATTAAATTGCTTATGTAAGTTGAATGAGCGGGTATTGTAAGGGCCTGACACGTACAATGCAATGTAAATAAATGACGAACCGGTAGTTCACACATACATTTATTACGTTAAAATTACATTTCCTTCGGTGAGGGCACTTGACACAAAACTCTCTTGACTATTATGACTGGCATTGCGGTAACACTGTAAAAACGCATTGCGAAAATTAAGGTTTACATGATAACTGAAGCTCCCTGGGGAAATGCTATTCCACTGGGGAGTGGAGGTGGCTTACTGGGTGGCTCGATGAAAGAAAATGTTTATGATGAATTAAAGACCATTGCAGTTAATGTCCAGATACAATAAGTTGTTGGCTAGCTTTTGGGGGTAGGGGGTATGCTGGAGCTCACACCACACACTCCACCTTTGTTGGTTGATTTGTGCCGACTAACTTTCCGCTCGACCTGCGGGCTCTTTGCAGTTTGCCCTCGAGCTGAAACTGGACTATTTTATAACATGACTTGCATTAATGACCCTTGTGATATGTGAACAAGTAAATAAACACATTAAAAACAACATAAATAATCCTGCTTCATAAACATTGATGAAATGTAATGGACAAAACTCACTACAAAGACTGAAATAAACAATGACTCACTACCTTGCCAATATAACAGATAAAACGATACATACAAAATAAACCATAAACATTTAAATAGGAACAACAGAATAAAGTCTTTAATTAGGCCTTAACTCTCCAGTTCAGATTAATTGGCCTTTGCCATCTCCTTCCGTGGCATCTCTGGTACCCATGGCAACCACCGGCTTCACTGTGCTGGCATGCCCTTGCACTTCTTCTGCACCTGGTCGCTTCGGCGACCATGTGCACACTCGACCTGTCGGTAAAGTGTGCAATCCTGCTGTGGTGACATTAAAGGTTACAGCCCGACAAACTGTCTTATGGGTGGAGGTATGTGGCATAGGTGAATCAGTAAGATCTCATTTCAATAGGTTTTTGTACAAATATTTGGACAAGTCAGATTACAGTATACATAGTTTATATAAACACTGTATAATGGGAATACACCAATCTCCGAGCCTGAGCAATGCTGTCTATTGGTGAATGGGACATGTGCACTATCTAGCAGCATTGGACTGATGAACACTCCCAACTGTGTAGAGTAAAACAATAAAATAGTACGAAAACCGACTGCATAATAAGCACTTTTCTTTGTTTATGCGATAGTATTTTTGGCGTGTGTGATTTCCTGCTGCATTGCAATGGCAGGTAAATTTTGCAGTTGATGGCTGCAGTTATTACAATGTGAAAAATGCATCTATATCATTTTTTTCGTTTCCCCAAAGACCAAGATGTGTAAATATACATCTATTGACAGATAACTTTGCAAACTACAGTTTATATTGTTCTAAGGGAAGTTTCCAAATGTATACATTACCACCTACTTGTTTTTTTTTTTTTTTTAACCCTGCGGATCTATTAAATAGTACTAACAAACAATTATGTGCTTTATTTCAATTGTGGCCTGTGGAATGGAGATGCAGAAGGGAAGATTCGAATGTGGTTTTTTAAGAAGTATGGAAGTTAGAAACTGTACAAAGTTTATCGAGTTTGTTCTGCTCACTATTCTGAGCATGATTTCTGGGATGTCAACCAGAAAAGTCGAAGTTATTAAGTTAAAATAACTATTTTTTCTCAGTGTCATTTACATTGTGCTAATTTTGCTGTAGGTGATTGTTGTTATAGATAAAGAAGTTTTTTTTTTCTGTTTGCAGACTCAAAAATGGGGTAGTGCCATTGCGAGGACTTCACTGAAATGAAAATCACACACAAAAGAGACAGCCCTAAAAAAAGAGGCATCTCTACATATGAATCCAGTCATAATCATGTAGCAGCAGATGAAAATTTACATATGTACAGTCTGTGTTGAATGAAATGTGTATTCGATTTTTAAAGAAAATTTGATAATCAATACAGGTTTTTTTTTTGTTTTAGACTCTTCAATAGCAGACTGACTGACATAGCCTGAAGAAGGTACTCAACAATGAAGCTTCATGAGACGACACAAAAACTGAAGAATGCACAAAAATTTCTTAGTAACTACAGGAAAATTTTTCAAAATTGCAAGATGACAAGAAGATACTGCAGGCCAAGATTATCACCAACATCAGTTCGCATATTTTGGGTTTGGGTAAACAGTTTTCCCATACGACTTCTAGTAGTTTTATGTTATCTCAGCTATGACGGTTGCAGTTATCTGCTCCAGAAGGGATGTTGAGGTTATGTGGAATGGTTAGGTTTTATGACGAAAATGATACCCAGAGCGCCAGTCTGCTCAGCAGATCTCTATCTCGGGGGCGTACGGCCGATCACCCAAAACAGCTGCACCTCCTGTACCAGCCGTCTCTGCTGTTATTGATGATAGTGAAGTTCCTCTAAAATCCTGTTATGTCTAGTCTAGTATGGGTTGTCGGCTCCCTGTATACACCATTAAATACTGTAAGGGTTGTTCCAGCCACCCCATGCCATAAAACACTTTCTCAACTAGTTCCATTTCGTGGTTAAATGGTCCGAATGACCAATAAACAAATGTGTATGCAGTCACTCTTACTTATGTAACAATTTAATAATTTCATTCTCGTGTGAGGCACAAATACATTTCTGTATCCACTGAAGCACAGAAAACTCTTACACTGATAAAATGGTGCAAAGCAAAAATTAAATTAATTGTAAGTTATGGTTCGGTCGTGTACAAATGAGCCGAACGGTGGGGAGGTGATCACTCCGGGGTTATGCAAAGTTGAATGGTTCCAGTTATATAAAAATTAAAATATTGCCTCTACATGGTTAGTGAAAATAGTTGAAGTCCCCATAGCAGACCCGATGCATGACCTACCCCACTGGATACAATATGCTACTGACCATCATGTCATATCGGCCTTATTGTGCTGCTACCATGAACACACAGTACAGGTACGAGGTGACATGATGATGTTCTACCTATGGTGGTTTCTTTCACATGGACACTACCTTCATGGTGACCCGAGTGAAGAAGTGAACTGTCAGTTCACTCCTTCACTCATGTCGCAGATACTGACCTGCTCAAACTGTGTAGTTGTGGCACTGGTGACCTTGCGAATCTTCCTTGGCCGATTGCTGCACCCACTGTGCCAGTAGTGTCGTATTCCTGTGCAATATATGCAGCGATGTGGTGGACGTGATGTTTGAATTGCGTCCCCACAGTCCGCTGCAAGGCTGTGAGGTGCAGCTGGAATTGCGTACCTCTTGCTCGGAGGTGAGTGCCATGCCTACGCACCAGCACTGTCGTTATCGACCAGTGCTGGTGCACTGCTTACTATGTGGCGAGTTGTTGACAAGTGCGAAGGGGGGCATGGCAGTGTGTTGTACAACAATTTCTCCCACTAGCTTGTTCCCAATGTCGGAGATCGGCATTGGGGCTGTCAAAACTAATGATGCGGCTGTTGGCCTATCTTGTTCTGTTGGTAGCGATGTTTAAGGCTCAGGTGCTTCTGCTCGTTGTGATGTGAATTGAGTTGTTCGCTCTTGTTTGTCTGTAGGATGAATACTTAGAGTGTGTTGTGATTCCTTATCCACACATGTGATTGGCTGCAGCTGTTGGTTTTCGTTTTCCTGCATGCTTGATTCGCACTAGCTAAGTAGCACTGTGGCAGTGGGTACGAGTACTGGTGCACATGGAGTTGTTGCGGGTTGTGTTGATTTCTCAATGTTTTTGCATGACCTACACAAAATGTGTTGGTCATAGTAGCCTGGTTGTTTCCACTCGTCTGTGATTGGTTATTTCTCAAGGTATCGGCACAAACACAGCTGGCAGGATACTGTATGGGTCCTGGTTTCTTGACACATTTTTTTTGTAATGGGCCAACTGTAGCCATGTTGGGGTGGGTTTGGTTTTATCATTACTTTGCAGTTTCAGGCAGGGTGGTGGGGCAGTAAATATGTTCAAGTTCGTACATTTGACTTCCCGAAGCGGTTTGCACTTTATTGAATTTACGTCGAAGTAGAAGCCCATTATGCTGTTGCACACAGATGCGGGACATGGATGTAGTCCAATGTGGCTGTCACTGTAATCTTCCGCTAGGCCATGTGGCTCGCAGCATGCGACAGTCACCCAGCGGTGCGGCATGGTAGGGGTGATTGACGTGGTGCGGCGAAGGAGGGGCAGAAGAAGGTGCACTACCCCTCAGAGTTGGAATGTCCCAAAATGTCAGCTGTCGTGGTATCACAAATTATTACCTTAGCTGTACTCTAATTTAGCGCCAAACGTCTCCCTGGTTATTTGCGTTATTTCCCTAGGCGAATTTCTTGCTGCTGTTCACTGGTGCTATGAGGAAATGCTGGAAAAAGATCGCCAGTAGCGAATAGTATTGAGGTAAAGCCCAAAGGATGGATGCATGTGAATGGACGTGGTCACATATGACCCAAAACTAATATGGTGTGAAATTGTGCACAGGAATACATGAAAAATAGTGAGGAATTTCCCAGGAAAATTTTTTGTGGAAAATTAATTCTGGTGTCGGTGTTTGGATAGTTATTCTAGCAGGATGTAAAAGCCATATGGCTGGGCAAGGCACTTGGTGGAGTTGAAACGAAAGCTACAATTGTTGCGGCCCACTTCACGGTTGTGGTTATCTGGTCCAGGAGGGATGTTGAGGTTATTAAGAATGGTTCGGTTTTATGATGGAAATATTACCCAGGGTGCCAGTCCTCTCAGCAGCGAACATGATGACTCTCTATCTTGGAGGCATACATCTGATCACCCAAAGTGGCTACACCTCCAGTACCAGCCATCTCTGCTGTTGTTGATAATGGTGATTTTCCTCTAAAATCCTGTTATTAATAGTCTAGTATGGGTTGTCGTCTCCTCGTGTATGCTATTAAATACCGTAGGGGTTGTTCTGGCCACCCCACACCATAAATCACACTTTTTCCGTTAATTCAATTTTGTGGTTATGTGGTCCGAATGACCAATAAACAAATGTGTATGCAGTCACTCTTACTTATGTAATGATATATTCATTTCACCCTCGTATGAGGCACAAATACATTTCCATCTCCACTGGAGATAGAAGAGCTCTTACACTGATAAAATGGCACAAAGCCAAAATGAAATTAATTTTAAGTTACAGTTCTGCCGTGTACAATTGAGCCGAACGGTGGGGATGTGCTCGTTCTGGGGTTATGCAAATATAAAAGGTTCTAGTAATCTACACACATACATGTGGAACGTTCATTTGTGCATTAACACTCCTCGCCTGGTGCTGTAGGGTCGTGGATTCTTATGCAATGGGATGTGCGTAATGGCCTAAGGTGGGAGCAAGTGGTACATGTAAACTAAAACAAAGACCCAAGATGAAAAGTCCAGGCCAGGCCAGGCCTGGTATAATTGAGAATGTTTTGGTTGTGTTGTCATTAAAGTCAAAGGCACAGAAAGAATCGGATTGTGTTGTGTCAGTTGTACTGGACGAGATTACACTTATTGAACTAATTTCTTATGATGCCAGAAAGGATAAGTTTGAAGGTTTAGTAGATTTAGGCAGTGACTTTCCACTTTTCCTTCCTGCTGGAGGAGAACTACAAACTGCTAAGAAAGCCCTCGTTGTTATGATTAGAGGACTAAGAATAAACTTTAAAAACGTCATAGGTTATTTTTATCTGGAGATGGTGTTAGGAGTGAAGTTTTGAGGCGCATTGTTCTGATGGTAGTTTAAGAAATTGCAAAGCAGTGGCTATTTTCCTAAGGCTGTAGTTTGCGATCAAGCTGCTACAAATCTAAAAATGAGGAAGCGCTTTGGTGTGACTGAAGGAAATCCTTATATTGAAGTTAATTCAGAAGGTACGTATTTCTTTCTCGACACTCCGCATTCTCTTAAGTCAGTCAGAAGTAACTAAAAAAAATTTTACATACGAAAAGGACAATACAAAATATCTTCGAAACATGTAGTTGAATTCTATACCAAAGACTCATGTATGGCCCCTAAGCTAACAAAGTCGTGCTTGAAATTGCCTCCATTTTATCTGATGAGAGTGAACTTAGCTGTGAGAGTGGTTAGTCATTTTGTGAGTGCAGGGATAATGACACATGTTTCATTTAATTCTATGTCAGGTGAAAGTGTATACACTGCATAATTTTTGGAGATGATGGATTCCCTTTTCGATTGCTTCAATTCATCTTCGCTGTCATCTGCTAAAGTTTATCAGTTTGGCTTAAAAGAAAATTCTAGACACTGGAATTGTCTGGATGAGTGTGTTGATTTTTTCAGAAAAATTAAAATTTTAAATACAGATAATAAAAATCCACCATGTATTCAAGGTTGGTTAGAAAACATGACTGCCCGAAGCTGCTCTGGCGAGATCTGCAGCATTAATAAAAAATTTCTTTCTTACTTACTAGGCATCTTACTCATGACTGCATTGAAAATCTTTTTTCTGTCATCAGGTTCAAAGGAGGAAACAACACTACCCCGATGCAACTAAGAACAATATTGAGAAATGTCACAACGAATCAGCTACTAAAACCTTCTGAAGATAGTAGTTGCGGAGTTGATTTAACTCAGTTTATACTGCAAAAGTAGTTCATCGAAAAACAAAAAATAAATTTATCTGTGACCCCAAAACAATTTGCTTAAAACATTGATGAATCTGCTGCTTTTGAAAAAATAAACTTATTCGGATATTGGGAACATGAATTTTAAATTTTATGTTAGAAGATGGGTGATTTCAAAGCAGAAACATGATAATTGCAAGGAAAAACTTTCGACTCTTAAATGCCTGGCTGCTTGATCCACATAATGTCTACATTTACCCAAAACAATATGATGGAACAAATTTTATGTACCCAAAACAAGATAGCAGTGGGTTTGTGCGATAGTGTCATGAAATAATAAACAATTTTTTTAAAAATATCTTCAAGAAAGTAGGGAAAGTGTTAAATATAAATTAATGCAGAAGTTATGTCGGCAACTGACAGTAATATGCGATGACTGCAAGAAGTTGTTTAATGACAAATATATAAATGTTTTGATAAAATGTTATGTCAATGAGAAAAATTAAGAATTAAAATCAAAAGCGCCTTACAAGAAAATTCTTAAAGGTACAAAAGTAATGCAGATTTAAGTGTTAATACAACAGTCTGCTAAGACAATTTTAAGCTCTAAAAGTGATTGTGTTTGTATTTAATTACAGCGATAATTTACTAAACATAATGTAAATACAGTATCCTTTTGTGTAATATATAATAATAATCACTTATGCTGGAACCACTTATTCTACATAAAATGTAATTTTATTTATTTCAGTTTTCCCTGTACCTTCTTTATTGACTGGGAGTAACACCAGTCCAGCACCGCTAAATGGTGCGTGCATCGCGATCACCAGCTATTTTGGCGAGTTTCGCGTATTCCTATTATACAGTATTTGGTTTATACACTAGACATAGTAAATATACACATATATATGTCAGATTACACGTACAAATAATATATTTTCTTCATAATTTGACTAATATTCTTCCAACATATTGTGGGGTGTTGTTCTGCTGAAACAGAAGAAAAACGAAACGAGAAAACCGGAACAAGATGTGTGTACAATGACATGATATACAGTAATTTCTTATTGTTGTAGTATAAATATTCATCTACACTATAAAATGTACGTTAAGTATAAATTCTTTCAGCTTGTTTTTGTCAAAGTTACAATGTTTCCAGAGATTTTGTGTGTGTAGGAAAATAGTCAACGGGGCTGGCCTGCCCATCAAAAGTTGGCCGGCATGGGAGAAGAAGAGTCGGCTCTGCCAAGTTAGTTGATATTTCGCTTCAAAATACCTGGTGCCTATCATCTACAAGTTGAAGAGTTGGTGAGAATCTACTGAACATTTACCTGTCCTACTACCAACCTTTAATGAACCCCACTTTGCTCCACTACCTCGCCGTGAATCTCCTACGTCATTCTACTTCTGGCCAATCTCACACATAAACTGCATAAGGAAAATGCACAAATACTTCATGCACTGATGTCACAGTGGCGGGAAAATGCCAGAAACATGCGTATTTGGAGGTTAACATCGGCGGAAACCAAGGGCAATTTGTTGTTTTTAGGAATTGTGCGCAGTGTTGATTGTACTGGATGATTCTGTAACTAAATTATACAAACATGTTTTGGTGATGTAAACTAGTAAATATTTACATAGGAAAACATATTTTAAGAAGTTGTGAATTTAACTAACAATAAGTTTACATGGTTTGTAAATAATGTATTTGTAAACTGTTACTATAAATATTGCAATGCACGTGGCCTAAAAAAGTCGCCCTTTCAACATTTTGTTTAGTGTGTAAATAATATTGGTTTCTTTACCCTTATCATGAATTCAACAAGTGTAAGGTTAACATTGGCCAATGTGTGTTTGTGTATTACTGCATCTGTACGGATATGAACAACAACATATGTATCGCATTTTGTTTTTCCATTGAAATTAAAATTTTCGAAGTTTCAATAATTTTAATGTTATTTCCATAGGAGCAAAATTTCCCACTGCTCCATCAAAACATCAAAGCCTCACAAAAGAAGTTATTCTATAGGCCCCCCCTTTTTTTTAAACACTGTTTCCTATTTTCCATTGAAATGAAGTAAACAGAAACCAAAAGAGTAAACAGAACCCAAGCAAGCGTATCTAGACAAAAATAAAGAAGGTTGGAATGCCAACCTGTGAGATATTAATTTGCTGTCTGTACGACTTTGAGGTTAATATGTTTCATGTAGTGTATTTTAATACTTAATTGGGTACCTAATGGCCGATACTCATTTTGGAGAATGTAAGGTTATCTTTTCTGTTACACTAATATATATATATAAGAATCTTAAAATCAAAATTTGAAGGCAAATGAACGGAAATATGTCTATGAATTTGTATTAATCGATTAGCTATAGAACTCTTTAAGACTAAAGTTAATCCGTCTGTAAATATGAACATCAATTTATTTTAGTTTACATACGGAAAAATCATAGGATTGTTTGGTTTATTTATTTAGTTTCTTTTTATATGCTCATAATGTCTTTAAATATTTAATAACGTAGTTCGTTCATTATGTGGGTTTCTTCCTAGAGTAATTTGTATGCTGAAATTGGGGATTTCTACTTCTAATGTTGTAATTGTATTATTTTACTTGTGTCTATGAACCAGCGCATTTCCCTTGTGAACATGCGACACCATCGGCTCTCCCCAAGCCCGTTTGCCCGCCGACGCCGGCATCTGCTGTAGGAATCAGCAGACTACCGGGCGCTCGTGTGCACCAGTTGAGTAGTTCACTGCATCGGCTGCATCATTCCAAACACCACATGAGTGTAGCCAATAGGGCCAAATGCTGGTGTCGGGAGTGCAAATGCAATGGAATGGTGTAAAGTGACACATAAACAATGTGCATATATACAACAAATAGACCTGGTGAAACAGGGCATAAGTAAAGAGGCTGAGAATATAAGCCTCTCAAGGATGCTTAATCATATAATGAAATAAAAGAGAGCCTTTTAGTGTTTTTGTGCCCCTGCAGGCTTTAGTGTGCATTTTTGTCTGTTCTTGTAATTTCCTTCTTCATGTGCTCGATCCTCACATCATTCCATTCAGTGAATTTTACGTATAAAAGGGTTCAGTGTCTTGTGTAATTACTTATGTAACATTTGTAAGCAGGTGAGTAATGTGTGTATTGCTATTCATATTGTGTGGTGTAAGAAAGTAGTCAGCATGGCCTACTTGCCCACCAACACCGGCTGGCACTCCATGCGAGAGGAGTTAGTAATATCTCCGTGTCTCGAGGATGCGGACGTGCGGACCAACGGGATCGTGTTTCGCGTGCTTGGGTGGCAATTAAACATTTGTTACTAATCACTTCATTGCAATAAAATTTAATTTCCGGAACCATTTGTTTCATCGCTGCCCAAAACTCTCCGCCTCTCTCCTTCCCATGGCTTGCATCTCCAGAGAAGACATAACTTCCACTTAAGATTTTGTAGCCATGCACCTTTTTGTACTGTGGCACCTTACCGGCAGGTTTAACCCCAGAAGTGTTTGTAAAGTGTCTCTCGTCAGAAGAGTTTAATAAAAACCCATTTATTTATGCAAAGGAACTGTGTGTATCTTCATTCGTGTTGCAAATGTGCTTTAGGGCGTGAGCCCCCACCTCTCTCGCAACTGCATAAGTATTTCCAAAGTGTTCGTGTAATAGTTCAGTGTTTATTTCGTAGTGTTATGTATGGGTGTGTGGGTCACCCTGAGAATCCACCGTGTATTACGGGTACCGCTATAATTTCTATTTATGGAACAACACTGGAAGGGTGCCACCTTTGGCCGTCAGCACACGACCCTGAGGAAGCAGTCAGCTACAGTACAAGTTGGTATTGCACTCCATGCAAGGCCTGGCATCCAAGTATCACAACAGAGTTTCAACAGGTTGTCATGGTAAATATCCTACCCAAACTCCCAACCTTAACTGACCATATTTTGTTCCACCATTCACCGTCAAATGGCTTTACCTGTAAGTGTGGCCAAGTGCTATAGCTTTCTGGCATCACACGTGTTAAAAGTTTTTCCCTTGTGAAGTAATTACAAGTTCGGAGATTTAGAAAGGCAGATTAAGAAACTTTTTGTTTACTACGAGATAAAATACATTCAGGTTTAAATACCTATATTATGTGAAGTATCATAATATATTATATTTTGAATTGTACTTAGTTGATAAAGAAATTTGCAATACTATATTGCTACTCCTTCTCTATTAATATTTTATCTACTCACGAATAAAGAGCAGGACTGTTTTTGTTAGTAATACGCTACAGTTCACCATCGAATTGATGAATTTATGACTGAAATTATGTTTATCTGATTTTCAACATTTTAAGAATTAATATGAATCATTATACAATTATGTTATAGAGAAGTGGGTTATTTATATATTCCATTTTGTTTGTTGGGTAATTTTAATATATTTCAATTCAAAATAGAGAGACACAATATTAGATATGTTACCAAGTTTCATAATATTGAGACTTGCAAGTAATGGCAACTCTTTATAGCAAGCAGTAAAAGATTTTATAGCGAAAACCTATCTTACAGTACTTTTAGTACAAAATTGTAAGTTCATTGTATTTTGTTATTAAATTCTTTTGATACAAGTCTTTTGTGTAGAGAGGATACAAACTTATGCTGTATTTGGCACTATGTGACAGGCACGACACAACGGATGTAATGTTTCATCCAATCATAGACAAGTATTTTGCAATGATGCTACAGAAATCTTTGGCGTGACTAACTTTCTGAGAATAAATAATTTCTCATTTTGTCGCATCGCCAGCGCTACAATAGTTAATAAACGAATGTATTTTCTTGCTGCAATAGTAGCGGCATTATTCAATCGGTAACATTTGCAATTAATTATTTGGTTTCACAAAATTTTCTGATCTAGAAGGTAAACAAACAATTACGTAGTCGCCTAGAGATAACGTCATTCTGGATCAATGTCTACATTCAAACATAGATGATCGTTTGTATTTATAGTTATTCTTCTTCTTTCATAGAAGTAAATACATATGGCCTTCTATTTAAACTGTCCTATTTGCAGCTTTGCAGCTATGCATTGTCATAACATATTTTTTTGCATTGTATCAGTCGCGACACTTGGGTTTTCACTACAGCCATAATATACGGTCGCACCATGCCTGTTGACTCGTGCCTGTAGCATCGTGCGTGCCATGGCAATGTAAATCCAGCAGTATGCTGGTATTTATAACTTATGAATAATCTGGTAACTAAATTACTTATTGGAAAAAGATGTAGGGGTTTTCCTTAAATTGTTGATATCTGCATAATTTATTATTTTTTAAAATTTATGCGAGAATATGCATAATTATTATGCATATTATTACTATTAGTAACTGTAACTATCAGAAATTGCTCAATGTATTTTTCTTACTTATTAATTGTGCTCAAATAATTAAAAACTTTTTTTTTCAGCTTTAAAAGGCAAAGACTCGCGTAGTGGAATTCACAATATGATGCACCGTTTTTGTCAGACCACCTGCAATCCATTTTTCCTACTCTGGTAGAAGCACAGAAATGATGCACCCAAGAAAAATTTGGAGCAAATGAATGTTGCAAAGCAATCTATTGTAAGTATTATCTGTTAATTTTCTGCTCACAGGCTCCGTATGTACTGTTATATGTAATTAGCAGCGACAAGCAGAAAGGAGCAATTAACATTGCCATAATTGCCATACTTCAACCAAAACTGTATATATTCAGAGAGAGCATATAAAAGTAGGCATCTCGCCAATACAAGAAACAAGGTGCAGACAAAATAATAAGACATAATTTCCTCTCTGAACACTTTAATTACACAATCAAAGTTTATTAAGTCGAAATTGATATTGTACAGTTATTTATTGCATTAAAAAATGTTTGAGAATTAAAGAATTATTTCTATCTTTGTCTGTAATGTAGAGTTAACAAAATTCGTGTACTTATGTAAACCAGCTATTTGGGGAGGGGAGTAAGTTACAGTGTTTCCTGGTCAAAGAATTAAATATTGATAATTATGAAAAATAATCATGTACACTATGTTGAGATAGTGATATATATTGCAAATATAATATTTCTGTTCCAATAATTTTTTCTATCCTTTTTTTTTTTTTTGCTTTCTTTTAAGATCTTAGGTTTATCTTCACTACATTAGATAGCTTGTGTTTTCAAAAGACCGCAACAAGAACTGATTGTTTGTATTGTATGTATTAATTATTTTAAAGTGTATTATTAATTCCTAGTTTAATGGCTGAGTACCACAATCCAGTTGTAATTTACATTGTAGTGACATTTTCCCCTTGAGAATAATGTGTTCTCATTACCGTATTAACATCTTATAACATATTTCAGAGAGTGTTGAAACCAATAATTGCATATACAGGTGGGTAATGTAGTTCCAATTTTAGCATTTATTTTTTTGAATATGTTAATTAGCTTGTGTAGCTTACGCCCCTTCGAGATATGTACGTTTTACATTAATAATTAGATAAAATATTAACACACTCCTTAAACATTAACTTAATTGCCTATCTAAGGATGAATGTATCACTTAAAATAAACTGCTTATTTTTATTTATTTTGCTTTGTTTCTGGTTACCACTTACTAGCCTGGTGTTTGCAGGTAAGTCAAAGCAGGTAGCTAGGCATACTACACCTAGATGACTACCTAGTGTGAAAAATATGTATCAATATCAATTTAATGACATTTCTGCAAACTTTACCATGTGTGTTGACTTGTTCTGTATATCACTGTGCTTCACTTTTGTATATAACTAATACCTAATTTTGTTTACTTACAGTTGCTGTTTGTAAGGGAAACCAAGAGGTGACCAGAGAAACAATAAAAGAAACAATATACCTCTAGCTTCGACAAGGGAAACCAAGGAAATTTAAAATATATAAATATTTTTCTTGATATCTGAATAAGCTAAAATGGCCTGCCGTCTTGTCAATAAATAGTTCAATTTAATTCATTTATTGTCATTTTTGTTGTAACATATACTGTGATACACCCTTTTCCACAGTGCTTTAACAAACTGACAAATATGTAAGATACCAACAAATGATGCATGTGTGGCCATAGACTACAATTTAAACATATCCCAAGGGGCGAGCACAGCACAGTAGAATCATGTGTGGTCTACAAGCTCCAGGGAAAGGTTATGGGAAGTATATTTATAGAGTTCTGTGAAAATTCCGGGGATGGGAGCCAGTGCTAGAGAGCACGAGATTAGATTGGGGTGGTGATGGCCGACGGCCCATGTGGCCTTCCTGGTAGCAGTGATGCTGATAGATGTGTAGTGGCAACCAAGTGGTTATCATTTTTACTCCCCAAGACTACTGTGATCTCTGCAGAGCTACATTCAATAGTGCCTGGTATAGAGGGGGCTGTTGGCCTCCTCCATATACCAATACACATGCATAATTGGGCTTTTGTGGCCACCCAATGCCTTTAATATTTATATAATCAATTTAAGGCAAGGTTACCATACGCAGCCGAGGAGCAGCTGAATTAAATAATCACGTCAGTCAAACAGTCGTGTGGTTTATTTAGTTAATTTCATTTATCCAGAGTACTTACATGAATGGGTCGCCATTAAAACTAGGCGATCTCTTACACTGTATAAACAGGCAGTGGGCATACATGACATTACAGCAGTAAAGTTATCCTCCAGGTTGTGAGGTGGTGCTGACTCCGGGCGAGGAAAAGAACAAATGGTTCTGGTTATGCTACGTTATTAGACTGAAATTAAAAGATGATTGGTAAAATCATCGTGAATTGCCCAGAGCCCCACGGCACAGCGACCACCTCACGTCGAGCCGAATTCCCGTCTGTCTAGCTTGGGTGCGAAGCCCTCTCATTGGCTGTAACTGCAGCCAACATATGACATGACTTGTTGAAAATTTAATATAGGAATGAAAAATAAAAAAGGAATGACTAGCTGTAAGGCTATTGAGATAGGAACATAAAAATATTCTTCTAGAGTAAGCAACAACCTACTTATAAATTATTAACAAGAACCAAAACCCCATTCGACCATTCTACACACATGGTAAATTAACTTCACTTTCTTGGGGCCGTTTTTAGGCAGTTTATGAGAGCCGTGGCTCTTCCCCCTCTCAACTAGTATTTTTGAAACATGTTATATTAATAGTAAAACTTCTTACAACTATTCACTGCCCTCAGAAACATGCACAACAAACTTTATTGTATTTTAAAAATTACCGACCATGTGGTCGGGCGCACAACATGCACCGGTCGGCTCTGCTAGCCAAACATTGAATGTTGCCAGTATCTGCCAGCATTTTAATACTGTCTTTAATGGTTAGGGTTGTCTCTTTGGTCCTCGTGATGTTCAGTCACGTAATTCTTATGTCATAAATTTTTTAATAATATATCTCTTGAATACTATGATTGTTTATCTCTTACATATATTCATTTCCAAACATACAATGTAAAAGGTGTGCTGGGCGCACAGCCTGCTGTGACAAGTGATATAATTTACACTCTAAAATAAATCGAAATACAAATCTCATTACACACATCACCCTTCAAGTAAATTAATTAATAAGAGCCTATTTGCCTCGGTACTTTTGTGTTATGTGTATAGGAAAACAATAATAATAAATATACACAACATGACAAATGTGCTGGAATAAAGTACCCTTGGCACAAAACATAACACTACAAGACCAAAACAATGGCAGGTGTGTCGAATCGCATGGGCCAAATCAAAGCAACTTACTCACTCACTTTAAAAATATTAAATAATAACAATACCGTCAAAATAAACTTACCACTGAAACATAAACACTGAGAAATAAACAATGGCACATGTGCTGGATCGCACAGGCAATGATATAACAAAGCACTCGATTAATTTAATAATACATGACATTTTCCCTGAACAGGAAATAAAATAAAACATAAACACTTTACACTGAATTCCACCACACTAGACGCATTTGTGTGCACACGTGGGCCGGTGGCTTAGGCTACAACGCCCACACATGGCACAGAGATTGTTGGGTGGCTGTCAGCTGGGGGCATGGTGAACGGTCTTAAGGCTGGAGGATGCAATCCACGTCACATGTTAAGTTCCATTCAAAAGTGACAAGGTGGAACTCAATATTTCTGAACAAATATGTCGTAATGAATTTTTTTGGTAATTATTGATAAGGTGTGAAAGATGACGGCAGTGGGAGGGGGGGATGGGGCAAAACACCAATTTGAACAATAATTAACTAATAACTAGTCTGTCAGTTTGCACAAGTCACTTGGTTTACTTAACTTGGATGGGAAAACAGTTCACAGTACTGCGATTTAAAATTTTGTGCCGTATTTACTCCAATTTACCACTTGGATTCCATTACAAGGTTTTCCACAGATACATTTGGTGGTCACCATAACCGCAAATAAACTTCACAAATAATCATTATTAACATGAATGATCATGAATATAATAAACAGTAAACAAAAGAGTTTCAAAGCAGTTTTTGAATTGTATGTGGACACTGTTGAGTTGAAATAAGTGGACTGTTCATCCACCACCCAATGAAGGGTAGCAGCAGTGATTTTCATGGCTGGAGCCTCTCATTGACTTGGTAGTTAGGCGTTCAGATACATCACCAGGTTGCATGTGGTAGGATGTTCACCATACTGTTTAGATGCTGTGCAGCTTAATCAGAACTGTATACATTTCGAATCATATTAGGTAGTAAATAAATAGATACCAATATCTGTTATTTTGGAAATGAGATATACCTTTGGTTCAGTTTATTATACAAATGAGCAGAACTGGCACATTATTTTGGAAAAAATAAAATAGTTTTTGAAGCTGGGTATAAATTAACAGTGGAAGGGTAGAATGTACTCACCCTCCCTCTAACATAAATTGTTTCCTGCCTCACTTGGTTGTAATGTTCAGTAAAAAAGTAAATCAAAGCCACTGCTTTACCTGTGATTATTTTGTTTTGGAGAGAAATGCAAATAATGATTAATAGATGCTGAAAAAATCTGGTACCCTAGTCATTTAGAATGTTAGAATTGTAATAGATCAGGGTGGCTAGCATCAGCAGGGAAAACCTGGGAAAGTCAGCAAATTTCACATTTCTAGAAAAGTCGGGGAATATCAAGGAAATTATAGTAACATCACGAAATTAGAATGAATGTGTTAACTGTATGTCGGATTCTAGCACTTAATGCTGCATGCCATCTTGACGTACTCGGCGTTGTTCCATCCGGGAGTTGGTTAGGTGATGGGATATTCATAGGGTAGGTTTCTTACCAGGCGGGTATCAGTGCTCCCACTCAGCAAAGAGCACAATATAATATTTTGTGTTGTGGGCCATTCGACCTAAACGTGACCCCCAGATGCACTGTTGTCACCATAGATTTTCAAGTGTGGCGAAAATTATACCCATGTTGTCTAGGCTAGTAGAGGATATTCAACCTCCCTCTATACGCTAATGCTAAGAAACGACGAAGGATTATTTAGGGCATTCCACACCTTCACTGGTGACGCACTTTTTGGTTAAGTGGTAGTGATGCGACCAATTAAATATATATGATGCTGAGTTCCAGAAAATCAATATTTATTTTAATCAATCAGTCAGGCGAGGCACTTACAAATACATCCTCCTATAATGTCGGAGTAAACGTACACTGTGAAAAATGGTGTGAAGTAGATAAAGGATTATAGGTTAAAATAAATCCCAGATGTTTACAATATGTACTGGGCTGCTGTGTGTCACGCTCCCTGGATAGCAATAAATGAACAGTTCCAGATATAAAAACGTTACCTATTGATATGCTACATGATTAAACAAATTGATGAAGGTCTGGGAAGGATGCAACGACGTGCATCCACACAGCACCGAGGCAACCACACTAGTCTCTTTTACTTTTCTTCACATATTAAAATGAATGATACTCTAGGATGATTGCAAATAATAAAATACAGCAGGTATGTAAACACTTTCGCAAGGCTCAATAATTTATATTGATGAAAATAATAATAATTGTTGATTTAGTGTTGGATAATCGGGCTCCCCAAGTGCGTGCAGTAAACACCATGCTTCCAGTTCCCTGCTCTTTGGTTGAATTGAGGGTGGTTGCGGTGGAAATCGAAGGCAGATTACGGGCCGCGAGCGCTTACCGCACCATCCATCTTGTGATGGGACCTTCCACTCCACCACCTGTTTGCCAGTCTGACATCCATATAGCTCCATGGATCGATATTCTCTCTTTAAATTGTGAGTTAAAAACGTTTTGCTCTGCTACCTGAGCGCCGGTCTGACGTCACACTAGTTGCCTGGATCGATAATACACGTCGCTTCACAAATTGCTCTGCTCGGGAGCACGTGTTTAAAGACTGTCAACTCCCACATGTTTCTTTTACTGGTACTAAATGTTTCCGTTATAATAAACCAGACCATTTAAGTTCCCACTATACGTTTTCGGGAAATGTGGGAAGGCGAATTATGGGTGTGGTAGTTCTCACCAGGTTATCTCCTTGGTTTTTAATCCACACGAGATTCGCAAGTGTACAATTCAAGTCATGTGTGCAGGCAATTTTTATCCGGCCTTCGTTGACACGGGTGCCACGCATTGCGTGACGAGTTAAGTTTCCTTAAATGTCTGTTTGCAGTAAGGCCATTTTCCCTGCTCGTGTTCGATGTGCAGGAGCAGGTGAAATGTGTACCACCAACGGGGATTTAGAGCAGAGAACGCATGTTGTGAAACATCATTTTAAAGTGGGAAAATTTTCTTGGACTTTCCCGCTCTATGTATTACTGCATTTGAGTTACGAATTGATTTTGGGGCTGGAATTTCTTCGTAATACTCGTGCCACAGTAAATTTTAAAGATAACACCTTGTCTTTTGGGTTTGTCCCGAATATTAAAATTAGTTTGGGTCGCCAAAATTTAAAGCGATTGGCTAGTGAGCAATTAGCCGTTGTCACGGACGAAGAGGACGTAATTCGTGTACAAATTGAGGCCATATGTAAGGAATATGAGGACGGAATTATCCACAAAATTGGAAAATGTGATGTGATGCCCTATTAATTTGCCCTCATTTACGAAGTCCCTATGCATGATCGCTTTTTAAAATGCCCCCCACCCAAGTCACAAGCCTTTCGCGAAATCTTTCACAAATTATTACAGGCCAGAGTGATTGTCCCTTCGAAATCAGAGTATTTTCACTAGGCTTTTTAGTCCGTAAGAAAGACGGTGATAAGTACTGGCTGGTTGTTAATAATTATTTGACTAACAAGAAAATAAATAAAGATCCTTTCCTTCTACCAACTGTGGACTGTTCCTTGCAACACCTGGGACGAGCGAAATATTATTCAGTGTTAGATTTAAATAACAGCTTCCACCAATGCCTATTAGACCCGTCATGTCGTAAGTACACAGCGTTTAGTACGCAGTAGAATCAATATGAATTTACACGAATACCTATGGGTGCTAACTTTGGCAGTCAAGCTCTCTCCTGCGTGTTGGATCATGTATTAGCAAACTTGAAGTATAAATTTGTCGTTAACTACGTCGATGATGTGATTACTTACAGTGATGATTTGGCCCTCCACATGAAACATATGCGTACTGTGATAAATAAATTTAGAGAAGTAGGTTTGGCCTTCAATCCCAATAAATATTCTTTGTGTAAAAAACAAGTAACATTTTCAGACTATGTAATTAGTGAGGGTAAGTTGTTATTGTATCTCGAATGAGTGGTGTCCATTGTAAATTTTCCCCGCCCCCCACACTTTGAAAGGGGTGTAATGATTTCTCGGACTTATGGGATATTACACCATATTTATTGCTTATTTTTCATAAATAGCTGCTCCTTTAAATCATCTAAAAAAGAAAGATGTCGGATTGGTCTGGGGTCCGGCTCAGGAGCAAACATTTTGTCACCTCATGAAAATACTTAGTTCGCTTCCTGTCTGATTTTGAACACTGTTTTGTTTTACAAGTTGATGCGTCTTCTATTGCCCTGGTAACTGCCCTCAGACAGTGGGTTGAGGGTAATATTGCTCCAGTAGTGTTCGTAAGTTGTTCCCTGACGGAACATGAATAACATCTAACAACTTATGAGAAAGAAACTTTCGCCTCTCTTTTAGGCCTCGAACGTTTCACTGCTTATATTGAGCATGCGGAGTTCATATTGTTACTTATAATCAGGCTCTAAGCTGGGTGTTGGCCCACCCCCACCAGCTCGGTAAATTGGGGCGATGGGTGTTGTGTCTTTCACGTTTTGATTTTAAAGTCCATCATGTACGAAGTAGTGACAATCCTATTACAGACGCCTTGTCCAGAATGTTCGACCTGGATGATTTTGACTCTGTAGAGCTTGATTCCCTGCTTCCTAAGCCATGATACAGGATTTTCCCGAATTATTTGTGCAACTTGCAGATGCGCAAGATCAAGATCCTTGGTGCGAACAAATTTAGGTAGATATTGCCGCAGGAGTTCCTTCCTCTTATTTCGTTCAAAACTGTATATTGTATTATGCTGGTAAATCAGGACGTGCATGTAAGTTAGTTGTTCCGGATATTATGTGGCCTATAGTTTTACGTTACTTTCATGACTCTGTTCGGATGTCATTTAGGAATAAAAAAGACGTTGCTTAAGATAACTTCCCATTTTGCTTGGCTCTCCATTAAGGAGTGTGTGAATGCTTACATGTGGCCATGTCACGGTTGTAAGTGCTGTAAACAGGCTCCACAAACCAACTTCGGTCAGGTTACCATTCAGGTACCAGAGGCTCCCTGGCATGCTGTACATGTCGATATTTTTGGTCCCTTGGTTCTCTCCTGTAAGGGGAATATTTGTTTTTGTTTCTTCTTGATAGATTTAAAAAATTAGTTTTTCTTATTCCTTTTCGTAATATGAAGGTTTCGACAATAGCGAATGCCCTATCCTAGCAAGTGTGGACATTTTTTGGAGCCCTGTTGAAATAGTTTCAGATAATGCTAAATATTTTTAATCTGTTTGTTTTAAGAACATGTGCTTTCGCTGGTCAATCAAACATTACACTTCTAGTCCGTATTTTTTCTAAAGGGTACCAGCTGGAGCATTTTATCAAAAATATTAAAGCCACTTTGGCAATCTTTTACAATGCTAACCACACTCTTTGGGATTAAGATCTGGAATTCATTAATGTTTATTTCAATAGTAGTGCACATCATTTTACTAGGTGCACTCCTTCCTTACCCTTTCCTGGCCGTCAACTCACTCATCCCTTGCTCAATGTGTGGAACATTCCTGTTTCTCCATCCTTGGATCTCACTCAGCGGGGTAACCTTCTCGATGACGTAGACCATCGTTTGGAAATTGCTAAGCGTGATGTGGCTGAACGTCTCGATAAGAATAGGGTTCAGGAGCCCTTCTTAGTCGGGAATAAAGTGTTTTGCAAACGTTTTCAGCTAGCCGACAGTGGGGGAGACCTGGGCTACAAATACTTGCCAAAGTTTTTAGGAGTGTTTGTTATTTCTAAGTATCTGAATACAAACACTGTGCTACTCACTGTTCCTGGTGAGGGACGTGAGTTTCGTAAAGCTCACATCTCGCCTCTTAAGCAATATGTTTCTCGTTCATAATTTAAGTTTTTTTTTCTGGTTTGACATCCCTGGGACTTGTTTTTAACTGACAGTGCGCCGCCTCCTTGATTCCTTTTCCTAATCCGTTGTTGGTTTTTCCTTTTTTTTCTGCCCGAGCTTCAGACTCGACGTTAAGTGCAGCTGATATCGTCGATGCCTGGGACTGCTTCTCCTGCCTGCCCTCTTGCTGCTGCGGCTGCATTTTTGCAAGAACTCCCGAAAATACTTTGGATTGTTTTTACTGCAGCATCTGGCCAATGCTGTGGTGGCTGGCTTTCATCCCCGGGGATTATGACTATGGACTCTTGCGACTGGTTTCAGCAGTTGTCTGGATATGTGATTGTTCTACGTGTCGTTTTTAGGACAATGTTATTATAGACTTCAAGATATTACTCTTTTCTCCAAGATGTGTATACAAAGTGTATGAAACTATTTACTTATTTGATTTTGAAGTGTGATTATGGATGGTACTGTGAACTTGCTTCCTGATCGTGTGTACCAGAACATGGTACCTAGGTACCGTGTTTGTGTAGATGTAGCTGGTCGTCACATCGAGCCCTTCTTGTAAGTGGACCCAGAATATTAACAACGTACAGTATGTTGCAGACATGGGAGAGGTCAACATATGAACTGGTGATGTTTTGTTTGTCGTGGAAAAACATCACGTTTCTGCACATAAGTTCCTATGCAAAAGTAACCGTCTTGGTCCCCACTACAAACCCTTATAATGTGTAATGGGAATTCAGTCACATCCTGTAGATGTTACATACAAGGTATTGACACTTGAAAGTTTGATAGGGGTGTGGCCTACTTTACATTTGATTTCGCTAAAATTGTATATAAACAATCGGAATAATTCAAAGTTTTTAAAAATGAAATCATTAAAAAATTTGTACATCTTACCTTTCGAATGGCAAATGACACATCGTCCTTAAAATCATGAATAAATACGCACTCTGATGTGTGAATCAAATGGCTACACCTGAGCACTCTACAAGGGACTTTGGAAACAAAGAGGGCTCGGTCGACACCAGTGGGGCACATTACCAGTCGAAGGAATAAGGAAACAAGATGGAAGTTGAGCGAGTGGAGCACAAGCGACAGAATGAGTAGCTAGAAACACATGACAAATGAAAAAAACACAATTTGGCGGCTACACATGTGATGCAGGTGGTGCCTCAGCTTTTCTGCCAGCAGCCAGTGTGCCCAGACCTACTAAACCATATTAGTGAAATACTCTTGAAACCAAGCAATTCACTGGTTCCCAAAGTCTAGGAACAAACAGGGCAGCCTGAATTTTCCTGGTGTCCTGGCGGGCGCAGAGTTCGGATACACATACTCGTCTCCGCCGACTTACACTTCTATGGGCTTCGCTCTATTTTTGGGGCCTTCGTGGATAAAAAAGTGGCTATGTTAATCGGCGAGTATAATAGCAAGGTGATGGGTACTTTTACACCTCATGTCACTGAAGGGCTGTGTGTCGGTGATGGTGAATGCGAAACAGATCCTTGAACTCTAGCACAGTTGCGCAGTGTGGCGGACCTTATGAGAAAGTTATATAAATAATTATCGGGTAAATTTGTATCTAAAAATTAGAACAATCTACAGAATTGTCCCTGCCTGAACTAGTAGCAGTGTATAAACTTCTATAAAGATATGTTGGTAAGAAAATATGTTTAAACATAATATCATAAATATGCACAGTATAACAAGTTTTATTGTTTCAATACATAAAGTAGGTTACATCATAAATCCAAACATTGAGTTCCTGATGATCAGCACTTTCCCGCGAATTTAAAAATAAAATAATATAATTTTTCTGATAGTGTGGAACTTATATTAGTAGGTTATAATATATTAAAAACCAAAGTTTTAGTATAAAACATTGTGGACACTATCATATCACATTTTCACATAGTACAAATCAAATTTTTTAATTGTTGTAGAGACACCTAAAAAATATTCGTTATTTGTGATTGATGTGTAATAGTTAGTATAGCAGTGTTCATCTTAGGCAAAGCCACTGAACATAACTATATTCAGCTTATGTAATAGCATTTGTGGCTGAGTTTTTCCGAGAAGTCCGACATCATACCGGGGTCTCAAACTTAATCTCTTTAACATCTGGAGAACATACTGCAGATATTATTTGAGAAGTCGAAGTATTCCTCAAGGGTGAAATAGACGTCGTGAGAATAGGCACTATAAGAGGCAGCGCGGTAGCAGGAGCCGATGAAACTGGTTGTGAAGACGGTGTCCTTGTTGGTATTGATGCTGCAGTATTAAGTGTGCGGCAATAGGAAGAGAAGGGTGATGTAGGAGGAAACTGTTTCGCTACTAAGGGTACCCAAAACTGCTGGTCGTTGAAACCTGGAGACGATCCTGGAAACAGAAAACAAGCCAACAGTGTTTAAAACTACTAAGTGCATTATCTAGGCAAATACTTGCAGACTGCCCAAAAACCAAAATTCATTGATAAAGCTTAATGATTTTTGTTGTTTACATTTATACACTATTAAGATTTTATCCTTTAGCATCTATGTGAGTGATTCAATTTATTAGGAAGTTAAGGAACTGAATGTTAAATTAACAAAATGTGCATTAAATATAAGTTTAGAATATCAATGGCCAGTTGTGCTTTTAGATTATTGGCTTAACAACGTTAGTAAATAGACACAAGTTTTCAACAAAAATAATACGAAAACAAAACATAAAATTTCGTTCAGTATTTCGATAAAATCGATATTCATGATTGTTTTTTTTTTTTTTTTACATATTTTATAACTAAAATTATTATAACACAGTATTTTGATGACTTCAATAAATTACAACATGGCACTTAATATAGGGAGGGTGCTGAACCTTGGTACAACCAGGAGCCAAAGATAATTTCAAGGTGTTCGAATGGGCTGATAAATTTCTTGCTACCTTGTTATATTGTGAACCGTGTAAAATTCCCGACATTAGCAACCATTTGAAAATGGGAGCTTGTTGCATTATTTAGAAGTGCAGTAATTTAAGTGTTTTTGTTTAAAGATCAGTATCAGTTTTCCATCTAGGTGTGCATATCTTCAGTTTTTACTACCCAATATCATATTTATAGGTATGTCTTTATAGTTTTTAATACTACACATATTTTACCCAAGTATTTTCGTTCCAGATGCTACCTAACCTCAGAGGTTATTTTTGTAATTATGTTTAAAATGTACCAAGAGATAGTTTGGTTTTCTTCCCCAAGGGATGTCCCTTGATAGGTACAGGACGTCCCTTGGCACATACAAGACATCTCTTGGTACATACAGGTTGTCTTTTGGCACATGCATGATGTCTCTTGGTACATACATAATGTCTCATGGTACATAAGGATGTTGTTTGGTACATTCATGTGAGTGTCCGAATGAAAATTACCTTACATTTCGATTATTTCTGTTTTTAGTTTTACCATGCCACACAGTAAGTTTGGAGTGGAAAGACCACCCCTATGAAAGATCTAATGGCTGCAGCAGTTCAGGATGTAATTGAAAGGCACATATCTCTCCGAGAAGCTGAGAATAAATAAAACATGTCTAAATCTGCAATAGCTCATTCAGTGGTTAGTGATCGTATGGACAGTTCCAGTGTCAAGCAGTTTTCTTACAAACCCAAATTTGACATCAAGATAGTATTTTCCTAGATTATGAAAATTATTTGTTTGAGTATGTAAAAGGGCTGCATATTTTCATTACGGATTGACTACTACTTAAACAAGAATACTTGCCTGTGATTTTGTATAAAATAAACTTAAGGATATGCCTCAGTGGGATAAGAATAAAATGGCTGGAATAAGTTGGCTTAGAATGTTTCGCTAGCATTATCCTGAATAATTATTACGAAAATTTGAAGCTATTAGTTTGTCATGGGTAGTAGCTTTTAATAAGACTACAGTTACTGAATATTTTAGATACTATAAAAGTATTTTAGTTCGATGGAATTTTCAGCCTCACCAAATATAGAATTTTGACGAAAGAGCGTGTTCATCTGTTCACACTCCCCCAAAAATCCTTTCAGCAAAAGACACGAAGCAAATTGGAAGCATAACAATTGAAGAACGTGGGTAAACTGTAAATATTGTCGCAGCTGTGAGGGGAGAAGATAATTCCATACCACCCATGTTCGTATTTCCACGAGTTTACCTGAAAGAACACACTGTAGCATCTCCATCCTGCCAGCATACTCATTTCTTGGTTCTCAGTTAAGTCAACTATGTAATTAAGGATTTCTATGATATTTATGTTAATGTATCATGAAGGGAAAACACTCAAGGTGGATCGTAACTCGACGGTACATGAGAACAAGCAACTAGGGAATTCTCTTAAACACAAGACTCTTTCATTATAACAATATTTTACATTGGTTGGAGCATACAGGCATTTACACATACTTTGAACTTATAAGCGAATCGTGTTATCATATAGAAAGAGGTTAATAGACTAATGCGAGACCTGCCTATCCTTGCCAGTGAACTTGAGATTATCGATAGAATATAGACTGACGAAGTCCTGAAATATGACCATACGTCCTACTGTCAAATCGATTATGCTCACTCCAGACGTATAGATGATATCAGCCTAGATCTCCTCAAGGCCTGGATAGCTATGATGCCTTAGTCTACAGCCTCGCTGAACCTCGGAATCGTCGGCTCCGACGAATATCACTCAACGTACTTTTTGGTCGTCTGGTTGTGTCTGGGGGGGGGGGGGGCACGTTGCGATCATTATTTATAGTCCGGGCAGAGTGCGTCAGAAGCGTTTATTTATCAACCATTATGGGCGGCCAAGCTCTGGCCGCTACACTACCCCCTTGGTTGGAGAAGCAGCTGCCCCGACTTCTGTAGTGGAAGTGGATTGCTGGAGCCATCCTGGAGAGAGGTCTGAGGCACAGGAAGGCCGAGGAACTCATGATCGGACTAGATGTACGAAGAATCGAGTGATGGCATACGCGAAATGAATGAAGGGCAGTATCGAGAACGCAAGACCAAATTCGGGACTCTGTTGTACAATTGGAATATTTATAGTAAGGCAAGATTTAGAAAGTGTATAATACTTTTTTTAATTAGTGGCAAGGAAGGTAGTAATTAAAGTTAAAATAATTTTACAAGTTATGAGCAATACTAGTTGTTTTACCATAGTAAATAATATAGGTTATGTTGAGAAGAGAAAAATAATTATGGTCGACCACTATGTGCGTTGTGTAATGATACCACAGGAGAGAAGGAATTATGTCAAGTGTCACATTTAATTTTAAAATTAATAACTACCCCAAGGACTAGGCGGTGGACATGGTAAAGGGGAGGTTTTGAAAAGTGCGCGCATGTGGTACTGGATTAGCTCTAAAACGTGCTAGGTGTAAAATGAGTTTGTCCAAAGAAATTACATGTGAATAAGTTTTTGTAACTGATGGCTTAGTTAACATTAAGTTACGTGAGGATAACATTGTATGAATGTAAACGGTACAAGAGCTTATCTTTTTAAACGTATATATATATATATATAAGGACATGATTACTAGAATGGTTAAGGCAGTATTAAATACTTGAATGTCTAAGACTATCTACACGATTGGTATCACTGCACAAAAGTGCCTTCATCTGTCTGAGTTGGCACTCTCGAGAAATGCTTCGGTGACAATTACATGGCCGCCGTACGGAGTGGTTTTTTTCTTTTTACATGTAGAGTTTAATGCTGGCAACAGTGAACAGTAAAGTTTGAACTATTCTAGACAGTAATTATACACATACTGTTTTGGTGACTTGCATTATAAGAATGGCAAGGCTTGTTTACAGTGATGTATAATACAGCAAGTGCCATGTGGTAGCGTTCATTTACATTAGTAAGGTAAACATCTTTCTACAAGTAAATACACACCTTAAGTTATTTAAAACAATCTACCCTAATAGTAGGACAACAAAGAAATTATGAGCTCTTAACAATAATACCAAGTTTCCTGGTAGGAATTAGGTGAGTCGTTGTTATGATTACACATTTACAATGTCCTTGCTACATTTTGAGAAATGTCTTACACATGGAGTAACTTAAACGCTCAAAAAATTTTCGTAAAATTGTGCACTGTCCTGACATCTTAGCATCTGATATCATGTATGTGCATAACCATTATTTGTCTATATTTGTTATTAATACCTCATCACTTTTAATAATATTAGTTCTTTTTGTTGCGATATATATTAACTGTATCTGTTTTATACATGATGCTAATATTTACAGTTTAGTTAGCGTGTGACTTTTCTTGTAGAAAGTCTAACACATTATTTCTTTTGTTGTTTCCCTGACAACTTTTTAATGAGAAATTGCTTTTAATCGTACTATATACAAAACTTAATCATTCAATGGTAGTTTTGCTATCATTTGTAACTGTGTTTACATATTGAACAGATACCATTAACAGTAAGGTAGGTGTTCTTGCCCATAACATAATTACAAAATTGAATAAATGTACATTGTATTAATTATATTATTTTGGAGGCACTCACCTCAAAATATGTACAATATTATTATACCAACATGTATACATGGTGATACTTAAGCACTGCCTCTTTATGCCTACCATCTCTTAATAAGGTCTGAGCTACTGGTCATTTCCTTAGGGCCTAAAAGCTATACCCTTTCTTGTCTAAGATATGTTTTATTCTTATACAAAGAAAGGCTTTTGCAGGAACAATATGAGTTAACCCAATTCTTGTTGGTTTTTTTTCAACTAGTCGCATCTCCAATAAATTGTATTCCACGTTTATTGCGGAATTTGGCGTTGACATCACCAAGGTATTCTCGGAGTACCTCTCGTTCTACTACCTGCATGTATTCATAAATTAATTTTCCATTCATGCAGGAGTGCGAATTTTGGTTCGTGCAGGCGACGTGTAAATACTCATCAAGCGAAGCTGGTGTGGTAGGGCGATGCAAGGGAATTGTGTAGATTAGTGGAATACTATTTCGTAAGCGAAGTCCACGTCGGCTGGCAGCCAGTAGATACCGGCATGCATCCGAAAAGTGGCAGGCGCTGCAAGAACGGCTGGCAGAGCAAGGCAGACTGCGAACATGGCCTTGACCGTGCGCCAGGCACAGCAGACTCCCCGCTCCTCTGCTGTTGTCCGCCTGCTGATTGGCGTTGCCATGGCGACACTCAAACGCATGCACAGAGCATACCTCGCGCTCGCGCACCAACTGTACCTGGGCTGCGGGAGCAGATCGTTGCTCCTGCCGGTGTGGTAAAATGCTCGGGCTGGGGTTGGCGGTCGTGGATCCCTTCTCCACGTCTTGGTTGCTCTGCAGTCACCGAGCGACGTGACAACAGCAAGGAAGTGCAGACAAGCGCCCCGCGCTGCCTGAATCCTGCTGCGCTAGACACGTGCTGGGTGTGAAGCATAGTCAGCACGCCCCAGTTGCGATGTGTACAGGCTGCACTGGCGTCCTTTCGTGCGGCAACGACACAGTAGTTCACGTACCCTTGGTATGGTCAAGTGACTCGATCACACACACCCAGAAGTGTTGATGATATCAGTTTAGTGCTTCTCAAGGCCTGGATAGCTGTGATGCCTTCGTCTTCAGCCTCACTGAACCCTGGCGTCGTCGGTTCCAACGAATATCACTCAACGTACTTCTTGATCGTCTGGATGCATCTGTGAAAAGGGTGGGGGGAGTGGCACACTGAGATCGTTATTTATAGTCGGGGCCGAGTGGGTCAGCGGCGTTTATTTATCAACAGTTGTGGGCGGCCAAGCTCTGACCGATACAACATGTTGAATGGAGCCCCATTTGGTTCACTAGGAGCAGCAAATCCGAGTAGCTGGTACAACGAAGAAATCTTTGTCCAGTTCATAGAACACTTTTGATTTATGATAATCATGAATCCCACATATCGATGATGGTCACATACAAGGCAAAAGAAAATGATCTTGCAATTCTGACGATACCTCCGCATACAAGTCATAAACTCCAACCTCTTCATATGTCAGTCTTTCGGTTCTGTAAGAGTTACTATCATAAGGCAAATAATGACTGAATGATTTGTCCTGGGAATGAAGGAAAGCCTGTGACAATCTATTATGTATGTGAGTTAGCTAGGGAAGCTTATGAATATGTATTTACCCTGAAGAATATAATGAGTGGTTTTAGAGTTACAGTAATTGTAGTACTCATATAGTACATTTTTGAAATATGCAAATTCTCTTCCATAATTTTTGACTCTTCGGCAATTGCACTAAGAAAACGAAGGCTGCACAAATGCAGATAGTATTAATAGTATGCAGGGATACACTTTAAACCAATCATATAAACCTTCAATCTGAAAATTAGTAGCTACGGTAGACATAAGCCCGGAAATTCTTCGTCCATTCCCTAAGGCTCCGCAATCTTAAACAGGAACGAAATCAATTAAATGAAAGTCGCTTGTTTTGACTGACACACCAAATGAAGAGGAATTAGAAAGCTAGAAAGTTAAGAGATTTAAGCCTGCTTAACAGAAGAAAGATAATTCGAAGAAATGGAAACCATCAGTTTCAACAATGCCTTTTGAAGAAAGCAACAGTGGTAGCGAAAATAGCAGCATAATTTTAAAGGACAAATCTAATGACATAAATTTAGAAGATGAAATAATTCACTGTCGTAAAGACAGAAGGCCTGAGAATGAGTTAATCGATAAAGAATATTACATTTTGGTATAGTACAAGGGAGAATAAACAGGCAATATTTTGTTGTAAATGTGATTGATACGAATAGAGAGAGAGAATGGCAAAGAGTAAAGGATAAAATGGTTTTTAAAAAATGCAGAAGACTGACAGGTTTGTTTTAAATAAAATAAAAAACAGAAAGATTCTTAATTACTGGAGACGATATAATTTGCGAGTTACTAGTCCAAGTACCCATCTTTAGAACTAAGCTGAGCAAAAAACTAATGAGTTTTTCAGTAGATTTATCATGTTACAATATGGGTTAAGAATATATCCTATCATCATATTGATTGTTGGCCTTGAATTTTATAAAATGTAATGTTACATTAAACTTTTTAATCTGCCCCTTGGTATAAACACCTTTTGTCCTTAGGTTAATCACATGTGTGTACCATGGGACAATTTGCTTTCTTAGAGAATCAACATTCTATGTGTCAAGAGACTATTGCAATAACCAAACCAAATATTCTAATCAATGTTATAAGGTTCGAAGTAAACAAAAACACTATAATCATTCTAATAAGACTAATGAATAGGTATACATGTAGGGATATATATATACACACATATATATAGCCGCTAGGTAGAGCATTCCCCCTACTTCTGGCACCAATAATAAATACTAATATATGTGAACATATACAGAATAAAATAAAGAAGTATTTTCAGGTCTACAGATATTTATGACGATTAATATGTAAAATATATATATTTTTCGTTTCTAAGATTTATATCCGAATTTAAAAAATCATACATTTAATTTCTTATTAAATGTTCAAAGCTGCTATTTATAAACAAATATAAATTTTATATTTTGTATTTTTACTATAGGTGGTACAGGAGTATGTTTTGCACTTTTTGACCACATAATGCCGCTTTGCACGGAAGTAGTTATAACCTAATAGAACAATTTAAGAAGGTGAGGCATTGAAAATTTCTCTTATAATTCAAGATGGCGGGTATTTTCCAAAATTGCATCTTGGGGCCAGAAATTGAAAAACACTTTCAGGTTTTAGCATTTTTGGAGTCATTTCAATATTTCGTAAACTTGTACAACACGAATCTAATGTCACAACCAACATATGTGCCAGCGGGTATTTTATTTTAAGGTATATTCGTGAAATCACAGTACAAGAGTGTTCAGAATTGCAATATGGTGGGGCGCGAGGGTTTTTGTATTTGTTTTAAATCAGTTGTTTCACAGTGGTAACTCAATCTTTAGTTTGTTTCATATTGAGGCGTCTGACTATTGATATGTCAATAAAATCGATCAAGATTCTGAAAGTAGCCTCTGTGGAGCCTATGGGCAGACCAGCGCCATCAAGAGCACTTGATAGACAAAATGATGTTTGTGTCAGCAAGACAGAAATGAAAATCTCGGGCATCCAGCCTGCAACAAGAACATTGAACAACGTAATAAATGATATGAAATACTGTCTTGGAATATTGAAGAGTTTCATCATTTGGGAGAAATCCCATCAAGCATTAATTTCCAGGGCCTAGATGAGGCAAAGTGGCGCAAGTCATGCTCAGTAAAATATAATTAAAATCAGCTTAAGCAAATCTACCAGAGGATCGTGAAAAAATATGCTCAATATATTCTGTCACCTCAAGCATACACCTCTGGTACTGGAGACGAATGGCATTACATAACTAAATTAGCTGTCCCACCAATTAATACATTTTCAGATATATGTTGCTTAAGTAGGCATGGGATACTATGTAATCAACCATTGTACCAGGTCATGACATTCGAAGTAGTATCTCAACTTCGAAGTGCATCAATGACAGAAACACTTGCAGCATTTGGTCCCAGAGACTTCGTCTCCCAAGAAGTAAAGTATCACAAGAAGTCTATCAATAAGTTCATGAATTCGTTGCGGCCTGCTCGCCTCCCACCAAGGCAATCCGGGTACAATTGGGTACAATCCGGGTACAATCATGTTATTTTTTAAAATTATTAGAACATTTTTACAAATTTTAAAATAATATTAAAATATTAAAAAATCCCAGTTCCCTGGCGACCATTTTCCCTAAAAATTTACCTCATTCAATAAAATGTCCTTTTAAACCCTTACAATTTCACTATTTCCCATTAAATTTCCCTATTTTCACTTAAAATCTCCCTTTTTCTTTTAAAAAAATTCTTAAAAATAGCAACAAATTCATAAAAGGCAGTAAGTATATTATGTTACAGACTAGTACCACCATACAGGATGCAGGTGACCTTGACCTTGACCTTATGACCTTAAAAAATTCGAGAAAATATTCATAAAAGTTAGCAAGCATATTACATTACTGACTACTACCATCATCTTGGTTTTTTTCGTTTGTTATTTGTTTAAACATTGCTCGAATTTATCTCTCACAGTGATTCGACTGCCATCTTCGTTTTCACATGTTTTCAACACCTAGGTGATGCTAGTGTATTAAGTGCTGAGTCTGACATGTTAACAGGATCATTATAGTTGGCAGGAGAATTGTGTGCGTGTTCTATGATTTACTGCATCTTTCTAAACATGCAATCACATCGCATGTGTGTTTGATTTTCATCACTGTTAAATGCAGGGATACCATGTGGACAGTCATCACAAATTAGGTATGATATAATGTCTTCGGCAGCCCTTAAAATTTCTGAAAGGAATGCTATACAAATTTTATCTGGTGCAGAGCATACAATATAAGAAACTCCTTAGGCAGTACTTATAGTTCATTCTGAATGTCAAGAGTCAATAAAGACTTTGATCTTACATACTCAAGGATTGCATTAAACACCCACGAACACTCGTAATAACAGTAATCACAACCATGTCCGTGATTCATTTTACCCTTGGAAAGCTGCACGCAGGAATCCTTGGTCTCGAGTTGAGATACAAAGGTTGATCTGCTTACTTGTGCGCTGGGTCACCGCTCTGAGTTGAAATGCTTCACGAAGAATGCACTCCTATAGCACACTCTTCAGAGTGCAATAGCACTGCTGTGAAGAAATGAAAAATAAATGTTTTAATGATGCTGATGACCACTGACTGTGCAACTCTATGATCCGACCCTGACGACTGCTAGACATAGACTGAGAATTTTTAAAATTATTTCCTCCTAATATAGGAACTCGATCCAATATGGTAGATACCACAGCTTAATTTTCCCTAAAATACCCATTTTGTAGATCCCCAGTTGAATGTTCCCTATATTAGCCACTTTACGAATCCTGTAGAGTTAAACTCATAGTGGAAAACCTCAAGGGACATATGTAACAGTCTTTATATTATAAGACATGATTTTAAATTAACTTGCACAAAATAATACTTGACAAAATTTTTGTGAAATAAGAGCGAGGCAGCAGTATAATATGTTCTACAGGTGGGGTGGAAGTTGATGTGCTAGGGACCGTTAGTGGCAAGGGTAGCACAGGCCGGTGGTGTTGGGGACTTTGCTTGGTCGGTGGAGTGTAGCAGAGTGCATGACCAGCAGGCTAGCTGGTCATGGGATATGATTAATGACAAATACAATCTGAGTTAATTCTGCAATGTGGAGTGGTGGCGAATGGAAGTGCAGTTAGTGTCTCAGTACACATACTTACTGTGTAATTATTCTCTGTACTCATTGATTGCAATTAGTAATTACTCTAATTTTAATTACTCTTTTGGTAATTGTTATTCAATCTGCAATTGCTAATTATTCAGTAAGAATAGTTAGTATTTACTCATTGCTTGTTATTCTCTGTACTTCATTTATAATTATTTCAATTGTTCAATTGGGTTTTATTCAATTGCTAGTTACTCTAATTGTGCAATTCGCCACCCAAACTAACATGAACTCAGTCACTCGGTGGAAACCAAAGAGTCAACATCTCTTCAGCTCCTGGCACCCTCCCCCCTTCTCCACACTCTCCAGCAGAACTCAGTCGCTCGCCGGACACTGATGAGGCAACATCAACAATCCCCAAATGTCACTTGTGTCGTTCTTGCTCCAACAAACAATTTGGCAATCACAGCACACCTCCTGTGGAAAGAGGGGTAAACCGACAGCAATCATGGGTAGCCCTTTAACAGAGAGGGGTAGCCCCACCCTCAACCAACAGCCAATCACAGCAGACCTTCTGATGGAAGGGGAGGGGATGGGCCAATCACAGCACAGCATGTGGGAGGGGGTGTAGGGGGTACACATGTTATGAAATGGCACTTAAGCAACTCTTGCATGAGTGGTCTCGGAACCAACGTTCCTACTACTCACGTGGTGCCCTAAACCATTTTATGGACGACCCTGACCATCTTGTATTAATTATTAACAGACAGAGGTTTGATATTCACACCATAGGTAATGATCCAAGTTCTGAGAATTGCTCATAACCACTTCATTAACATAGTTTACTGTCATTTTCGAACAGTTTACAAATTCAGAACGCTGATACCTTACTTATCCTTGAATATATCGATACATCACATTATGCCCTATTTACTTCGTGGGCGTACTTGTTGTACCATTTTCGAAACTGTGTTGATAGAATAATTTAATCCGTACAATGGAAATCTCCTATTACCTAATTGATTATTTACAAGACTAATGCCACACGAAACTAATTTTACATAAGAGTAACCCTGCACAAAAAATAATGCAGTGCATGATTAACCTCACACATTACCGTTACTGTTGTGGTAACTATGTCCATCGGCACAATGCGTTATTGGGTTCGCGACAGGTTGGCTGGCGGGAGGCTCTTGCCTCGCTGTCGCCACTCCGATAAACAGTCTCGCCGCTTTCCCGTTTTCCGCGCGCGCTTTTAACGAACACTTCTCGACTTGTGGTAACAAGCATTGTGTCGGTCGTGTCACTTTTCCACGCTTTTCTATAAACACATGCTTTCCGACTTCTCGCCTGTCCCACTCCTGACACCAAATTTGTAAGTCCACCGCCAGGATGACGGGTCGAACAGGACTCTTTGGATAGTGAGGCCAGGAAGAGTGCTCACACGAAATGACGACTCACACAATGAGCATTTAACGTTTTTTTTTAATTATCAGTTGAGTTCTACGAGTCTGGTATATATTTATGACAATAAATAAAAATAAAAGTTTGTATATTTTAATATTTTTTTTATAAAAAAAAATAGGACGTTATGATTGCATTTGTGGTTTATTAATGTTCTGGCTCACGTATTTTACTTTTTTTAAATTTATTTTCTTCTCTTTTCTTCCAATAGTTCAGGCCAACACTTTTAAATTAAGTGAACAGTACTCGAGAGAAGCTAATCACTATTCGCATTTGAAGAGAAATCTTTATGATGGTGATGTTTTATCAGGCAAATTAACTGACCTAAACTTTGGTGCAAAGATCCCTTATAAATAAACACTAATTACAACAATTGAGTTTTTTTTCGTTACTGCCAATTTTTTCTTTTTTTTAATCCAAGAACCAATCATATCCGTTTAAACGAGACCTGCGAGTCTCTAATAAATTATTTATTCTGGTTTCATTGGTTTTGTAGAATACTTACCGTGAAGAAGTGTTAATACCAGCTACATAATTTCCATTGTTAACTGAGAATCTTGAAAACTAAAAAGAAAAATATTACTCTTCCAATTTGGTTACTAAATATTATTTTTTTTGTTGCTAATAGTTTTATAAAGTTTGTATAGACTTATGGAAATATGTTGGATGTTCCCTTTTCAGAACTGTTTTATTTTTGTTCTCTTATAATAAGTACTCATTGTTGATAAGTTGTGTGTTCTTTTTTATTTTATTTTGAACAAAGGTGAATCAACTCTCTCGTTTTCCAACCCCTTAAAGTGACTCTAGTTAGATGATAAGCAGGGAGGTGTTGAGACCTACCGTACACCCTGTTGTCCCTCTGCAGTATTAGGACTGTGTAGCGATCCCTAGATCTTTCGCTAGATGTATTTACTACACCCCCTTCCCCTCCTTTTGAATATACTTGTGTTTATTTAGAAGTGAGTGTGTCCAGGTTGTAGTTGGGCTTCATGCTGACGCGCACATGTGGCTTAGTTGGCAAAGGTAATTATGATATTCCGAAATTTTCGAATTTTTGTGCTATATTTGGAAAACAATAATTGTGTGACTACAAATGTTTACATTTATGTAGCCCTTATAAAAATCTCTTTCAGATAATAAAATAAAGTATTATCTTCAGATATTGCCTTAATGGATTATTTCATGGATATGTTCATCGAGGACGGGAGGACGGGGTACAGTGGAGATGTAGGTAGCACAATGCATCAAACGGCACTACAAGGCCGATAACATCTACTGTACACGTGTGAAAATAATGATCTCAGCAAGCAATCCACATTAATACAATACATGGATGCAAATTACCTGTACAGCTGGGCCATGTCGTTGATATCGCCAATACACAACTTCAAGGGGACCGACGAGAACATCTATGTCATGACTGTGCCAGATGAGGGGCGACCAGATACATTTTTGAGGTCGATGTAATATCCCACAGCCTGAGACCTGCGTTTCCTGCCCATGAATTAGTGTCCAGCGGGGTCCAATCAACACAAACTCACGACAACATTCGGGGAAAAGACGCATTACATAATTCATTACCATAACCTCAGGCATGGTTAGGATCATGCCCTGAACATTAAAAAACTCCGATTATGCTCGAATTCTAAGACACTCAAGCCTAAACCCTACGGAGAGCTCAACACAAAAAAATGTCAGGCCGACAGCAATGCTTTTGAAAAGAAATTTATTTTAAATTAGCCAACAATTCGATTTTTCGAAAATTGATGAAAAATAAATGGGTACGTCAAAAATTGAATTTTTGTGCAGTGAAAAACTGCTAAAAATTCGTGGCAAAACCAACTGCTCTTGTCTGGCTAATTTGTGAAGAAAATGTATCCATTTTCAACCTGGAACTCTTATCCATAATATTCAACAAACCTATCTATGCAAGCTTCTCTTCCTCGGCATTTACGAGATCGCAATAAACTGCTTTCACTGGTATGTGATGAAGGCCCAGTATGTAGAATTCCTGAAGCTCACCTACATTGATACCGACAGCCTTCTATTCACTGATGCTCTTTACGACATGTGTGCAGATGCATCGTTCTTCAACGAGTTCAATACCACAACCTAGTAATCCACCACACACCTGTGCTATTTCTCATACACTAAAATAATTTTGGGGAAATGCGAAGTTGAGCATGGTGGCGCTATAATGGCAGGATTCGTGGTGCTCATGGCTAAATTATACAGATTCAACAGCAACATGACGAAACACACCAAAGGAACTGTAATTGTTGTAGCTGTAAATGTGTTGTAAACTTTAAATTCAATTCGAATGTTTCTTTACTGTTTTGGAGCAGCATACGTCAATGAGAGCAAAATATACATGTTACACAGTCACATTATAATTACTAGAGTGCATAAACAAGTTGGCTCTGACAGGTATGGATATTAAAAGGCGGATGATGGACGATGGTATAAACACACTGCGCTATGGGTTTGATAAATCCGAATGATATGATGTTTGGGTGACACATGCTTATTTCTCTATTCCGGTTTTTTTTAACAAGGCTGTATTTCTGTAATGTAATATTGTTTTGTATTTTCGTTATTTCTTCAGAGGTTTAATTGTTATATATATATATATATATATATATATATATATATATATATATATATATATATATATATATATATACATACATTGCTAAAATATATCAAATCTTTAATAGAAGTGCATTATGTGCATTTTACAAATTATTTTAATATAATGGTAAATATCTATGTCAAATTTTCGTGTGTATTTCTCCATGTAAATTTGTTTAATGAACTGTATGAATTTGTATATTTTAAATATTGTTCCATATTTGATTTCTTATTAATATGTTACTTCCAAACAACGTGTATGTTTCTTGTGTTTTTCTTGCATTATTTGAGAGTATGTTTTGTACTGAATTATTTTTATTTTATGTATGCCACAAACCTTGCAAACAAGATCTGGTGCATTAAATATTAATTTTTTTAAATTTATAAAATAGATACATGCTTATATCAACAACACATGGCGAGTATATTTGCAACGGACTCTAAATGCACAGGAAATTTGAAAGATTACCCCTGTGTTACCAATGCATTTGAAGTTAAATTTTTAATTGTTATACTTGGAAACATGAGTACATATTTCTATACAACACATTGGTATCACGTACAATTCACACATATCCGGAGAAAGTATATTTAATTATGCTAACACTGCATCGGGGAGAATGTATAAGGTAATTGAAGCAACTGGTTTGAAGATACGTATTCTAGTTTGCCAGTGGTACTAATGAAAGGTAGCTAATCTGCTCGTTACAATAATTGCAGTATATTATGAAGAGAAAACTTGAGCTTCCTGTAGGAGTACCATCGTCTGAGGTCGCCTCAGCGCTTCTTTGGCTGTTTCATCCCGGTCTCTGGCGGCGCCATCCAGTAGGCTACTTTGGTTGCACCATCTCCGGCAGAGTTCGGGTCATCGGCTAAACTACCCCTGCCGAAGGAACCTTATCTCTCCAGCTATTGCGACAAGGCTGTTTCGCACAAACTCATCGCACCGCAGCATACAACGCATGGGTGTAGGAAGGGTCCCAACCATTCTTAATATCTTAGCTTTATGGTTGGCTACTGTTAAACCACGGTACCATCTGGAAACATTCAAGGTTGTGCAAAGCCAAACTGCCATCGCAGGTGTGACAAACAGTGGTAACATCACTTCATTCTAGAGATGGGAGGAGTGACACAACTTTATACCTGTGACATGTCACGGAAGTAACAGGGTCAAGTCGCAGTGACATTGTACTGTTACTTCCATATTACACAATGCCTTTATTTTTGTACATCGTCGTGCACTGGGTAACTTATTACGATTTTCAGACAGATTAATCTACAAAACATACAAAAGTCTACAAAAGGTGATTTATTGAATTAGGCGAGTATTTAAAAAACCAATGTAACATTTCAAATAATGGTTGTCCTCTGTTTAAAGAACCAACTTTTTACATTATATAAAAATAATTTATGTATTATTGCTATGCAATAAAAATACATCCCCACCATCTTACGTTCTTGTTTACTTTTAAATTTGCTTTTTAAATAGAATATTTTCGCTGGTCGGCGGGTTTTCTCGAGGATCTCCCATTTCCCTCCCCCTCCCCAGTTCCAACTTAGCACTACTCCATTCTTACGTCATTTCACCCTCATCGGCTCTGAAGACCTCACTATTAAGAGCTGCTCAAATCTCTCAACTCAACTCATTAGTTTCAATTGAGAAAAACATAACATTTCGGCAATCAGTAAAATGTTAATATTATTAATATAAGCATATACTTTTAAAAGTATTGGAAAACTTCATTGTAAATTTTGTTTATAGTTCAACCAATCTTCCATATCCATCTCTCTTCAAATAATCAACCAGCGACACAATGAAAACAGTTCGTGTCTATTGCAATATCAGATCGTAGCATGATAATATTTATGCCTACATTACCTGATTCCAGTAAATTGTACTTTATCTGGTTTCGTGGTTTGGCAAGACAAAGTAAAGGAAATTATTATTTCCGATTTCACGTCTTATTTGTAGCCAACAGAAGGACTGGCACAGCCGTGTGTAGTGCCACCGGTCGCTGCCATGCCCCGCCCGGTTAGCAGCGACAGGCTATCCAGAGCCGGTGTCAGGCAACGACTTGGAGCGCTTTCTGGGAGCGAGTAGTGCGGTGCGGCGATGCCACTTCCTCTCGCGTTTTTTTTGACCCTGTTACCTCCAATCGCTGTCACTACAGTGGTACGTAACATCCGGGTCGCAGCGGCAGGCTATCCAGAGCCGGTGTCAGGCAACGACTTGGAGCGCTTTCTGGGAGCGAGTAGTGCGGTGCGGCGATGCCACTTCCTCTCGCGTTTTTTTGACCCTGTTACCTCCAATCGCTGTCACTACAGTGGCACGTAACATCCGGGTCGCAGCGGCAGGCTATCCAGAGCCGGTGTCAGGCAACGACTTGGAGCGCTTTCTGGGAGCGAGTAGTGCGGTGCGGCGATGCCACTTCCTCTCGCGTTTTTTTGACCCTGTTACCTCCAATCGCTGTCACTACAGTGGCACATAACATCCGGGTCGCAGCGACAGGCTATCCAGAGCCGGTGTCAGGCAACGACTTGGAGCGCTTTCTGGGAGCGAGTAGTGCGGTGCGGCGATGCCACTTCCTCTCGCGTTTTTTTGACCCTGTTACCTCCAATCGCTGTCACTACAGTGGCACATAACATCCGGGTCGCAGCGGCAGGCTATCCAGAGCCGGTGTCAGGCAACGACTTGGAGCGCTTTCTGGGAGCGAGTAGTGCGGTGCGGCGATGCCACTTCCTCTTGCGTTTTTTTTGACCCTGTTACCTCCAATCGCTGTCACTACAGTGGTACGTAACATCCGGGTCGCAGCGGCAGGCTATCCAGAGCCGGTGTCAGGCAACGACTTGGAGCGCTTTCTGGGAGCGAGTAGTGCGGTGCGGCGATGCCACTTCCTCTCGCGTTTTTTTGACCCTGTTACCTCCAATCGCTGTCACTACAGTGGCACATAACATCCGGGTCGCAGCGACAGCAAATATTCCCCACTTATACAACTTTGTCGCCATCGCCTACAATTATTATGTATGTCAAGACCACCAACTTTTCACTGGGTTCAATGATGACATCGCCTTCCACGAGCGCAGCAGAGTCTGCAGTTCATGATCGTCGAATGACGTGTCGATTGAACCATCTGGGTACACAGGTGTACCATTTCTGGCACTGCGAACAGCATATCTGTGCCACTTTGCTGTACAGAATTCACGTTAAAGCTCACCTTTTGTCCGTACAAAGTTTATAAGTGTGATGGGGGATGGCTTTGTATAATACAAATGTGGTAGGTGATGTCCATAAAGACTTTTTTCAAGATAGTAAATATACAAATTTGTTTGTGTTTATGTAGTGGTAGATCTAAATAAATGGATTTTTATTAATGAAGTGTTTTTTTTTAATTCGCCAAAAATCCATTTGATTTATATAAACATGTTTACTATAATACTCTATGTGGATAAATTTTTAATGAAAAAGATATAAATTATTTTAAAAAACCACAATTAAAGTAATGAAATTAAGAGGAAATAATTAAAATATTGTTTTTCATAGTAACGTAAATTAATGTGTTATAACGAAAATAATTAAAATAACAAATTTCATACTTTTGGGCTGAAACAAACAAAAAGTAGTTTGGACCTCGTCGTATTCACCATAGGTTGGTATCGCCGCACACTGATAGGTTTAAAATACAATTACATTGTTGATCTATGGTGGAAGGTAATAAAACATAAGTTATCAATGCACTTTAGCAGGCAATGGTGAAATCATGAACTATCATTGCACCCTAAGGAGAAAATGCTAACACTATGTGTAGAAGTGGGTTGTCTCTATAATAGTGATTAATTTTAGTAATGACGACTGATTTGCCAATATATAATGAGTAAATGATTGACGGTTTAGGGAAGTCAATAGAAAATTGGGGTTTGGTAGAGATGGCGATAGTGAGTAATTTCAGGATGGTGGTGGAACGAAGGTGCATGACTTGCCCAACTATATGGAGTAAATGGTGGAGGGGGCCGATTAAAAGACCCTTTAAAAATTTGTGAGGTTGTGGTGGGGAGTCGAGTAACCAACCCATTAAAATTATAGATTGTAGTGGTGGGGAACAGTCATCTGCTAGTTACCATGCCAGATGTATATGTGCTCTGTCATATTTATTGTTTTAAATGTCTGACCCAAAACATTATACCTATAAATATCTGAAAAAAAAATTAATGTTTTAAAATTTTAAATTTTTTATTTATTTATTTTTAATTTTTTACATTTGTATTAAACAGCACTTTGGTTAAACGTGTTTTATATATTTATGAATTTAAGTACTTAAAATTAAAAAATTAATCCTTTTCTTAGGTTCCCCTTAGGTCAATGTCACACATTCAACGTGGCCCCAGCCCGATGTCATTCACATTATTCACAGCTCCTCCTGCATGCTCCATGTCCTCATATCGCCGTTTTAATTGTACTAACAGTTTAAAAGAAATCTATGTGTACTATATTTATAAAGTTTATATTAATTACATAGCTTTACAGCATATAATGAAAAAATTGTTGTGGGCCTTTCTGTTTCAATCAGTTGTTTTTATATAAATGTACACTGACTTCTGGCATGTTAACAAACAGTCGCCTTTACGGAGTTATTACTTACTGCATTGCAATATGGTATGCCACTAAAAATAATAGTAGCTATTTACAAAATTTGAGGTATTGCAGCCACCTGCTATAATCGTATTTCTATAAGTTTCCGTAACAATAACACAGATATAGTACAATACAAAAATTTCTTACTATCAGAAAGTGTTGCCGATGTCCTTCTCTTCTGTCGATCCCTCCAAGCAATGGAACGAACATGCCCACCTGTTCCAGTGTGTACTTCATCCAGACTTAAACTGCGGTTTATACTTTTACAGTGATCACTTTGGCGTGTGGTTGTCTCCAATCCGTTGGTAAATACTAGTTGCTCATTTAATGAGTACAACTTTTGTGTGATATCCTTTCCTGAAAAGTACAAACAGGGCTCAAAGTTATGTCAGCAGATATTTTTTGTTGCTGTTTATACAGTGTAATGTGTAGTTTAATGCTGCTAGACTCATGCGAGGACAACATGCATTCTACCATAAATATTTTCAGACACAGAAGTTGATAAAGCAAATTCACTATGCGGCAAAAGTCATCAAACCCCGCTTTGCTGACAGGGAATTTGTGACGTAGAACATTATAAAGGAATGCCCTGAACTCCAGATACAAACCTTGTGGGGTGATATTTTTATGAAAAAAGGTAAAACAACAATACGATCTATGACCTACATTTACTACTAAGAAAGAGGCACATCCTTGATTACTGAGAATTAAAACATGAGCACCACAACCCCTAAAGATGGAGGGGACACCCCTCCCAAAAAATATAGTATTTCCTTTCATCGCCCGAATAATTTGCCCACAAACGGTACTTTATTTCAATTAAATGCATGAAAATGTGATGATTTACGATCCTAAATATAAATTAAGAAAAGACAAAATGAAGAGTACATGTCAACTGTTGAGATTATGCGGCTCTGTTGACATTGCACTGAAAGTTTTGAAGAAAGGAAAGTGGAATGTTACGGCATGGTTGGATAGTGGTAAGTAATGGCGAGGGACAAGGGAATTTCCCTGTGAGTCGTACCTAACTGAGTGTGTGTGGACAGACAGTATTAGTTAGATGTAGCCAATCGGAGGATAAGGGCTGGTGACTGTGGCTCCGTGCCTACAACCACCATCTTGTTTGATGTCACGGTGGCTATATTGTTTCCATTTACCATATTGCATCCTTGATCCTAAACTTTGTTGGCCGTATTGTTTCCGCCCGCAATCTTGTGAGCTATATTTGTATTTCGTCTGCTGTAGTTATCTAGTTGTCCGCTAAAGTGCACCACTAGTGCCAGTAATGTTGTTTATGGCTGCTAGAGTGTGCCAATTGCATCCGTCATCTTGGAAGTCACGTGCGGTAGTTTCTCCATGTTTTTCTCGTCTGCAGTAGTTTCTCCGCGACCTTTGTTTAACTGCAGCCTGCTAGGGATGCTGTTGTCGATCTCAATCGGCCACCATGTTGGTTCTTTCATTGTCTGCTATAGTGCACCACTGCTGTCGCTCTCACTCGGCCACCATGTTGGTTCACTGATCACATGCTACAGTGAGCCACTGTTGTCGCTATCACTCAGCCACCATGTTGGATCTCTCATCGTCTGCTACAGTGCACCACTGTTGTCGCTTTCACTCAGCCACCATGTTGGATCTCTCATCGTCTGCTACAGTGCACCACTGTTGTCGCTATCACTCAGCCACCATGTTGGATCTCTCATCGTCTGCTACAGTGCACCATTGTTGTCGCTCTCACTCGGCCACCATGTTGGTTCCCTCATCATCTGCTACAGTGCACCATTGTTGTCGCTCTCAATGGGCCACCATATCGGTTTTCTCATCGTCTGCTAAAGTGCGCCACTATTGTCGCTATCACTCGGCCGCCAAGCTGGTTCTCTCATCGTCTGCTACAGTGCATCACTGTTGTCTGCATGTTTTTATGACATCTTTTGTGTGCCTGGTTACTTACCTGCAATCGACCCATATATCTTTGATTCGGCAGTTGGCCATCATGAGCACTGTTGTTCTTTTTTTTAAATTCCAGAGCTCAAGAAATGTCTGGAGGTGGGAATGATTGAACTGCCTGAACTTAGATCGGCATTTCGATGCCCTAGACCTCTCGAATATCGATGTAGGTAGGAAAGAAGGGTTAAAATGTTGTATACATATTGCAACACCATCATCTATTCCATACTCTTGGTGTGATCACCAGCAGCTGGGACTGGCAGGACACATGCTAGCGTGCGGTACTGAGTGACCTCGACAGGTCAGCCCAGCTGTTATGGCAACATTCTCCCGGGGGAAAGGTTACGAGGCCAGAGTCGTGACTATGTAAGGTTGGGACAATGGCGGCTCGTGGCCATCTTGATCCAGCTGCCCGAGCAATGCCAGTGAGGGAGGACCACCAGGACTGTGGTCTGGAATTAATGCTAGACTGCAGCCGCCGTCGAGGGGGTCTTCCCATAGCCGAAGACGAGACAGTTCAGGGTAATTATAACTCCTTTTATGGGGCAATAGGTTTGCGGAAATGCAGGGATAGTCGCTGGTATTCATTGGACTCCTTCTGAGACAGAGCACACTACTAAACCTTAAGCTAGCTCATCTCGCAATTGCCAAATTGAGACTAGTATTGCTGTTATGGGATTCCTGAAGGTTGTATTATAATTGAAATTTAAATATAAGTATGGTTTCGTATAACTGAGTGCTCTTTTCTCTAGCTATTACCATCCCTCTAATAAGTGTGGCATCCCCTTAGGACATGCCACAACAAATGGCGGAGGCACCAGTAGCTCGAACCTTCCCTTTTAGCTTGTTGCATTTACAATTACAATTAACTATCATTATAAAACATTCGAAGCCTGCAGTATTGATACTCAGCAAATCGCGACCACTCCAGGGCATGCACACATGTTTGCTGCATCACCAAATTCACGGTAATAGAAGTCGTCCATTGTTTCATAGAGTAGGGTGTGTGCTTATGCTTTTAAGTTAATGCATGATAAAATCATAGCACCACTTTCCAGCCTATTTGTTTTGCTCAATGCAAATTCCAGAAGGGCTTGTGAGAAGTGGAAATTCAATATTCTAAAATCTTTGTGTGTGCATGATAGAAATTAATGCTCAACCACACAGTCACATTCTGATATGAGGGCACGAGTAAGCCACAGATGCCTGCATCCAAATCAATCAGGAAATTTATAAAACACACATTTGATTTCAGCGATGCCAAGCACACAATAGAAGCCAAACATACCCAACACCCCGAATTACCCACAGAGAATACAGACTTGACTGATTTAGAACACACTTCACCCAACAACAGAATGCAGAATTAGACTATTTCTGTTATGTTACTTACCAACCTAGTACAAGTGAATACCTCAGACCACATCCACTTAAAACACTTCAGGCAACCAAGCCATTTTTAATTTCAATACTCAGTACCAGCACAGAAACAACAGAAGATGAGTACACCAACATTAATGACAACACTGAACACCAATATGTGAACGACACAGGTAATGCACTTGTAGAACCACATAATGTACCACAACCACCACAGTACATTTTAAAGCACCCAGAATCCATCCCTACATTTTCAGGGGAAAATAACGAAAATGTTCACGATTTTCTGAAGACATACAATGCAGTGGACAAAATCAATGGGTGGTGTGAAGTATAAAAATGTAGGCGCCATACATTTTACTTACAAGGCACTGCTAAGCAAGCGTACGAAAATGTATACTACACACACAAAGAAGAGCTAACATGGCAACTCATCGAGACAAAACTAAAATCCGTTTTCACGCCCACTGATTATACAGAAAAGTACACAAACTTGCTTTACAGGACAAAACTACAACCAGGACAAAGTTGTCAGGCACATGCGGAAAACCTGACCTTTTACAATAACAAATGCAAATCTAACTCTCCAGAGGAAGACTTTGTAAAAATTATTTGGCTATCCCTGTTACCTACTATAGCAGACAAGATAACTGCATTGCAAAATGACACATTAGAACAACATCTTAAGAATTTAAGGAATGCTGAGTTAGGTCTCCGCCAATATAACCAACTCATGGAAACCCCCACTCAAATTGCAGAACAGGCGGAGATTAAGACATTGAAGGTTCAGTTAGCCACCCTAACACAAGAATTGAATGTCAAGAACACCAACTTGCCACCACACAATGAATTTCAAACACACCAAAACTCATTTAAACAACAAAATAGACACCCCACCCATGGAATAATGCCAATTCATGTCAGAAAGGAACCCAAAATGCCTTAAACATGGGGCTCAGAACAGGGTATACTACAGAAACCCACCCTACAAACACTACTATGATTATGCACACCACAGTCAGGCAGACCCCTTAAGGTGAGTGTGTACTACCGAGGCACGTACACAACGCAAAACAAATCGGGAAAGCCAGGCTGAAAGACAAGATCCATCCGACGTAAACATCACATGCATCATTAATGCATGCCAAGTATTATTTTCCAAACCTGTCCCATTCGCTCATACACAGAAATCGCACAATTCAATGTTAAAAGCGAAAATTTTGTTCAGACCAGCCAGTCCCAAACCATGTTATTACAAAGGCCTCAAACGGGTAAAATTAATAACATAGCAACTTCCAGCAACATATTTTAAGGACCAAAAAGCAGGGCAGTCAAACAGAACGCGGGAAAACACACACTTACAAGGCCACACACGGGTATCAGCATCACGCAATGCCCATGAAACATTATGCTTGTGTACACAAGGAAGTAACACCCCCCCCCACCCGCTTAACAGGCAGCCCGGAAGGAATGAGCTATGCAGCAAAACTGTGATGTCACAGGTGCATGCACATCCTTCATTGGACCACAGTCACAGACGACCTTCACATGCGCATTGTGTATTTATACAGGCAACCAAGCCGTGGCTTGCCCTTATTCCCCTATCAAAGTACAGGATTTCAAGCAGATATTGCGGCGCGCTTCCATAACTTCAGAAAATGCCATTGGGCAAATAATGCTCAAATTGCAGCACACAAGAAGCAAACTCACTGTAAACACAAACAAGGAACTGGCTGGTGATGATGACAAGTGTGAGCACAACCTTCTTGATGGTAAAACTTACAATGCCCTCCTGAATGCCGGTTGTTCACGCTCTTGTATAGCATCAACATTGGTTAATAAAGGAAAATGACTTCTGGTAATGGAAACATTTTCATTAGTAGGCCCAACACACGACATTGAGGTCCCTAGATTAAAAAAAAATAGACATTAATATTCACTGCTACAACACATTCCAAGAATTTTTGTTAATAGATTTCATGAAGCAGTACGACGTAGTTTTGGTACTCACCAAGGATATCATGTTTATTTACACATCTAATAACAACAGAGTTATAGATATACCGATCAACACGAACACCATCGAGTATGACAGAAGTAATTATATAGATACTATTTTCACAAGATCAGCACTATAGATACGCAAACATCTAACGAACATTTAGGCAATATAAATTCCAACCTACCTCATCACCAACAACAAGAATTGCAAACACTACTTGAATAATATAAAGACCGTTTTGCGACTTCCATTACTGAGCTTACAGAAACTAAAGAATATGATATCAATGGATCAACCTATCCATAACTGCCCATATCATTTAACCCTAAATTTCGTGAATGGGTTCTGACACAATTACAACAGATGCTGGACTCCAAAATTATAACCTCATCAGACTCTCGTTACGCTGCACTGAGTTTAGTCATTTTCAAGCACCAAGGCAGGATCTGATTTCTTACACATTTTCGACTTCTCAACCAACACATCAAGAAAGTTCAATGCCCCATACCATGCTGAGGATATTATATACTCACTACAAAATTCGAAATACGTATCTTCTTTCAATATGTTCAGTGGCTTTTACGCCATCCCAGTATGTCAACAAGACAGAGACAAACTCGTGTTAAACATGGATGGTGTTGGTTTGTACGAGTACGCATGTATGCCAATGGGCCTCGCCACCAGCCCAAACTATTTCCAAATTTTTTTCGACATTATGCTAGGTCCCTTATGCTGGAATACAGCAATCGTATACACTTACAGATTCATCATAGGCAATACATTCAGTGAACACCTAGACAACAGCAAAAAAGTAATGGAATGACTCCATAATTATAGCATTAAAGTTAATAGCCAAAAATGTAACTGCGGACAAGAAGAAATAAAGATCCCCAGCAACTATTTTATGCTGGCAGGGATTCAAATGGACCCCAACAAAATTACTACCATTCAACAAATGGAGCCACCCAACAATGTAAAACAAGTCCAAACATTCCTTGAACTAACATCCTATTTTCATAGACATGTATTAAATTGTGCAAACCTTGAGAACCAATAACCGAACTCACAAATGAGACAGTGCCCTTTAAGTGGTCGCAACAGGAACAAATTGCGTTCGACAATTTAAAAGCTGCCCTGAGTAACCCACCCATACTGGCAAAATTTGATGAACACTACCGAACCATATTAGGATGTGATGCTTCGTAAACAGCGATAGGCGCAGTTCTCATGCAGGAAATCCCAAACACAAAAGAGTGTAGCATCATAGAGCTTGCTTCCAAAACGTTATTCTTGAACGAAAAAAGAGGTTGGTCACAGAACAAGAACTTTCGGCTATCAAATATTTCGTCATCTAGTTTAAGCAATACCTCTATAGCCGAAAATTCCTCATAGAGACAGACCACGTGAGCCTGCATTACATAAAGACTATGGCCGAACACAATGTTCACATTCAGAAATTAGCTCAACACACTTGCTGGCACCATGAGCCGTATTCCGACCATAGGAGTAACTGACATATCAGGTATTACCCTTAACAACAATACTTAAAAAGTGAAATGCACATTCCTGCAATGTAAATAATTTTATACCACACTAGTGTAGACACTCCTCCATAATCCGGACAAAGAACAGGAAGTAAAGAATAACATTGTAAAGTACATCACTAACAATTGGCCAGAAATTAAAATGTTAGTCAAAGAGTATCTCCTCACCATGGACAAATCTTGCATTGCGAAAATTGTCATAAATGAGGAATACCTCCCATTGTAGGCTATTGCAAAAATCATTACAACATTATATAAGGTTAACATTGAGATCATTATGCAATACCACATCAACACAATCAAAACCACATGCATCGACCCACAGTTAAAACATAATATTCTGATTACACATAACAACAACACTGCCAACTACCACCCAGTTTATATACACGAGCAAGAATATATTAAAGTCGATGACGACTCAAATTCACTCCTAGCACCAATTACTGAAAATACGTCACCATTTCTCGCAGAATATGCCAATGACCCGCACATTCAGCCATTGAAATTAACGCTCACTAACCCAGATCAAGCCACACCTAAATACCACTGCTTAACCAGATGATGTGCTATATAAGGGAACAAGGAAATATGTATGAAACAGCGTATGCCCACTGGGGAAAAGAAACTTACACTTGTTCCACAATACTATGTTCCGGAAATAATCACCACACACCACTACTAGGGGGTGGCCACTTCAGGCAATTTAAGACCCTCGAAAAAATAAAGAATGTATATTATTGGGATAGTATGACAAGAGTGTAAAATATTATATAAAAAAACTACCCTGTGTGTCAATGCATTAATGTCCCTAACCAGAAACTGATGGGACTAATGACACCTATCCCCCTCTTCTACATTCTTGGGGCCTAGACACAAAAGGGCCATTACAAACCTCAGTATTCGGAAATAGGTATGTCTTAGTAATGATGGAAATTTTACATCAGATATTATGTAGCTTGTCTGGTAAAACTGGTAGATGAAATAACCTGCACAAACTTCATAAAATATGTTATCTTACCTTTTGTTTGTCTCAAATCTATCCTCATGGACATAGGAACATCTTTTAGCAACGAAGTGATGACGAATTATTTCGCAAATTACAGATAGTTAAAGGAGCTTCAGACTACAGCATATAACCATGCATGCAATGGTTTAACAGAGCAGGTAAATAAAATATTTTCACAGCATTTAACCTCCTGTGCTAGCATAGACCCTGCACACTGGGATTATTAGGTTTCTTACATTTTATTAAATTAAAACACAACCGTCAAGAGAAGTACGAAGTTTACTCCCTTCTTTCTTCTTCACGGGGTTGAAGCAGTACAACCATCACATATGATTAGCCACACATACTCCCCGCGAGTCATCGATTGGTACAATAATTTACATTAGACACGGGAACAAGACCACGTGAACCTTATCGCTTCTCAGCAGAAGAAAAATCAGTTTTTTTTTAACGCTCTTTCACTACTAGAGGGATACATACGTCCCAGAATAAGTTTAAAAATTCCTACAAGGATGATTTTGGTGCACAGTGAAAGATAAATAATGTATATAGTTAATTTAGGGGTTATTCAGTATTCGTGGTGTGGCAGGACTGCTAAAGAAGCAATATGGCGAGTGTTAACGAACAGAGCGTGAAGGTGTGATGCATTAAGAAAGGAATATCATGGCTTCTGATAAATATAGAAGGTGAGCAAAGCAGAATAAATGTTATTTATGTTACTTACTTATAACAAAACTATGCAACTTTAACGAATTACAGTTTATAAATCATTGTAATGAATGCATGTGTGACACATTAGTCCCAGTAGGTACTTTCCTTGAGTCGGTATTGTTCCACCAGTCCTAGTGAAAGCATTTTCACAATTATTTTCCAGGAGAGTTGGACTGACTCCTGAAGAAATAAACGAGCTTCTTATGAAGGATTCAGATTCAGATGATGACGACATCTCAGCCAGTGACGAATATTACCCACATTACAGGCAGGAAGGTTCAACTGACTCAAATAATGAAGAAATGGAATCTTCTTCTTCATATTCTTTGGAAGTAGAGAATGAACAAGCTTTGAAGAAACAGTCAGCTGGTTCACTAACAGCTAGCAGACTGCTTGCACACAAGTTAGTTGGTGTAGATACATCTAAAATATTAGGTAAAAAACAGCGACAGTGTGTTATCAAGAATCAAAGATAATATTATATGGTCTAATGTGAAAGACGACTTTGAGCCAAGAAAGTCTATCCTGCCTATGCGGGACTGAGCCATTTTGGCAGAATTGAATCATGGCTTTTCAGAATTGCATGATTTTTTAAAACTGTTTCCAGAAAGTTTCTTCATATTTATAACTCAGTGCACAAATAAGAGGTTAGAGATTCTTGAATTGGCATCGAAAAAGAAAATTGCAAAGACAGATGAGAGTAAAATAATGATAGATTTAGATTGTTCATTTGTCATGTCTTACAATAGGCTTCCTCATGTTTCTCATTATTTGTCATCAAATGCTTCACTGGGAAATGAGGCAATAAAAATGCAATGTAAAGAGATAGGTGCATGTTGTTGTTCTCGAAGCTTTATTGCAATGAACCAGGAAAACCAGACAGTGTAAGTAAATTGTACTATGTAGAAGAATTAACTTCCTGTTTGAAGACTACATTTCAGACATGTCGAACAGATAGTGCTGTACAAAGCATTGATGTGTCCATGACCAAATTCAAGGGTCGATCAGTGCGAAAACAGTATATGCTGTTAAAGCCAGTAAAGAGAGGCATCAAGTTATGGCTAAGATGCGACACTGTGACTGGTCACACTTATGATTTCAATGTTTATTGTGGTAAAGAGACCATACATACCGATGGCACACTAGGAGAGAGGGTTGTTGCTATGTTGGCAGAAACAATTTCTAACCCAGATACAGTTATGTGTTTTGACAGGTTTTTTACTTCGATACATCTCATAGATATTTTGCCTAATGCAGTGGTTGGTACTGTAATAAAGACAAGGAAAAAAGTACAACAATTTGTGGAAAAACTAGAAAGAGGTCCTTCATCCACATTACAAAATAAATCAGGTATTTTGGCAGTCTAGTGGCATGAGACTAAAGAAGTATTAGTTCTTAGTAACTGTCTCAGCAATACCAAAACAACTGTGAAACGAACTAAAAAAAATGGATCTCGAATTGATGTTGAATGCCCCGATACAGTAGCTTTCAATAATAAGTTTATGGGAGGGGTAGATATTGCTGATAAGATGACAACACTATAAGATTATGACAGAAAATCTGCAAAATGGTGGAAGAAAGTATTTTACAGGCTTATAATGATTTCCACTGTAAATGCATGGATTGTTTTCAATGGGATCAGAGGAAACAATATTCCATTTCTTCAGTTTCTTGTCAGTTTAGCTGAAGGCATGACTGGTTATGGGAAAGAAAGGGTCCAAACAAGACATAAGAAATCTAGCGGACGTCCATCGAAAATATTCGAAATTATGCTGAGTGTACGTGACCACCTTCCAGTTGAAGGGAATACAAGGAGAAGATGCTATCATTGTTCAAAGCAGAAGATTGAAACAAGAACGAAAACACATTGCCAGATGTGTCAACTGCTTGTCTGCAAACATTGTTTCGCTCCATATCACATCTAATCTAACAGCAGCACTATAATACGTGATTCGCTACGAAGGTTGGGCTATTACTGTACAGGAATAAATATCAATAGAAATATGAAACACATTACATACATAATTCTAAGAAAATAGTTTTGTTTATTCCATTCCATTGTGATAACAGTACATTTTCACTCAAATTACAAAATATTCCTATTCGCAAAATGTGCAAGTAGTTGTGATTTTTATATACAGCATGGTTTCTATATTGTTATTTCTAGCAAGCTTATCAAGTATCAGGAGTGTTAGCAGAGCGAGGAAACAAAAACAAAAGACAATGTTAGGATGTTACTGAAATTGTTTCCATTTTATATTTGGTTTACTGAATGTGAAATGGACAATGTGAACATAGTATGTATATGATAATATTTTATGTGTATTGTGTACAGCTTTCATGTTCTTACTATGTTTGGTTATGTCAAAATAATTATTCATTTGTCAAAATTGTTATATATACTCAGCAACATAGTGGGACATATATGTCCCACCGAAATGTGCTAATGGGAGATATGTCTCAGCCTTATATCCAAAAAATTGTTTTTCCAAAAAATATAATAATTTGAATACATGCTTCTTAGAGACACCCTAATGTATACCTGAAATAAATTTGTCTGTAGAATAAAAATATAAAATCAGCATTGAAAGGGTTAAATACCTCCCCAATGAGTAAAAATAGGCCAATATACGTGGATAAAAAACAAAGCATTGCAAAAGGCTCTTTCTTTCAAATATCAGGGTTCATACAGAATTCATGACATTCTGGGGCTATCCACAATAGCGGTGGAAATAGAAAAGAGGGGCCACAGTAAAATAGATAACATGAAGCACAAAACCTGCTAATGTTAGAAACTAAGGCATGTTCTTATGTTACAGGAGGGAGGCTTGATCTTTTTCCGGAATGGGCCTTGCCATAGTCTGTGCAGTGCTACTTTTGCTGGAGTTCTCAGTGAATTCAGCAGAGGAATAGCTCTACAAGACACACAATGGTGTCTACTTCGCGGAGCTGACACCGCAGCTACAATATGAGGAAACTGTTTCACTATTATTCATGCTGCCGCTGCAACAACCCAGGACACAGACCAACATTGCAGAGTGGTTCCACAGCACCTGCACCGTCCGAAACTCGACCATATGCAGGAATGCAGACAAACTACAGTAAAATTTTTAATGATATGCCTGTTAATATTGTTGACCAAATCATGTCTGAAGTGTCCATTCCTAAAAGAAATAAAATGTCCCTCACCTTCCTAGCCGACATCGCAACATGGTGTTTTGGAATTCTAACTACTCGTCATTTAAAATCGCTGTTATGAAATGAAGATATGCTGGCTATGCAAATCAATGAAATCCGAAATAATCTAAGATCTTCAATAAGTAACTTAAACCTCACCACACACAATGTGTCTGAAATTAAGAATCAAGTTGAAGTGAAAATTTATTCGATCTCACATAATTTTCTATAAATGGCCAATAACTTTAATAACCAGCAAATGAAATAGAAATGTCACAGGTTCAAAGTCATAGGATGATAGGTATCATTCTCCAGTTAATTAATAACATCATAAATGACATTAGGCTCAAAACATATTTACAGGTATGTCAAAAGAATCTTTTACCTTTACAGTCGGTCTCACGACCAATGCTAACAAGATAACTATTGAAGTTAGAAGCAAAAATCAAGCAATTGGACCTAAAACTGAGTATTCCAATTCAGAATATAATTATGTATTACTCTGTTCCCATAACAGAATGCTCATTCTCTCTATCCCAAGTAATGGTTAAATTGCAAGTTCCTCTTCAGAGTATTAAGTTTAGGTGGAAGTTTTTCCAAACCACACAAATTCCATATTTCTTTAAGAATGAATCATGTACTATTGAATTGCCAAATAAAATAATTACTGTTGATATGAAAACACAAATCACCAGGGTGGTAGCTGACGAAAAAAAAAATCAGTAAAAGGGTATGTATTTAATTTATAAACACACAGCAGAAAATAGACAAGTCAGTTGTCTTAAAGTAGCAATCCAATTGCTTAGAGTTGAACTATTGTATGCATTTTGCAAATTTACCTGTGTTCCTAGCACTTAATTACAGGTAAGCCCAATTCAGTCACATCACTATATCATAACTAACCTGCCTGGTAAATTGGCAATAAGGTGTATTAATAAGACACTAAGTGAAACGATTCCGAGATCTAACGTTGGTCAATTGAGTTAAAGGTGCCATGTGGATGCGAGGTAATGGTAGTCAAGTTAACAATAGTAGAAGCTACACGTTTGTGTGACATCAAAATTCGTGCAGTAGAATTAGCTCACACAATACTGCCAATTCACTGACTTACGAGTAGTCACTTTGAAGCCAATCAATTATCTCTAAATGAAGGTATTTAATTTTAATTGGTTAACGAGATGTTAAATAATGATTGGGAGATATTACACTCCAACCTACCAACTGTAGAAAATGTATCAAGCCAGAATAACATATTTCAGAAGTCCGTCTTTTCAGCAATGTCACGAGAATATTTCAATTATTTCAGTTTGTCAACAACTGTGGCTCTGATTGCCACTTTAGCAGTGCTATAATATAAATTGGTTAAAATCTCTATTTTTCTCGAGAAGGCAGTTTAATAGGGCATAAAGGGAGGTATAAACACACAGGTGTTTATAGAGGTTTGGTTGCAAGTAGAGTTAACCACAGAAAGTAATTATTGATTGATAATAAGTAATTGCACTATTCAGTTATGTTCATATATTTTTCTCAGGTGGCAGAATAAGTAAAAGGTGGAAAGGGGTTTCCATATGGCACCCCAGCCCATGCACATTTTCCACTACAGTAAAGAGTTGGTACGCCTGAAGCCTTGTTTGCCCATGCAGATGGCACATTCTTTTAGCTGACAGCATAACTGCTTACATGACAGACGTGCGTAGGCAACTAAAGTATAAACCTCCTTCCAGTAGCGTGCAGCAGAGGACAAGGCTGTAGACTTTGATTCAAAACCTAAGCTCGAGTGAGCAGCTTAGCCATAAATCTGGCGATGTATAATAATGTTTAAGAAGCATTAACATAATTTAGTGCTTAATAACCAACTAATTATGTAAATCTATTTTCTTAAATATATCTCAAGGGTTCATACAAATTTCACAAATATATAACTATGAAAGTTGAAATAACTCGTCCTTTAAGAATTTTGTTATGTATATAGATTACTATAGTTTCTGTCTTAAATTATAACGGCAAGCTTTCACTTTTAAATTTGTGCTCTCATATCGAACTTTCAGACGAAATGACATATTTTTGCTAAAAGCCAAAATCCAAATTGTAATGCTATCCCTAGTCTCACGCAATTGCCAGTGCCCTAGGGAGCCTCAATATCAGTGTGCATAAGGACACTTAATTGTGATACCATGTCGGCTTCCGCGAACAAGACAGACCCCTTCCAGCGGCACTCTGAAACTATGTCCCGAAGGAACCTGGACTACCCCTGCATTGCGATGCCGCTATACTGCTTCAGTGGCCAGGCCTCACTCTTATGTTCCCCTCCAACGTAAGGCCCCTTTTCTCTTATGCGAGGACACATGAGTCTTATGGAGACAGGGGGCCATGGTGTGATCACCAGCAGCTGGGACTGGCAGGAGACATGCTAGCATGTGGGACTATGCGACCTCGACAGGCCAGCTCAGCTGTTATGGCAACATTCTCCCGGGGGAAAGTTAACGAGGCCGAGGTCGCGACTATATACGGTTGGGACAATGGCGGCTCGCGGACATCTTGATCCAGTCGTCCGAGCGATGCCAGTGAAGGAGGACCACCAGGCCTGTGGTCTGGAATCGTTGCTAGGCCGCAGCCGCCATCGAGGTGGTCTTTCCGTTGCCGACGACGAGACAGTCCATGGTAATTATAACTCCCGTTAGTGCACAATAGGTCGCAGAGATGCAGAGAGTCGCTGGTATTAATATGACTGCTGAGTCAGAGCACACTACTAAACTGTAAGCTAGCTTATCTAGCGCTTGCCAAATTGAGATTAGTAATACTGTTATTGGATTCCTGGAGTAATGCCTTCGGGTGATCGCTGTAATCGTTGTATTAGAATCGTGATTTAAACAAAAGTAGTGTTTTGTATAACTGAGTGCTTTTTCCTCTAGCAACTACCATCCCCCTAATAAGTGCATGACCTGATCCCCTCAGGTCATGATAGAGCACTCTTCATCATCGAATTCATCATCATCACCATTACAATAGGAAAATAATTTATAATTAATTTTATTATAAGTATAATGTGCCTCGATGTTGACAAGTCTCGACGAAACAAATATGATAAACAAACATCTGTCAACGCAGATTACATGTTCTTATTTGCATTGTGATGTAGTAAACCATGCTTTATTTAATTTATGTTATATTTGAAATGTTTTTAAGTTTACGTGGATCTGCGGAATTGGGGAATGAGGAGGAAATGTTTTTGTTCATGTATACAGGTTATGTTTATTCGCATTAAATAATCTGTAGTACCAATTAAAAATCTCTATGAAGAAAAATTAAATGGCAATAGAAATAATTCGTAGCAAATAAAAAATATTTTTGCAAGAACCCACTTAGAGTACCTATGCCAAACGAATTGCAACAAGACAAACACAACGAAAAGTGTCCATGAGATGAATTCATTTGTTCTCATATTAAATGACCTTACAAATCCTGACATACTAGACAAACCAACACAAAGGTCAACATTTAAAAATCATTTTAAAATGGATGCATGGTTTACAAGGTACTAGTAAATGGACAAACTCGGCCTTGGACCCCCCTAACATAAGTTTTAAATTCCAATGGAGGTATTTTAGTTTTGAAACATATTTTTTGGATATATTTTTTGTGTCGAGGGGAGGGTTGTGGGATGAGGATGCACATTTTTAAATGGTGTCGTGGTGTGAAAAGGGGTTGCTGAGGTTTCCAGGATCAGCAAATAAATAGCCAAGAAAATTTTGGTAAGGAATTGATACAATACCCGGGCGCCAGGCACTGTCCAGCGACAATGCCGTGGTGTGGTAAAGCTGACTCTGCATCTCTGGGTCGTGTGCCGACGACCAAAGGCGTAGATCCTTCCGGCGTTGTATTTCTCAGTGATAATTCCATATTAAAAGTACGTACTGTGCAGTGAATTATTTAGGCTATCCACACATCATTATTTTCTACTAAACAAAGACATAAAACACTTGATACATTACGAAGAACACTTAATAGACACTTGCAGGTAAAAGTTAATTTTGGTGGGAAGGGGGGCCCTTGACCCCAAATGCCCGAAGGCGACCCGAAAGTAAGACGTACACTCGTAACGTAAATTCAATGGGTTCATTTAAGTACCTCTGTCGAAAACACCTATATACATTGCCGAGAGGGTGACACTGTACAAAATCGGCGCGAATCTGGTAAAATGGTTTATGTGAAAACTTAAGCCTTCCCTGGCGATGCTAACCAGGGTAAGGTAAGAGGTGGAGAGTCTCGGGCAGCTGAATGAAAAACGGTTCCGGATACATTAAAATACTCTTGCAGTGAAGTGATTAGACAAGAATTTGCATGCCGCCTGGGCGCGCGGGATAACGCAACGACGTCGGGCCGCGCGTCCACACACTCGAGACACGAAACTATGACTACTTTGCAGCAAGGCGCTCTAGTCGGTATTGGCGGGCAAGCGAGCTTCGCGCACGAATTTCTTACAATGCTAAAGATGACATGTTACCCTTGCACTCACCTTGCGTGAACAAAACTTGCATAAAATAAAACATGTACACATAACAATTATAATATATAAACATAAGCTCTGGTGATTGACGTGAGGATGGTACAGATGAGAATGAAAACAGCAGAAAACACAGAAAAACTACTTTGAACGCCCTCCGGGAGGAAAGGAGGGTTTCTTCCAGTGCTTTATCGCCCTGCGTGACATTGCGTGGCAGTTTCCTTGCATAATTGCGTATTTTTACATAAATAGCACACAAGTTCTACCTTCACGTATTCGTGCGTGCGAGCGCATGTGGCCGCTTGGCCTCCATTCACCATGCTACACGGCGCTGTTCTTGCTACACTCGCATATCACTGCGGTTTCGACTGTACTGGCGCGTGTTAACGCCTGGTAGAGTACGGTGTCGGCTGCATCGAACTGAGCTGATGGCGGGCAAACAGTCTGAAGGCCACTGTTGGCGTCAATTCCAAGCATTTTGATGTACGGAGCTTAGTTTTCGAGATATAAGTAAAAATATCAAATCAGTCCTATGTACCACGACATACAGACCACAAGGACATTAGTTACTCATAGTGATACGAACACTTAGATAATAATAATATTCATGAGAAGAATATCCAACTATAAGGCGTACAAAAAATTATGTTTTTAATGTTCAATATTGATATTTTTTAACTTAGTTTTTTTTTTTTTTTTAATTAATCAGTTCTTCGCATATGAACTTCTCAAAAAAGGTTTTGCCTCCAACGAAAGGTCATGAATGTTCCTCTAAAATTACTTCGCATGCTTTTATTGAATAATGTTTATGCATTCGTCTAGCATTTTTGTCGGAATAAATGCTTCCCACTTGATTGTAGTTCACTTTTGGTTCACAGTCTCTGTGACAGACGAATGCCTGCTTGTTTTCATTCAGTGACGTGGAGACTGATAGTGAGAGCGTGACAGCAGAAGTGATCGGATCATGCCACAGCAAACAATAACAACTTTCCAAAGTGCTAGAATATTTTCGCTCGTACAAAGTGGTTTTGTACAACATACGATCTGAAACTCTGGGTGTGTCACAAAGTGATGTGTCTAGGATCTGGAGGCGATGCATAGACTCTGGTAATGTTAATGATCAACCACGATCTGGTCTCCCGAGGGTCACAAAACCTGCTCAGGACCGGTATGTGAGAAGTAATGCATCCCGGAACAATACTCAACAGCAAGGGATATACAAGAACGTCTCCAAGAATCCTCTGGTGTACAACTCACTGGCCAGATAGTGCGCAATCGCCTTCGATAGGGAGGCATACATGCTAGGAGACCCATGAGACGCCCTCATCACAACAGACAACATCGGCAGAACCACTTCAATGGGCACGGGATCATAATGAGTGGACAGCTGAAGAATGGTGCCATGTTCTGTTCACTGATGAGACAAGGATTTTGAAGACCATATTAAAGAAGGTTAAGGGTGTGGATAATACGAGGTGCACAGGCAAGGTGTCGTGCTGTGCAAGAAGTCCATGCATACCCAGGTGGAGGAATCCTGGTATGGGCAGGAATCATGCTTGGACGTAAAACACATTTAGTTCTTATTGAGGGCACAATGACAGCTCTGAGGTGCATCACAGATGTCCTTCAGACTGTTGTACACCATTAATGTTTCTGCTGGTGGATGGTAATGCTCGCGCACACCATGCAGGCGTCTTCAATCATTACTGTCAGTAAGTCGGTATACAAAGGATGCATTTGGCCAGCAGTAAGTACAGACGTTAATTGCATAGAGCATGCCCGGGACCTTCTGAAAACTGCCACTCAAGCACGCCATCAACAACCCAAAAATGTACAGGAGCTGTTATTGACAGCGCAGACAAGATGGGAAAACCTGCCCAAGAGTGACTGTGTTACCTCATTCTCAGTATGCCTATGCACGTCACGGATCTTGTGAGTTCTCGAGGTTACACACGACATTGATCCATGTGGAGAGGGACAGTAAAAGAGATTAGAACAATAGTATTTCCCAAAATAACAGAGAGTTAGTGCATTTCGTTTATTGTTATGGTACAAGATTAAATATTTTGCAATATTTGTATTGTTTTGTAAAACATGCAATTGCAACATACTTGTATAAATGGAAATGTTATGTTATGGTATGTTTGGCACAATATATCACTAATGCATAGCTTTTTCTAACAGTTTAAATATATTATGCACATTAAAACTACAATATGTCTCACCCATATATATAAAACATAGTAGGTGCGAAAGACTCAGAGACAAAATTTGACATTTGACCTTGACATTTGACCTTGACCTTAGACCTACTTTTTGTCATACTTTATTAAATTTGTCCTACTTGTGAAAATTTGACCAACTTTTGAAAAACTGACCTAGTTTTTAAAATTTTACCAACTTTCGATTTTACCATGGCATGGCCTAGATTTCGCACATCTAGTGCAATACACTGCTGGTTCGAAACCCGACGAGTTCATTTATGCTAATTTTGGAAGATTTGGATGTTTTTTTGGAAATACCGTGTTCGATTCCCAGGCGATGCAATTAATATTTTAAAAATTTCGAAATCAGTTACGCCCTCCAACTGATGCCTCGCTCAACTGATCTAACGCACTCACCGCTGTAAACAGTTATTGGACGAGAGGGGTGGGGGGAATGCAGTTGTATGGCGTAATCGGCTATTGGTGCAACCAACGAGTGTATTTAGGTATTTATAGAATAACGACAGCAATTATTTAGTTTTGGCATGTACACTTCTGGTGCACCCAGGTTTGATGCTCGGTCCGGACATGTAATATTATTTTTTTCCGAATTAAAAAAAGAATTGTAAATAACATATATATCTATTAATATTACTGGAGTTGGATAGCTGCTGTGGGTAGTTAAGGTAATGTTAATTTCGGACTTGGGTACGATTCTTTAAAAGCTCATTGAATATTAGTTGATTTCCGAAATTAAATTTTTTTATCTCAGTTGGATAGCTGGAGGGGGTAGTTAATGTAATGTTAACTTCGGAGGTTCGATTCTCTGACAGTTTCGATTAAAAAGAATTATATGTGAGTTGGATATCTGGTGGAGGTAGTTAATGTAATGTTAATTTCGGACGTGGGTTCGATTCACGGACAGGTCATAGAATATTATTTTATTTCCGAATTTAATACGATTTTATTTGTGTGTTGGATAGCTGGTAGGGGTAGTTAATGTAATGTTAATTATGGACACGGGTTTGATTCCCGGACGAATTATTTGATATTATTTTATTTCTGAATTTAAAAAAATTTGTGAGTTGTATAGCTGCTGGGGATATTTAATGTAATGTTTATTGCGTAATTTGGTTCGATACCCGGCCGAAGTATTTAATATTAATTTATTTCCGAATTTAACAACAATTTATTTTTGGATTGTAATTCTGCTTAAGGCACATAATGTAATGTTAATGTCGGACTTGGGTCCGATTCTCGGACAGGTAATTTAATATTATTTTATTGTTATTAAAAAAGTTTTTATTTATGAGTTGGATATATTGTGGGGGTAGTTAATGTAATGTTATTGTGGTACTTTTGTTCGACTCTCGAACAAGTAATTTAATATTATTATATTTCTGAATTTAATAAAATTTTATTTTTTGGATGATTTTGCCCGGCGCTACGTTCGGTAGAGCGAACGATGATGATGGGGCCACACGGCCGATTTGAAGGAGAGTTAATGTAATTACCGATTAATTATGCTTACTGTCATATCAAACCCTTTGCCAAGGGACGAAGCTGTCGGCCACTTCGCACGCCGATACTAGCACTGAGTTTACCCTGCTTAAGGGAGGCAAGCCCCGTAAGAACACAACTTATTACACTGAAAACACACTTACTACTGATTCTGCTATTGGGAAAAGTGCCCGATGTACTCAGGAGAGTAAAGGCAACAGAACCCGCCTCGTCAATGAGTGACAGTTTTATTGATGAATGGGTACACCAGAACAAATGAATGTTGCCGTTTGAAAAGCGGACCGGGCACTCTAGACCTACCGGTGGTCGTTACTGCCAATAAGGCGATGGCCTCAGGTGATGAGTGAATTAAAAACGCGTACTGACGCGTGAAGTCTTGGAATGTTACCTCAGGATGCAGAAAGGCCTCCCCTCGGCTATAAAAGTGAAGTTAAATGTTCCCGAACTAAGTTAAACTATTGCAGTGGAAGTATACAGTCTAAATTGATGAGCCGGTGGGTAGTGGGGGGGGGGGGGGTAACGTGGGAGCTTACCACCTGTCCTGCCGGCCGTCACGAGTGCTGAAGCCTGACTGAAGAACATTGGAGTGGCCTCGCCAATTGTCCTGCGAGCCCGGCGCCAAATGCAAACATGAAAAAAAACGTAACTGCACACCTTACTTGATTAAAGAAAGTAACCCTGTACATAATTATGACTAATAACTAAAAACATGTTGGTGACATCCCCGTGAACGCCGGAGCTCCAGATATGGCTAAGAATGCGACGTCACGAGTATGTCACCGCACTTGAAGGGCGATATTAAATGAAATGACGCCTTATGTGGCTGATTCTCAATGAATGAAGACATGTATTAATACATGAATATTGGCGTGTGTCGTGGTGGCGAAAAATTAGAAAAAGCGCACGTATTTTATTTCCTGTGACGACACACGTATTTTGCTGAAAAGGGGCAGGGCCTGTCATCTGTGAGATTTGTGCAACTCTCGATGATAAACCGGGTGGCTTCCCTAGTTAACTATGGTGCAATACTTGCTCAAACTCACTGTAATTACTCTTATTAAATGATGCTGCTAGGGAGCCGCTCGCCACTTTGCACTTTTGCTGGGAATATTATTACCCATCTTCTGACACCTCTTGGAGCCACGTCACACTACGGATTCGGCCACAAGGCCCGTCGACATCGCGCACATTGAAAAGCCTTCGGATAAAGCGGCGCCGCTTACCCAGTGTTCCCTCACATGGCTGTTGCGTCTAACGGTCGTGACTTCACGGGAAACACCCATTCAGGCCACTTACCAATTTATAACGAGAGATTACTCGTGCTCGTAATACATTTGAAATAGGGTGGCCCGCGGACCACGAGTTGCACGGCGGCAAGAGAAGTGTAAACGCCGTTCTTGTCGACCTGCACTGATCGGGACTGCGAACTACTGACGATCGGTCAGGTGTTGCTGCGTGGTTCATGCGTTTGCGTGCTACAAACGGGCACACATGTAAATCAACGTCGCTTTCGAAAACAATTTTATATAAAAAATTTTAATTGTTAGATTTAAAAATGTCGACTTAATTAACATTTGGAATTGTGTATTTTTTTTAACGCTCAAATTGTTCTTTTAAACCTAAATAAGTAATCACGAATTAAAAGCTGTGTATTTTTTCAAATACTGAGATTGTTCGTTTGTAAAATATTTACTCACTTCAGGTTTTAGAGCAAAGATTGTCCCCGAATTAATTGTAGGTAATCTGTTGCTAAATATATCTGGAGCAATACATGTTTCCATATAGTTATAATAATATCTAAGTCGCTCATCGAAATCTTAAAATAATCAATGCTTAACAAAACCACTTAATTTCATTTTCAAAGCAACAAAAATTGAAATTATTGAAATTTCCAGTTCAGCTAGTTTAGTTCGTGCGTCTACGCTTGAGGACACGTTGTTTGTGGAGGCTGGAACTGTACTACAAGGCATCAGTGACCTGTGTTTGGAAGGCTGTCCTCGTGAGTAATCTGATTTGTTGACGTTTCTGCTCCTCTTATTTGTGAATGGTTAATTCTGCCATAAGTAACACACGGCATGTTCTCTGGTAGCGAGAAGTACGCTCCACACAAGTAGAGTACACGTAGAAAAATTAACGTTTGTAACACTTGCGCTCATAAATTTATTCGCTACTGAGCGGGTTGAACAAAACAACTCATTTTATTTATCAAGGCCACATACTTTACAACTTCTCCATTTATTCACGTACAACAAAATCTCTTAATTGCGAGCCAGCATACCTTATAACTTATTTTTCTGCTACATTTATCTACAGCAAAATCGCCTAGTTCTGAGCTTGATGTAACACTATTCTTAAAACAAATCAACGCCATGGTTTCCATTATAGGCTCAAATAAATGCGAAGTTCACTAGAGAAAAAAAAATCGGAAGGAAAAATTTATACCATAAATTTACTGCTGCAGAATTTCATTTTTGTGGCGAATAAAGTTATTACTAGAGCTAGTGATTTTTCGCGAAAAAAAATTATGAGCACAAGGTAGACTTCAATGCTATAGACATCCAACAGCAGTTTTTGTATTGTCATTGGTTGCAGTCTGCTTGAAAAGGCGTTTTCATATTTGACAGGGCCACTTAGAACTTGGCAACATTAGCACGGCTCCTACGTGATTGGTTATATATTATTTCATCCTAATACATCACTTCTCACCATTACGTGTTTCGTGTTACTTTATTTCGCTTCCGTGTCGTTGTATGGCCATAAATGTTTTCAAATTGCCGCCGATTTATTAATATTTCAGTTTCGTGTGAAAGTAAGGAGAAAATTTGGAGCACTTTTCATGTATTCGCTTGATAGTATGAACTAAACTAAAAATCATATCAAATAAGTTAAAAGTAAAGGTACATTACTTGCATATTTTGTTGTTAACTTGCCTATACAGTTCACAACTACGTTGATGCTACCTCAGAACATTTTTTTAAACGAGCAACGGCGCTGCTATGAGTAACATAACCGTAGGAAAATTTTTGAACTGTATTTGCGAGTGTAATATTTAGGGCACTTATTATGGAAGAAGGACTTCTTAATGGAGAAGTCGTAAACGGGGGACACAATGTGACCGTAGTGACAGGCGACCGTACGTGAATGTACCTACAGCTACTGGCTGCCGCACACTGCTGTCTTTAGCCAACAGGGTAGACGGGGGGACACAATGTGACCGTAGCGACAGGCGACCGTACGTGAATGCACCTACAGCTACTGGCTGCCGCACACTGCTGTCTTTAGCCAACAGGGTAGACGCCTTGCCATTCAAAAGTCTGGCCAGTAAGAACAACTGTGGCTTCTTAGATGTCTGTCCCTCTGGATTTCTGACCAATAGTGTTAAAGTACAATAATACGCGACTTCTCGGAGCTTCGTGAAAAAAACCGCGCAACACTAAATGAAAAAAATTGAGAATTGAAACCCGAAAATGTGGCCACGCGTCGAGTGACCGTGCCGCGCCAAGTAGAAGTGTCAAGTGACCGTACAGCTTTAGCTCAGAGGAAGAACGGCCTACGTCAAGCCATTTCTAGCTTTATACCGCTACCTGCTCCTAGCTCGTGTACGGAGTGAACACGTTCTTATTTTACCAGCTTCAACTTTGCTGCTAGAAACGTCAATAACAAGGATGATTTTATGAAATACCCTCAAGTTTAGTTTATTCAGTATTGTTTCTAGTATTTACTATTATTCGTAATCTAAGCCACATAAAAAAACGTAATTTCAAGACATTTAGTACGGTAATTTTTAGAACGTAAATTATTCCAGTAAATAACTGACACCATTGTTGAACTAATAAGTGTAGGCTAGTATATGGGAATTTTTCATAACTTGTGCTTTCATTTCGGAATGGAGGCTATTTCTATAAACGGGAACGCAATAGATAAAGTTATTTATGTTTTACGGTCGCTTCTTAATTACATTAAAAATATTTTTAGAAGCTATTGTAAACAGTTTTATGATGAGAAATATTATATGAAATTGCATTGCAATGATTTGAAAACGTTGGTTAGCTTGTTATATAAATTGACATTAAATGAGTATTTAATAACACTCATAGTCCCCAAACTTATTTATATTGAACTGAGCAGTGAGTGAGATATCTTACATCTAAACTTCTATTTAGTTTCTTAACAAGTAAAGGGAACTATAGCTATATGTCAAGTAGAAAAGTGGAGATGGAAGTCAGTTTTAAAAAGAAACCTGCTTCAATTATGGTAAATTTGTCGTTCGGAAACTATAAGTATTGTTTTAATTTAGCTGGGGGCCGCGGTGGCTGGGTGACTAGCACGCTCGCCTCCCACCAAGGTGAACTGGGCTCAATCCCCGGCCGGGTCACCGGACTTTCGCAAGTGGGAATCGTGCCGGACGATGCCGTTGGTTGGCGGGTCTTCTAGGGGATCTCCCGCTTCCCTCCGCCCCCCCCCCCAATTCCGGCGCCGCTCCATATTCACTTCAATCACCCTCATCGACTCTCAAGACCTCGCTGTTTAGAGCCACCCAAATCTCTTCATAATTTAGCTTACGTAAGTACATACTATATTATAAAGATTGCACCCCTAACACCTAACCTTCTCTTCGGGGAGTATCATTTTGCAATTAGGAGTATGACTGTATTCTCCACTGAAGCGGATTTAGCTATTCGATGCGACACATTAAAAATATTGAAAGTGCGATACAATTATTTTCACTAGAAAGCTTTGATATAACTTTTTTACATTTAATGTTTAAAGTTACTTATTACACATATGATATTGGGAAATGGAAGAAGCGGAATTATATATATAACACGAGTTATAGCGTCTGCGTTATTTCATCTAATACATTAGCTTAAGAGTGGGATGGACACCCACATTTTCTGTCAAATAGTTATTTGCGCCCATACGCGTATCCCGGTAAATAAATGTTCTGCAAATACGAATTTTTATCAGAAAAGATTAAAAAATAGTTATATATGCCCCTATGTTTATACTTTTGTCATATTAAGTGTATTCTTGGAGAAAAATTTCTTGATAATGGTCAAATATTGCATTTTTAAAGCTTGCCTATGCAGATAAAAGTACAAATATAAGGGCGTAGTTTAGTTTAATCTATGGTCTTTCATCGCGTGTAATGAAACCCCACTGTTACATATCTAATTTGCTCAGTACAGCGTTACGACGGAAACACTGCATGCCTTGCGCGTAGGAGCGATGAGGCACTAGGCGTGCGTGTTAGTGTCGCCCGTATCGCTCCCTCGTCTCTTGACCTTGGACGCGGGGTCCATCCCACTCTTAAAAGTAACTAAACTTTAAATTTGATCCTTAATAGAATTATTATTATCAGAATATGCACCTATGTTGGTTAAATACGAGCATATTTCAAGAATATTGTGATCTGTTCCCGTCTTCAGGCAGTGACACACAAGGTGCAGCTGTCAGTCGCTATTTACTGCTATTGACGTGGGGTCGTATGCACGTGCTCTCAGTGATTCAAACGTATTGAAAAATTAAAATTTCGACTGATCGTTAAAATCTCATCAGTTAAATATTCCAAATGCACGACACCTCCCTTATGGTAAGAATAGTTCACGCATTCCTTTTGTTCTTGTAGGCGATGAGGCATTTGAAATTGTCAGACCACATATTGAGGCCTTGCCAGTACACAAATGCACGACACCTCCCTTATGGTAAGAATAGTTCACGCATTCCTTTTGTTCTTGTAGGCGATGAGGCATTTGCATTGTCAAACCACATATTGAGGCCTTGCCAGTACACAAACCTGACAATGAATCTACGTATTTACAACTACAGGCTATCTCGTACACGAAGAACGGTGAAATGTGCTTTTGGTCTTTTGGCCAGTAAATGGCGTATTTCACATCACCCTTTGGATGTGCACGAACAATTTGCTGGAAGTATTATAAAAGCATGCTATGCGTTCTGCATCATTTCGCGTGGAAGAACGATGGTATACGTGCTGAGGACGAGTCATATGACTGTCCTCTGGTAAACTAATCTTGCCGGATTAAGGTGTCATGCATCTGGTATTTCAGTATGAGATATTGACAATATGACAGGATTAAGGTTCATGTTATTATGGTTATGAAAGAGCATGATGGTAGAGATACACATGTAAAACAGGTTTTGGGTTTATCCTACAATACATGTTAATTCTCCATTTACTTTCCTATTTCATTTCAAATACTAAGTGTATCATTACAGAAATGACGTTTTCTGTCTTATCTAACACTTCTACATAAGTGCTTGTTAGTAATGGAGTTTAGTTATGTCATGTATAGCCATGTAACAAAGTGAGAATAGTACATAGACCCTGGAATAGTATAAAGAAAAAAAGTAAATGATTTCATATTCTCTGTGAAAGCAACACTGTAAACCTGGTGTATTACTTCATTGGCAGCCATGATGGAAAGCATTTTTGCACGTACACACTAGTTAAACTAGGTTTTGTTATAGTATTGTTTCATGCATTGTTCGATACAAATCGCTTTGCTACAAATTAAGGTTACGTTAACGAATTATTTTTACAATTGTGTTTTTAATGAAATTCTGGTTATAAACCACACAGTCCTCGGGTGATCGACTTCAATGAACATAGTAAATCACTGTTACCTTTGTTTTTCTTCTCCATCCCAGACAGTTAGTTCCGATTTTGCAAACGCTTGCACATAATTAGTCCCACAGTCTTTCTTTGATATTACGGACATGTTACCCCAATTGTTTGTAATAAAGAGGCGGCCTTCTTTTAGCCTCTGCTATTACGCTGGTAGTGTGAACAACACTATTTATGATGCCACCATCGCCGTGTGCTTCTTGGTCAGACACGTTTATCGACACCTCACAACAATCTTCAGACAATCTACACACGAAACCTGACTGCAGCTAACCTTCGACTAAACGGTTGCAGGTATGTCCATTTCCAAGTGACTCATTCAAGGTATCGATAATCGCATCGCCACAAAGCAGGCTTTGATTGCAAACTTTTTATTCGCTGCGATTGTTTAGTTGCATGTGTATGCACTCGTACTTAAAGCCATGCTTTCTATTCTTTCGGCTAAACAATCGCGCTACTAAAAATAGCAAGTGAGGGCCTAGCTTTAGATGGATCTAATTATTTTGCTTCTGAAGGTACCCAGGTAATTGGTGTCCTGGCAGATATTCCACTAATTTTCGAAGAAGAATTGGTTCAGCATGTATTAGACTTAGAGAAATGTTTGTTTTGTATAAATGCCACAGATTTACGGCCTTTGGCTTTCCAAGTTGCAGAAGCAAATTACATTCCTCGTAAGTTTGATAAGGACAAACAACCTGTTGAAAAAGAGGGGTAAAGGTTATTCATGCAGAGACATCAACAGCTCAGTATTAGAGAACCTGAATCTTTATCCTTGGCACGTGCATCAGGATTCAATAATGACAGAAAAACCTACGAAGATAAATTCCCAGAAAGGAAAATATCAACTGGGAGCAAAATTCAGCGGGGAGTGCGGAATAAACACAACACGTGTATGCTGCATCAGTGCTGTGGGTTCATACATCCCTCCTATGTTGATATACAGACGTGGAATGGCATGTGACGATTTCAAAGATGCGGAGCTGCGGCTGGTACTGTTTTTTTTTTTTTTTTTTTTAAATTCGATACTGAGAACAGTTATATAAACGATCTATCTGTTAAATGGTTGCAGCATTCCATTAGACGTGTTAAGCCTAGCGTGCAGGTCAAAGTTCTTCTTTTAGATGAAAACTTGAAGCACACTAAAAAATTCGAAGCTTTCCGCATCGCTCGTGAGAATGGTATTTTGATGTTATCATTGTCAGATCATGCAACACATTGCCTCCAGTCTTTGGATGGATGTCGCCTTCTTCAAGCTCTTGGACACCTACTATACATATGAATTAGAAAAGTGGGTTAAGGCAAATACGTCAATGCATGACACAGCAAGAGTGGTAACGTTGGTCGGTATTGTATATGAAAGAGATACTGCAGTGGGATATATATATATATCAAATAATCCGCCCTCCTAGCCTTCAGGCCCTCCTGGTCTTCTATCTAACATAAAATAAAACATGTTTACATATATATATAATTATCGTATCTCACTTAAAATTTATGTTTAACAATATATTTACTATTCAATTACTGTACCACTGCCAAAGAAACTTTAACTTTTTAAATACACAAAACGTCATTAAAATAGCCAACAAAATGTTATATTAAAATATTATAAGGCTCATATAAAATTTCGTAAAGTTCTCATAACATATTAAAATCGTAAACTAAAACAACATATTAAAAACTTGATTAAAATAAATTGAAATCAGTTAGAATTTCATCATAATGCTTGGAAACAGCAGTGAATGATTTCAGAGCTACAGGAGCATGGCCAGTTAACAGATATGTATTTCAGGAAGGTCATGTTGTTGCTCCTTTCGTCGGCCACCCAGTGAAAATTCGCGTCCATTAACACAGCATGTCGACACAGATGAAAATACTAACTACCAGCCAAGTACAAGCACAAGCCAAGTGATTTCCGCCCAACAATACGATGGATAAACAAATCCTCCTTCACCAAGCTCGAGGCATAATTCATAGTCGCCCTTTCCGTCAGTGAAACCAATATCTCCACAATACAAGCAACTGCCGTTGTTTTCAACGGCAAGAATACGAGAGAGACACAAAAAGCTGCTGTACTCAGTTCATCTTCCTACAAAGCAGCACTTGAAGCTTCCCAAAGGACTATCAAAAAGTGTGCTGCTAATACAAGCCACTCTCTAAAAACCTGAAAGGAATGTGTACAATGGAAGTGTCTCGATATCATGTTATTTATGAGACTGCAAGGAAAAAACACGATTAAATATATGTTATGCAAACAAAAATGGTTCCGTGAAAATTTTGTTTGCGTACAAAAGGCAAAGAAAAGGTTCCTCAGCAACACTTACCAATAACGTCCTCTCCTCAATTTTATTTAACTTTTCTTAATTAAATAAGGGTTATTATTAAGACAAAACTTAAATAATAGTTTTAAATTAATAATAAGTACCTAAATTGAAAAGTGTAAAAAATTCAGAAATACTAAAGCTATGTCACTGCAGTTTCTCTTGCTTGTACTTAATTTGCATGCAGAGAGTAGGCCTACACGTTTATCGTTTAAATTGAGCAGTTTATTAACTAAGCAAATTTATTGAGCGTGATGCATTGAGGACATCGACGTGGTCCTTTTAAGGAACCTTATATCCATCAAGGAACCAGTTGCGCATTTTAAAAATATTTTTCTATCGAAAAACGTAGGAGATTTTTAAAAAATCCTGAAGGGTGGTAAGGTGTATGTTTAGGGCCTAGATGATTTGTAATTACATTATTTTTTCAACGATTTCGGTGCATAACTCATAATGCTATAACAGAAAATGCTTACCAGGTTCAATTATGGCACATTTCTCCCACTACTGCACCAAAGTTTCTAAATTAAAACTTTTCAATAATAAAAAATAATAAAAATAAATATCTCTTATATAGAAACCATACCGTTTTGCTCATTACGGTAACCGTCAGATAAGTCATTCTCCTCTTTGTGCCGTGTTGAGCATAAGTGTAGCCACTGCGAGCAAGGAGAGAAAAACGAGAAATTCTGAGGGAAATGGGAAATGCTGAGGGGGAAAGGTGACTATGTTGTGAGAATTAACATTTTTAAGGCGAACCTGTTGAAAACGAGCGGTCTTATTTATGGTCCCCGAAAGTAAGTCGCCGTCGGGCTGAAGCAAGCTAATTCTGAACTCTGTGCCTGGTGCCTTTTGCCAGAACTTTCATTAATATACTACCGAAATGCTTCGATGGCATAGAGGATGACCGCGTTGAACATAAAAAATAAGCGACGAATGCATTCGTGCCACTGCTACAGGCCTCCTCGTTGTAATTTGAATGATACATAGCCTACATTTTGAAAACATAGCTTTTTGCATACTACGTTCGTTTTACCTTGCGCTGCCGCAGCGGAACTCGGCCTTCATGATTAGGGGACCCATCACAATTTCTTTATGGGGCCGTGGTTGGTGTAGTGGTTAGGACGCTTGCCTCCTACAACAGCGAACCGGGTTCGATCACCGGCGGAACCACTTCCAGATTTTGGCAATAGGGTTTCCGTTAAGGACGATACCGCTGGCCGGTGGATTTTCTCGGCAATCTCCCGTTTCCCCAGCCCTTGCAATTCCGGCGCTGCTCCATACTCACCTCATATAACATTCATCGGTTCCCAAGGCCATTGCTGTTAAGAGACGCCAAAATATCTGCACTCAACAATGCCTTTTTCAGATTTCCAGTAACTTGCAACATTTATTTAATGGACGTAATCAGTATTATTGGGAAAACAAAATGTTAATGAGAAATAACATTAATTTTACCCAAAGCAAATAGCAAGTTTGTATGCTGCGAAATCAATTTACTGTTGATGTAGCAAGATAAAAAGTTTAACCATACATGTTGCCATTAAACAAGCGAAATATTTGACCTGAATACGAAAAATATAATGTTATGACCGAGATTCGATGTCAGAATCTCCCTAGCCAAATTTTAGGATTTATCGTCCACGTCCAAATTGGTAAATGACGAGGGCATAATGATTTAAGGTAAGTATACGGGAATAGCATGTTTGAGGGCAAGGGCTAGGGGCTTGAGGATCGAGGATCCAATATGGCGGCGGTTTTTGTGATGTTCAAGTAAATGAGCTGTCGGCCATCTTGTTTCCAGCCGCCATCTTTGTAGTCAGTATGCCACCATATTGGGCAACCATATAAGTAGCCAGTATTCCTTTATCCTACTCTATATTTTCCTTTTAAAATTGATCATTTTTCCCTCGCTTTGTCGTTTTTTCCATCGAATCGTCTACAATTTATTCTCTACAGTAGTTTCTCGTAAATTAATGTTTCGCTTTCCCACCACTACAGCTGCATATCCACCATATTGACAGCTCCCAAAAATACATCCCCATGATGTTGAGCTGCTCGTGTCTACGAACTCGAATTTTGAAGAAGAATGAGATTATGATGTCAAAACTGTTGATTTCGTAAAACATAATTTTATAAAAATAAAAGTTATGTATGTAATTTTATGTATTTTAATTTAACTCTTACAAACAAGTGTATTGAGCAATTTGCCTACCAATCAGCACCACATCTAGCACCACAATCAGAACCATGCCTAGCACCACATTTATCACCATAATCAGCACCACACTTAGCGCCACACCTAGTACCACGATTAGCACCACACCTAACACCACACATAGCACCACAAGCAGCACCATGCTTAGCACCACACCTAGCACCACAACCAGCACCACAACCAACACCACACCTAGCACCACCATCAGCCCCATAATCAGCACCACACTTAGCACTACATTCAGCTCTACACCTAGCCAGTCAATTTATTAATAGAATAATTTTATAAAATAAGAGTTATGTATTTCATATTATATATTTTTATTTAAATTTTACAAATAAGTGTATTGTGTGACGTGTCTACAAATTCTTTTTTTTTTTAAAGATAAGAATATGTCGACAGAAATACGATTGTATGACAATGGCCAGTACATCGGCTCTCAAGACCTCGGTGTTAAGAGCCGTCCAAATCTCTTCACTCACTCTAAGCCCCACGAAATTATAAGCAGAGTTAGTAATAATTTCCGAACTGTTGAAGCTATAGTCATCTAATTCATGTCATATGCATCGTCCCCGATGCCGATGAGAGTAATGAGTTAAATTATGCCAAAATACCTTTTATAAACATAGTTAGTAATAATTTCCGTACTGTTGAAGCTATATCCATAAAATTCATATCATAGGTATCGCCCTCAATGGCTATGAGAGTGGTGTGTTCAATTATGCCTTAACCCCTTTTATGGGCATAGTTAGTAATAATTTCCGAAACATTTAAGTTATAGTCGTCAAATTTATATCACAGGCGTCAACCCCGATGTCTATGAGAGCAGTAAGTTCAATTATGCCTTAAGCCATTTTATAAGCATAGTTAGCCTAATTTCCTAACTGTTTAAGTTATAATCACTAACTTCGGACTATAGGTACTGCTTGTAGCACTAATAAATGTGATATGGATCATTATGTCTTAAGTCCTTTTATAAGCATAGTTAGTCATACTTTCTGAACTGTCCAAGCTATAGCCATCTAATCCATATCATAAACATCGCCCCTGATGACAATAAGAGTGGTAAGTTCAATTATGCCTTAAGCTCTATTATAAGCATAACTGATGGTAATTTCTAAACCATTCAAGATACAAATACCAAATTCATAACATAGGCATCACCCATGATGACAAGAAGGGCTGTAGTGTCAAGTATACCCTATGTCTTCTTATAAACATAGTTGATGGTAATTTCCGAACCATTTGAGATACAGCTACCGAATTCATAACTTAGGCATCACCCATGATGATGAGAAATGTCAAAGGGCCAAGTATGATCTACGTCTATTTATCAACATTGTTGGCTATAATTTCTGGACCATTAAACATATAGTCATCAAATTCATAAAATAGCCATAATCCTTAATAATACTTACCAAGTTCCGACTATAAGCACTGCTTGTAGCACAAATCAATATAATGTAGCTCATTATGCCTTAAGCCCTTTTATAAGTGTAGCAGGCTGTCATTGTCGTCCTTTTAAGATATGAAATGAATTCGATTTTAAGCACTAGAAATTAAATATAGTTATAAATTAATATTTTATTTGCAATATTAAAGTTAAAATTACTTGTTACAACACATAGTTTAAATCATCCAAAAATCCAGATACAATGTTCTCTAACCGAATGTATATCGAGCCCTAAATAAATATTCAGTATTGCTAATGTTTATTTTTACCTTCACTACAACCATTTACAAAATTCTCGTCTATTACACGCATGGGAACCTAGCCGATTTTAAAAAGCGAACATCATACAGAAACGAAATAAAATATGTCGAAAATAGTACTTGTACAAATCAAATAGTTGAATGTAGGGCAATGTTAGAAGTACTTTTAACCTACAAGTGAAAAATTGTTGTGTGGTGCTAGTGTATTAATTTACCCACCCTTAAAAAAATATTTTTGAGACATATACTAGCAATATCATTTTTTCATATAGTGAAAGGTAAATCATTTTTTTGTTGTAAGTTTTTTTGGTTATATTCATAGGCACACAATACGAATTTTTATAGGTAATATTTTTTTCTTTTTTCTTAAAAAAAATAGTTTGAGACATTTACCAGCTGTAAGACTTTTTCATACAGTCATAGGTAAATATTTTTTCTATTAAGGTATTTTTACTGAATTCATATGCACGCAATTAACTTTTTTGTATAAGTTTTTTTACTATCAATAGGAATAAGAATTTTTTTCATACTGTGATATACCAGCAATAAGAGTTTTTTTTATATATGTTGTTTTTCTATCTGAGACATATACAAGCAGCATCGTACACTGTGTGTAATGTTAGTCTAAATAAAAATACTTTCACGAGGCTGAGAGGGCTCGATAAGGTCAACACTGCTAAACACTGATTCAAACAGATATATAGGAGAATAATTATAAGAACTTACCAACCATTGCAATCACATATTACACATGCATCGGGTGCTGTACGCTCGTTTAGACCATCCTAGACATTACAACAAAATAGCAAACACCTTCCCATGTAAATATCACCATGATATATCAACTTCTTTGTTACAAGATTCTTAAATACAACAATAACTAATTGCTATTTTTATCAGGTGTTTCCAGTAGGGAAAACAAGTAGGTCGGTAATAAGGTCAAAATGCCTCGTAGAGAACGAGGTCGTTTGAGAAGGTGCAAATTGCTAAGAGAAGCATGGAATATGAAAAGAATCGACAATCACCTGTTGTAATGAGCCATCCCAGAATTCTAATGGTGCGAATTAGGGATACTATGGGAAAACCGATTATCAGGATCTTCGGACCGGGATTCGAACTCGGGTCTTCCAAAAAGCGAATGGAGAAGGTTGCTGGTCACTTTGTAATTTCGTTTTACAATCTATTATAATTTATATTTTGCTGCATGTATGTTCCCCCCAAATGAATATATTGAAGTCTTTTATATCTTACTTTGAAAGCACAAAAAAATTTATTTCCAGATCATTGGAAGTATTTCAAACTTTTTTTTTTTCTGTGCGTATGTATGTACAATTCATTGAAATAAGCAAATTAATAAAGGATAACATAGTAAGAGTTCTATAAAAAATAACATACTTAGAACAACTTCTATTTTACAAAACAATTAAAAAAGAATAAAATATTCAAAACAATATTTCTATAACACCTGCATTTTTTTAAAGTATTTTTCCATATTAGGAAAATGTATGCACATAACCATTCAAACAACAAGGAATCATACATATACGCACAAAATTCAGTGATTGCTATTTTGAAACAAATATTGCAAGTATGTTAATTCTGTACGATATATATTTTTTTAATTGATTCAGAACGATTTTCACATAGCGAATACTCAATATTTAAAGTGTAAATAACAGTTTAAAATTACAACTATAATTACAGCCTTTTATGTACCCATATTCCATAGGTAGTGCGAGGAAGCCAGCACATACATATCATTTAACTGGTGAAATTAAGTTTGTTCACATCAGTAAACTATCCACAGAATATAGTGTCCAACCTGACCCCTTGAAGATCATTTCTGCTCCCTCACTACATATTTTTTTCTATGCTAGCTTTGACGCTATCTTCCTCATCATATTCATTGTACAGAGGTGCATTCAAATTATCGAATGCTTTTTTACGATACTCATCATCGTGCGGCTCTGGTTTAGTGTAGCCGTACTCCAATCATATATTATATTTAAAAAAATCTGTGGTTTTCAAGATCTTTTTTAAATTGACTTACTAAAATTTGTTTCCCGCCTGCACGAAATGGGCAAATATCTTTCACCCCATGTGATAAATAAGTCGCAACATGTCTGCAAAATGCCGAGGAAAGCAGATTATTTCAGCACGAATTCATTTGCGTTCTCTAAGGCTGGCACACTCAGGACTAATGGCGAGCTGGAGCCGTGCACGCTTTGACATGATTATGATATTCCTCACGGCATATATTTTTTTTCTGGTTTGTGGCATAACTCGCGTCGCATTTTGTCCGATCCGTTTAATATTTCGTGACAGCTGAACTTTCGACCATACTTGAAACAGCTATGGGTCAAATGAGCTCGTCTTGTTTTCTTCAAACAGTTCACATTTCTCTCATGCACTCGTACCCTACAACTTTTGTTGAATAACTTCCCCCAGTAGCAACACGAATATCTTGAGGCCTGTGGTGACTTATCTATGGGGATAATATCAATCTTAAAAAAAAAACAGACAATGCCACACCAGTGTCCGACGAAGAAGGTACCTGAAATTCACAAGTTTGTAGTTCCAGCAATACACTTTGTTGCCTAGATGATACTGGAAGGAGACCTCTGCATGCAGTAAGATGTCTTATTAAGTTGTCACACCCTTCAAATTGTGATTTGCACTTTTCACACGATAAGGTAGCTTGGTTCTTATAGAAAGAGCAACTATCTTCATGCCGTCGGGCATTGCTGCTTTTAGAAGACAAGCAAAAATATTTTTCTGGGGAGTGTTCCATCTTTACTCGAAACGATCTTCACTCTTCACTATCTGACAACAACTGATCTGTGCATTCTACCTCTAGCTGTACACACACTAATTAGTATCATTATTTCACTTACAGGTTGATTTTTAATGCACGAATATCATCACAACCATAAATTCAGCTAGGTATTTCAATCTGTTTACCAATCACAACATGTACAATTGCAAATCTTACAGTTTTTTACAGATTTATTCTTAGCACAGTTCGATTTCATGACCGCAATAAAAAAAAAAGAGCCAAATTAGTTCAGCCAGTCTCCATCATACATTTTACTTTCAATTCTCTCGTGACGACATGCATTGCTACTTTTTACTAAAGCTCTTGTTGCAATTACGACACCATTTCCTACACATCGTTGACAAATTTTCAACATAGTTCATTTGAAGTTTAAAAATATGTAGATGAAGACAGCGCATCAATACCCGACGCAGGAGGAAGTACCTGAACATTGCAAGTTTGCGATGTTTGTTGCTCATTAACTAGAGTATCAAGACATTTATACACTTTCAAATGTATGTTTAAACTGTCACTACGTGCAAACAATCGAGAGCACTGATCACATCGATACGCTGTGCGATAGTGGTTTGTCTTGGATTTGTGCTTCGTATGTCAGTTTCTATCGCAGGCATATGCAAATATCTTGTTGCAGTAGTTGCAGAAATGTCAATTAGCATGGAACAATATTCGCCAAGATTACATCCGACACCTTTACGATCGTCTCTACGCACGACTGCAGGACTGCATCATCGCTAAAAGCAGTTACGCAAGATAATTAAATTGTTGTTCAATACACCCTGTAACCTCAGGCCATAGGTGTATGATATGTGATCATTGTCATATACAGTGTACAGCCTGTATAATTATTCAATAAATCTTTCATTATTGTGGGACCATTGCGCCTGGGTGCTCGTTTTTCCGCCAGTGTGTTTATTTATAAGATATGTTAAAAACGAGCTTTCGCTTATTGTTAAAGTGCTTTCGAGATAAGCTGTATTCATATTTGTGTAATAAAGTATAATTCTAGGTAAAGTTTTCAAACTCATTAAAATTTATTACACAAATAATATTACGGAACATCTTCTTCGTCTAGACAGTCTCCGTTATTCCGAATGAAGATGAAGCAGCCCAAATGTGGAAAAATTGGTTTCAAACATTTAAAAATTTTATTTAAGCTGCAAAGTCGATGAAGCCGAAAAATTTAATATGCTAACTTATTTTTTTCTTCTCAAGTATTCGAACTCATCACCGAATGCTCTATATATGAAGCTGCAGTTAGTGTTTTGAAGGGCTTGTTCATGAAACCTGTAAATGAGATATTCGCACGTCACAGAATCAAAAATCATCGACAAGAGTCAGGAGAATTTGTAGATTTTTACATTGCCATACTCAACCTCCTATCATAAGATTGTACTTTAAGGCGACGATGGCTGAAATATACAGAGATGGAAACCTTCGGGATGCTTTCATAGATGATTTACAGTCATCGCATATCAAACAGACTGTTAGAAAATCTTACCCTAACTTTGGATGAAGCTATTGCTCAAGGAAGATCTCTTGAACTAGCCCTACATCAGTCTCAAAAATATGTTTCAGATCCAATTTTAAATGCCGTGAATAGTAAAATCATGAAAGTTTCGATATTACTAAGAGGTTTAGAGTCCAATTGCTCCTCAGAAGCGAAGATAGCTGCTGTTGTTAGAAAATGGCAACTTTGCAACCTAAAAAAGCACACGAGGTATTCATGTCAGTAGTAGGAAATGACCGAGTGACGGCCAATGGCGTGGGGAGTCGGATTCGATTTCGGCCGGCCGCCATATTTGACCCATATGACCTGGACCTTTGATCCTTGACCATTGACCTTGACCCTGGTGACCTCTGAACTCAAAACACAAAATATTACAAAAATATTCTTTAATTTTTTTCAATTTATTATTAAAACATTTTATTAAAAATCATTTAAATGTATTAAAATTTATTATTAAAACTATTTTAAAATTATTAAAAACACTATTAAACTTAATTTAAAATTTACATTTACCTCGGCAGTTATTTCCCCTAACAATATCTCTTTTTACGTTAAAGTTTCCCTTTTTTCCCTAAAATTCTAAAAAAATTCAGAAGAATTAATAACTTATGTATAATGTATATTAAAAAACTAATTCCTGAGGTCCCCACAAGCACCACATCCAGCAGACGACTGTCTTCCTCGCCCCCTCTCGCCCACACATACTTATTCTATCTTATTCCACCACATTTGTATTTTCGTGCATCATTTTTTATATATTACTGGAGGTGGCCATATTTGATTTTTCGCACATCATTTGTTTATATGTTACTGGAGGTGGCCATATTTGTTTTTCGTTCGTAATTTGTTTATATATGTTACTGGATGCGGCCATATTTGTTTTTCGTTCGTCATTTGTTTATATATGATACTGGAGGCTGCAATGTTGATCTCTCACTTTCGTTCGACTGACATCTTGGTAGGCTTCTGCCATCTTGCTATGTGAAGTCCTCCATGTCAGATTTTTATTGTTATTGGTTTTGGAGTATGTGTCTCACTTCATTCGACGACCATATTATATCTCATATGTTTTCATCACCTATGCACGACCAAGTGACAGCCATTTTTGTTTATGTGTTAAAACTTTAGGTTCACTGTGGGCTCCCGCCAATGTTTTTCATTGGCTAATTAGTGTTTAGTCGGCGAGCCTCCACCACCTTTGTTTCATCCCCTCCATGTTATATTATAACTTTGAACATATAGGTATTATCGATTATGCCACCTGCTATCAGCCTGTACCAAATGGTGACATTGACAATTCCAGCAAAGTATGTAAACTATCTCGTTGGTGTGGGAGTAATTTCCAACACTTTGCGAAGCAAGTAGTAGCTGCAGCCTATCCACCAGCTCGTTCGAATCACCCCAGAATACATAGTCAATGTTATTGTCGTCTTCTATCTTCTTGGGACGTTCGCCACTTTTCAGTGCTAGGCAACTGAAGAGGTTTGCGAGAATATCGATTACTTTGTGATCTTCGACCTTATAAACACTTGTCTCGGGGTTGTTATTTTGGTAAAGCAGATGTGTGAGTTCAAGCAAATTTTTGTATTCCACCAGGTAGGATTCTGTAAACTCCATCGGCTCCTTGCAAAATAGAAGTTTGTATAGCCCGGGGGTTCCACATTTTGTGTATTCACCAACTTGGCTGCTCCGCCCTGGTAGAAACTCTATTTCATGAGCTCCACAGAACCATTAATCATTGTGCCTGTAAACACAGTATGCCTTATCATTATTATGAGATGTGTACGATTGTAGGTACCAACGAACCACAGCATTCGATTTCAGGGCTCTCTTCTTACTTTCTTCTTGTGTGGCAAATCCGCATCTGATCTATCATCCTGATCTAACTGTACTTCAAAATGTTTTCGCTTCTTCAAAGGCTCAGCAGTATCGTCGATTTCGGTCTTCACGGCTATGGGTGCTCCATCGCTCTCCCTGAGTACATCGGGACGACGAGTAATGGGTGTAAAATGTCTTCATTTATATGGTCGTGTGAAATTTTGGCTCTCTTGGTGAGCAAATACTTTGAGCGGACAGACTGAATCACCCAGTGTAGTTCACTGTAAATGTTCGGCACCGTACTAAATAAAAATGTTTAGTGTTACACTCTTCTATACGTTTAGTCGTGGGTCTCCGCCATAATGTTTTCGATATTGCACAGATGTTTGCTGCAAACATCCAATATGTCCCTGCTGTAATTCTGAATATCTGTTTTTGTGGCGAGGTGGGAATTCGAGGTATCGAATTTACATCTTTTATATTCTTCAGGATCTTTCAGATTCTCATCATTTTGTGCAGATGCTACATTCAATCTGTCAATAATTTGCCTTTGAAAACTCGTCACATGCTCATTATGGCCAGCATATTATAGACGATCTTGGCCTTCACTCGCTCTATCTTCGCCCCGACCTCGGACACGTAGTTACTAAAGAATGTGTTTCATTCGACCAACATACTGCATAGTTCCAAGATGATGTCATTACCAGTTTCGAGGACGAAATGTTTAGCAGCAACATCACCGGATCGTTCGAATTCACCAATGTTTCGAATTATTCTTGTATCAGCATAACAAGTTCTACTGTTTCCTGGTACGAGATAACCTCCTTCTCTGACTTTGTGAGGATGCACCTTGTGGCTACTTTACCCGAATTTCGATATGCTGTAACACATTCTCGATAGCCAGCGATGAATAGATCGAACCCACATCCATACCTCCCATTATATTGAGCCCAGTCCTTTACGATCGTCAAAAATCCATATTTCTTTTTCCAGCATCAGGCACACAGACTCTTAAAGTCTGATAGTGTAATTTTCATATTGACGTGACCAACATAAGCATGTTGTAAATTAGTGTCGTCCATGCGAAACAGCACCAACACATTAGCATTATCACAGAGCATCTATATGGGTATGCACGTATAAATCTGGCCAAGTTAAACGCAGTCCATGTATGCGTGTCATCCCATGCTAAAGTATTCTTAAATATAAGTTTGTTTTTCACACGCGATGTCATCAAAGACAAAAATTGCCTTTAAAAATGCTTCGCTCAGAGGTACAACGGCTTCGTTATCACTGCATGGGAAAAATCCCATGCCTTCTATGGCCTGTAGTGCTCATGCCAATAGCCAGTATTTCGGTTGCTGGAGCGATTTCGAATATAGGTACACATTCTCGAACCAAAGACCATTCACTTCTTCCAGTAGGCTCAGTAGGATGAAGGTTTCTGGCAATTTGATGTTCCAGTGATGATGCACCTCACTCTATCAGGAAATAGACGTATATGTCGTGATTCGTGGGAGATATCTTCATCTTGAGCATGAATGCATATTGGTAGAGTAACATCTTGCTTGGCGATCTATATATAGTTCTATTCTGCTTTGTTGATATCATACATGGGGGAGGGGGCGAAAGAGATGGAGTAGGAGAGGGAGAAGAGTGCTAAGGAGGAGGATAAGGAGGAAGAGAATGAGGAAGAAATGGAATAGGAAGTGGAGGCGAATGAGCAGGAGAAGGAGGAGTAGGAGGAAAAGTTGCAGGAGAAGGTAGCATACAAGCCTCTTGATGATATTAAGCAAATTTTAAAATGTCTCTTCAAATTATCACTCCGAGTAAACTGTCTCTGGCAGAATTCGCTCTGAAATGTCATATTGGAATATGTGATAAGTCCGTACTGTTCCAAGTCTAGAATGATGCTGAAACCAAAATGTATAAAAGGGGCGTATTTATACTTTTCTCGCTCAGTTCACCACGATGTCTCGAAGAGGTAAGGTCGTAGCTGGAAGTGGAATTGTCTATACGCTGATCAAATCTACCATTTGAACTGCACATTCCAGGATACAGTTTCTGAGGGCTCGGCACCAATATAGCTAAAATGCTGTCACACAACAAGACAGGCATAAATGCCCTGGATGATGTGTGCAAGCAGCATGACATCGCCTTTTCCCAGCACAAGGATCTGCATGTGAGACACCAGGCAAACAAGATACTTGCACAGAAGGCCGACGAAATAAGAAAATCATCAGATACTGGACTCATGGAAAAAGTAGTAGTGTGGGGTGTTTCCAACTTAACAAAGACCAAAGTGAAGATGTGCATGGGTGATAAGAGAAAGAGAAAGCCAAAGGTTGAAATGGGATCAGGTACAGAGAGCAAGTGAAATGAACAAGTGAAACGAAAACCAGTTACAAAAGTAAGAAATGCATGTAAGGATATGAAAATAACAACTGGCAAATTTTTCCATTGCTTTTGCCTGCACTCGGGCCTCTTGGAGGCCTAATCGGAGGCACGAGTGGTATCGTCCAAGCCATTATCACAGCATCGAACGAACGGAATCAATTTTGCGAAGCACTAAGTTGCAATGCAAATATGGAAGCTATCGTCATGGGTAAAAAAAACGGCCAAGACCTCTACCTAAGACCATACCGATTAGGAGGCGGAAGTTTGCAAGAGCATCGCAGCAGGAAGAGGCAATAATAATATCTCTACCGAAACGAGCGCTCACGAATGTGGATTTAGAACTTTTTTCCAAACAAATTGAAAATACCTAATTTTAGAGGCGTGTTTATAAGAAATGATTTGCCCGCTAAACCCAAGAGAGAAGAAATTGCAGTAATTAACCTAGATACGACAACCGGGCCCTGCACGCACTGGATAGCTTATGTAAAATGTGGGAAATGGGCAGACTACTATAACAATTTTAATAATTTGAATCCTCCACCCGAACCTCATGTGTACCTGAAAAATTGTAAACATATGTAAAACTATGAAATGGAGCAGCTGCCTAAAATGTGGAAATGTGTATATCTGTGTCTTTGCTTCCTGGTTTGCTGATACAAGCCATTGTATAGAATGACTATACATGGACCAGAAGTCGTTAGTCATGTCGATAATGCTTACCTTGACGAGTCATAGCTCCAAACTGGGTGCGATATATTTTCTGCCACTTGACTTGGAGGAGGAATGGAGCATATGCCTAATCGATTTTCAAACTTACAATGCGATACCGAACATTGATGCAAAAAATTGCAAGCTGTAACTCGTAAAAAAATTGGAAATGTTTTCCATGAAGTTTCGCTGCTCATAGACTTATGAAATAGACGACATTGCAAGTTACGTTGAAGATTCACTGCCTCCCGACGTGGGAATCCCAATACTCTGAAGAGTGTTATCAGATGCAGTGAAGATATCGACTTTATGATCCTGGATACTATCGGACCGATTCTGGGATTCGACCCACGCATCTACGAAGCTGGAAAAACACATGTCTCGCCGCAGTCTGTAAACATTTTGCCGGTCAACATGATACAAATAAAGTGCAATTTGGCGAGCGGCACGTAACTCAGTGGCAGGCCAAGCAATATGCTGCACGAATGTTCGCCTACTGTCCATCCAGTTTATAAACTGGTCGTGGCACCTCAAATTATCATTTACGTTCCGGTCGTCGCGAAGAGAGCACATGATTTGGTCGTGACAGTCGTCGACCAGCATGGAGAGTTGAGGAACTTTCGAAACTAAGAAATCACACTCGGTATGCATTTGAGAAGATGGAAATAAGGTTCACGCAGACCAGAAACTATGAAAGAACATGCCATGCAAAACATACAATCATTACATCACAGGTCTCCAAGGAGTTAACACGTGCAAGCGAAATTATCCTCTACAGTCTCGGTTACGATGTCGGTCACCATAGAAGATTTCCTAAACATGGAAAAGCCAGAAGTTTTCGAAAGCGTCATAACGAAGGTGGTACTTCATCCATATCAGCCTTTCCTGATCAGGCCATACACACTACCAACGGAAGTTTGGATTGCGGTCCAACAACAAGATATCTGCACTTCTTCTTGCCAGTTTTTATTACTAATAAGGGGGACTCTGAAGAAAGAAGGTGGGCCCAATCGAGCATCTACAAAAATAACGAGTAATGGAATTCCTCTCCTGATCGATCGCATCGCCTACTTTCTCAACAGAGTTGAGGTCGATCAGTCGCGAGATGCAGGCATAAGCTCAGTGATCAAAAATTACCTTTCGCTCATGCCAAATGAGCTGTCTGCAGCCAATATGGCAGGCTGGGTAATCGAATATGGTTATAGTATTCCCATTTACGCCGAAGGCAGGTTCGAAGTTATATGTTCCACTCACCATGCTATTGGTATTTGCCGAAGACTAAAATCGAATTATCTTTAATTCGAAGCAAGAACAGGTGATAATGCTATCCAATATGCGTGTGGACATGGTCGTGGGTAACAGGAAATCTGGAGGCAGTGGATCTGAAGCTACATTCTCTCGAATGGATGCTGCCTCGAGTGCAGTTGAGCACTGCAGAACACATACAAATGTTGCAGAATGTGGAAGATGGTCAAAACACCGATGTGTCTTTCAGGTCGCAGAGTCTGGAGACAAATTACCAGCAAGCCAGCACATCAACTGGATGAAGAAGACCAGTTTTGCCTCTGAGAAACCGAGTTACATAATTTTTGGGCTACAGACCGGAAGACAGCACAATGTAAAAGTGAGCCGTTTGCAATTCGACACATGTCAAATAGAAAATGTCAAAATATTTTTGAATAGCAAAAGCTACCCATACATTGACATGAACACAGACTTTGAAAATGGGTAGTACCTGCTGGAATATCAGATGTACGCTCAATTCCAAACTGCATATTATTGGCGCACCCATTCCCCGATATTGAGACCTGATACTTTCAAGTGTTTGGCCCTGCTCATGGTATTCGATGTGAGTAAACACGATGAACGTATTCCCTCCAATATGACCGACTGCAAGATCGAATTCACTACACATGGAAATATTCCTGCCAACACATAAGCATTCTGCCTGATACTTCACGACTGGTATGTATCGTACAATTGCCGAGACAAAACCGTCAAAATAATATCATGAGTGCAGCTGACTGTTCGCACACTATATCTGTTTGTCTTTGAGCATCGCCAGCTTTAAGGCTCGAGAAGGTGCTGAAACGATGTTATGGAAGGGCGTACGCCAAGTAGTGAGGTTCCCCTGCCTGCTTCAATTCATCGGTCGCCGATGCAGACATCGAACAGTAAACATCGAAGAAGATTAATAAACATGCATATTATTTATGTGTACAATACAATTTTTGTAAAAAGGTATGACGTGTTTTATTTCAAAAACCTCACTACTTTATATATAAAAAAAATATTTTAAATAAAACTACTCGCATTTAATAATTAGAAAATTAATATGACATATGGCAGTTAATATATTTTGCAGGAATGGTCAACGTCACCATTTGGTACAGGCCGATAGTAGGCGTCATAATCGATACTGCATATGTGTTGAAAAATATAACATTTGGGGGGGGGGGGGGGGTTGGAACGATGGTGGTGGAAGTTTGCCGATTAAACATAAATTAGCAAACGAAAAACATTCCCGCGAGGGGTTGAAAAAGGGGGGGGGGTGTCAGTGCAACCTATACTTTAAATACATAAACAGATATGGCTGTCACTTGGTCGGGCATAGGTGATGAAAACATATGAAATCTAATAAGGTAGTCGAACGAAGATGGGACACAAACTCTAAAACAAATAAAAATAAAAAAACTGACATGGAGGACTTCACATAGCAAGATGGCAGATGCCTACCAAGATGTCAGTCGAACGTAGGTGAGAGACTAACATTGCAGCCTCCAGTATCATATATATATATAAAGAAATGACGAACGAAAAAATAAATATGATCACCTCCAGTAAACACATATAACCAAATTACAAACAAAAAACAAATATGGCCACCTTCAGTAACATATAAACAAATGATGTATGAAAAAACAAATGTTCGGGTATACGATAGAATAAGTATATGGAGGGGGGGATGGGGTGAGCTAGTCAGTCGTCTGTTGGATGTGATGCTGGGGGGACGTCTGGAAATGTAAGTTTTTAAAGTAAATTTTTACATAAGCTTTTATAAATTTTTTGGTTTCTTGAATTTTAAAAAAAGGTACATTTTTAGGGGCAAATGGATATTGTTAGGGTAAATGGCTTCTGAGGGGAATATAATTTTTTAATTAATTTAAATAATTTTTTAATGTTTAAAAGAATTTTTTATAATTTTAAAACAATTTTTCAATAATTTTTAATAATAATTTTTAATACATTTTGAACTATTTAAATAAATATTTTAATAAAACATTTTTTAAGAATTTTTCGGATTTTTCTGTGTTTTTGCAGTAAGAGGTCACTGGGGTTAAGATCAAAAATCCAAGGTCTAGGTCTATGGGTTAAATATGGCGGCGGGTGACATAAGAACATGGCAGCCAGACAAATCCGAATCCGACGCCCCACGCCCTTGGCTATCAATCAGTAATTTTCTACTACTCATGCCTGGCTAGAGAAGCTATCTTTCAGAGATGTGGCATCAAAAGAACAATATAAAAAGGCATGTAAGCAGAAATTTAAGACCATCAAGTCTCTTAATTCAGCCCATATATCTAATTGTATTGCTACCTTACATTTGTGTTTTAAAAAAGCAATGGCTATTGTCTCCATAGATGGATATAATGCTAATGCATTAGCTAATTGACACTCTAAGATCGGCCAGTTTAATAGATGCCTAATATGTTCTCAAGTTTAAAATCCCTGTCTCTCCTTGTAAGGTGAGTATGTATCTACGGCTTCTACAACATTTGGCCAATCTAATTGAGGTCAATGAATAATACATAAAAAAATTACAGGAACACATTTAATAAAATATTCCTATTAGTGTGTTCCCAGAGTTTCATGCTGACATAATTATTGGTCATGATATACTTAAATGCCATTCAAGTGTTCAAATACACTTTGTCGAAGAGTATTTCCCTTTCAACATATGCTGTGTTGCCGCTGATAGTGTCGATCCTGTACGTCTTTTAACAGTTTATCACCTGATTGTAAACCTATCTCAGTCACATACTGCAGACATTCTCCTTCAGAGTTAAAATTCATAGAAAACGAAATTGAACACTTATTGGAGGGAGCATGTCTCCTCGGTGTGCCCAATTCTTAGCTGTGTCTTCTCGGAATCATAAGCGTCAGATGTTTGTAGATTATTCACAAACAATTAGTAGATTTACTGAACTAGATGACTTTCCATTACCAAGGATAGACGATATTATAAACATAATTGCTTGAATAAAGTATTTAGTTCAATATATTTACGCAATGCATTATATCAAGTTCCAATAGCTGTAGAAGATAAACGTAATAGTGCTTTCGATATTTTGTGGGAAGGGCTACTATATCTCACGGACACCTTTTGGTGTCAGAAATGGTGTTCCAGCTTCTCGTTGTTTGTTAACCACAGTTGTGCCAAAAGAAAACCTGAAATGTGTGAATGTGTACCTGGATGATGTGGCAATAGGAGGTCGTAATCGAGAAGAACACAATATAATTTGGAAGATTTTATGAAGGTCGTCTCCAAGTAGAATCTCACTTTGAATATGGAAAAGAGCTTTTTTTTTCTCCAGGAATTATCCACCTTCTTGATTATTTCATCAGCTATAAATTCATAACACCTGATACAGATCGCCTCCCTAAAAAACAATTGGAATGGTTCACATTACACTCAATTTAATCCTAAGTTTGCCGAAAATATAAAAATCCTACTTAGAAATTTTTTTCACTTCATAACCTAGCCATTGAAACATTTAATGATTTGAAGTCTGAAATCGGAAATGCAAATATATCTTCAATCGATAATGAAGGCATTTTGACAGTTGAGACAGGCACTTATGATTTTGTTATAGGGGCAACATTATCCCAGTAAGGACGTCCGATAGCTTGATTTTCTCGATCGCTTAACAAATCCAAAAAGTTCCATTCGTCAATAGAAAAATTTGCTTACACCTTTCTGGAGGCCTTAAGATGCTGGGGACATTGCCTCTTCAACATACATTTTCACCTCATTACTAATCAACAATCTGTTACTTTTATGTTCAGTAGTAACCATCCTGGAAAAATAAAGAATGAGAAAGTTGTGATATTCATAACTTCCGAGTTATGAATATAATATTATATACAGATAAGGGAGAGTTAACAAACCTGCTGATGTATTATCTTGTATGTGTTGTTCATTAGTTAATCCATTATATTCCCTGAAATCTGTACAGCAAAATCTCTGTCACTCAGATGAAATGAGGCTCTACAGTTTAGTGAAAAGCAAGAACTTATCGTGTTTCCTAGATTAAGTTCGTAAAGTCATTTCAACACACTCTGGTCATGTTCGAATTTAGCCATGATTTCCGAAGTATATAGGTTAGATAGTTAAGGCAACACAACCCTTTGAAGACTTGCTATACATTTCAAGGGCACTTCTCCGTCATGTTCAAGAAATTGATTTATCTTAGTTATTGCAGACGAATACTCTAGGTATCCCTTTGCGTACCCTTGTCCTGACATGCGAGCTAGTACTTTAATATCAAAACTTAAGGAAGTATTCTCTCTATTTAGCATTTCTGCATTCATTCACACAGATCGAGGCTCCAGTTTTATGTCCCAAGAAATTCTTTCTTAACTTTGGTGGATTGCAACTAGCAGAACAACAACTTATAATCCACAAGGAAACGAACAAGGATAAAGGTATGTGAGAATTGTGTGGAACTAAATTGGATTGGCTCTTCTGGGTATAGGACTACATAACTCAAACTGGGAAGATGCATTAGGACTCAATCATTCACTCCTCAGTACGGGAATCAACACAACTCCTCACGAACCAATGTTTGGTTTGTACCAATCTACAGTACAAGAGTATTCAAATTCTGTGTATAAGAATCTTTTATTTTCACAAGCATGAAATTAACACCAAATATGATACATCTTAAATAAACATCCATTTTGCATTGATTAACAACTAGATATAAAAAGGAGCTTTCAAATTACAACTGTTCACAATTACTTTGATTAAGAAAATTTGCTTAAAACCAGCACAAAAACATTCATAACTTTATAATTTCTTCAGTGCTGCACTCAAATTAAGTTTTATCATATGGTACACATATTCAGGTACAAATTTAGGGCTACGATCAAACTCTGGTGTCTGTATTAGTTTTCCTTGCAACGGGAATAGACTCGTCTGTCAGCTGATTGGTAACCTGAGTTCCTGAATTTTACTAAGTAAAGTCACCACCATTATTCTCAAAATACGATGCTTGATTTAAATATTTGGGCTCCAATCTGGTAATAAAGATATTCTCTAATACATACGCCATCGAACAAGCATAGACATTATAAAACACAAACATAAAAATTACAGCCGACCTCCTGTGGCACAGTCGGTTGGTGCGCCACCAATCTGGGGTGATGGAGGCTATGGGTTTGAACCGTGGGTAATGCATGGCTGTTAATTAAGTTAAGTTATAAGTTAATCTGTAAGCCATCCCCTGCTTAGCTTTCCAGCATAAAACTGGGGGACATTAAAAAAGCCCTTATTATTATATGAAAATTACAATATTAAAAAAGTAACAATCTGACTGCTAACCCAGGATCGTAAAATGAAAACACTTAAATGCAAGCAATAAGTATACATATTAGAAACCCCATTTAACAGGTTTCATTTTAATCTGTTTCTGCATAATTTTTCCATCTGCGACCAAAGTGTTAAATGCCTGGTAAAAATTCTGAATACACATAAGACTAGCGACTCACCCAAACTTCGAACAACTTTACCATTTATACGTAAACCCTATGCATATAAAATACTTTAAACGAAGAAACATTGACAGTAGTTATTTCAAACTGCATACAAAATTGTCACGCAAAATATATACGTGAATTCTGGAACTCGATTTAAAACTGTTTTAAAAATGTCACACATTGAAGATAATACATAATTTAGCACCTGGTTCACGAATATTTCATATATGCCACGTGTATTTCTCAATTCATGCACCAAATATAACAATTACGGGAAAAATCCCCAAAGACTGGTTAAACCATCCGAATTAAAACATACAAAGGACATGGGTGCGGGTGAACACTTCTTGAGTAACATACATTAAATAAATGATCACAGCTGTTTTGCCATGAACAGTAAGCTCGGAAAATTTTATGTCGTTCATTACAGAGCGAGACCCAAAATGAAATAATTATTTTTGGTCATGAAAATTATGTAAACGGCGAAAATATTGACCTCGACAAGTCACGGTATCTAGCAGATCCATTTCAAACATGAACATTACTAACAATACACCAAAAAGGGCACAGGGCGCAGTTAAGTTTAACGCCAAACCAAATTTCCACAACACCGGGCCACCGAAAACACAATTTTGAATAACAAACCATTGACACACCGTAACAAACTATGGCCAACAAAACATTTAAATTACTGCCAGATAACACTTGCTTCACACCACGACTTACAGTTTACAATTGTAGTAATCATGGCGAATTTGCTCAATATTGCAGATCTATTAGAGTCGTATATAACTCAAACCATGAGCACATGCTCGTAAAATGAACCCACAGCATAGATCGTCGATGCAGAAGAGGCTAATGGCTGGAGGCCAGTAAAGTTGAAAATGGACAAGCAGTGAACCAGAACGACAAGAAGAATGGCGAAAATTAGGTTCACACGACCTTATATAATTTCACTGACCATTGTGACGCAAACAGAGGAGGGGAAATAAAGGAGTCGGCAGGCATCGGAGCTGGAAGGGGACACCAAGTCGTCAAGGAGACGGTAGATTCTCATAAAGCTATGAGAGTTAATAATGGCGAAACTAGTGCCAGTGGCGCAGATTTTTCAAGAAGATCAACTCTCGGAACTTCAATACCTTCGTGGCTTATGAAACCAGGACCTTTTCTCATGAAATGTCCTGTTCGTCAATCCCAATACTATCCAATAGTCGAAAAAGTACTCTTTCTGGAAGAAAACTGAGAATAGTCTCATGTTTTATTTTCAGACGGCCGCGAAACAACAGTATCTAATAGACAACTTGCACCAGCTTGGACAAAATTAGAAAAGGGCGAACAGACAAGTACTACGGGAACCAGTATAGAGGATTAATAATTTAGAGAAGAAAGGGAAGCCAGATCTCGGCTTAGAATGGATATTCAGAAACCCGCTAGACAACAAGAAGTCCTAAATGTTCTAAAGAGGTTAGGTTGAGTTCTGAATCATTGAAAACTTACACTGTTAAAGATAAAGAACCTGTAATGAAAAATAGACACCCTTCACCTTTCTTGAGAGAGTATATCACCTAGGAAGGGGTGAATATCATAAAGTTGAAGTTTTATTTAACATTTGTCTAATTCTCTATGTTTCATTTACTTAATATTTATTTAATAGATTTATTAAAAAACAAACTTTCACTTCTTGTTAGTTAATGTGCTTTTCGAGATAAGCTTTATTCTTATTTGTGTAATAAATCCTCATTTTAGATCAAGTTTCCTAACTCATTACAGTACCAAAATGGTCAGTAATGAGTATAAGAGTTTCTGAGTTTAATATTGCTAGAGCGCAATGTCAACATACATTTTTTGGATCTAATTGACTGAGTTATTTATGAAATGTTACAAATAAACGAAAAATTATCTGATAGCCACTTTGATTATTAACATCTGGCATGGTGAAAAATTCAGTGTAATGGCCGTAAAACACAGAGACAGAAAGTTGATTTCACATTTCTCCCTTCCCTTCGAAATGTAGGCTGGAAATCATAAAGTTTGCTCATTGGCCTAGAAAGATTTTACAGATAAGATTATTTCGAAAGAGTTTGAGGTATCAATTTTTTGCGTGATGTTGTGCTACCAAAATAACTGAAATGTTAAATTTTCGTAACACAACTCAATCACTTTATGTCATTTTCACATTCATATAAATTCTGGGCACCAATAATTTCCTGCATGAATAATTTAAATGACAATTCTACAGAAGTTGAAAATACACATTGAAACATTGACTGAAAAAAAACAGAAATTTTGTCATTAAAGCATTTCATAAATTGTACATGTGAAAAATCAAAATATGTATTACGGGCTTTTATATACAGTATTTATATAACTAATTTAATGTGTGTCCACGTAATTCTAATGAAAACTTATTAAACTGCCACTCTCATATTGATTAATATCTGAAAAGAACTATCGATCTGAAAAACTTTTGGGTCCGTAAGAAGTAACATTCGAAAATATATTTTTTTAATCTTACTTATTATTAAACTATGTTATAAAAATTTTATAGGAGAAAAGAACTATACTGGAAAAACATACAACAAATTGTCATTAAATTTCTCCAAAAAGTTAATTTGAAATCTAATGTATATTTTTAACTTGGTAAATCTTTCTCTATTTTTCTAGAATTATTTGAAAGGAATTTAAAATTGATACATAATTACTCTTTGAACAATGAAAAACTGCGCTTCTCCTATTTATAAGAATACAAATCTTATGACACTATTATAAAGACGTGACTTGTTGATGACTGATGATTTTGTATCTCCTTGCCGATTGAAACAATCTCAGAAAGAAAATAAAAAGTCACTAAATAAGAAATTTACGACTGATTTATCTAAATTTTCTCTGCGTATTCCAATAATGGTAATGAATAGAATTCAATTTTTAGCACATTATACATTATTATCGTCATTCTTCGTACAGAGTCGAAACAAAAAAGGCGACTATTTAAAATTTGTTTCTTTTTAATTTTTTAAATGCTTTCTTTGAACTAGGGGTAGTGTATTGTAATCATTGGAATAAAGATTTTCGCAGTCGTAACTCTTTGTTTCATTCACGAATTTTGAGATCTTGCTTATTTTAAATACATAAACACTATAAGAAAATCGATCTTCTTAAATTCCGTCTCATGAAAAGCTTTGTTATTTGACATTGTTGATATCAACACTTGTTCAAAACACTAAAAATTGTAAAATTATTAATGTACAGATAATTCTATCGCAATAGAATTTATATAATGAATTTTACAGGAAAATGTGAACATTTATATGCCACTTTATATGTATACATTGCCACACAATGAAAATAGCGAACTATAAGACTATGTAAGTAGCGAGAGTGTGGGGGGCTATGCACATGAACACATGTTGGTGCTTTACATTTGATAACACACCCAGCAGTAGCGCTACAAATACTGACCAATGGTGGTAGACACTGACGTGATTAGCCGAAGCCGCATGAATGCGAGAAACACCAGATGATAACAAGCCAGTATACAGAGTGAATAAGAATACCGGGAAGATGCCAAATACGTCGCTTTACGCAACTGATGAACTTCTAAAGATGAATCATAACTGTGCTGAAAACCTCAGCGAGTCTGTATTGTTGTTAGCCCACCATATGGACAATTCGGACCATATTGTCCTATTCTGCCGGGAGCAATGGACATGTGAAGGCACCCACGAATGTAGGATCGACTCGGGATGGACGAGGTTGACTTACAGTCGAGAGGAATGAGGGATCGTACTCCAGGCAAAGAGGGATTCCATGGAAACCACGTCCATGATACTGGCCAGTGTTGGAGTTTCTGTGTGTCCATGAATCAATTTCCGATGCCTTGCAGGGGCGAGTCGGTGATCACAGCACCCATTACATTTGCTGACATTAACTCTGCAACAGCAGTGGCTCTGTTTTCGTTGGTGCCAAGCCAGAGCAACATGGAACACCACAGACTGGCGGTGTGTGATGTTTAGTGATGAGTGCAGCTTCATTGAGAGGACTGATGATTATTGCGTCCGGGTGTGGAGAACCTGGTGACCGTTGCATTCCCTACCTCGCTGTCGAGCGACTTACTTGCCCTATGGCAGGCATTATGGCCTGAAAAGCCATAGCCCTCTGTAGCCGATCAGCTCTTGTCGTGTTATGTGAAACACTGATGGTGCAGCGGTATGTTGGATGAGAGCTTATGTACCCATATACTCCCATTGCCGACCAGGACTCCAGGTGTGATGTTCCAGCAGGATAACACTCGATCGCACATGACATTGGTCGCCCAGGACTGCCTCCGTCATGTCCTAACACTTCCATTGCAGGAAATATAAATAATTGGCAAATGGGCAAGTCATGGCTACCAAATCGGCTTTCTTAGCAAAATAATAAAAATCGTCATTTCTATCTCACTTTCATCTTTCATGATAAATTCGCGTATCATGTTTTCTTCTCGTATGGTATTGTTCCTTTTAAAAGAGCTTGGAAATAATTTTTAATTAATCTATTGCATAACTGGTTTGTTGTTACGCTTCAGGCATTTCAGTATATTTAGGGCTGGATTCACCAACGTAGATTAGATTTTCAGAAAATCGAGATAATTTTATCCAGATGAGAAGTTTAACTACACTTTTTATCTCGATTTTTTTGCTTTATCGCGATGTTCTACTTTGCTGGTTCAATCAACAGAAATTTTTTGGTATCTTACATTTACTAAAGTGAATAGTTTTTAGAAGTAGAGATGGTATTTCCACAAAAAAAAAAGAAGCAACAAAACGAAAATGTATTGCAAAGAAAAATCTGTTTGTTAGATATAGTAACTGAAAGTGTCAGCATAATCTAAACTACATGGATAATTGAATTTTTCGAAATGTACTATCAACACAATATGTTATATTATCGATGGTTTAAATGTTGTTTTCCTTACCACATACTTTTCTAAAGGGCGAATAGTACAACTGAGTACTTATTTAAAGAAATATACATATTCAGGCAAACATGATGGAATAAACACCATACGGTGAAAATTAAATATCTGAAAATACACGCTTAAATATATGTTTCATAAGTTACCGTTTTGTTTTGCGGCCCAGTTTGTTGTGTAGCTCATAGATTTGATTATTTTTTTGGAATTTTTTAATATTTACATGTTTTATATCCAGGCCTGAATTCATTACCTCAAATTAAGTGCATTTTTGTTTGTCGATCATACGCAGCGAGTGAACTTAAATTGCAAGAATCTGGCAATAATAAATATGTAATAAAGTGTTTTATATAGAAAACAGATAACCTTGCAATTACTGTTTCCCAAAATAGTTTCCATACATCGACATTTTCCTGAATACTCTTGCATTAATTTTTCTACAATTTCCAGATTATATTGTGTTTATTGCTATTTAATATTATGCAAATAGTCTACAAATAATAACTCTCTATCTCTGTATTAATTTCTTTGTGAATAGTCTAATATATTTGCTTATATTTTACTACTTTATCTCGACAAAGTTATTTTATGCACCAAAATAGGCGGTTGATATATTTTATCTCGATATACAGAGAAAATCAAGATAAGATGCATGGAGAAACATAAAATACAGATAATCGAGATAATTTGGCACTTAATCTCGATAAAATATCATTATATCGCGTGGTGAAACCGACGCAAAATGAATCGCGATAAAAATTGAGTTAGGACATACCTCCCTTCCTCCCATCCTTACTGATATTGGTGTAACTATAACAATACTCTGGCGAAAGTGCTGCTTAAATTAATAATAATATATAATCTTTTATACACTAAGTGGGACAAAAAAGAAAATTTGCAATAAAATATATTATTTCTTACCTATAATGTTGGAGAGAACCATCTTGAGAAGAGGCCTGTGTCTGAATACATGTTCCAGCTTCGATCGTGACCAGCAAATATATAAACATTCTTCCTCTGCAGTAATTGAAACCTGAAAGAAACATAATTTAAAATAAAATTTAATGTTTTCTATCTTAAACACAGCTAATATAATGTAAAATATTTATCTGAAAAATTTCTCACTTATTAAATAAACATAAAAAATATTTACACTTAATTTATTTGGTATATATTATATATTATCAAGGAGATTTTATCTATATTCACAAGGGCATTTTATGCCCCAGATAAAGAGTCTAATTGAACGAATATCTGTAGTATGTGCTATAAACCTCTCGGTTTATCATTGTTTTGTGTAAATAACTAGGGTTGCTACATCGCTGTTCATTAATATTTAGGACGTGAAAAGACAGGTTTAATTAGTTTCACATGTTATACATAAAACTAAATTTAAAAAAGTGGCGCTTTAGTTATTTAACCCAGTTTTGCCATTTATGAGAATATCATGAATATTTTCAAAACCAATTATTGCAGTGCCTGTCAGGTGGGCAATATGCACACAATTTAGATTGCTGTGTGTTTTAATGCAGAGGCACCAGTAAAATACAAGCAAATAAACTGCAAACTAAATTGCACACAATAATTACTTACATATAAATCAACATTGATTTTACTGAGTGATAAAAATACTGATTAAAACACGCTGAAATTGTTATAAATCAGCTGGTACAATGAGCAACAATTTCTTTTTACAAGGCCGAGTAAAGGCGTGACACCCTTTCTTGTCACCCCCGCACCTGTGCCCTTTCTGGGTAATGCAGGGGTATAAGAGAGTCCTTTTCCTGTTTATTTCCTATTTCTTTATTTTTGCCTTTGGCTTGCTATCGGGACCACGCAGGTATCCAACTCTTTGATTTTATTGTATTACATCAACATCCAGGTAGTCTGGAGTAGTGGTGTGGTCTGGTTAACATGCCATCCATCCAATTCCCTAAACTTCTCGGAATCAATTCTAATTTATATCTATACCATTATATAGTGGTACTAAGTACTTTGCTAATTAAATTATATTCTACTTTCAATTCAATCGCTTTGTGTCGACATTCAGTGGAGAAGGGGACCTCTGGTCATTTTTTCGATCCCCCTCCCCATGTAGATAGTCCTTTAGTCATGAATCTTGTGTAGATAATGTTCCGATTTTTTTCTATTATCTGCATAATACCGGATTCATTTCTATGTTATCTCGCCTTGGCGTTTGTTACTCCATTCCATAATTTCCTTGTTCATAATTGTGTCGACACATATGTTACCTTCAGTTCATCAAAGATGGTTGGGAGGGGGGGCGAGGCCCCCAAATTCATCAGTAACCTGCTGATAAACCCTTTTAAACTTCCTATGATTTTCTTTGGGATAATCCTAGACTGTGTAGAGGTCCCGACCCAACTACAATGTTTATACAGCAGTTTTATTCATTGCCAAATCCGTGAAGTGGGTCCTCTCCCACAATTTGGTCTCTATAGTTGTTTTACACTCTCAATTTTAGGGGTAAGATACTTAACAAAGAATTTTTTTCCCTCTTCTGGAGGATTCGTCAATAATCACACATAAAATTCCTCTAATCTATTCATGGCATCTTTTCCAAATTCTCCAAAATATCTTGCAGTCTCTTTATGAGATAAAATACTTTTTCTATTTTCAGTTCTTTATATACCTATTATAATGTCTTCACTCTTTGGGTATTCTAGCGTCACATGCTGGACTGTGTCTTCAACTCCAAAGATCGGACGAAGAGGAGAGTCCACTAAGTTAAATCCATGTAACTTAGCTTTAAAGTTTCCATGGTCTCTTATTATCTGACTAAGATAATAATCAGATGTAATCCAATGTTAAGGTTATATTTCCTTAATACCTGTAAATATGCCGTAAGTGACCCTCCTTTTCTTCGACCTATCCCATTTATCCTGCCAGATATCTAGGGATGCTTCGCTATTCTCCTTCTTTCTTGCCAAAGATGCTGACCTGCTATTCGTTTCTTTTAGCAGTGAACTTCTTTATTCTGCTAAACTATCCGGTGGAATTTCCCCTGCAATTAATTGCAGGGCCTCAGTAGATGCCTTTGTCATTGCTAGAAAGACTGTTCTTAGGAATTTGAGTAATTGTCTCTTTGTGTATGCCAATCTGTCATTAGGATACTCGACAGATACTCCATATAATGCAATTCCAAAGAAAACTCAATTGTAGAGCATATTCATTTTCTTGAAGCCCAAGCTTCAGGTACTGTAGACACTGCTCTGATATTGGTGAAGAGGCTCACTGCTTTATCCATTAAAGTAGAATAATTATGATGAATCGGGCGCGATGTATTTTAAATGGGACAAAACTGATACCTGGCACTGGCGCCTGTCGCCGGCCGTCATGTTGTGATGTCACACAATCATCATCTTGGATCCATGTGACATCGACCTTGACCCATAACCTTGACTCCATGCCCATAACCTTAAATGACGTTGAACCAAATAAAATTCTTACAAATAAATTTATTTTTAAAAAAGTACTAAAATAAAAAAATTACTGAAAATTATTTAAAATTTCATTATTATAGATTTATTTTTAAAAAACTTACATTTCTGGAGGTTCCTCCACCACCAATATTTTCTATTGGTTATTTAATCTGTCAATTACTGGCAATCACTTATTAGCTGCAGGCCTCTACCTCCTTCCACATAACTAGGCCTCTTTTACATTGTCTCCGGATGTGGTTGTCTCCTATGCTGATCATGTCATTCCGCTTCCCCTCAAACTTACCGCGTTCATGTTTTAACCATGCACATGGCTCCACGACTTGTGATGGGCTGCGATTCAAACACTTGTAACCCTGTAGAAAATTACATTTTTTCAGATATTTTCCTCATATAAAAATTTTATTTTTATGCCAGAGCTACAAGTGTATGATACACATGTGTTTTAGTAGCCAGGTTGTAATTTTTAAAACACGAATTCTTGCCAAAAAAAATTAACTTTGCTGCAGTCACCAAAAAACACAAGATATAATTTCAATTCAGAAAACCCTATAGTTCAATGCAGAAAAACCACAAAAATGTGGAGAAGTACAAAAATACAGAAAGAACAGACAAGTGTGGAGAATATATATACAAAAATGGACAAATATTATAAAATCATAAACAACGAAATGCATAAATAGTACAGAAATGCATTGAACATACATACAGAAATGCACAGATCTGGAGAACACATACAAAAATGCAGAAAGAACAAACCAAAATGCAGAGGACCTCTATGTACAAAAAATCACACACAACCAAAAGCAGAATACATCTATATACAAAATGCACAAAAAATCATGCACACCAGAATGTGGAGGACACCTAAATATTATAATAGCCACAGGGAAGCGTGTGTAAACCATCTTCACATATGAGTCGCATGTCATCTGTCCATCGTAGCAACATATTGTTGATGCATTTCGAATACAGGAAATGCTGGTGCGAGCAAATTACGCGGAACTTCACCCTCATGCTCGTTTTATTGTTCAAAACATCCACGAAGTCTTAAAATTTTATTTTATTTTTCTCAACATATATCTGAATTCCCTTGGCACGTTTTATGACTTTTACTCCACATTTGTGTGTAAAACAGTTTCGCTCGTAGCCCCACGAATCTGGTCATGATCGACTCATCGCACTAGTCCTTGAATTTACCAACGACTTTCTTGTTAGTGGGCGAAAATCACTTTGGTTCGTGGGACAGCCGCTGGTGTCAAACTCTGCAAAGGACTATGCGTCCAAAACCATGTCCTCATAGAAGTCCTGTGTTCTAATCTCGAACAGAAACGGTTCCATGTCTGTATACAGGAGCTTGATGTCTTTTCCGTGTCATAGTTGAACCTGCACATCAGAGTATTGGACATGTCGAGCACCGCGAACCCTGCATAAACGGGCTTGTCGAAACGTATGGCTTCGTGCTGCAGCCGAACCAGAGAAAGATTTTTTTCGTAAATTGTCCTGTTCATAAATGTACGTTTTGTTACCAATTTCTTTAGTCGTGTCTCATTACACACCAATTCCATCTTTTGCCGTTTTCTTTTGTTGATCATTAATTTTACAAAAGTTGCATTGTTTGCTAATTAAAAAATATTCGTTCTTGAAATCATTGGTGGCTGTCTGTCGCTTTGCAGTATTTAAATTTACGCAAGGCTTTAGCCATGCAGTATGTTCGAACTCTAGCACGAGGTGTATCTCGACGAGTTTCAATCTATGTTCCATAGCCTGATTGAGGTTAGGGCATTGGACGATGTAGCGGCTCTTGTCTTCCAGCGTCGTCATAAGCTTTGACTGTTTCGAGCCCGGTGGACACTGGTTGACGGGAAGGAATGGTAAATCACGGCGTTCCTCATGCAGGGTCGCAGGATAACACGACATCCACCTCCAAAATGTAACTGGTCACCCCATCGTCAGGTACGACGTCGATGTTCACGTCTGCCCACTTGAAGTTGTGTATTGGCAAAGGCATCGACGTGGCCCTACTGTTCAGGTTGTTTGCGTAGAGGTACTGTAAGAAGATTGAAGGTTTTCTGGGATCATATATTTCTGGCGCATAGTTGTTGTTTACCACCGCATGTTATTTGAAGCACTGGGCCACGCCACTACGGATCCCTTCCTCGACGAACATGTGCATGTCATAGTCCATTGGAATCTATTGCTTGGCCCCTTAATTCGCAACATGGCTTCAAATGCAAATCCTGGCTGTTGTTAAATTGATTTCGAGGAAGGTACTCTGTTAAGGATGCCAGACTGAGAACTATGAACCCGAAAGTATCTATAAACTGGATGGAAAATCTGTCCACCAGCTACTTTGACACTGTGATAATTTTTCGACTTGTGTGTGGAATGATGAAAATATATTTTCCATCATACCCCAGCTTCCTGGCGATAAAACTCTCTTTGTATGGCAAGTTGTGAACTCATACAAGTTTCTTGGGGTGCCGATGCAGCAAATTGCAGCTAGTGCAAGCAGGTCCGATGTACTGCCTGGTGAAGTGGTCGTGGTCACTCGCCTTATAGTTGTCATGCATGAATGGAGCAGTACAGTAGTAGCAGCACGTTGCTCTGGCATAGCTGGTCTTTTTGAGTGGCTCCATCGGCTTCGATGTGGCATAAATATTTTTGCTCTTTTGCCAATATCTACTATTGCTTCCATGAACTTTTTCTCTGCATTTTCTCCCGTGTATATAAGTGTCCTGACTCAGCACGGATGTTATTGCTGCAGGGATGTCATCGTTGTCCACATGAATGTAAATGCAGAAGCTGTATGCCTCGTGCTTCTGGTAGGCGTACGTGTATGCACAGCTGGGGCCCGGTTCGAAGGTGTGAATCGGTTTCAGAATGACATTAAGATCTGTGTAAACACCAATGGGAACATTATTAATGTTGTGTGATAGTTCTTAAATTTCAAAACGGTTGGTCGTCCGTCTTTACTTGGCTGGGGAATTTTAGCACACAGTGGAGCATTTTCCTTACAATATTGTTTGAGTTGTTCTAGGTGCTGCTGACCTGTAAATCTGGAGTTTCGTGGCAAATAAGGATAATAGGTGAAGAAGAGCTTGCATATGCGGATTATACCATGGCGGACCGTCAACTGCGATCTCACCAAACCCTCAAAATTTTTAATGAAAATATAATGGACATTCCCTCGAGTCGGAGCCCATTCTTGCGGACAGCGAATGATGATCCACAGAAACCGCAGACGATCTCGGAGGCCCTGTCGATAAGTGAAAAGGCACACGACTGTCGGTCATCACATTGGATCGAGACACCTGCAAGTATGTAGTATGCTTTAGAATTTTTTTCGGTACTAAAAATACATATATATTTATTTTTTAATGTTTACGTGGAAAATAATTTAACTTGGGAGAATGGCAGGGCCTACCGAACATTTTTGTGTTAAAGTGATTATTGTAGCATTTTCATATTCATTATGAAATAATGAGAGGAGACGGGAGTAACCACAAAATAATAGTATTCCAGCTGTCTTTTGTCCGGGGGGCGAGCGTGCTAAGAACGGAGTTCGGCTCGGATGTTACGGTAAGAAAACACATATGATAGAAGCGTGGGTGTGAATATTTAGCGAACATGCATAATTTACCAATGAAATAACCAATAAAAATTGGGGAGGGTAGTGGTCAGGAACCTCTGGAAATGTATTTTTAAATTAATTTTTAATAATGTTTAGTAACTTTTATAAATTTTTTGAATTTTTTATGATTTTTGTGATATTTAGAATTTTTTTGAGTTCAATGTCATTCATGGTTATGGGCATGGGGTCAAGATCAAAGGTCAAGTTCAAGGTCACCCAGATGAAATATGATGTTTGAGAAATGTCACAATATGACGACCATCTGAAACCAGTGCCAGGTGCCAGTTTTGTCCCATTTAAAATACATTGCGCCCGACTCAACATAATCATTCTACTCATGAGGTATTCCAAATGGTTTTGAAATCGAAGCTTCCTGTCAAGTATAACTCCAACATACTTGACCATCTTTATGAAATTAACATATCTTCCCTTAAATCCTATGATTGGTTATCTAGGCAGCCTCCCTTTCTTAATTATTGCATCTGTTTTCGTGACTGAAAACTCGTGTTTCACCTTATTTCCGTATTCCTCTACCTCCCTTAGGTTTTTTTTCTTCTGATTTTGAGTCAAGTTCTCTTCTGTCCCATGCTAGAATTACTATCAGTACATCATCTGCATATGCAAATATTTCACATCCTTTTCGAAGACTTACTCGAAAAAGTGTGACAAAGAGTGTATTCCACATGACTGGTCCTAGGAATAAGTCCTGTGGTCACCCCTGTGTCATTCGTTTCTGTATGCAGAATCCATTAACTTTATAAATGCTTACTCTCTTTTCGAAGAAAGATCTTATAACTCCTTAGAGATCTCAGGGGCATTCCTTTTTTTCTGAGTTGCCAGAGCACCTCAGGCCACCAAGTATTGTCAAATACTACACTTATATCCAAGAATATGTTAAGTACATATGTTTCCTTCGTTGTTTTGATTTTCTTGACAATGTCCAGAACTGCTCTTTCAGTCTCTATTCCTTTCCGGAAGCCATGCTGTTAGTTATGTAATGCTTGTGTATTCTCTAAGAATGATACTAGCCTCATATTTATTAGTTTTTCCAACATGTTTCATAATACTGGGAAAAGTGTTAGTGGTCTGTAGGATTTTGCTTTTGTGGGTTCTGTGTCTCCACATTTGTAAGGAATCCTGAGACGTTCATGTTTCCATACCCTTGGAAAGCATCCTTGAGTCAGGCATCCATTCATAAATAATAGAATATCCTGGCATATACATGGATAGAAACTCTTCAAAATCTCTGGCGTGATTGCCTCATTTCTTGGTGCCTTCTTATTCTCCATTTCTTTCATGAATATATCCAAATCTTCCATTGTATATTCAGTTGTTGGTGGGGTGTCTGGCAAACTCATCCATACAGCGTTGCTTCTTCTTATGAGTCTGTGTTTCTCCGCCCACACCATTATCTGTCATGATAGAACTAGTTCATGTGAATTCTCTTGATCATCCATTATTATTTTCCATTCTATAGTAAGGCCCTTTACATACTGGTTATATATTAACTTGTTTGCAAGAATTTTTTATACCAGCCCCAAGGAACTTCAGTTACCTTATTTGTTACGAAGTTCCTCCATGACTCTTTCTTCTTCTTCTACTTATTCTTCAGATGTTTTGAATATATTTTTCTTTGTCGATGGTATTCTTCTACCATCTGAAATCTCAGTGTAAGTGTTTTACTGTTCTTCATAAACATTTGAGTTTTTCTGACTCTTTTACTTATTTCTTCTCACTCTTCATCACGCCATTTGTTTAGTGGAACTCGAGTATTAAGTTCTTATGGTAGCACTGCAAGTGTCTTCAATCAACTTCGTTACTTGTTCAGCTCGTATGTGCAGATATTCTGATTATTCGTCTCGGTACATTTGGATATTCTGCAACAGTACGTCATCGAATCTCTTCCAGTCTCTACTCCGATGGATGTAGTGTGTTCTTAGGACTTTAGATTCTTCTGGGGCCGGAATTAAATTAAAATTAAACAAAATTAGTCGGTGATCACTGGTCGAATCTTCAGTCACTTCCCAGTCCGTAACCAGTCTGGTCGCTTTTCTTGAGGTAAACATCGCATCCATATGTGTTGTAGACACATATATGGGGAGGTTTCCATGTTCATTGGCGATGTGGAGGTCATTCATCAAGCGACAGCGACACCATGCTCATCTGCGCAAGAAAAAGGTCGCTTCCTTCACAGTACCCATAACCACTCATCCCACTTTTACAAATGTACTTGGCTATCATCCGAATACTGAAAGTAGGAGAATCCCAGATTGTATAATTTTTTACATATGGTTGATCATTATACAGAAGTGCTGATCGGACATAAGGCTGTCCATTGTCATACAGTTCCAGTGTTGTGTCCGAATCCATATTACTGACATATGGTTGGTTCTGGATAAGATTACATTTACAGGTAATCCAATAATTTGTCCTCTTAAAATGTATGGTTCTTGCATTAGTATTACATCAATTTCTCTTTGTTGGCGATGACCGCTATTTGACGTTACAACAGCACATTTTTGCAGGTTTATTTGTCCTGTTCTTATTTTTTGTAGTTCTGCACTCTAGAATTTAATCAGTGAGAGTTTCACTGTTTCAATCAGTCAAATGTATCTGACTGATACAAGTCACTGCAGTGAATTTAACTGATGGACCAGTGAAAAAATTCCATATTTCCTTCATTATTGATTCAATGATATTTCGCACTGATTTATCAGTCAATTTTTCCACTGTTTTCTCAGTGATTTATTTTTTGATAGATGGACCAGCGAAATATCTGAGCAACTTGCTCCGTCTCTAATTATTTTGGCTGATGCATCAGTGAAACAGCGTGTAAATATAGCCATCGAACATTGTTTAAAAATGGCCGTTAAACGTGTATTAAGTGAAGTATTAAACGAATAAATGAATAAAACTAATACAAAATACTTTCTAAAATGTATTTTGTCTTTCAAAACACCATTTTATGAGGTAATATGAACACACAGCCTTTCATTCCATTTTTATGCCTTTCATTTTGTTTTCATGTATCGTCACAGTGTTCTGTGTGAATGTTTAAACTGCATATAATGTGGTGAGGAGTGTGTACTCATAATATACTATTCATTTTAACAATTCTAACAATACCACTCAAACCAAAGACGAAAAGCAAGAGCATACAATTTCAAACTTCACGTTTTCACTGCAAAATCATGACACATATTTTCCTCACAAAATTTCATCTTGGCGAGACAGTTCAAGTGGCAAGCCAACGGACTAGAGTCGACATGTTCGTGAGTTCGGTCCTGGTCACTTGCGAAATACTTTTACTTTTTTAAATTACCATAAATTGCACCATATAAATAGTAAACTATCATAAATACGTTTATTTCATATAATTATTTGCCGACATTCGATAAAAGCAAATATTTAATTCACCACTGCAGTCTGCCGCCACTTATTCAATCAGTGAAATTGTTTCACGCCACTAATTCAATCAGTGAAATTTTTTTCATTGAAACAATCAGAGGTTTTCCACTGATTCTAAGTGGAGCTATTTTCACTGATTAGGAAAGTTAAATTTCACTGCGAATCAGTGGTTTCCCACTAATTAGAATTTAGAGTGTGTCATTCATCTTCATATTCTGTCCTTTCTAATTCCATTGTGAATGCCTTTTCATAATGTGGACAGTTTCTGGAATCCACTCTAAATGCATGATCCTTTTTAACCTTCAGGTTATTAGTACATACAGGACTATCCTTGTTCTCTTTACATGTATCCTTGCGGGAAACATATGACCCTCTTATCAACATGTGGAACAACTTTCAGTACCGTTAAAGTGCTTATTTTGGTGCCCATAAGGTTGACACTTTTAGCACTGCAATGGAACCAGAAAGTTTTGAACTTTTCGTTTGCCGGCTGCATATCCAATGTATACTGTTTATTGCTGTATTAGTATATTTTTCTGAATTTACATGGACCTTCAGTCACTATAGTAGCAGTTTCCTTGCTTTGTCCTATTTTAAGTGGAAAGAATGTGCCAATCAGAAATACTTCCTTGTTCCCCCCTTTATTCTCAAATCCTTTTTCCAAATTCTTGGCAACAGAGTATCATTGTCCTCCTTTCTGGGGTACTTCTTCCGGCAGTATCGGCCATCAATTAAAACACGCCCCGTGCTATTGATGGAGCTAGTTTCGACACAACCCCCCTTTTTCCCCAACCATATTTTTCCCAGTGTGTGTGCGTAAGTGGAGATAATTCCACCCGGAAAATATGAGATTTAACATGCTACAATGTAGTCATTGACGTATAGTTTGTGAAAATTTTTGCATATCCAGCTGTCTTCTTAGTGAAACTACACTTATCAAACTCAAATTAATCTTGTAAACTTTACAATAATATATTGTTTTACCTTTACAAAAACAATATTTTTCTATTGAATGTCTGAACATATAACTGGTTTCATTTTGTATGATTACTACTATGACAAGTTATTATTCTAATAAAACTACCTTGCGACACATTTTCGCCCATAAACTGTTACAATATTCATCCTTTATTTCGTTTTGATCAGAAATAATAGAAGGAAAGTTATAGAGATGAAGCCTAGCGTCATACTAAAAATTAACTACTTTATGAGAAGCTGGAAAACGTATTTCGCACTGTATGTTTATGTCACATGTCAGCACTGAAATAATCTGCCATCAATTCAATACTCGTTTACACATCGAAGATGTAGAACTGAAAATTATCAGAGCTCACACCACACTGTTTTTCTTCCAAATATGTAAGATTATGCAGAATAATAGATGTTCATTCACTGATATGCAATGAACTGGTAGCTGAAGATAGTTTGCTGAAAACCGACAAGGCACAAAATTTCCCCCTACCAATGTCCATGACTCGCGTAAGTGGTTGGCAGAATTCGACCAAGGATAAACTTAGGAAAACTATGATCGTCTTATCAACGATTTTTCGGTCATACCAGTTACAAGCTGCTCATGTGAGATAAGTTTTTCGAAAATATCCAATAGTTAAGTCAAATGTGCATTAAACAATGAAACAATTAATCTGTGGTTCACTGGGAGTAATTAAATATAATATGTATTGATATTCTGTCTTATTTTTTATGTTGTTTGTTTTAAAAAATACCAAAATAAAACAATGTCATCTTAAAATTTATTTCATAAATACTAACCTTTAATAAAATTTGTATAAAATTCTTCAAATACATTACGCTGCAAATTTTTTTTGAAAGGACGCAATAGTTTCTCCAACAGAAGAATATGTATTCACAACAGTGTCATCATTTTACTGTTATGTAATATACTACGTAATATAATTTGTCTAATGACCCTATTATGAGCAGGTAACATTAGCAAAGTTACTGAAGTATTAAAAATCGCTAAAAACTATGAAATATTAAATGAATTCAGGCTACACGTGTTAGGTTCTTGGATATGTTTTTGGGGCTAGATTATATTTTATTAAAATGCCTTGACATTTCGAACGTCCGTGCCCTCATTGTTGGGACCCTGGCTATGCCTATGTTTATAATCATCCTCTGGTGAAAGGTTCATTCCAACATTTGGAAAATACGAATTTTAATGTGTAAATATTTATAAAACGTTATGCCCCTTACAACTCAGTGTTAAATTTTCCTGGGAAAGTTGTGAATAGTTTATGAACATTTTTATTGATGATTAAGTTTTTAAGTACCACTATATTCCAACACGAAATATGCCAATTCTGTTGATTAATTTATTTCTGAAACATTTCATAAGTATGATTTCTATATAACTTTTTTTTGTTTAGAAATTGTGATCTAAAATTCAAATGATTTGTTTGAATGCTTGTATTAGGAAGCATCAGCAAGTCATCCTAACTTATAATAGGTGGGACCACTTCTGCAATATATCATAACACTGGCACATTTCTAAGTCCAAATATTCAATATATCCACTCAATATTATTTAAATGCCCAAATTAAGATGCACTTTTAGGAAACTCAAAATGCACTTATTTTATTGAAACTTATATCAAGATTTAAGATTGTATTAAGGCCACAAATAACTCTGTAAGCATTTCTTTTCAAATAAGAGTATACATATTATATGTATTAATTTACATTACTTTACTTATGATTTAGTATTTCTATTTCCTTTAACAGCAAAATCTTTCTCTACATAAATAATTGACACTTAAAATATTTTATTAAACTTTTTTTTAAGTGTGTTAAAATGTAAGCCACCATATCTTCTTCGGTAAGAGATAAGTATGCCTATATTGTGTTTACAATATTTGGACGGTAATTCGTCATGGAATATTATGTAGAAAATATATGCCAGACTCTTGACTTCAGTGATTGTTATGGAGGTTGTGCGATTTAAAATATGAGAAATAAAGACACTTCATTGAAAAATATCGCAAAACCACCAGAAATCAAAGAAAACTACTCTGTGATGTATCAGAAACTATATCAATAATAAATGAATAGACAATTAAAAATAAAATGTAAAATAGATAATAAGACTTTCCATTCCCTTATCACAAATGTATGTCGTAACTCTGAGTATCATAAAATTTTTCATTTAAGTTTTTAACCGCCATGTCCAAATATACAAAAAAAAAGGTTATCTTTGTGTGCACTAAAATATGCTCTGTTTGTATGCAAAAAGCCCCTACATTAGGTCTCACGTATTAATAATGGATTGAATATTGACATTCCATGTTACCTTTGTGTGCACTAAAATATTCTCTGTTTGTATGCAAAAAGCCCCTACATTAGGTCTCACGTATTAATAATGGATTGAATATTGACATTCCATGTTACCTTTGTGTGCACTAAAATATGCTCTTTTGTATGCAAAAAGCCCCTACATTAGGTCTCACGTATTAATAATGGATTGAATATTGACATTCTATGTTACCTTTGTGTGCACTAAAATATGCTCTGTTTGTATGCAAAAAGCCCCTACATTAGGTCTCACGCATTAATAATGGATTGAATATTGACATTCCATGTTACCTAGGAAAGGTTCTAAATGGGTAATATGACTTAGTAAATATCTATGTCATCATGCAATAAACAATCAAAAGTTCAACACACATGTCACTAAATAAACGAAAATGACACCCAGGAACACCAGCCACCCAGTTTGCTTATACCCAAGACACTGTAATGTAAAGCTGTTTACCTGCAGAAAGAACATATTGTAGCATTCCAACATGACAACCTTATGTATATTTCGATGAGTTAATAAATAATCTGATTTAAAATGCTATAAATACTTAGCGTAAAGAACTTACTGCGATGAGAGAATGACAACCATTGTTTTATTTATGACGAGATTTTTTTATTTACAATGTACCTATTCAGACGTAATTAATGTTCTTTAATAGATCGTTGTCCACAATAGTTATCATTGATCTCTAGTATTTTTTGGTAGATTTATATAAAATAATTTTATTACCCTATCTCGAGGGTTTAAACCTCCTTAATAATCATTTTTAGCCGAAATGAGTAAATATCTTTAAAATATAATTTTTCATATTGCCTCCCAGGTGTTGTTTCACAACTAAGGAACGCATTTATATACATAAGAAGACAATGGGTTGACTTAATAAATTCTTGGAAAATTGTGAAAATTGTAAAAATTGTAAAAACACAATATTTTATAAAACTATATTTTCTGAGATTTAATACTGTAGTATATTTTGTTTGTGTAAACATTACATTACTACAGTTTCGAAAAATGTATAAATTAATGTTTGTTTTTTTTAACGAGACTAGTAACGTGCAAATAAATTAAATTGATACAATACCTGGAAGATATCCTGACTGTTTTCATAGTTTGCTCCCCACTCAGGAGAATCTACGAATTGGTGCGGGTAGATGTAATGCAACAACATACTGTCACAGGTCACCTTCATCCTGTAAGAATTGAAATCTTATTTAACACACATTGGAAAAAGAAATCGTTTTTTTTTTACTCATACCTAGGTAGTATATAATTGCCTGCAAATATTAATTTTGTGAGGGGTTTGCTCTTATGGCACAGTAGTATGATATAGCATGTTCAGGCATAATATATTTTAAATGGGAGTTGTGTGGCTGTGGCTGGCGGTCTTATGCTCGACTCGGACGAGCTGGACTACCTTCGGCTCTACTCAGGGAATGCTCGGCAATCTTCGGCTCGGGTTTGTCGAACGTATTCGAAGGTGCTCAGCAGTTACGCCCCTCTAATTCTTCAAGTATGTATATATGTTTCTAGTAGCCATATCGGATTTATAGGCATAGGGTATGTCAATTCGTAAATCTGTATTTATAATTAGATTTTAAAATACATTTTACTTTTAATTACAACTTATTAATTTATTTATTTTAAGTTGAGGAAACACGCAAGTGTCTCTCAACTACATTTCCGGTCTCCTTTCTTGAAGTCTCATTATTCGCCGCCTCGACTGTTTTGTTGGTATAAGTATGATACTCGGCATTATTCAAATGAACGTTTAGGAGACTTAACCAAGCCCATCACACTAGTAGCGACCACATGCATGAGTATGTTATAATAATGATATGATTCAGAATTTTTATAGGCTTAATTTGCATTAATTTAAATTTCAATACTGCCAAGTCCTAGAGACTTGAATGTACTAGGACATATAGGGCGATAATCAATAGTTACCTTCTCATTCACCAATCAGCAGTAGGACAATGTTCCTTCGGGGACAAAGGCTTCAGGCTGTGGCTCGGAGGCTCTGACCTTGGCCTAAAAATATCCCATTCCCCCCCCCCCCCAAATCGCTCATTTTCACTCAAAATAGTACGTTTCACCCCGAAAATGCATTATAATTTCCCTTTATTTCCTTAAAAATTTTCCGTTTTTCTCTAAAAATTTCCTGTTTTGCCCTAAAAAATGCACCGAGCTTCTAGAGAGCCTCATTTCTGCGAAAACGAGCCAATTAAGATGATTTGTGAGGCTCGTTATTTCTTATAGACCAACACAATGAGGTATCTGAGAAATAAAGAAAATAATTTAATAATTAATTTATAAAATTAAATATATTTTTATAGTTAAAAACATTACAGGCGTAAGTATTAAGTGTTGTATATCACCGGACTCGTCTTTTCAAGGCAAATACGATCATGATGTCTTAATAAAATAATTTTAAAAAATATTATTTTTAAATTTTAAATATCTTTATATAATTAAAAAATTAAAGGCATAAGTATTAATTGTTATATATCACCAGACTCGTATTTTCAAGGTGCATACGATAGTGATGTCATACCACCATTCTATCTTGCGTTTTCATGCTCTATCATTCAGTTTTGGCTCTCTTTCTCTCTTGTCTCTCTCATTCAATCTCTTTCACTCTTGTCTCTCTCATTCAATCTCTTTTTCTATCACTCTCTCTTTCTCTCTTTCGTTTATCTCTTGTCTCTCTATCATTCCATTGGTTTTCTCGGAGTCCTCCCATTTTTCTCTTTCATTCCATCTTGTACATTGCTTCCTTTCCCCCTGTTCTCGCATTCGCTTTCACTCTATCTTGTATCTCTCATTCGTTCGGCAAATTACTCACACTTGTTAGATTAGTCTACCATCTACAACGTTCCTTCACTACCTACTACAGTGCGCGAATCGTCAGTGTGTGTATTTATTTACGAATTTAATGATGTAATTTTCCATACACGAGAAAGTATATAAAACTTTATTGTAAAGTACATTTCAGACAGGACCTTGTAAAATATTCGAATTATAATAATTTAAAAACTATTTCAATTTATTTTTTTAAATCAATATTTTTTCATAATATTTTACTTTATTCGATTAGTATTTACATTTGTATGAAAATTAAGTCGCCTAGTCTTGTTAACCATGCAGGCAAGCTCGGACGTGTCGACAGGTTTGCAAGTCAGTTGTTACAGGCCGAGAGTGCAGTGATGATATCAGTAGGTCCTGCACGGCGGAAGGGAGACCATTGGCCGTGAGGTAATCGGCTGGCCGACCTTTCCAATCAAATTTATACGAAGTGATATATGTATAAATAATTAGAATAATTGAAATTAATTTTATTTATCGGTTGAAAAATGATAATTTTTTTTTTTTTGGAAATTACAGTAAAATCAATTTTAAATGCATTTGTAATGCAAATTTAGTTTAATTAATTTAAATTTTGTAAAATTCACACTTTCCCATGAATGCTGATAACATTTGAAAAAAATTAAAAATTTCATGCTCTGATGAGAGTTGAAACCACGATGTTTAGCGTAGAAGGCAGACATTCTAACAAGAGAACTACCACGAGATCACAACGAAACCATGCTTAAAACTTGTATGTAAGATCCAAATGAAGAAGCTACAATTCCTGATAAAATTTCATTAATAAATTAAACATTTTGTTTTATATTTTTTCAATCAGTGTATATATATAACTTATGAATACTAATATTTTAGAGCAGTTTTCATTTATTTAAAGAAAGGCGATGTACTGTATTAAAATAGTTTTTCCAGTCAGAGTCTGAACAGTTAAGCTCACATATAATTATAGATATATATATATATAATTCTTAAAATAATTGTGTTGCAAGCTGGGTTCATAAGCATGTTAATATTTACATGCACAGGTGAATATAATTTGCGAACTATTAGGAGGCAGGCAGTCTCACGAATTTCAGTTTGCATGTAATATTTCTAACTCCAGGAATTTATTTGTTTTAGACCTTTATGACCATAGTGGTTAACTTAAAATATAATTTATTCATAGTGCTTCTTTAACGAGATCTGTATATAACAGACTGGTTACGATACAGGATTCAAATTAGAGAATAAAAATTATTAAAGTATTTTGGTTTTTAACATTTATTAATTTTTTTAATGTTGTATTGAAATTGTACGTAAGGTATAGCAAAATGTTCTCTAAGCTTCTTTTCAGGTCTCCTCTTTTCAAGACAAAACACTAGACGATGTTAATTATTTATTATCTCGATTTTTTTGTAGGCATAACAATCCTACTCGGATTTGATTCAATGTATGTATATGTTAATATACCAAACACCATTATATTCTCTATATATCAGGGGAAATAGGCAGGGTACAACATCAGCGAGAAATCAAAGACTATTTTTTTTCATTTATATATTTACATACTTCAGATTTCAATCATAAATAATAGAAACCTTAAATTTTCCACACCATTCACATAGTTTCTTTACAGAAGCATGCAGTGAATATTATCTGCTTATACACAGCTCAGGACAGTCCATTATAGCAAGCGAATCAGAACCCTTGGCCATATATTCTTCTCGACAAATTTCACAACTGCCACTGTCAAACAGCTTCATAAAATGAACCCGACAGCTTATATATTTGCATGGCGGCACCTTAACATTCAATTTTCCACCCACTGTAACTCATGCTTACCATCTACTCTACCGACCAACTCCAGACTAACACAGGCCAGGTATAAATTTCTTCTTTTTAAGTTTAACATTTTAAGAATATAAAATATGTTTTAACTTACATATTATATATATATATATATATATATATATATGCTATCCCAGAAGGTTTTTCAGGATTTTTATATTTATTATTCAGATTAAATTAATGTAATTTTTTAGTATTGCATTTACATGCAGAAGCTCTGTTACTCACACTGGCCTTACCAAAAAACATACTTACCGCACATACTCTCTCCTCTACTGGTCGACACCAGTCAAAAATATATACTGACAACCCATACCATCCATTGTATAACCCAAGTCATACCAGGCCACCCAACACCCCATCACATATAACCAAAGAAAAAATTCAATTAAACAGTACCAGCCAAAACACCATACTCAATATCCATCATAATTCAATCAGTTATATGGCTGAGACAAGCCCATAACCTAACACCTATTCTACTTTTTCTACTAACCAACACCACTTATAACTAAAAACCAATCATACCACCCACTATAACTCTAGCATACCTCTATCATTCATTCCCACAGACCATATAAAGCAAACATACAGCCCATACAAGAGACACGATCAAACTCTTCTCATACCATTCTCCATGCCTGCCAACACCTGCCAAAATACAATAACCACACATACCAAATACTTTTAACTCAAGCATGCCTTACTATTACTGTCCACGCCACTCGACATACACCAACAACCGCAAGACAGATATTCTGTAAAACACATCACCCGACATACCATCAATGATAACCCAAGGCGGAGGCGGAGGTGGAGGCAGAGGCGGATGTGGATGCGGAGCCGATTGTAGTTGCAGAGAACCAGTGCAACTAGTTACAGAATGTCTTTTCAAATTATCTAGCTTCGTCAATCCATCAAGCCAATCCAACTTCTTCTCAAACCACCCACCAAGCCGACTGACACTAGTCAAAATACAATAACCACACATACCAAACACTTTTAACTCAAGCATTCCTTAGCAATACACACATACTGTCCAACTCATTCCACATACACCAACAATCATAAGACAGATATTCTGGAATAATGTATCACCCAATATACCGTCCATATTATCCCAAGAATATCTCAACCATTCAGCACACTCAAGCCTTAACAAAATTTTCCTACCACTCATACCATCTGCTCTACCAACCATTATCAGACTAGATATACTCACAAGTCATACCGTCCACTAGAATTCATGCATACCTCAGCCCACGCCCAGTAAAATAAACCAAAAAAATTTAAAATACATGTTTGTCATTACCATCAGACATCTGCCAAAAACCATACCGCCTGTCAAATAAACCACCTGATTATACCAACGACCACCAGACAAAATATATGCACCACACAAACTAGAATTCAAGCATACCTCAGCCCACAATGTGCTAACCAAAAAAATCTCAAGTCCAACATGTTTGTCATAGAATCAGACACCAGCCAAAATATCGTACCACACATTAATAGAAAATTAAACTATCAACCTCCCATGCATATAAAAATCCTGACCACCCTACCTCTGACATACGAAAAAAAATTATGAGTAACCCCTGCTGACCAGGAGTACTGGAGTACTATACCAACCATTCCCCCAACATACGTCAGTCATGCCAAGATCACATCGTATATGCAACATAACAACTACTAAGTTCATACCACTCCTACGTCATCCTTTAACCCCACTAAACAAATAGTTTAGGTGAAAAACCTCCAGCAAAACATACATTAATATTAACCACCATATCAATCAAAAAACCAGTTATTTATGCCAGCAATCCATACTAATAGCTGCTCTTACAAAACCTACCAGGTAACATATATCCAGCATACTTAACAACCATATTGATAACCTAATTGTACTGAGTACTAAAAACATATATAATAACTTTCACCATGACATTTGCTTGCCTCAGCCATGCAATGTCGAAAGCAATACAACATAGCTTATCAACATACTAAACCATCTGAATATATCAACGAATCACCACAGCAGATAGCCATACCAACCAAAAACGTACACACCTAACCATACCATTCGCTCTATTCCACCCATAACTCAGTCATGCTATTACCAATACAGACCATATACTCCACCATACCTCAGGCGTACTGATCAATCGTTACAGTCAGCACTATTGACTACCATTTCACCTCATCTAATTTCACCAATTACTCATATAGAAATGGCATTCAAGCAGCCGACCCAATCATATAAGCCAATCATAAGCTCCAACAATGCTTTCATAAGATCAGTACTATTAATTTGACCATCTATTACACACATACAGTCTTAATTGCCAGATACCATATCATACAAACGAATCACACTATACAACACTACCAGCTAAGCAATCTGCTCATCTCATACTAACTAAACATCACATCAAACCATTCTACTCTCACAAAATATTCACACAATTACATCATTCTCCCCACACTATCGAACCTACACTTTTGTCATACTGTCAAAACAACCGAACATGGATTAGGTCATACCAATCAACATAGTGTCTATACCCCATACAATAAACTAACTGTACAACCAAGTCATACCGATAGGTTATACCATCAAGATGAATTGGCTATAAAAAAACAAACAATACCGGCAGCCTACACAGGCAGACAATACCATCATGTTACTCCATGCATTTCAGCCATTCCAAGATACCATACTAATTAAAAATATACTAGTCAGGCATAAACAAAACATATAATGAAAACAAGCTACCTATTATGTCCATGTAGAAAGCTCGTAGAGTATAAAAATTTTATAAATACCTCTACGAATGATGATCGTACATACATTTTATATTATTATCAGACCGACCAACATAATATTCAAGCCATACATTTCGATCTTCTATACTAACTATCACACTGGTCATCATACCTCCTGCCCTCCTGTTTAACAGCCATACAGGCACATCACACTCAGAGAGAAATATATTTCATCAAAATAAACTCCCTACCATCAACCCAAACTAATACAATGTCCCAATCACACATTCCAGACATCGTTACTACCATACTGATAGACTACAAAAGCAAGACACAACACCAAACCAGTCAACCAATGACTATACCCAGGTCATCATATAGAATAGTTTAAAAAACAAGAGAGAATGTACTCACATCTCTAGCAAAACACTCGAAAGGTTATATCTATCGAAAGGTAGATGCAAGTACAGCCGAACAACCAGCTAAGGAGATGAAGACGAAGGGTAGGGGAGAGCAAGACTAGTTCCAACATTGTCGCTAGGAAAGATGCATGTCGACAACAAGACATTTGTTCCCCACCATCCGACCAGATCACATGCACCAGTCTTCGAGGGTAACAATACAACCCTTGCGAATACGAACATTACCATTCGCTACAGAATATATCTACTAAGCTATCACATTATATAAAACATAGATTGATCTCGTCCATACATGCAACCCTATGTAAATGTCTGCGGACGAATGACTGTCACTGATAACTTTATCTTTATTTCACACACCCATAAAAAATACATTGTATTACTTACAAACACACAACATATTCTCCATTCAACAAAAGTATTTTTGCTTTATATTAATTTTATAGTTCTAATCTTATTATGAACAGTCAAGGTACACTTATTCGCATATACAGCATTGCAGTTAACACATATGTAGATCTTGTAGATGATGGAAAATGGACAGTTACTCTCTTAATGTTATCTGGCGCTAAACCTAGTCACTAATGTCTTGCTGCATTACTTGTACTCGCTTCCCGATGATCGAAAAACAGTACCTTTACACTTCTTCTTATGTATATATAGGATATCACTACGAGTAAACAAAGCATCGCACTTATCACAGTGGAATGACTTGTATGTTGGACTGAACAGGCAATGACTATTTTCATGTCGGTGTGCATTACAATTTTGGCTAAAAGTATTTCCACAATAGCAACGTTGATACCATAATGCTTGTAGCTACTCTTCAGAAACCCTTGGTGCCATAGATGCTGTCGGTGTACAGATGGCAAGTCTTCAACAATTTATGTCATCTTTAGGAGATTACACGGCCATAGTAGATGATTCCACTCTTGACGATCCCTTCTGCCACTGTCGTTGGCAAAATTACATCTGTTCTTACATGATGCAAGCTTATATACTGTTTTCACAACAGAACAATTAGTGTATGTTGTCCATTTCAACTATCTCAATATAGGTCTGCTGAGCATGAATATGTAAAAAGCAATATGCTCGATGCAGTACTATACGAATGATAATCTACCTGTTCGTTATCTAACATTCCAATTCAGCCATCAAACAACCATTCCTCTTTATAATTATACATCTTTCAATGTTGGATACGCTTTTTTTCTCTCTTTTAAACCCAAGTTATTTCATTTCGTGCATATATCAGAAAGAATTCCTTCGGTAGGTAGGTTTGCAAGTTCAGTAACTGTGTCGAGTGTTGCGAGTGATTTAAGATTTCCATATGTCACATTAGCTTATAAAACATATCTGACTGCTAGAACAACAAACCATCATTTTCACTTTACCTTTACGATGAGAGAAAGGCGTTTTGGATTATTTGTAGCTACGACACACACTCTGCTTTTATACATCTAAAAGTTATGTAGTTAAGTCTCAAGTTCCTCGAACTCAGTCAGAGAAAGAGAACTCTTACTCAAATGACAGAGGATCTGCGAATGAGGCCATCTCGACTGTCTCAATATATGTCTAAAAATTAATTGCATTTCCCAGGATTCGAACTCAAGCTGTATGGTATGCTAGTTTTGCTGGTAATGTATATTTTCAAAGGATGTTGTGGTGTGATAGTATGGCTGTTCAGAATTGGGAATATTTGGTTGTGTAATTGATATGTTCTGACAGTATGGTATGGTACTATGATTGTTATAAGATGATTTAATGGGCTTTCTAAACGGGGCAGTGTGGCATGATACGATCTGCGAGTATTGATAGTTAGAATGTTTTTTTTTCTGCTGGAACATTTGAATTGCTGGTTCGGTGATATGGTCTATTGGAATGAGATTTCATTAATGTTGGATAGCTGACTATCGTACACTGTATGGGTGTTGGTATTATCTGAATGTGTGTGTGTTTTTTGCTATTACATGATAAAATGTTTTATCAGAGAAACTCACTGAACTATTTCATACGAATGCTTATATGTTTGCTTTGTTGTACTGGATGGTATGAAGGAAAGTGTTTTGGTATAATCGATATTATGTAATGCGATGGATTGTAGGTAATGTTCAGGTATTTTGAGACATTACAAGTTAGAATGTTTTGTCTGGAAGAAAATGTACAATAAATTTTTGTCTGTTTAACAGCGACTATGATAAGACATCAAAATATTACAGGACACTTTAAACAATTTTCTATAGTCATGTGGAGGTTTGAGCTGTATAATTTTTTAATATGACATTAAATTATGATTGGGCACTGGGATAAATCGGGTAGACAAATTAAATTAATTATAATATTGTGATATGATTGAGGTCTCCGTTTCTGTAAATGAAGCATTGACATATTGGGATGTGTAAAAAAAAATTTTTTTATATATAAGTATGAAAAATAAATAAATCCTTAAAACAATTGTAATATATCATGGATTTTAAAATTGTGTTATAAGTGAGTGGTTGTAGGAGTTGAGATGGCTCTAATTTAACTATTTATTATAGTGAATGCTCTCTAATAAATAGAATATCCAGGTATGGTAGTAACATATTTGCGAGGTAAGTTCAAAATGATTGTCTATAGGAGAGATTAAATGGGATACGGATAGCGAATGTTCTCTAGTAAACGTAATAACTTGAATATGTGTATAAATATATTAATCACCTTCCATTGATACTCTACTAAGATATATATGTTTTTTATTTCTTATTTGTGAGATGTATACAGATATACTTATGTTATAAACAGTTTTGCATAATATTTGTTAAAATGCATTATACACTTTATTGTATGTTTAATTACCCATGACTAGATTTTAGATATGAAATATTCTTCTCTTGTGTGTTACTACATTCATTAAAGGTATAAATGGTTGGTGTGTTTAGGTAAAACAGACTGGTAGCAATCAATGATGGCTTAGATATTTATTTCATTCTGTTTGTGTGTGTGTGTGTGTGTGTGTGGAAAGTATAGTTAGAACGGATATTTACTTTTTACCCGAGAAATATTGTTTCCCATGAGTCGTTGAGAAAAAATCAGTGACAGTCATTCGTCTGCTGAGACATTTGCATAGGGTTGTGTGTGAAGGACGAGATCTATGTATGTTTTATGTAATGCGATATCTTAGTAGATATGTACTCTAGCGAACGGTAAAGTTGTTATTCACAATGGTAGTATGGATACCCCTGCAGACTGTCATATTAGGTGAATGTGATCTGTTCGTGTGGTGGAGAATAAATGTCTTGTCGTCGACATTGTTGGAATAAGTCTCGTCCTCCCCTACCCTTCGCCATCATCTCATTTGCAAGTTGGTCGGCCGTGCTCGCATATAATGTTCGCGAGCTCTAACCTCTACAGAGTTTTGCTAGAGATGTGAGTGCTGTCTCTCTGGTTTTTTAAACTAATCTATATGATGAGCTGTGTATATTCATTAGTTGACTTGTTTGGTGGCCTGTCTTGCTTGTATGGTCTGTCAGTATGGTAGTAACGATGCTTGAAATGTTTGATTGGGACATTATAGTAGTTTGGGTTGATGGTAGTTTGGAGTTTATTTTGATGGAATAGCTTTGACTCTGAGTGTGACGTGCTTGTATGACAGTTAAACAGGAGGGCTAGAGGTATGATGACAGACGTGGTTGTTATTATAGAAAGTCGAAATGTATGGCTTGAGTATTATGTTTGTCGGTGTGATAATAATATGAATTTTATGTAAGCTCATCATTGGTAGATGTGTTTTTAGAATATTTATACTGTATGGCCTATCTGCATGGTTGTTATAGGTAGCTTGTTTTGGCTTACATGTTTTGTTTATGTCTGACTAGTATGTTTTTTGTTGCTGTGGTCTCTTGGAATGGCTGAAATGGATTAAGTAAGTGATGGTATTTTCTCCTGGTGTGGACTGTCTGCATTATTTGGTATTTTAAAGCTAGTACAACTTCATGGTATATCCTAGTGGTATGACTTGGTTATACAGTTAGTTTCTTGTATAGCAGGAGTAGCCATTATGTTGATTGGTATGACCTGATCCAAGTTCGGTTGTTTTGACCGTTTCACAAAAGTGTAGCTTCTATGGTATGGGGAGAATGGTTTAATTGTGTGATTAGTTAGTAAAAATTGAATGGTTTGATGAGATTTTTAGTTAGTATGAGAGGGTCAGAACGCATAGCTGACATGTTTGATTAGTATGATTGGATGGTATGATATGGTATCTGTGAATTAAGACTTCATGGGTGTCATAGATGGTTAAATTAATAGTACTGATCTTATGATAGCATTGTTGGAGCTTCAGATTGAAATATTTGGTTGGCTCGGCTGCTGGTATGCCTTGTTTATATGTGTAACTGGTGAAGTTAGATGAGATAAAATTATAGTCAATATTACTTATTGTTATGATTGATCCATAAGTTCTAGTTATGGTGGTGTATATGGTCTGCATTGGTAATAGCATGACTGAGGTATGCTTGGGTTAGAGTGAATTATATGTTTTTGGATGTATGTTTGTGATTGGTATGGCTATCTGCTGTGGTGATTCGTTGATATATTCAGATGGTTTAGTATGTTGATAAGCTATGTTGTATTGCTTTCGACATTGCATGGTTGAGGCAAGAAAATGTCATGGTGAAAGTTAATATATATGTTTTTTAGTACTCAGTACAATTAGGTTATCAATATGGTTGTTAAGTATGCTGGATGTATGTTACCTCGTAGGGTTCTGTAAGAGCAGCTATTAGTATGGATTGCTGGCATAAATAACTGGTTTGTGGGTTGATATAGTGAATAATTTTAATGTTCGTTTTTCTGGAGGGTTTTCATCTAAAAATATTTGTTTGATGGGGTTGAAGGTTGACGTAGGAGTGGTATGAAATGAGTAGTTGTTATGTTGCATATACGATGTGATCTTGGCATGACTGAAGTATACTGGGGTTATGGTTCTTATAGTACTCCAGTACTCCTACTCATATTTTTGTTTTTGTATGTCTGAGGTGTAGTGTTCAGCATTTTTATATGTATGGATGGTTGATAGAATATTTTATATTAATGAGTGGTATGATATTTTGGCTGGTGTCTCATTCTATGACAAACATGTTGAACTTGCGATTTTTTTGGCAAGACCAGTGTGGCCTGAGGTTTGCCTGTATTCTAGTTTTAGTGGTGTTTATATTTAGTCTGGTGATGGTTTGTAAATTCAGTTGATTTATTTGATGACCAGTTTGGTATTTGGTTGATTTATGATGGTAATGACAAACATGTTGGTGTAACATTTTTCTTTGTATATTCTTGAGGGTGTGGGATGAGGCATGCTTGAATTCTAGTGGACGGTATGACTTGTGAGTATATTTAGTCTGATAATGGTTGGTAGAGCAGATGGTATGAGTGGTAGGAAAATTTTGTTACGGCTTGAGTGTGCTGAATGGTTGAGATATTCATGCGATAATATGAATGGTATGTTGGGTGATACATTTTTCCAGAATATCTGTCTTGTGATAATTGGTGTATGTCGAATGAGTTGGACAGTATGTGTGTATTGCTAAGGCATGCTTGAGTTAAAAGTGATTGGTATGGGTAGTCAGTGTATTTTGACTAGTGTCAGTCGGCTTGGTGGGAGGTTTGAGAAGAAGCTGGATTGGATTGGTTTGATTGAATTTAATTTCATTGGTTTGGATTCGATTGGATTGGATTGATACATCGATGCAGCTAGTTGATTTGAAGAGACATTCGGAAACTTGTTGCACTGGTTCTCTGCAACTATATTTGGCTCCGCCTCCGCCTCGACCTCCAGTACACTTGTGTTATCATGGATGGTATGTTGGGTGATGTTTTTTATAGAATATCTGTCTTATTTTTGTTGGTGTATGTCGAGTGGCGTGGACAGTAATAGTAAGGGATGCTTCAGTTAAAAGTGTTTAGTATGGGTGGTTATTGTATTTTGACAGGTGTCAGCCAGCATGGTGGATGGTATGAGAAGAGTTTGATCGTGTCACTGGTATAGGCTGTTCATTTGCTTCGTATGGTCTGTGTGGATTAATGATCGAGGTATGATAGAGTTATAGTGGGTGGTATGGTTGATAGATAGTTATAAGTGTTGTTGGTTGGTAGAACAAAAAGTAGGGGTGTTAGGTTATGGGCTGTTCTCAGCTGTATAGTTTCTTGAGTTATGATGGATATTGTGTTTTGTGTATTGGGTGGTGTGGTTGAATTGATGTTTTCTTTGGTTTTAGGAGAAGGGGCGTTGGATGGCCTGGTATGACTTGGGTTATATAATGGATGGTATGGGTGGTCAGTATAAATTTGACTGGTGTCGACCAGTAGAGCAGAACGTATGAGTGGTAAGTAGATTTTTTGGTAACGTCAGTGTGAGTAACAAGGCTCCTACATGTAAACACAATACTTAAAAATTATTTAAATTATACCTAAATAATAAATATTAAAATCCTGAAAAACCTTCTGGGATAGCAAAAAAAATAATTATATGTAAGTTAAAAAAAAAAATATATATACTTAAAAAATTTAACTTAAAAAGAAAAAGTTATTCCTGACCTATGTTAGTCTAGTGTTGTTCGGTAGAGCAGATAGTATGCATGAGATACAGTGGGTGGAACATTGAATGTTAAGGTGCCTGCTTACGAGTAATAAGCAGCCGGGTTCATTTTATGGAGCTGTTTGACCGTAGCAGTCGTGAAACATTCTCGAGAAGAATATATGGCCAAGGGTTATGGTTCGCTTGTTATAATGGACTGTCTTGAGTTGTCTATAAGCAGATTATGTCCACTATGTGCTGCTGTAAAGATACTATGTTAATGGCGTGGAAAATTTTAGGTTTCTGTTTTTTATGTTTGTAGTCTGAAGTATGTAAATATATAAATAAAAAAGTATTTTACTTCTTGCTGGTGTTGTATCCTGCCTACTTTCCCTAGCATATAGAGAATATAATGGTGTTTGGTTTTTTCACATATACATATATTAAATCAAATCCGAGTAGGATAGCTATGCCTACGAAAAATAGTGGAAAAAATAAATAATTAACATCGTTTAGTATTTAGTCTTGAAGAGAGGAGACCTGCAATGCAGCTAAGATAACTTTTTCTATACCTTATGTACAATTTCAGTACAAATAAAAAATAATTAAATAAATTTTGAAAATCAAAAATATTTAAAAATCTTTTATTTTCTTATTTTCATCCTGTATCGCAACCAGCCTGTTATAATCAAATTTGGTTAAGAAGCACTATGAAGCAATTATATATTAATTTAACCACTACAGTCATAAAGGTATTAAATAAACAAATTCCTGGATCTAGAAATGTTACTTGCAAACTGATATTCGCAAGACTGTAGGCCTCCATAGTATTCGCAAATTATATTCACCTCTGCATGTAAATATTCACATGCTTACGAGCTCGACTTGCTACGGAATTAGTTTAAAAATAATATATAAAAAATTATTATATGTTAGTTTAAGAATTCAGACTCCGACTGAAAATAACGAAATGATTTTAATATAGTACATTGTTGCCTCTAAATATACAAAGACTTCTGTATAATATTAAAATTCATAAGCTATATTTACACTGATTGAAAAAAATGTATATCATGTTTGATACATTAATGTCATTTTAACAGTGAAAGTAACTTTTATGTTTGGAACTTATATACAAGTTTTAAGCACTCAATTTTGTCTGATATTGTGGTAGTCCTGTTGTTAGCATGCCTGACTTCTCATCCAAAGGTTGTAGTTTTATATCCCACCCAAGCATGAGAATTTGTTCTTTTTTTAATGTTGCCAGCTCTCATCGGAAAGTGTGAATTTTACAGAATTTAAATTAATTAAATTGAATTCGCATTACAAATCCATTAAAAATACATTTTAGAATATTTTCCAAAAAAGTATTTTATGCATTTGTCAAATTATAATTAAAATAAATTTATATAAGTCAAATTATTTATACACGTATCGCTACATAGAAATCTGATTGACAACGCCGGCCAGCCGAGTGCCTCGTGGTCAATGGTCTCTCTTCCCCTGTTACAGCTGGCTCGGAAACTTGTCGATGTGTGCGTGCATGCGTGCATGGTTACAAGTCTAGGCTACTTAATTTTCGTACAAAAGTAAAAAACTAATTGAATAAAGTAAAACAACAAGAAAAAAGTCGATTTAAAAAATCAATTGAATTGATTATTAAAGCATTAAAATTCGAATATGATTTAAGGGTCCTGTCTGGACTGTGCTTTAAAATAATTCTTTATATACCTTCCCGTGTATGGAAAATTACATATTTAAATTCTTAAATAAATACACATACTGACGATTGGTGCACTCTAGCAGGCGATGGAAAACTATGTAGACTGTGGAGTGGAGCAAATGTGACTAATAGATCAAGTGTGAGTAATTGGTCAAACGGACGAGAGAGACAAGAGAGAAAGGAAAGAGAGAAAGCGAATGTGAGAGACAAGAGATAAAGGAAAGCGAAAGACAAGATGGAATGAAACAGAGAAAAAATGGAAGGACTCAGAGAAAACCCATGGAATGATAAAGATGTAAGAGTGAAACGAAAGAGCGAAAGAGTGAGAGGGAGAGATATTGAACGAGACAGACAAGCGAGAAAGAGATTGAATGAGAGTGACAAGAGAGAAAGAGAGAGAGCCAAAATGGGATGATAGAACACGAAAATCGAGACAGAATGGTGGTATGACATCACTATCGTATGCGCCCTGAAAATACGAGTCCGGTGATATATAACACTTAATACTTATGCCTTCAAATTAAAAATTAAATTAAAATTAAAATAATATTTGGAATCAATTTAATATGGCATCATGATCGTATGCGCCTTGAAAAGACGAGTCCGGTGATATATATATCACTTAATACTTATGCCTGTAAATTTTTTGATTATTAAAATATATTTTAATTTTTAAAATGATAATTGATTTCATTTATTTTATAGATTTCTCAGATATCTCATTTGTTAGTCTAGAAGGAATAATGAGATTCACAAATCACCTCAATCGGCTCGTTTTCGAAGCAATCAGGCTCACTAAAGGCTAGGTACTTTATAAGGAAAATCGGGAAATTTTTAGGATAAATGCGAAGTTTTTAAGGGAAAAAGGAATATTTAAGGCCTTATTGGGTTAAAACGTACGATTCTGATTGAAAATGAGCGAGTTTGGGGAAAATTGACAATTTTTAGGCCAAGGTCAGAGTATCCGAGCCTCAGACTGAGGCCTTTGTCACTGAAGGAACATTATCCTACTACTCCAATACGCCCAATCATTCCCTAGCCCTCACCAAACCTCACCAATTCACCCAATCATTCACCAGTCCTCATCAATACACCAAATCATTCTCCAATCCACCCAATCATTCCCAATTCCACCCAATCATTCACTAGTCCACATGCCAATCCAACCAATCATATTCCAATCCACCCAATCATTCATCAATCCATCTGCCAATCCACCCAATCATTCATCAATCCATCTGCCATTCCACCCAATCATTCACCAATTCATCTATTCATTCGCCAATTCATACCCCAATCCACCCACACATACACCTACCAAACCACCCACAAATCGACCCAATATTTTACAATCTTTGCACCAATACATGGGTTTATCATCTTCCTCTATATATAAATATAAAAAAAACTATTCACCAACTGTCTCCAAAATTTGTTCATGTAGACGGAATTAAAATGTTATGTATGCAGGCAACTATCCATGCATTTTTATTCTTAAATATTCTATATACAAATCGTAACGTTTTTAAAGCGAGTGTTCATGGCACCACTTTAACATTGTGAGGAATAAAATGATAAGACACACACAAATCAAGCACAGATTACAAAACTTTATAATAATAACGTATAATTAATATGTAATTACAATTTCAGAAGAAAGCAGTTCATTACTTAATCTAATATAACCCCGATACTTAAGTTCTCTTAAGACTGAAACCACCACTTTCATGGACGAGTAATCCCCGCATTTTTTAAGCTCAAGCAAATATCTAAGTCTGCCTAAAAGTTTATTAGGATCTTCGGGAAATAAGTAGTCAGTGTAACTGGCATCTTCTGCCTTCTTCGCATCACTTGTCGAAGGAATCTCGGTGAAATGTGTGGGAACGTCGAGGTAATCATCATCGGCTACAACATTATTACTTTCGGCATAGTCATCATCTATGCTGTCTTCATGATCATCTTCACTTCCTGTTTCATCATAAATACCAAGTTTACTTGTATATGTAGCAGGAGTTGTATGTTCATCAGTGTTTCGAGCTGAGAGTCGTTTATTTTGAAGTTCGTCGACTTCACGCGAACGTCGTGCAAGTGTACGTTCCACGAAAAACCGTCTTTAGTATTAACTGTCTTTGCTATATCCGTCTGTGGAAACAGTACCTATCGATGTAGCAGGACGTATTAATGTTATCATTTGTTGGCTCCCAGTACACGGACCCTTGCAGATCTGACAGCTTCATTAATTGTATCATCTTGCAAAAAATGCATGTGACCATTGTCGTAATGCTTCATCGCGCGAAAATGTCTCTTCGTAGAGGCCGTTCTCTCATGTCGTCGGGCATTTTGACCATAGGTGAATACTCGATCGCAGAATCGACACTGGAGACAACCAGTTAGCGATTATGCAGGTCGTGGTTCCATGTTACTTAAGGTCAAAGGCAGATCTTCGTTCTCGCACTTCATCTTCGTGGTATGACGAGAGAACACTTCCAAAAATCGATGTTGACTTCTTAATGTATGAACATCAACTAAGGTATCTGTGTGCGTCCGCAATATAAATATACTCTCTCTTATTACTGAGCAAAATTAGCAGATTTTCTAAGTCCGAGATAAAATTAATGCATTTTTATGGTCCTGGGCTTCGAACTGGAGTCCGTCCGACATGTATTACCTTTGTAAATTGCTTAAATATTTTGTATCAGTTGCACGTGGATACCGCAAAAAATTACCGTATTTTTCTAAGTCGGATAGAAAATTAACAAATTTTATAATTTCGGGACTCGAACCCACGATCACACGACATGCCTAAGCAATTTATATTGCATAAGTCTTTATATCTGGTTCGTAGATGCACAGCCAGGCAGAGCATCGCATACAAAGTTCGTTAAAATTGATTCAAATCTCAGGACTGTATTCGAACTATGGATCATTTATCTCACTATAAAATCTCATCCTTCGTCCAATATGTGTCTAACAGCTAGTATTATTAGTTCATGAACGATGTACTTATATGGGATTTATTCCAGTAATATTTACTAGAGCGGCATTAGGTGGTTCTTGCATGTAGACTAGTGGTAGGGAAATGGGGAGTTGGAGGCAAGAGCACCTGGGGCAAGAGTCAGAAACCGGGTCGGTCACCATGTTGTGACATCAGTCTCGACCTTGACAATTATTATAAATAACTAAATTGATTCAGATTATAATAATTATGATAGTTTATTTGTTAATATGGGTAGGGGTAGGCGGTGTACGACTTAAAGCTGATACGTAGACGAAAAAAATCCAAGATGACGGCCATCAGTAATGTATAGAAAATGACAAATGGAAAAATTTAATATGGTGGCCCCAGCAATAAATAAACAAAGGACAAGCGAAAAAAAAAAATATGGCGGCATCAAGTACCATGTAAAAACGTTATGAACGAGAAACAAATATGGCGGCCTCCAGTGATGCATAATAAAATGACGAACGAAAAACAAATATCGTGGTTGTGATTGAAAGTTTGTTATAAGTTTTTAAATAATTTGTTCAGAAGTTTTTTTATCAATTAAAAAAAATTAAATAAAATTTATTAATAATAAATCTGTAAATGATTTTCTAATAAAATTTTGTAAGAAATTTGTTTATAAATTGCTTGATAATTTTTTTAATAAAATTTTTTCGTAATAAATATTTTAACTATTTTTAAAACAAAAATTTTAATAATAAATTTTTGAACAATTTTAATCAAATTTTTGACAATTAATTTAGATTTTTGTTCGCAATTTTTTGGGTTCTTGGGGTCAGAGATCACTGGGGTCAAAGTAAAGGTCAAAGTCACTACATTGCGACTAACCCGATTCCTGTACTCCTGTCCCAGTGCCCTTGTCCCAAACTCTCCATTTCCCTACTACCAGTCTACATGCAAGAACCATCTAAGTGCCACTTTAGTAAAAAATGCTGGAATAAATCCCTTATTAATACATTTTGTAATAACATAATTATTCAAGCGGTTAGAATACATATTGGACAAAGGATAGAGATTTTACAGTGAGATTCATTGACCAAAGTTCGATTACCGACCTGAGTTTTGCATAAATTTTAACGAACTTTGTATACGATTGTCAGCCTCTTTATGCATGTTTATGTACCAGATATAAGGATGTATGAAATGTTTATTGTTTAGGCATGTCGTGGGACCGAGGGTTCCAGTCCTGATATTGTAAAATATGTTAGTTTTCTATCGGACTTATAAAATACGTAAATTTTTAGATGTATTTATGTGCAACTGATACAATATTTTAAGCAATTTAGAAAGCTGATGCATGTCGTAGTTACCCGAATTGAAAGCCCGGAGCCATAAAAATGCATTAATTTCTCTTGGAATTAGAAAATTTTGTTAACTTTCCTCAGTGATGGGAGAAAGTGTGTGTGTGTGTGTGTATATATATATATGTATGTATAGAGAGAGAGAGAGAGAGAGAGAGAGAGAGAGAGAGAGTGTGTGTGTGTGTGTGTACATACACAGATAAGTTAGTTGATGTTCAGAGACTGAGAAGTTAACATAAATTTTTTCAAGCACTCTCTCGTCATACCACGAAGATGAATTGCGAAAACGAAGGTCTGAGTTTGACCTCAACTAACATGGAACCGCGACCTGCATCATCGCTAACTGGTTATCTCCAGTGTCTATTCTGCAATCGAGTGTTCACCTATGGTCAAAATGCTCGATGACATGAGAGAACGGCCTGTACGAAGATGCCTTTTCACGCGATGAAGCATTACGACAATGGTCTCATACAGTTTTTGCAAGATGATACAATGAAGGAAGATAGTCAGATCTGCATGTGTTCGTCTACTGGGATCCAGCAAGTGATGCCATCAATACCTCCTGTTACATCGATGGGTACTGTTTCCGCAGACGAATATGGCAAGACAGTTAATACTGGAATGGTTGAGTCGGTTTGTGCGGAACGTACACCTTCAAGTTGTTCGCGTGAAATCGACGAACTTAAAAATAAATGACCATCAGCTCTAAATACTGATGAACATAACACTCCTGCTACAATTAAAAGTGAACTTGACATTTATGATGAAACAGGCAGTGAAGATAATCATTAAGACAGCACTGATGATGACTATGCCGAAAGTAATAGTGTTGAAGACTATGATGATTTCCTTGACGTCCCCACACATTTCACCGAGATTCCTTCGACAAGTTATGCGAAGAAGGCAGAAGATGCCAGTTATACTGACTACATATTTCCCAAAGATCCTAATAAACTTTTAGACAGACTTAGATATTTGCTAGAGCTTCAAAAACACAGGAATTACTCGTACATGAAAGAGGTGTTTTCAATCGTTAGAGAACTTAAGGATCGGGGTTGTATTATATGATGTGATAAATTGATTTCTTCTGAAATTGTAATTACAACTTAATTATAAATTATAATAATAATAATAATTTTTCCCTTGTTTTCTTTATGTGTCGTATCATTTTATCCTTCACAAAGTTAAAGTGGTTCTATGAATACTCACTTAAAAAATGTTAGAATTTTTATATAGAATATTTAAGTATAAAAATGTATTAATAGTTGAATGCATACATAAGATTTTAATTCCGCCTACATGAACCAATTGTGGTGACAGTTGGTGAATATATTTTTTTATATTTATAGATAGAGAAACATTACAAACTCATGTATTGATGCAAAGATTGTAAAAGACTGGGTGGATTTGTGGGTGGATTGGTAGGTGTATGTGGGGGTGGATTGGGGTATGAATTGGCTAATGAATAGATGAATTGGTAAATGGTTGGGTGGATTGGCAGGTGGATTGATGAATGATTGGGTTGATTGGCATGTGGATTGGTGAATGATTGGATGGATTGATGAATGATTGGGCGAATTGATTGGTGGATTGGTGAATTACTGGGTGTATTGGTGAATGATTGAGTGGTTTGGTGGATGGATTGATGAATGATTGGGTGGAATTTCCAATGATTGTGTGGGTTGGTGAATAATTGTGTGAATTAGTGAATGATTGAGTCGATTGGTGGGTGAATTGTGAATGATTGTGTGGATTGGCGAGGATTGTAGATAATTAGCGAGGATTGGGAATGATTGGGTGAATTGGTGAGGAGTGGAGAATTATTGGGTGGAGTGGTGAGGATTGGTGAATGATAGGGTGGATTGGTGAGGATTTGTGAATGATTGGGTGGATTGGTGGGTAGATTGGTGAATGATTGGGAGGATTTGTGGGTGGATTGGTGAATTATTGGGAGGATTTGGATAAAATTTGGTTGGATTGGTGGCTGGATTGTGAATGATTAGGTGTATTGTGAATGACTGGCGAAAGATTGGTTGCAATGATGAATGATTGGTTGTATTGGTGGATGGATTGGAGAATGATTGGGTGGATTTGCTAATGATTGTGTGGATTTGTTGGTGGATGGGAGAATGATTGATTGGATTGGTGAATATTAGTGTGGATTGGTAGGTATATTGGTGAAATATTGGGTGGATTGCTAAATTACTGGTTGGGCTGGAAAATTATTGTGTGGATTGATGGGTGGATTAGTAAGGATTGGTGAATTATTGGGTCAATTGGTGGGTGGAGTGGTGTGATTGGTAAGGATTGGTGAGGACTGGTGAATGATTGGTTGCATTGGCGAATGAGAAGAGCACGAATGACTATCGCCCTAGCTGGCTTGGTACATTCCATGTATCTATGGCCGGAAGTATTGAAATTTGACAATTAGACATATAAAAATGCTAATTCACACCATGATTATAACATAATCGTGCATGAGGTCGCTGTTAGTGTGATGGGCTTGGTTTAGCCACCTGAACATTCATTTTAAAAATGCCGAGTAGCATACTTATACCTACAAAACAGTCGAGGCGGTGAATAATGATACTTCAAGAGGGGAGACTGGAAATGTAGTTGAGAGACTTTTGCGTGTTTCTGCAATACCTGATGTACAATTGCAGTACAATTTAAAATAAATAATTTATAATAAAAATATAATACATTTTAAAATCTAATAGTAAATGCTGATTTACGATTTGACGTACCCTATGCCTATAAAACCAATATGGCTACCCGAAACATACATATATATACTTAAAGAATTAGAGGGGCGTAACTGCTGACCACCTTCGGAAATGTTCGACAAACCTTTGCGGAAAACTTCCGAGCACTCCCTGAGTCGAACCGAAGGTAGTCGAGCTCGTCCGAGTCAAGCAGAAGACCGCCACCCCCAGCCACATCCACACAGCTCCCATTTAAAATACATTATGCCTGAACATACGATATCATGCTACTTGGCACATACAATTTATATCAATTACATTACATATGACTGGCCTTTGTGATAGATAGTTGGGTTTTCATAATATAAATGGAAAGGTCTCTCATTACATCACGTATTTAAATGATGCCTGTTTTAAGTAATCATGCTGGCATTTTACCAAAAGAAAGTTCATAGTACGATTCTTACAGGCGTATTCAATATCAATAATAAACAATAAATGTTTAAAATATGTATTAAATCAACAACATACCTTTTTAAAAGTTATAAAAGTCTGTCACATTAGACTTCCCACACAAAAACTCTAGTTTCATGATGAATGCGGTATAAAATTTAGACTTCCGCATATTGCATATATGAGGTTCATAAGACTGCAAATAATTGATGAAAGTGTTCCTCAGCACTGATGTTGCCTATATCTGGAAAATTGTCTAATAGGTGCCAAGATGAATAGCAAATGTTATTCGTTTTCATGGATATATTAAACCCTACTATTCACTTTTCAGTCACAGATAACTAAGTTTGACTGGTGAACATAAAATTAACGAGATTCATGTAACATTGCTCGCCTGAACCCATCACGGAAATCTGGAAGGAAATGATAACTTACTTGTGGAAATAATTGTACATTTGTAAAAATGTTGGCCATACATAATGATGAATATTTTTAAAAAATATATGCGGTAGTTTTTCGAGAATTCGTATGTCCCCAGCGAACCTGATATCCATAGCATGTGGTTGCATTACTAGATGGCAGTGCAGTGTTATGGATGGTTATTGTACAGAGAGTGACATTAATTCAGTTGTTAGTCGACAGCAATGCATAATCGAAGTGACCTGACTTGAACAGCACTCTTATGTCGAAATAGCTGTTCTACAGTGGCGTATATATGGAGAGTGATGAGGGTGATCAATCACACCCATCCCCCCAGAGAGGCCAGAGAAAGTAAGCTTACTCAGTTGCACTCAGCAGCGGGCAAAAGTTAAATTTTCTTATATGGAAATGTTTTCCATGTTGGTCTATGGGGAGTGACAGATCACACTGGTCACATTCTGTAGTTACGTCACTGCCATTCTAAAGAAATTCCACGAATTCTCATAGGGAGAAAGAATGGCGATTGTTAAAAAAATTATGTTATGAAAGAGGTATTGAAGATAAGTCACAGAGAACATTAAGTAATTTTATCCTTCCTTGAATTACATCCTAATGCATTACTAGACATAATTTGGCAAGACGTAAGAATAATGTCAGGCTTTCTCGCAGAAATGTGCAATATATCAGTTGTTTCTGGTTTCGTCAACATAGGTGCAAATAAATTTTAATGAAGATCTTGAAAGCTTAGTGGTAGGTAGTCATTGACATCTCATTGACAGCAATATTATTAGAGATGAAACCAGAAATATGTGAAACAGTACAAATACAATTAAAATACACAAGTGACTTACCCGGGACTCAAATTCAGAAAAACTTATAAAACTAAGCTAGCTAGCAATCAACTGTACGCCATTCAGGAAATAAGTTAATTACATACTTTAAACATACAAATTAATATAGCCTACCACAGTATAACTTCTTCGCCAAATATGAAAGAAATCGACTGATTGTTTCCCGAGATACGGCATAAATACTATATTAATTTATGTTGGGCCATCTTACAAAATGGCAGAAAAATGAGGCTTTGCATAGACAGTTTTGATTGATATTGCTGATGCTGTAAGTATACAAAGTTAAGTTGAAATTTGTTTTCCAGTTTCGTAGATAAAAATTAGGTGTAAAAAACTTTACATCAAGATATAACATAAAAGCTTACTTATTTTATGTGGCGCTATTTTCCAATAATTGCCGACAAAAGTGGTTGTTGGTTTGCTTATATTATGCTTGTTATAGATACTGCTGGCGTACAAAATTTGGTTGAAATTGGTCAAAAGGTGTGGTAGTAATACAAAGTAAACCTAAAATATTTGTATGGCCGTCATTTTTTAAATAAGTGTCTAATTAAGTTCAAATACTTACATTTACCTGGCCAATCATAGTATTAATTTGTTCCAAATAAGGCGAAATTTTGTTGGGTAGTTTTCGAAATATAACATAAAATATTAATTTTTTCATGTACCGCTATCTTCAAAATGGCGGACCAACAATAATATTCACCTCTAAATTTAATGATTCAACTTACACTGTTAGCAAATAAAATTTGTTCATAATCGATTGAATGGTTCCTGAGATATGACATATCGCCCTAATATTTTTAATGGCTGCCTGCCATTTTGAAAGAAGGTGCCCTGCTGGTTGAAAACTATAAAAGTCAGATGTATTTCCTTAGTACTGGATGTGCACCGAGCTTGGTGAAATTCGGTTCAAACATTCAAACATTGAAGGGGGAAGGGGGACACATACATACACAGAGACACAGACAGGAAAGTGTTCTCATAAGCCTTTCATTCCTTCTTAAAGAAGCTAAAAAGAGGTTATTTTTCTAACGATCTCGAAATGATTTCTTTAGACAACTGCATAGATAATTAACTAGTTGAAATAGATAATATTATCTTAAATAATTAAGACAATTCCTAAATATTTTACTAGAAGATGTAAAATAATTAGTTGTCTTTTTTTCTCAGACTAATAGTAAAGTGTCCAAGTAATTATTGAGAGATAATGCAGAATTTTTATGTATATTCAGATGATATTAAACAAATTTAATATACATTATATTTTATACTTAAAATATATCATACAATAACCGAAAATAAATGTTTTCAAAAGGTTGGGATAAAAATTATGGTTTCATTACTCTTAATATGATTTTAAAAAATAATTATGGATAATTTAGATATATGAGTAAAGATTTTATACTTTTAAATTAATTCTTAATATTTATTATCGTATTATAACATTTTTAATTGCAATAATTTTTTTCTTAATTTTAAATGAAATATTTTACATTCACTCTAGAAGAATATTATGGCGATAGTGGCATAAATGATTCAGGAGTAGGAGCCAGGAGCCAGCTGGCTGTCATGTTGTGGCATTACCCAACCGTCATCTTGGATCCAGGTGACCTTTGACCTTGACCAATCACTTTGACCTTGACCTGTACATGAAAAACTTGGATGACCTTGAACCCAAAAATTCCAAGAAATTATATAATACCAAAAATATTTTTAAAATTCCAAAAAATTTATTTTAAGTGTATTTGAAAAATTTATTTCAAAATTATCATTAAAAATGTATTTAAAGACATAAGGAGGTTCCTGCATCACCACCTTCACCCATTTTTTATTGGTTATTTAATTGTTCAATTATTAATATTTGCTTGACTACTTCCATGCAATGCCATATCTAACGCCCATTTATTTTTAGTGACACACACTTGAGCACACTGGTAACTCATGTTTCAACCAACATAGATAATTTTCTATCGACAAGAGTGCTATCAACTTGTATCAAATGGCGACGAGGTCTTGTAAACTGTAATATTAAATTTTTTATTTACTTTTAAATGTAATATTTTTATTAAAAATAATGTTATGTTTAAAGCAGATTTTTTAAAACTAAATATAACGCAACATATATTTTTACATGTAAGCCATATGCAGTGATAAAAATAGTTTTAACTCAATATTTTGGTAGTCATGTTTCACGATGTGTAACAAATCTAGATAATAATTTTATCATCACTATATACATTTTTTTTTAAACCTGCTCTTGAGTTTCCATGTTGTAAAATATCACATACATATTTTCCTTTTAACTAAATAATTATTATTTTCATCTAAAATAAATGTATATTTCTTATTGTTATATAACGAAGCATTGGTTCGTATACATAGAATAGACACTATTTATAAAAAAAATTAAATGTAACATTTTAAAAATACATTTTTTTCAATGTCATTAACTACATCTTTAATATTATTAACAAATTCATTATATATATTACACTTTGTGCCAAATAAAGAAACATTGTTTTCGCCAGGTCTAATTATTTGATTAGCAAATTGATAACATACATAATATGTATAATTTTTGAAAAATGTAATATTCAATTTGTATACAGAAAAACATATTCTAAATCGTCCGGAAATTGTGGAGAATCATAAGTTAAATTTCTGGTTGCTTTCTTTGAAAATTACATTTATATCATTGTACCAAATATATGTTATCTAAAAAGATAACTGTATTGCCATTAAATGAATCAAAAATAGTTATTTATTTTGTAATAACCATTTATTCCTTTTGAAGATAATGTTATTTGAAAACATTTAATAAGTCTAAATTGTTATAATTATTCACATATATAGTTTATATTATTTTATCATAACTGTTCCTCTCAAGGGTCTTTGATAATTATGAAAATTATTAAAGTTTTGAGGCAAATATATTAATAAATTTGTTATCAGCATTGGTTTGCTCTCAATTGTTTCATTCTTTAGATATTTTTACAATTCTTTTGATTATAGGATATATGAAATTTATAAACGATTACAATAAAGAGGTTGATATTTATTTTAGCATGTAAATCTTATGAAAATGAGAGCCACAGTACTTTGCTTGTATGTTGTGGAAAATTATTTGTTGGTCTTTCATATAAATTTTTAAACCTTTAGTATCCATTTTACTTGGTTCAAAATTACTATTATTGTTAGCATTATATTTGGGTACATTATAGAAAATGAATTGTATATGCTGTAAACATAAAGAATGACCAATTTCATGAACCAAAACAGATAATGATCTAATTTTTTAATCTGCTGTTTGATCATCTCCAATATATCATCATTCGTTTTTATTCGTATAAAAATCAATTAGTTTATTTGGTTGTGTTGGAAAGTAAGCATGGCCTAATATTTTATGTGTTAATTTGTTTGGATAAGATATTAATGGTTGTTTCCGATATCTATGAACAGCATTTCTACATGATAAAACAATACCTGGATTATCATTATAATAAATACATTTTAATTAATATATCCCCAAACTTTGATAGCTTTGTCCGTTAATTTAATAATTGCACTGTTGCTTAATTAAAAATGGCATGTAATAAAAATTTTATAACATTTTGTTAAATAATTTTTATATTAAGCAAAGTCTTTAAATAAATAAAACACAACATATATTTTTACATAAAATTTATTCAGTAGAGTGCATGAGTAAACATATATATAATGGTTTATTAATTGCAATTTTCGGTGTTCATCACTCGATGTCTCCATCATCGATCCCACCACTTTACATTCGACCATCCATTACGTCATTTGAACATATTCTCGACGAAATACACATCTGGAAACTTTGTAGGCAGGATCTCCTCGGGTTAGAAACCTCCATCGATGGTAGCATTATTCACATCTTAGAAAAAAGTAGGTCCTCAGGGCATAAATGCACATACTTCGAACACGAAAGAGTTGGCGACTCCAATTCGCTGTAAATCCTTTCTTGAAGATGCCTTTCTGTATGGAGATGTGCACCAGGTCTCCAACCTTGGCCTTAGGCTTGCATGGGTACCTTGTTTTCACATCAGTGTACAATGTTTGAAGCAGGGAATCATCTGTCACATCTATGGCTTAATGCTTGTGGTAGAGTGAATGCTAGAACTGTACTAAAGAACGAGTTTTGGGAGTATATCCATCCACTTGTAGTTGACATTCGCAGCGAAGTTCCTCCACATCTTCCCCTTTAGATTCCTGTCGAGCCTCTCGACGATAAAAGCTTTGAGACTGCCGTATGAGGAATAATGATTTATGTTATGTTTCTACACTTGGGCCTTCATTCAGCTTCGCATTCTAGATTTACTTACCCTGGCCAGTTTGTAGATTAGTTGGGATGTGTCCTTAAGCAGCACATCAGCCATTTCCTTGGTGACATCACACGCATTATTAGACTTGAGCCTGGAGCAGGCGAATTTGCTATATACATCGAAGATTATCAACATTTATTTGCAGTCCTTGTTGGAGCGATCATACTGTATTATCTCGAAGAGGTCGGCTTGAAATAGGCTGTTCATCTCAAATATGACACCTTGTGGCGATGTTAGTTGCGTCTTTCAGATGTGTGCAGTTTATTAGCGATTCCCAATCGACTAATTTTATGAAGCCTCCCTCCTTCAGTGCTTCAATCGCCCAATGTAGGTCGCTAGCAATATCCGATATCGTTCTGAATAAAAATAGTTACTGTTGTTCTCTTTATAGGTTTCATCGTCCATCTCTTTAGATCTTACCTAGGCATTCGCTGCAGGCATCTTAATAACTTTTTTGTGCAAGATGGAAAATCGAGGCAGAAAATTTATGAGTCATATATTCTTTCTGTTTTTTTCAGATTCTCTTAATTTTGTGCAGATGCCACATTGAATCTGTCGGCATCGAAGATTCCACTGTTTCTTGGTTCGAGACAATTTCTATCCTCGTCTTTGTAAAGACACTGTTTGAGGCTACTTTGGCCGAATTTCGATATGCGTAACTCATTCTCGACAGTCGATGATGAACTGATCGAATCCCTATCGGTACCTCCCATTATATACGGGTCAGTCCTTAATGGTAGTTAAAAATCTATTCTTGTCTTTACAGCACAAAGCACACATATGCTTAAAAACTAATAATGTATTTACATGATATTCGTAAACATGCCGCAAATACATATCGTCCATGCGAAACAACACCAACATATTTGCACTATCATGGAACAGTTGTTTTAGTATGTGTGAATAAGTCTGGCTGAGGTTCATGCAGTCCGCCTTTTTGTGCCGTTCCATGCTTAAGTACTCGTGGCTCATGCTTGGGAAAGTTAACAAAATAATCTAACTGATTAATGTTAAATTTAGAGTAAGAAAATGTTAACTAATTAAAGTTAGAAGTTTAAATCCATTTAAATGAACTGATTAAAGTTTAAGTTAAAACAAATGTAACTGATTGAAGTTAAAATTTAAGGACCAACAAAAATTTTACAGTTAAAATAAAATCTCGAAAAAGTTTTTTTCGATGGCTATTCAAAATAAAAAAATAATAGCAATTTACAGTCTTAGAGAAAAATTTATCACAACTTGATTGATGACTGCTGAGTCAGATAATCCCACTAAAAAAATGATTAATTAACAATCATCTACAAAACCCTATTGTAATAAAATTTCTAAAATGAATTCTTATAGCAAAATGTAGCACTAAACGAGGCCAGTACAGTGACTACAAAATCATTCGAAATGTGCATGCCGCACGAGGACCATCAACTGTGCAACTGTGATTTTTGTGTAGTGAGAGATTGTATCGATATATCGGGATGGTGGCATCTCGCCTACCTCACAATCATGTTGCGTGTATCGAACCAATGATCTTCGATTCAGTATATAATGTCAGTGTATCGATCTGTATATCATGGTGTGCAACTCGTCGACCATAAATACAATGGGACTTTTTAAATAGTTTGTCAATATATTAATTTAATTTGCTTATATTCATTGTCATTAGTTTTAATTGTTAACCAGATATTTCAGCTATTAAGAGTTAAAAGGTAACTAGTTTTAAAATTAGCTAATATGTTAAAAGGTTACATTTTTTTAGATGATCAATTTTATTATATAATTTTTTAAATCATTAATTCCAAGTATGTCCTGGATGCTCTTTTGCTTCTCGCAGGCAATGTCATCAAAGGCAAATATTGAGTTTGGCAGTGCTTCACTCGGTGGTACGACTGCATCATTATCATTGCAAGGGAAATAACCTGCAAAATCCACAGCTTGCAGTACTCGTGCCAGTTGATGATATTTTGGTGTCTGGCACGATTTTGAATATATGTACATATTCTCGAACCAAAGTGCATTAAATTCTTCCAGCAGGCTCAGTAGGACACATTTTCTTGCAATTTGATGATCCTGTGAAAATGCAGTGTATTCGGAAATAGGCATCCATGTCGAAATTCGTGGGAGATAGCTTCATCTTCAGCAGTAATGCATATGGGTAGAGTAACATCTTGATTGATAATATGTATGTTACCACTACTATTTTGTGGTGCGGGTGGTGCTGATTGTGTTACATGTGGTGCTAATTGTGTTGCATGTGGTGCTGATTGTGGTGCATTTGGTGCTGATTGTGATGTGTGGTGCTGATTGTGGTGCATGTCATGCTTATTGTGGTGCATGTGGTATCTATGATGTGTGTAGTGCTGATTGTGGTGCATGTGGTGGTGACTGTGGTGCATGTGGTGGTGACTGTGGTGCATGTGGTGCTGACTGTGGTGCACGCGGTCCTGCTTGTGGTTGCATAAAATAATTGCTGTAAATTTTGCAATGCATCTTTAAGGCATTCCTCCAGGTAAAGTGATATTGACAAAGTTTGGATTTAAATGACATACTTGAAGTTTTCGCCTTGCAGGTCATTATATCATGTCGACGCATACTATGCAGAGCTGCACAAGTTTTACTGCAGAAGCGACAAAACAGATGTATCATTAGTACTTGGTGTCTGTACTGTTCCGAGTCTAGAATGAAACTAAATCTAAAGAGTACAAAAGGAACATATTTGTACTTTTCTTATTCAGTTCACCATGATGCCAAGAAGAAGTAAGTTCAAGTTCGAATAAGGTTTCGTTGATATGCTGTTAGACAATCTACCATTCGAGCTCCACATTTCCGGAAACGAGTTCTACAGGCTGGGAACCATGCTAGCTAAAAGCTGTCATGCTGCAACACAGGCATCAATTCACTGAACGAAGCATACAAGAAGCACAATGTTGCTTATTCCCTAAACAAGTAGCTTGGAACCCGATACCAGACAGACTGCTGGCACTTAGTGCCGACAGGATAAGAAAATAATCAAATGCTGGACTCGGAGAAAAATGTATGTGTGGGGTGTATCCAATGTGATGGATGCCAAGGTGAATATGGGCATGGGCGATAAGAGCAAGAGGAAGGAACAAGTGAAAAAATAAGCAGTGACAAAGAGAAGAAAAGAATGCAAGACCCATATAACATTTACCAGCAGATTTTTCCATTGCTTTTGCCTGCACTCGGGGCTCTTCAGGGCTTAATTGGAGCCAAGAGTGGTATCGTCCAAACAGCATCGAACGAACATAAGCAGTTGTCCGAGGCACAAAGACACAATGCAAATATGGAAGCTAACACCATGGGTAAAAAGATTGCCAATTTCTCTATGTAAATCCACACATAGTAGGAGGCGGAAGTGTGCAAAAGCGACACTGCAGGAAGAGGCAATAAATAAAATTTCTACCGAAACGACCACTCAAGAAAATAGATTTGGAAATTTGTGCGCGAAAATTGGAAATACAGAATTTAACGACAGTGTTTATGATAAATATTTTGCCCCCTAAACCTAAGAGAGATAAATGTGTCATAATTAACCTGGACACAGCAGCCGGGCCTAGTATGCACTGGGTGGCTTACATAAAATGGGGCAGCCATGCAGACTATTATGACAGTTTTCGAAATTTGCTTCCTGCAACCGAACTGCGATGGTAACTGAAAGGAACGATGCTGACATACAACTTCGAGATGGAGCAGATGTCTAGCACGTGGAACTGTGGGCATTTGAGTCCTCAATTCCTGATTTATTCGTACAGTTTATTGTATAAAGTGGCCATACAATGCGAGGAAACCAATAGTCATGTAGCAATGGCTTCTCAAGATAACTTGACGGGCCGTTGCTCAGAGCTGCATGCGGCACACTTTACAACACTCGACCTGGAGGGGGGTTGATGCATAGGCCTTGTCTATTTTAAAACCTACAATGTGATTCCGAACATCGATGAAAAAATTTGCAAGCTGTGCCTCATACAAAGTGGTAATGTTTCCCAATAGATGTCACTGACCATAGGATTTTATGAAATAGATAACACTGCAAGAAACAGTGGAGATTCCCTCTCTTCCGACACAGAATTTGAGCTACGAGAGAATCCCTATACTCTGAAAAGTTTTATCAGATGCAGCTAAGATATCGACTATATGAAATTGGATATTATCAGACGGGTTTGAGCCACACATATACGAAGCTGGCATAACAGAGGAGTCATCGGGGACAGTAAACATCATGCTGGTCAATGCGATACAAATAAACTGCAATCTAGCCAGTAGCAGATACCTCAATGGCAGGCCGAGCAATAGGCTGCAAGAATTTTCGCCTATGGTTCTTACAGTTTTTAAAGCAAAGCATAATTTACATTCCGGTCGTCGTGAAGAGAGCACCCAAGGTGGCTGTGACAGTTGTCGACCAACACAGAGAGTTGGTGAACTTTCAAAACGAAGAAATCGCCCTACGCCTGCATTTGAGAAGATGGGAACAAGATTTACAGCCACTAGAAACAATAAAACAAAGTGCCATGCAATATCTTCAATCAGTATGTCGCAGGTCTCCAAGGAGATAACACATGTTAGCGAAATTTTCCTCCACAGTCTCGGCTTCAAAGTCAATCGGCATAGAAGTTTACCTAAACATCGAAGAGCCAGTCGTTTTTGGAGGCAGAGTAACGAAGGTGGAACTTCATGTGTACCAGTCTTTCCTGGTCGGACCATACACAAAACCATCGGAAGTTCGGATTGCTGTCCAACACAAATATATCTGGTCTCTTCCTTGCCTGTATTTCCTGCGAATTAGGGGGACTCTGACAAAACAAGATGGTTACAACCTGGCATAGACGAAAATAACGAGTAATGGAATTGTTATACTGATCGATCGGATCACATATTTTATCAATGATGTCGAGGTGAACCAGTCTCGAGATGTAGGCATAAACTCAACAATAAAAAATTATCTTTTGCTCATGCCGAGTGAGCTGTCTGGAGTCAAGATGGCAGGCTGAGGAATCGAAAATTACTACAGTGTTCATATATGCCCTGGAGGCAAGTTCGAAGTCTGCCGTTTGCTCACCATTATATTGGGATTCGCCGAAGACTACAGATAAATTATCTTAAATTCAAAGCAAGAACTAGTGCTACTTCTAGCTAATACGCATGCAGACACCATCGTAGGTATAAGAGAAAACCTGGAGACAGTGGAACTGAAACTACAGTCTATTGAATTGATGGTGCCTCATGTGCAGTTGAGCACTGCAGAACACATAACAATGTTGAAGAATGTGGAAGATGGCAAAAACATCGATGTGGTTTTCAGGTTGTGGAGTCTCGAAACATACTCTGGATTGCCAGCAAGCCAGCGCATCAACTGGATGGTGAAGTCCAGCTTTACTTCTGATAAACTGATATACATCATCATTGGGCTACAGACCAGAAGACAGCACATAGTGAGAGTGATTCGTTCGCAGTTCGATGCATGTCAAATAGAAAATGTCAAAATATTTTTGAATAGCGAAAGTTATCTGTACATTGACATGAACATGGACTTTGAAAATGGGCAGTACCTGCTGGAATATCAGATGTATGCTCAATTCCAAAATGCATATTATGGATGTCTCAATCCATGGTACTGAACCTTCATAATTTCAAGGGTTTTTTATGACCCTGCTCATGGTATTAGATGTGAGTAAACAGGACGAGCGTATAACCTCCAACGTGATCGACTGCAGGATGGAATTCACTACACATGGAAATATTGCTGCCAACATGTACACATTCTGCCTGATACTTGACGACTGGCTTGTATTGTTCAATTGCCGAGACAAGACCAAAATTCTGTCATTAGCACAGCTGAGAAAATATAAATATAACTGTTCACATACTAGAACTGCTTATTCATCTTCGATCATCTTCAGCTTCATGATGTACTGTAATCTGCACGGTTTCCAGAGACAAAATGGCTTCGTGCTCAAGTCTATCACAGTGCCCTATGATGAGGATGGCAAAACACGAAACCAGAAATTCCGACCCCCTTATTCGTGGAAACTATTGGACGAGAAGAGCAAGAAAACAAATGCCTGGCTAACCAAGTACTACATCGGACTGTAACGGGACGAAGGCAATATTCCATACCATCATGTGGTAAATGTGCTGCGAGACTTGCTGATACAGTACCCAAAGTTCCCGATTTACATAGCAGGACCTGAGCAGAAAAAAATGGCTTAGCGACTTGTGTAAATTTGAAGTGGAAATTATCGACATGCAGACCAAGTATGGATATTATTTGCTTCGCAAGCTGGCGCCAGCGATTCGCATTGTCATGTCTGCCACAGGTCAGAACCTGACTGGGCCTGCGCACTGAAGAATGTGCAGCTGCTGCCCAAATGGTGGGCCTCATACTTGGACTGGGAATAGGCTGCCTACGACTAGACACGAAGTCACCCGATCTTCTCGAAATGTGAGGTAATTAAGTTTTTCGTATGGTGGCACATGTGATCGACATCCATATTATATATAAGTGGGAAAAATCGATGAGCTCATTTAGTCGTCACCTAGAGATCTGATCGTCATCATAGCTCCAGTCTGCCCTACGAAGATTTATGCAAGCACCAAGCCAGACTACAGCAGCATGGAGTGTAGTTTCATTGCATAAGATGGATATCTGCGCACCTGCGATGGCACAGGCATGCAGCACTGGCTATTCGCACATCTTCCAATCGTCTACAAACCAACAACGCTTCAATAGGACTGTCCGGGAACATCGACCTGCATCGTGTTACACATGAGGTCGCAGACACAGCTTCCCTGTACCGTGGACCAAAACATCACCCTGACACAGACTCATGCTACCATCCACGCACCAGACTGTGATGTGGATTCGCTCCAGGTGGGGCACGAACCATCAGTCCACTCCCATCAACCAGGGTCCAAGAAGGATACCGCCAGTCAGGCAACCAAATGTCGCCGAGTGTATCGCCGACGGCAGGCATTTATGTCAATACCCATCACGGATGATTCTGCCTCTGGTTCCAGAGATGAACTTGCACCCACTCGCCGACGACCAGCAATGTGTACCCCTGAGGCTGCTGATGGCAGTTGCTCTACCGACAGACCTGGTGTCGATGAACTGGATGTTGGTACTAGTATCATAGAACCATCGATCAAAAAGGAGTCAAGCCTACACTGCAATGATAATGTGATGGATGGTGAATCGGAAACAAGTAATGCTGCTGCTACATGTGTCGAATGCCTTTATAGCGATCCTGTGGTTTGTGCTTACCTTCCTAGAGCATTACTGCTTACCGCAATACATGAATTCCTCAGCCTTCTATATGATACCCGAAAATCAAAATAGAATATCTGTAGAACAAATACGTAATCTGTACTCTCTTCGAAGAATACAAATTAATATTATTGATTTCTGTTGATTTTGTATATTTTATTATGTGCGCAATTAATTTTGTGTAGAAAATAGGCCATGAATGATTAATTTTAAAAACCCCTGCATTAAACAAAATAATTATTTAAAAAATAATAATTACATTTTGTAGTTGTAGGCCACTTTTGATTAATAATATTATAAATTTGATATCAAATTGATTGATCGAATTAAACCTTAATCCGATCTTAATCTGATAAAAAATATTTTTTTAAATACACTTATCCAAAGCCAATAAAATTAATGGGATGAAATTTGATCTGTTAATTCAATTAATTGAATTGGATAAATTAATAAATGTTTTATTTATTTTATTTTTTAATTTTGTGTGAACTGATAGTTTGGTGCAAGAGTGTGCTAAGAGTTTTTATTTTTTCTACTTTGGGGGTTGGAAGGCGGCATGGTAGGTCCTCACTCTTGGAGGTCTGGCATTGTACAGAGGTGTGATGTGTTGGGGAAGGGCTGCATATAGATATTGTGTAATATTGAATGTTTTTGAGTTCCTTCCCATCTGGCAGGCGATTGAGGGATAAGAAACGTGCAGCGATATCTGATTATATATTGAGATTATGGCAGAGTTCGGAAAGGGGTATTTCTGGGAAACGAAATTATTAGTAAATACGCAATGAAAGATGATATATTTGATTTAAAATGAAATCTATACCGTGATTTGACTAACCCGTCCTGTATGGTAGTAATGCCAAACAAGAGAGACTCGTTGAGAAAGAGAAGATATTAAGTGTAAAAGATTTATTATCAAATACACAATAACTGTTTAAAAATCGAATTAAAACGAACGCAACTACGTGACTATCACAAATGGATAAAAAAATATGTTTACGACACACGTACTAGATGAAACAACAATTTCCCTAGAAAATAAATTACACAAATAAAATACTAAGGAATCGCAATTAACAAACGAATTACAGAGCCCAGCTATCCTGCTGTCATACAGAAATCAAGTAACGAGTTACACCAAAAACGAAGGTAAAAACTATTTCCCTACAGAACCCAGCTATCCTGGTGTTATAAAGAATGCAACGAGTTAATAGAATTATATCTACAACGAATTGAAAACACGTTCCTTACGACGTTAAATGTTTTTAATATACGTCCGTTAGGTTAGGAGGATGCTGTAGGAATGAGTCCAGTGTATGAATTGCGGTGAATTATAAGCTAGGCGAGATTTTTAACAGCGTGTGCTTGGGCGACCGTCGACTAAGGATATGGCGGAAACTGCTCGACAAAAAATAACCGAACACTACGTCAAAAATATTATTTATTTATCCCTGTTTACCAATTCACCAGTTCATATTTCCACTGTAAGCTAATCACAATACTATACACGTATCGCTTATATTTTTATACAGAATGATAGGGTTAACACGGAAAAATGAAGATTTCCAAACTGAAGAGAAACTCGCATTCTGAATTATACCCACAACGAAGTCAAAAACATATCCTATTTCCCTGCGAATCTAGGTTTTATAAAATAATTAAATTTTAACCAAACAAAATACCGTACTAGACAAACATGTACGTCTCCCTCAGCGTCAAATGTTTCAAATGAAATTTAAAAAATGGAAACAAGCACTGAATCGCAGAGAAAAAACTTACCCCAATACCACGTTTTAAATTATTAATACACAATTTTCACTTTCCTGGGAAAAATAAGGAATTCACTTGCATTATTTAACGACGTATCCAGAAAGCTAGTTTACCGCTGCGAATAAATTTTCCTATCGTGATAAGACATCTCGGTATAATTATTACGTAGATTAACTTAGAAATAGAACTAGCACATAAACACGATGCAACCGAACAATTGGAATTAAACACTCCAGGCGCTTCCTAAAAGATAAAACTATAAAATTAATTTATTAACGCATGTAAAAAAAACACTTAAAGAGAATCACGGTTAGTCGACACAGCCAGGCGGGTCCTCTGCTAAGGTAAGGCTGTGCTGCCAGATTCCAGCGTGCGGTGAAGTGGAAGATTCTAACAGCGGAGCTCTGCCATGCGTTCAAGTCGAGGGTTGTCGAGAAACTAAAATGGCCTCCCTCTGGGATGCTGACCAGTGGGAACGATTGAAAGGTACCGGTAGAAACTGCTCCCTCCCTCCCACCCCTTTCGCAAAGTGTGTCTTTGTCCAGCGTGAGCCCTGCTTACCTCCCACCCCTTCGGTCACGAATTTGAACCCTACCGAAGCATTTACCCTATCCTGAAGACCATTTACAGAAGCCTCCAACCCCAGACACTTGCTTGTTGTAAACATTTCCTGGCATCGAATAAAAATTTAACAAGTCCCGCTGAAAAATTATTTCCTCAACACTAACATTAAGGTCTGAATGTTTGATTAATCCTAAAAAAAGAATTACAAGAAATGAATTTTAATCCAGAAACTTACAATAAATTTTAAATTTAAAGAATTTCCCATTTTCCAGTAAACTTATTAACATTAAGTTTAAAGTAATTCCAGCAAATATATTAATATAAAAAACCACAAAAATTCCACAGAAATCCAGAAAATTACGAATAATTTCACACAAGAGATATTTTCAATAAATAAATCTTATGAAATTCAAAGACTTTATATATATATATATATATATATATATATATATATATATATATATATATATATATATATAATCGTCTTAAATATTAAAAGAGCACCGTTTTTAAAGACGTATCAATCGAATGAGGTGATACACAAGTCAAAGGGTTTTAACTAACACGATGGAAAACATGCGTTAAAAACGTGCGTACATATTGAAACATTTATGCGTAGCAGAAAAAATACATGTTTTTTGTGTAGAGTTCTCTCACGTTTACGTTATAACCAAACCTTCGATGCGAGATTTTGGGATATACTATCGTATAGGAAAACATAATACAATCACGTTGAAGTTTATCGTTTTCTGTTATGTAATAATAAGTTCCAATTTAATTGTAAACAAATACTACCTCGTATTGAAAATTATGCTTTCCTGCTATGCATTAAATAAAATCATAACTGAATTGTGTCAGATTAGAATGTATAAACATGTTTCTCTCTCTCTCTCTCTCTCTCTCTCTCTCTCTCTCTCTCTCTCTCTCTCTCGCGAATAAGGAAGTGGGCTGAGCGGTGCCTCTGAGTCAGAAACATGCAGCTCTCGCACAGGACAGTGGTCATCCTGCTTCTAATATACCTGAGGCTAATGCCTTTGAAGGACGAAGCTTGAGTTGTTTCCCATCACTGCCGTTGCGAAAACTTTCACACTTACCAACCTTTGTTTGTCGAACTTCTCTGCAGGAATATTAAATGTTATTCTTAAAAAAAGAACTTCATGAACAACCAAGTTTTAAACGTAATATAAAAGAATTTATCTGTAATATTGAAACTATCACTTCATAATTAACAAGTACTCTATCATTCCTAGTACACTATCATTCACAGTCATACAAATTTAAATAGTTTAAACAAATAACAAGTTAAATAATTTATTTTAACATTGAAATATTTTTATTTCCAAAAAAGGAAAAAGAAAATATCAAAACATACACAAACATACAGTTAACAATCTTTAAAAAAAATACACATAAAATCCTTCTTAAAACAATGTTTATATTTCATAAACAACCACTTGTTTTCAAGACATTTCTTAATATCCACTTGTTTTCAATCTATTTCTTAATAACCAATTTTTTTAAGACATTTCTTATAAATTCATTATTTTAACAAAATAGTCATAAAATCACTTACTAAACAAAGGCTGTATTAAAATAGCACATCATCAAATCACTTTATGCCTGAAATCATTACTAAGTTTTCTAAAAAGGTTACAAATTTTTCACCATTTTACGTCTGAAAATCACTTTACGCCTGAAATCATTACAAAGTTTACAAACTTTGCACCATTTTGCGCCTGAAATCATTAAAAACTTTAAACATCACATAATTTTACATATAAAATTAATTTATCCTGAAAACTCCAAATCACTTTATGCCTGAAATCATTAGAAACTTTAAAACTCACATCATTTTACATCAGAAATCATTAAAACTTTAAACCACCTACAATTTTACGCCTGAAATTATGTATCCGGATAAACATTAAAACTTTAAAATTTCCGCCTAGAAAAAGGACTTAAACTTTATTTACGTCTGTTTAGAGGAGCAACAGATGGTGATGCAGGTGATATCTGTGACAAGATAGGGCTATATCTTATTTGTCAAGGTGATGCTATAAAAGAAGGAGGAGATAGGAAAATTAAATATTGTTGTGGTGATTCCGGAGATAGCTGATTGGGAGAACATAGGTTTGGAGCATGCGAAGGACAAAAATTGAAATAAAAAACATTTTCCAACTCATTAAATAAAACATTGTCATAAACGTCTAACCTTGCATCATTTAAGTCGGCAATTGTTAAGTCTAAGAGTTTACAACAGCACCTTTCCCGCTTCTGTAAAAAAACGCTCACCTGCTTTTGGTAGTGATAGATCTATAGGTTCTTGTGAGAAGGATGACGTCGAGCTTGCTGAAGTCGGTGTTGAAGACGGTGTTGAAATCGGTGTTGAAGTTGGTGTTGAAGACGGTGTTGACCGCATTGAGGCTGGAAGCAGTGTCGAGGCTGGAGGCGGTGTCGAAGCTGGAGGCGGCAAGCGTGATGTCGCTGGAGACGGCGAAGCTGATGTCGTTGGAGGTGGCAAGCCTGAGGTCGTTAGAAGTGGTGTTGGTCCTAAGGAGGTCATTGACAACATCGTTGAAGTCGGTTCTAATGTGGAAATCCTCTTCTTCTCCTCCAAACAACCCAACAAATTCGATATTAATATATCTGAAGAGTCCATGGTGTCATTAAAATTATCCCAATTGAAGTTTTGAATCTCCCGTTCAAGGGCTTGACTAGACAATCCAAGAAAATAATCCTTGTAGAAATGCGAAATCAAAACGCAAACTGCATAGACGAACTAGTGGAAACAGTGGAATGGGGCTTAGAGGCTAAAACCTTATTTTAAAAAATTCAAATTCCCAGGTAAACGCTCAGGAAGTGGCACTCAACACCCTCCAACCAGAAAACCAGAAAGCCAAACACCACTTCCCTCCCTATATCCTGGCCTTTCAAACAACTTCAAATTCCCCCCCCCCCCCCCCCCCCCAACGCCAAAATCTGAGACAAACCTCTCTACTAACTTCACCCTCAAATAAATTAATAACATTTTATTTAATAACAATAAATTATATTCTGGTTCATTACATATTAATATGTTAGTGATCAATGTAGTCAATAAAGCAATATAAAATTTATATGGTGTGGATTTACAGAAAATAAAATAGAATAATTGATATAAAAAATCTTTCAAGGTTTGCAATATTCCATCTGTACAGATTTATACGAATAGTTATTTATTTTAAAGGAAATTCTGTTATTTATTCTTTTGGAAATGTTTCAATTATTTAATTACTGTTTAATGACATGAACTGTTATTTTTCGTAATATTAATACATCACACAATATATATGTAAACATTAAAATTAACATAAAATATCTTTACTTATAACCTTATCGACTTCAAGAAACATGTTACAGAGTGATTTAAGTAAATATGTACACGTTATCTTAATGTGTATATTGTTAATCATATTTGTGCTAAACATGTACAGATATCTTGTGTTAATGTGAATGTTCATGTTTTCCCTATGATTAAAATAGTGACCATATTTGAAGTAACAAAAACTCATCTAGTGGTTTTTTGCTTATCTGTAATAAGTTTTAACCCTTTCTAGAATATTACTACTAAAAAGATGGGATATATAAACATAATTATAGGACAGTTTTACCATTTTTGTAAAGGTTGGTGTGTAAGTGTAGAATAAACTCTCTTTAATAAAGAACAGTATTCCTTCAACTAAGTTGTCTGTTACTGTAACATTTCGTTGATGTAATTTTGTGTGTTTTCTAACATAATACATTAAAACCTTTATACTAGGTTGAGGGCTGTTAAGACTGTATTGGAGGCTGGAAAGTGTTTATTTATTTAATTAATAAAAAAGAGCATTGCTAGAGAGTCTGCAATCAGGTAGGAAGACGTTTTCGCTTTCCTATGGTCAACGGTTAAGTCGATGACCTGGCCACTAGCAGTGTGGTCCGGGGCTCCTGGTTGCCTGTTTCATGAAAAGCTATGCTAGAGACCGCTCCAGGGTATTGTGAAACTAAAGTGTTTAGAGCGGGTCATTGGACTCAAGCGTACACACTCTGAGATCTCGGGTTTTGTGTTTGGTAACACTGGAAATACATTGAAGTTAAACCTGCATGGTTTGTGACTCTGGCTAAGGATTGGTATCACTGTTAGGTTCATAGATCTCTAAATGTAATGATTTTTGCAGGTCTTGAGACAATTGCAAAGTCTATAAGTTTACCATTTCGAAGCAAGTATAACTTATTCAGCTAACAATGCTTCATGGGAAATATTCCTCGCGATTCATAAAGGTTAAAGCACCAACAAAAATTGAGCATTTATATCTTTTTTTAATTACAACACTAATTTATTTTTGCAATACCATTAGTGGCCTTCATTTATCAATATTATTCCTTTCTTAGGTAAATAAATTTTAATTTCGTAGTTTTCAAGGGGAGAGGTTAAATAAACATAAAAAAGTATTTATTTTGAAACATAAATATATTGACAAACTGATTCAATAATGTATACAAGTACAGGTTGTTCCAAAATGCACACAACCAAGTACAGGATTTTTCAAAAATACACTCACGCCATTTTTTTTAAAACCAACATAGCTTCCAAATCATAGTACAAGTAAGAATAGGGTGTTATACAAATTTATGCACAACATTTGTACTACAGGATGTTAGCACAATACAACAAGAGATATATCAGCAATTAGAAACCAATTTGTTATTAATTGAAGAAATTCAATATTTACCTTTTACTAGTAAAGAAGATATTGTGTCTCCGAATAAAGCCTTACAAATTTCCTCATTTATATTTGACGACATTTGGTGCGAACCGACATTTGGTGCGAACCGCAGGGTGAAATACAGCAATATTTTAGTTTTGGAAGACATTCAAACATTGATTGTTTTTATCTAACACAAAGTTATGCACGTATTCCCAAACACAATTTGCATGAAAATGTAAACACGATAATTGTGTTTGAAATGGACAATATGAATCTACAACATATATACAATGATCATGTTTTGGGCGATATGACATTTACAAAGTTTAAAGATATGCATTGCTACCAACACTTTTGCTATATAAAGGCAGATATAGGTCTGGATTTGACACTTTTTTACTTCCTGACCAATAATAATGAGTATTTCAAAGTTTGGATGTAGCAGTATACGACATAATCATTACAATGATTGTTTAACCAAAAATCGCGATGGGAATATTGATTTGAATGGACATATATTAATTAATTTGGGGTATGGCTGTGAAAGATACTGATGTGGTAAATAAACATTACATAGAAGACTTAAACACCTTTATGCTAAACATATTTAAATCGCAATCGACAGATATGGAAGAGAAGTTAACAAAGTTATTTAATGGGAATGATAATGTTTATAAAACACTAGTGTAATTGTAAGCATTTGAACCAACATTCTGAATTAGTTACAGAATAATGAACTTAGAATAGAAGATGGTTTAATGGATTACTTGTAGACTTCAATTGCATGCTAAGCACACTTTTTACAACACAAGTTACAGAAATTTAAAATAATCTAAGGATTGCAATTAATGATTTGCAAAAAGATATTGGAAAAAAATTAGAAACGGTTACAAGTCAAATCGATAAGATTAAAAAAGTGCAAATTATTCGATCTAGCGACCTACTGCATCGGTTATAAAACCAAAAACTTAATTCATACATAAATAGTGTAATGTTAATGTAATGTGATCAAAACATGCCGGGCACTGTTTCGGAATTACATAATGTTATATCCGCTTTAAAAGAGAAATATTTACATGCCGAACAGGTCAATATAGAGCAGGATGTTTTAAACAAAGAAATATTTAAACCTTATATAAGTAGAATGGATACATTTCTTTCTTTGTTGAATATGCATAATGAAACACCATTGGAAATTATATCGGAAGAATCTTTAAAGAAGAAAAAGCAAAACCTTTTCCATTGAACACAACATTATTTAGCTTTAAAACATTCTTCACCTATGCATGATAAGACATTTGGTGTCTATCGATATGGAAACATATGATTCCTGGAAGATTCAGTAATAAAATTTTTGACTGAGAATATAATTAAATTAGGTGATTACATAACTGATATGAGTGATGGATTATTTGAATTATTAATTTAAAAGATTCCAAATTGATATTCGGACACTGATTTTGAGAATTATAAAGAACTTATTCTTCGTACGAATGCAAATTATCATTTAGGAGATGAAAATCGCCCAAAATTGCATTTATTTAGTGATATTGCTGGAAGTGGAATATTTTAAACATGAAATTGCCTATCTGTTTTCTCCTGTATATTGGATCAATCTTAACTAAATGGTCAATAAATTAAAACTTCTCATCTCTTCGAGAGAGTCTGGGAATAATTCACATACAAACAAAATTGTTTATATTTTTGAAGAGCTGATGGAAGTCAGTTATATTACTAATGGCGTTCGGTAAGATTGCTCAAGAACTTCACGCCCCTGCAAGGATAAGGTTTCCCAGATACATAAATTATTATAATATGTGCTGTGGCTTAAACTTTAATGTAAAGATGTTGTTGAAATAATTAATTTTAATTTAATTTGTTGTTGTTAATGCCATCTAATTATAATTAGCTTTCTTATGTACTAGGCAGGAACTGAAGAAGAGTTATAACTCATGGTTTAAATTATCTTTTGCAATCCGATTTGTGTGAAATGACATTGCTTTCGAAAGACAATAAGGGATACAAATATATTTTAACTGTAGTAGACATTTATTCAAAATATGACTTGGGTATAACTGCCAAGAACAAGGCTGGGAAACAGGTAAGCGATGCAATGAAGATTGTTTTGCAAGAAAGAATCCAAATTCGCTCCAAACTGATAAAGGATCTGAGTTTTTTCTGGACCATTCCAGTAACTAATGGCTGAGTATGGTATTACTCATTACAATACATTTTCAGAGCTTTTTACCTGAAATACTTAAATTTTATAATTCGAGATATTATCGAACTGGCTCCCGAAAAGGTTACAGACAATAGATTTATGAAAACTTTATATAATAATGTTAAAGTATTCGAAGAGAGAAAACAAAAGTTCAAACTTGGCCAGTATGTATGATTGTCAAAGCTTAAAGTGGTTTTGAGAAAAAATATACAGTTAATTGGTCTTAAAAAATATTTCAAATTATTTCAGTAAAAAACTCATTTCCCAGAGTGTATTACCTCGAAACCTATGATGAATATCCTATAAAAGATATATTTTACAAACACGAATTGCAGAATGTTTGTTCTCCAAATGAATATTTAGTTGATAAAATCATTAAAAGGAAAAAAGATAGGTATTTGGTTCGATGGAGAGGTTTCTCAAAAGCACACAATTCGTGGGTGAAGGATAAAGATCTTAAAAGAGTGCAATACAATGTTTTAAAAATAATACAAAAAAAATTGAACTTATTTGATGTGTGATTTCATTATTATATCGATTGTGGAATCATTCTGTTTGTTTGGATTATTTATTCATTGGATTAGTATTTGGGTGGTAATCTGTTATGTTTATTTTCTTTGAATTGTATATTTCTTGATAACTGTTTAAGTTTAAAAACATTTAGAAAGTGATTAGTCATGTTTAGGGGGAAAATGTTAAAATTTCCGATGTGATATATTTCTCAAGTTAGATTTTTGCTAGAAAGAAGTCTTTCCAGGAGAGGCTGAAAAGATTTTCCAAACAATCTGTATGACAAAGGACAGGGGTTATTGCCCCTTCAGTCTCAGGGTTGAAGAAAGAGAGAGAGAGGGGGGGGGGACATGTGAGATAGGATGACAGCTGGCTGGGTGGTCTGTGCATGTTCCTAATGGAATTTTCGGTTAGCTTCTCATGACCAGCCAGAGGGGTTGGGTTTTCTTAATGGAGGGTAGGCGTCTGCAGATCGAACATATTTATTCTTTCATATCCTATCCATCGTAACTTTAAATGCAATAGGAGCCACAATATTATTTATGCATGTTAATGAAATAATTTCTGTTTTATATGCATCGATTAACGGGAAAATTTTTGTGTGAAATATGTTTCTGAGGCTGGTCTATGTCTGGATAGTTATACCTAGCTGTCATTGTGAAATATTGTGTTAAGAGCGATTCCCTAATGACATTTGCATGCATCTATTATTTTTTAAACATAACTTAGTATTGATTTTAAAAAATTTTACAGTCTTTTCTTTGAGGAAGTGCCTAGATAGTTTAATTCAAATTGTTTGGTTACACCGTGGTAATGTGCTATTTCGATTTTTAAGTTAATGTATGGTTAATTATACAGAGACATCTTCTCAGGATAGGGATATTTATTCACAGAGAAGTGAAATTTTTGTATTAATAATTTAAAATGTGGAATTGGGGTAAGGTTTATTTTCTCTGCAATTCAGTGCTTGTTTCCGTTTTTAAAATTTCATTTGAAACATTTAACATTGAGGGAGACATACATGTATGTTTAGTATGCTATTGTGTTTGATTAAAATTAAATTATTTTATAACACCTAGATTCGTAGAGAACTAGGATATACATTTTAAACTTTGTTGTGGGTATAATTCAGAATGTGAGATTCTCTTCAGTTTGAAAATCTTTATTTTTCATTGTAACCCTATTGTTCCATGTTAAATTATAAGCGATTTGTGTCTAGTATCGTGATCATATTACAGTGGAAATATAAACTGGTGAATTTGTAAACAGGGATAAATAATTTTTATTGACATAATGTTTAGTTATTTTAATGTCGAGCAGTTTCCGCCAATACCTTAGTCGATGGTCACCCAAGCACACACTGTTACAACCCTCGCCTCGCTTATAATTCACCACAAGTCATATACTGGAGTCATTCCTACATAAACCTCCCAACCAAACAGACATATATTAAAAACATTTAATGTCGTAAGGTATGCATTTTCAATTCGTTGTAGATATAATTATATTAACTCATTGCATTCTTTATAACACCAGGATTACTAGGCTCTGTGCAGAAATAGTTTTTTGCCTATATTTAGGCATAGCTTGTTACTTGATCTCTTTATGACACCAGGATAGCTGGGCTCACTATTTCGATTACTTAGTATTGGATTTGTTGCTTCATTTATTTATGACACCAGGACATGTGTGCTCTGTAATTCGTTTGTAATTTGCAGTTCCTTAGTATTTGATCAGTTTAATTTTTTTCCTAGGGAAATTGTTGTTTCATCAAGGTGGACCAAAAGTTCCGCATCAGAGGCATTTCCTCTGCAGTTGTTCTCTTCTTGTTGTAGGTCAACAATGCTGACTATTGATGAACCTGTCGAGATTATCCTGCTATGTGAGAGAGAGAGGTATACTCCTAGAGAGATGTTGCAGCAGACTTTAAAAAGATGTGACCTTAACGGCAGCCAGTGTTGCAAAGTACTGTGAGCTGTCTGCTTGAAAAATTCAAGATCACTGGAAGTGTGGCAGATACACCCAGATCTAGACGGCCAAGCACATCAACAGAGGCGGAGGAAACCGTTTTGGCAAAGGTGGTGACAAGTCCAAAGAAATAATGTCGCTGAACCAGCTTGGAATTGGCCATTCCTTGGACAACTCTTCAGCAAATCCTGAAAAAGCACAAATTCCACCCCTACAAGTTGCGTGTGATGCAACACATGACAGAAGATGATCCGGACCACTGTGTTGAAATGTGCATTTGTTTTTTGAAAAACTTGGAAGAGGAAGAATACTTTTTATCCAAGGTTGTGTTCTCAGATGAAGAAAACTTTTATGCAAATGGCAAGTTAAACAGACAAATTGTGCACTATTGGTTCAACACAAATCCACTTTGGTTAACTGACGACAAAGAACAAAGCCTGCTTCCATCATGGTTTGCTGTGGTTTATGGAAATACCAAATCTTCGGCCCTTAATTTATTCAAGATACTGTGAACATTGAAAATTACCTAGACATGTTGGGAAACTTATTGATGCCCGATTTGCACATAATTGGTTCCCAACCTCAATGATTTATGCAGCATGGTGCACCTCCCCATTATGGCACTCAGATACGAAATTGGCTAGACGAAAACTTACCACAGTGGATTGGCCGAAGGGGGGCTGTGGAATGGGCTCCCCAATCTCCAGATTTAAACTCAATGGATATTGAAGTATAGGGATATCAAAAATCGAATGTTTACAGTGTGATGATCAAGGACAAAAACCATTTGCATGAGCAAATTTCTGCCGAGTGCCATACTATAATGCCTATCTTGGCAAAAAACATTCTGTGCAACATGAATGATTGCCTGCAGTTGTGTTCGATGTTTCAGGCAATCATATTGAACATAATTTATAATATATTTGGAACAAATTTCATGTGGGTTGTTCTTCCTATGATGTGGGACTTTTGGCCCACCAGTAGTACTTGCATCATAAAAATAATTTTTATCAATTTGTGATAACATAATTTTATTCCTTTTAATTCGATTTTTAAACAGTCATTGTGTATTTGAGCATAAATCATTTACACTTAATATCTTCTTTTTCTCCATGAGTCTGTCTTGTTTGGCGTTACTACCATAATGGACGGGTTGGTCAAATCACGGTCTAGATTTCATTTAAATAAAGTATATTGTCTCTCACTACCTATTTACTAATAATTTCATTTCGCAGAAATACGCCTTTCCAAACTCTGCCATAACCTCAGTATATATACAGATATTGCTGCACGTGTCTTATCCCTCAGTCGCCTGCCAGATGGGAAGGAACCCAATAACATTAAATAATACAGAATAACTTTATACACCCCTTCCCCAACACATCACATATCAGTACAACTCCAGACCTCCGAGAGTGAGGACTTACTATGTAGCTCCTCAACCCCCCAAAAAAGAATAAAATAAAAACCCTTAGCACACTATTGCACCCAACTATGCACTTAGCAATCCACACAAAACTAAAAAAAAAGATCGAATGATCCAATTAAATTAATTCAATTAATAAATCGAATTTCATCCCATTCACTTTATCAGATTAAGCTTATAGATAAAATCTTTTGATCAGGTAAAGATTGGATTAAGGATTAATCCGATCAATCAATTTGATATCAAATTGACAATCCCATTAATCAAAAGTGGCCTAAGAAACCCCCAGCCTTAATACTAGTAGAAAATCTAAGTAATTAAATATGGTTCTAGAACTTCACATTTTTTAATATTAAATAAAATCCATCTGTCCTATATTCAGAGTACCTGCGTTGCTACCTTAACATGTCCAGACATATGTAGTAATTCTGCGGACATTCCAGACTATTGAGTTATGCAGTAAAACAATTTGATAGAAGATGTTAGCAGTGTTTATGTTTTCTTCTGGTAAGTTCAGAGACAAACACACGTTCTGGCTTGTCATAGTATTATTAAAGTAAACTTAATTGTTCTAGCCTAGTAACTTTATTGATGTGTTTTTTATATAGGCATTTTAGCTGAAGAATGAATTATAGTTTAATTTACAGTAGTGGTTATAAAATTTTTGACTGGTAAATATTCCTTAGTTTTCAATACAATAAAATTACTTCTTCAAAAATAAGACATTTTTAACATGACTTAAGAGTACGTAATTTTTAATTTCTTTATATAATCGAGATTAAGTTATTTACCACATGAGAGGGACTAAAAAGACTATGTTTTATATTATATAAAAATGATAAAATACTGCAGAGCAATCTCAACATAAGAACCAGTGGTTTTCAAATATATATTTTACTAGCGACCCGCCCCAGCTTCGCACGGGTGCAATTAAGATAAAAAATTGCTTAACCCGGCGTTAATTATGTTGGGTAAACTCTCCTAAAGCATTAAAAAAAGCACATTATAATTTAAAGTTTTTTTGCTATTTTTATTTGATATTTTTTTACTTTTTTATAATTTTTCATATTAATATACATTATATTACAATGCAATTTATCTGAGATAGAAGTATTTGATATGTTATTGGCTAAGACATTCTCTGTAGACAATGTTTGACGTCCTGTTATTGTTTGGTAGCAAAATGTACTGTTTCTCGGGACTTCCAACTCGTGATAAAGCAACATATAGTTGGCCATGGGAAATAACACTCTTTTCGTAGGTCGATTCCAACCAAAGAGAACGTTTGACCCTGGGACTTATTAATAGTAATCGCAAACGATGTTTTTACGGGAAATTGCAACAGTTTGAAAGATATTGGCAAATCCGTGGGAATCATGGGAATCCTCGGGATGTTTGCCAGCTGGCCGGCTGCTGGACCGGTGAGGATGGTCGCGACAATCAAATTTTATTTCAAGTGTTTAATGAGCAATATTGTGCCATTACACATGTTAGGAGGGCTTATATTCCTTAAAAGCATGATAGGAGTACCGACTTTTAATGATAGTTCGTGAGGTGGCAAGCCAGAAGGATTAAGCGAATTTAGAAAATCTTGAGGAAAGTGGACTACATCGTCAACATTGGTGACTGTGTCAATCGACTTATAGGTTTTGACTTGGCCGGGAACTCTTTGTATAATGAGATTGTTGATTTCATTGACAGTGTCGTTCCTAGGCGATACTATTGCCCTGGAACACAACCAGTGAAAGTCTCTTTCTAGTAAATTTTCGAGGCCCGGATATACTGCTTCTATAAGATGCTGCAGACTGTGGACTATCTGACCTAATGTCTCATTTAAAATGATTTCAGCAGAATTAGTGCCCAAATTTAGATAAGGAAAAACTCCTTCTCCAAGTGTGAGCAATTGTTGTGGGAAATCTTTATGCGTGTCTCCACCAAGATAGCTTCTCATATTCGTTCGCAAATTTAGGTGTTGAATAGAACTCCAAAAGGGAGATGATTTAAGACATGCTTTGATGATATCTGCACGCGTCCCTTTTGTAACTACGGGGAGTGTCTGCCGAAAACCCCCAGCAAACACAAAAGTAACTCCCCCCATAATGGCAGTAGAGCTTCTAAGGTCCTTTAACGTTCGATCCACAGCTTCAACATGGGCTCTGTGACTCATCGTACATTCATCCCACATTATCAGTGCCGCGTCCTGTAAGAATTTGCCAAGAGGGCCGTTTTTGCGTATAAAACATACGGATTGTTGGTCCAGAGATACTGATAATGGGAATGAACGTGGAATGTGCAGTTTTCCCATTACTTAATAGAGTAGCAGCGATTCCTGAAGAAGCGACTGCTAGAGCTATTTCTCCAGACTGTCTAACCTTTGCCAGTAATAAATTGGACAGGAATGTCTTTCCTGTGCCTCCTGGGGCATCCAAAAAAAATATTTTGCCTTTGTTATTCATCACACTATCAATTATTGTATTAAATGCTTGCAATTGATCTGAGACTAATTTTGGCAAATTTTCGTTGACAAAATCATTCAAATCACTGACATTGTACTGACGTACCAGCATTGTATCTATTGAATCATTTCATGAGCGAATAGGAGACGGTAATCCGAAATCACTTAAACTTTTTTCATTTATTTCCAAAAGCTTATTTTCTATATCTATCAAGCCTTCATTGTACATGTCGTCATTGAATTGCAAAACTAAATCCTGATTTTGCTGTCGTATTCTGTGTCTGATGTCTTCACAGAAATCATCTTTGAAGCTATCCAACAATTTTAAAGGTTCAGAAGGATGACAAAATAGTAGAATGACTACAAACAACTCCCTCATCTTTAATGGGCATTGCGAAATCGCAGCTTCTTTCAAAGTATTCTCCCAATGATCGTCAGTTTCAAGCAAACCTCTATCTCGGCAAGCTGCTTGATAAGTTTCTTTGACAATTCCATTTACAGTTTTTAGGTCATTGAATGAAGTTGGACCGCGTACATGATGCAATAACATTCTGAGATAAAAACACTCAGATTGAGAAGGATGTACACCATATACTCTTCCCAAAGCAACGTCTTTCTTTATTCCTGGATGCCCATCTACGTTTTGAACGCACTTTCTTCTTGAAAATGTGTTATTAGCCCAAGTATAATAGTGTGGAACTTCGTGGTATAGTAGAATTGAATAATTCAAAAATTAATATACAGGTACTGAACCAGTCTTGAATGTGAAGTAATTTATTTTGATAAGGATTAATACCAAGGTACAAATAAAGTGCCTTTTCTAGCGGCGGTGTTTTAATTCAGTTTTTAAAATAAAAAAATAGTTATTGTGACATAACTATAATAGTTAGACATATGGTGTCGCGACACTTTTTGTAGATAATGATGTGTTCTGCAAAGCCGTAGTACATTATTTTGTTCTATCATCAATAGTTTTCGCAGCGCACGCAATGTAAGGAATTTATAGGTCATTTATTTACACTTTGGGTTACATTATTGGAGTTTTAGTAGGGGTCCCTATTGATTTTTAAAATAAAATATAGCCTATGACACTCAGTGATAACGTAGCATTCTACTGGTGAAAGAATTTTTAAAATCGGATGATTAGTTTCGAAGAATACCTCCTACATGCAAACACACAAACACACAAAGTTACAAACACTACCTCTTTATATATTAGTATAGATTGCATGCGAATGTGTGAGCGGATAGATATTAGTATTAAGTTAATACAATAAATGAAATGAGGACGGACAGATTCGGAAAATAAAACGTGCTGTGTGCTGCATACGGCACCAACCACGTGACTGCGCCACCCGGAACCTGCCAGTGTAGCCAGATCGTGGGTAAAACGTACCCCCACTTTGTGGGACAGTCTCGTCTAAGCACATTAAAAACGGCACAAAGTGGGGGCATTTTTTACCTACGATCTGGCTGCACTACCTGCCTCGCAGTTGTACGCATTGAGAACATTGACCTTGCGCTTCACCGGTAGCTTCATGGCGTGTCCTTGCTGCACGGCGTGCTTTATTGATATCGTATTATCTCTTTAACCATACGTCCAGTAAAAAGCAAAAATCACATGTATTTAGTAATGGTGCCGATTAACGTGCTTATTTTTATAAGGATTAATAAATTGTTGATAATATGACCAGTTAAACATCATCTAACGATTTTAATTATTTTTATTAGATGATACATTTTTAAACTCATCACATCTTTTGAATGGAATGTCCGAATTGAACAATTCAAAAAGTAATATACAGGTACTGAACCAGTCTTGAATGTGAAGTAATTTATTTTGATAAGGATTAATACCAAGGTACAAATAAAGTGCCTTTTCTAGCGGCGGTGTTTTAATTCAGTTTTTAAAATAAAAAAATAGTTATTGTGACATAACTATAATAGTTAGACATATAGTGTCGCGGCACTTTTTGTAGATAATGATATGTTCTGCAAAGCCGTAGTACATTATTTTGTTCTATCATCAATAGTTTTCGCAGCGCACGCAATGTAAGGAATTTTATGGGTCATTTATTTACACTTTGGGTTACATTATTGGAGTTTTAGTAGGGATCCCTATTGATTTTTAAAATAAAATATAGCCTATGACACTCAGTGATAACGTAGCATTCTACTGGTGAAAGAATTTTTAAAATCGGATGATTAGTTTCGAAGAATACCTCCTACATCCAAACACACAAACACACAAAGTTACAAACACTACCTCTTTATATATTAGTATAGAAGAATTCCATACTTACTTGCCCTTAAGTAAAACTGACAGTCGATCTGTTGGCGTAAGATCTTGCAGAGCATATATCCCTCCCACCTCCAAATTCATAATAACTCCATCTCTGGTCAGTTCCCTAAAATGCTTCTTGCTTACACGCAATGGTCGGAACATCTTCAGGTATAGCTCTGTGAGCTCTATAGAAAGTGGTGGTGGTAGTATGCGGCACGTGAGAATAAGTGTATGAGCAGCATTCAAAAACACCAGGACTACATTCCAAGCAAATGCATCTGGTGCGCAAACATGGATTCCTGCCCAAAGAGTCGATAAAATAAAGCCTACACTTAGCAGTGCCCTGAAAAAAAAACAGATAGCAATAATTAAATGACAAAATAAAACATAACCAATTCCATAGGTTTAAAAGCTACAGTAGTTGCTATATTCAACATCTACATATATTAAAATATTTATATGAATAAGTAAACTGCTTTTAATATTGTTCAATAGATGTTCTGCGAAGTTTATCTTTAAGACTTCTCGCCCATGTGGAGTGGAATTAAATTTCGGGAAGATCAGAACCAATAGATGCAGAATCAGAATTTGAATAACTTGTTACTCATATGCATGATAAGCAACTGCAATCAGAAACTACCATCATATTAAGATTTTTTCACATGAAAATGGCATTGTTTTTTTAATATTAAGTGTGACAGCGGGTCGTCATCGGCAGTGGCCTCGTCGGGCGGTATCTCGACGACGACTCGGAAGTCGGAATCGGAGAGTGAGACCTCGGTGTCCCAGTATCCTCTGGTCGGCGACTCTGGCTCGGCGGGCTGCTCCTCGTCTTGTTCCTCGACAACAGGCCCCTGAACTGTGGATGACTCACGATGCACCATCGGCGCAAAGAGCCAATTGGACACCCGGTCCAGGTAGAGCTCTGTGTATAATGAGTATGGCCATTTAACCAATCATGGCCATCTCGTCCCCATACAGATTCGCCGAGTGCAGCAATAGCAGTTAAAGAGCGAACACAACTCGTCACTCAACTCGTTCGTTCTCAAATGCTAAGAAATTTTATCGAAATTTCTCCACTAGTCCTACACAGAAAGGGGATTCCTATGGAATTGCCATATTTCATCAATGCATTATGGTTAACCTGTAAAATAATAAAGACATCGTAACTAATTTTATGGAAAAACCTGCTCGTAGAAAGAATTATAAAAACTACCCTAAAATCGTGAGTTTGGCAGAAAGTTCGATATTTGCACTACTTAAGCCTAAAGAAAATATTAAATTTTTATGTTCTGCAAACAAATATTTTGGAAGTTCAATAGATTTTACGAGGCAGGGTGAAATTTTTTACATGTCGGGCCGGTTTATGACTACGCATATCCGCAAGTTTACAGAAAAGTGTACCTTTTACAGACCTACTCAAAACTCAGCTGGCATTTTAAAATGTTAAGAAAACAACATTCTCTTGTTTTTACAATTGTTGAGCAGAAATAATACTTGCTCCCTCAGTCATGAAAGGCCAAGCACCACCTCATTGTGCAGGCCATTGGCCACATTCGCCTCGGTGCTGGAAGTTTGGTCCTGCAGCCAGATGTTGATGCTGCTAGAACCCAAGGTAGTTCCGGCACCATCGAGGGTGACAAGCTACAGGGTACCATGATATGGACGAAGGTCATCCGGGCTGACAAGCATCGGGTGCATGAGTGTGTGTCTGGCACTGGTATCGACAAGGGTGGCAGTAGGTCGGTCGTTCATTTCGATGGGGATATAGAGCAGTTTGTCTGGGTCGGCAGTAGCAGTATTGGCAATCAGATGTTGGAACGTCACCTCTGGTAGATTCACTGAGACCACAGGGAGGACAACGTCTGGCAGATATCTCCCAAGTTCCAGTTTTCCGATGTCTGGCTGCATACCGGGCAGTTCTTGTGTCAGTGGTAGGTTGTTACCAGACAGGTGTGACATCATGGTGGCCGGAATGTCCCTTCGGCGTCCCTCTGCTCAGTGGCCCTCTACACTGGTTGCAGGCGTGACCTAGGATATTTGGCATGCTGGTAGAGGTGACTGCTGTTCATGATCAGGTGGTGTGTCCCGTGGTCAGGTGGTGTGTCCCGTGGTCGGTCACCTCGTACACGTGCTGCTGTCGTGTGTTCGTCGGAAAGGCCAGTCCTGTTGCAAAATAGCTGTTTTAGCCCTCGTTCGACGACTACAGGTCGACGCACATAACTCTCGACAGATTAACCTCGGGATGGGATGGGAAATTAACCTCGGGGATGGGATGGGAAATGACTGCAGCATGTTGTGCAGGTGTAGGGTAACATCAGGTAATTCTGTCTGCAGTGTTTGCTCTGAATGGATATGCCTGAATAAATTCAGCTTTTGGTGATAAAGTACTCCACAAGTACACCATAATGCTTTTTCACACCATAGAACTGGCCATGGCTTCAGCAGTGGGGAAATGGTCCTGTAGACCATGCGCGAACTCACCCCATTTACAGGCCAGTCACTCCCACAGTGTTCACCACTCGCGAGCTTGATCATGCAATTGCACTCCTACTCTCTCCGTCCACTCTTTACTTGGTGTACCATATATACCTAGCCAATCATCACACTGTGAGAGGAATAGGTCGACATCCTCTACACTTGCACACACAAACTCTGGCAATGGCACTGAGCTTGGTGATTCCCTTGCAAATGTGAAGCTTCACTGACAATTCGCTCCGGCCTCATCCGGCATCTGTTCCACTCATGGTACTGTCCAGTTCAGAGCATTCATCCCTGGGATTTCGTCCATGGGTCACATCGCTTCCCTACATGGATGCATGGATTTTCTGGTGCAGCTGGTCCACAGGGCATCGCGTGGTTCGGATGTCGTGCCGATCTCGGCTCAGTTGTACAACCCTCCATGGTTGTCCACACATGCACGCCATGCAAACACACTGTCGTCAAAAGCTGTAAGTTCTTGTACACGTACACAGCAACGATGATGTTGGGTATGGCATGTGACACACACCAAAATATCTCCGACCCCTACTTTTCAAAATTTGTGGCAAAGCAAATTGCACTGTTCCGCATTTTGTGATACAAAAGTCATTCGGTTTTCACATATGTTTTACACTCATCATCGGATTTGCGCGTGTGTATCTTATGTTCCAAAATACATCACACATTAACATGTCCACCCCTCACCGTAACACGTACTGCTCATACATGTAAGTAGCATTGTCCAGAGGGGAGTGTGACACTATCCAGGCGGCGATCGACAGTACTGTTAGTGCTGGCTGGAAAGTGGTAGGCAAGATGACAGCTCGGCGAGCATTACCTGGTGTTGAGTGGAGAAGATGGCGGGTTTCCCAAGTGGTAACTTTCGGCGTTCCTCGACAGCGAAAATTCCCTGGCGACGACTCCATAGTTCCAGTAGCTAGTTCTTTAGATTATGTCACACGAAAGGGCGCCGGGGGTCTCAAGGTGCGGTTACTATGCGCTGGAGGACGATTATGGGAGTGAAAGGAACCACCCATCTAAACCATTTATAATGCCCTGACTGGGGCATGGGAGGAGACTCGCTGATCTCATGGCCATGCACCATTCTGCAGTGTGGCGATTTTTAGTCTATCCCTGGAGGCGGTTATCAGTTCATATCATAGTTGGAAAGTATGTGGATTTAAGGTTAGGTACTAGCAAGGTAATGCGTGGTTAACAGATCTCTGAGCATACACCCTAGAAACCCTCACACTTGAGAAAACGGCGATGCCTGACTAACGTTAGAACTATTGAGGCACTCAATTACACTGAAAAATAGAACACAACATGCAGAATTGCGATGAATATTTATTGATATGAAACAGAATTTACGAGCACATGGTTACATTTGTAAGTGTAGCCCAGAACAATAACTCGCCAAATTTAAAAGAAATCGACATAGTAATAATTATGTAAAACAGACAATGACAATTGAACATTGAATAATGAGGATGTAGACAAAACTGCTGTGCTCAACCACGTGGTCGGTACACTAGTCAGTTCAAGCGGTTAATGGTTGTGGACCTAAATTTTTAAGTTCAAAGTTTCCCTGCATAATAAATTGCTGCGAGGGCGAAAGAGAGAGCGATAGAGAGAGAGAGAGAGAGAGAGAGAGAGAGATAGTGTGTGTGTGTGTGGACCACGGGAGACAAAAGAAGAATGATTCTGGATTTAAACAGTTACGGGTTATACCAATCAGTTGAAGTACAAAGACACATGGTCTCCCATGTGCCGCACCACTCCCTCGTTTTGTCAAAGACTAACTGAGCTAGTCAAAGAGTTGTCGTCTTCGGTCATCTTAACAGGAAACGAGGGCTGCAATAGAACATTAATGGAAAAACACAAGAATATGATAACTCTTAAATTATATGCAGAGCTCTGGCAGAAAAAATAGGAAATAAATATACAGTACCGAAAACATACATGGTAAAAATAGTTTTAAAATAAAACCAACCTGCAATTATGAGCGGGTGGATAAATTATGTTAAATTAATTAGCAAGTTAAGTACACATTAAGTGGCAGGCCCCCAACTGTAATTCCTTGTAAACAAACACATAACTCAGTAACCCACTTTACATAGCTTTTAACACACAGTTGAATTTGTGGGGGATAAACACAGGTAATCCAAGCTGGATTCCTTAGCAGTTGGTACTGCTAAATGTCACAAAGTTCAGTCAGCTTGCCCATGCACTGCAAAAGTAAAAATTACGTCCACTCGTGTGATGTGTTCAGAACCTGTCTGGAAATTATAAACTCTGCTCATTTGCAGTGTGCTATAAAATAACACAGAAAATCCACTCTTATCGAGAAATCACAGAAATACCCGTAGCACAAACCTCTCGCAACACAGACTAGCCATTCATGGCTTAGAGCGGAAAAGACCATTCCCGCACCAGTGGAAAGCATTCAGGACAAATTAAACGGTATTTAAAACAACAGTGGGGAAACCACGCACATACTGTAGATGTGATCACTGTTACGTATCTTTGAATACGTTGTTTTCGCGCTCCGCACCAAGGGCCGCCAATGCCTCCGCCCCACGACGAATAGCCTGCGACTTGCAGGCACGAGTGCATGCCGGGTGGCTGCTTTCCGCTTAACGTACGAGGTTCAGGTTAGGGCTCTGATAACCAGATGAGGAACGATATTGCATTTAGTCAAAACATCGTTTATTGCATTTAGTATGATTTCAGTATTGTGTCGGTATGTGCGTTTGGCATAAACTCGTGGGCAAGGTCCAAGTTCTCTCTGATAGTGGAAACATAAGCGAAAGAGACGTGACAAAGAAAAAAAGCGATGTAATGAACGATATGGTATATTAAGGAACAACGATATGCTAAGGAACCACGAGAAATTCAGTGAAATCTGATTAATTGAATTGGCCAGAAACGTGCAACTAGGATTTAGGCAGCTGTAACTAAATGATTCTGTGGAAAATAATAACTGCTGCTATCGGAAGACTTTGATGGTAAATCAGTGAATTATTTTCACTGTAGTTTAAGTGAATTTTTTTTAATTTAACACTAGCTATTTTGAAAAATCAATAATTATGTACCATCGATCAGTGAAATATATTCACTGAAGTATCTGTTGTATTTGCCAAATTTATCAGTGGTGATACTGGAACATCAGCCATTATTTACTTTTGTTGTATGCAATAATTTCACTGAAACTTTGGTGACATGTGTTTGATTATTCAGTTATAGCACAAAAAATCAGTGATAATTTATTTTTGACCAGTGCGTCCATTTCACTGAAATTTCAGTCATGTGTTTTAAATTTGTCAGTAGTAATACAAGAAAATCAGTGATAATTTATTTTTGATCAGTGCAACAATTTCACTGGAATTGCAGTCCTTATTTGTTTAATTTATAAGCAGCGATACTGGAACCTGAGTCTTCATTAACTTTTGATAAGTGAAGCAAATTTTCCAGCAATGGTAGTGGTCAATCTGTCACAACCTAACTTCGGTCACTGTAATGGATTTTTTATATCAGTTTAATTTATATCCAGTGATACCCAGACATCAGAACTTCCAATCAATGTTAACAGTTACAGTGAAGATTTAAATCATCATCTACGTCGAAAGCAAAAGGTCAGATTTTTTTATTTCATGAGCCATATTACTACTACATTTATATTTCGGCGCCACTATTTGTAGATTGAAAATTGGCTCAGCATTCTTAATTGACTTTTCAGCCATCAATTCACGGTACATTTCTCTAAAAGTACAGCAATTTCTCATTTTAACAACTTTAACTTTTGTAACTAATTTTCCTGGTTCCAGCAAACAAAAGTCATAAACTTTTCATCAATCAGTTTTTGAACTTGTTCAGTTTAAATACTTTTCCCCCCAATTCCTTGTAAACCGTTAAAACTGACAGTCCTACTAATTTTTCATTCAGAATAAAAAAATTTTGTCAGACTTCATACCTTTGTCTCAACATGGTAAATTTTTTCCCTAATTAACACAATTTGCTGCATTGCCAAATAAATGACATTCTTAATTCGTTAGATTATCTTAAACATACAAAAATAGTAGTAAAAGTAAGAGAATTTTAGTTGTGTCTTGGAATAATGTATTTTGTGATTACATTGCAATGACCATAATAATGAGGTATATACTCTATCATATAATCTCATGATTTTTCTTGAAGTAAAACTTATGTACAAGTCATAAATTTATAGTCTTCAAATAATCATGATTTTGTACACTTCCGAAATGTATGCCATTTTCAGTTTGTGAAAGGATACATAATCGTATGGCTATAAGTACAACAAATTATTGCTCAACTGCACAAAACAGCCCACACTTCAAAACTTGCTTAAATTAATAAGAAAATGCTTCTCAGAATGAATACATAATAAATAAGAACTACTTGTTTTTGGAACTTCGTATCCATAATAAGTACTTTAACAAGAATTATTTGGAGATTAAATAATAAGTAATACTCGTATCAAAATAGTTCGTATGTTTTAGCAGCCATTATCGTCATTTTCTAGGCTTCTGGGTATGAACTGCTTCGTGCATTTCTTCTCCAATGTTTCGGCAGTCGTTGCAGCTGCCATCATCAGGGAACGATATATCAACTCTCGCATCACAGGATTTCAGGTCGTCTATGAAGAGATCTGCCCATAATTTGTTTAACTTGTAACCATCTTCTCTGTTGATGTTATCCGGATGTTTTAATATTTCTATTGATTCTCTGATAGTTCTTGGTCTATAAATTCTTATGTTGTCTATTGTGCTATGCTTGTCGAAGTCAATACTATGTTTGGTTTTCATGGAGAGTTCAGCAATAGCTGACCGCTGGTTTTCATACTTGTAGGCCCTGATGTGTTCTTTTTGCTGGTTGTTATTTTTCTACCAGTTTGACCTATGTACACCTTCCGTATGAGCAAGGTACCTTGCAAACTCCAGCCTGTTCTTCGGCTGGTGTTTTTGTCTTTCACTGATCCCAGTATACTATCGACTTTGTTAATAGGTTTCATGATGGTATGTATGTCCTTCTTCCTCAGTAAGCGTTCCAACCTGTCAGTGGTTCCTTTGACATAGGGCAGTATAGCAATGTGTTGTAAGTGTTCTTTTTCTTTTATTCTGGGCTTCTTCATGATGCTCTGCTGTACCTCATGTCTTGATTAACTATTAGCTTCTAGAGCTATGGTGAGATGTTTCATTTCTGCCTCAAGATGTTGTTCTTCACATATGCTTTCCGCTCAGTTGACCAATGTGGAAATGATAGTCCCTCTTCTGTGCGCTGCAGGTGGTAAGAGTTTGCTTGCAGATATCTGTCAATATGGGTAGGCTTCCTGTGTGGCCCAAGGTGAAGTTCTGTGTCATGTATACAATGACATCTAGAAATGCAAGTTGGCCATTTTTTTCTATTTCTATAATAAACTGTATTTTGTGATGTATGCTGTTCAGATGTTCTAGGAATTGTTGTAGTCTCCCTTATCCATGTCTCCACACCACAAAAGAGACAACACATTTAAACGAATGTTTCGGTTGGTAGGTGGAGGAGTGAATAGCTCTCTCTTCAAAGTTGGACATTAAGAGTACTTACTATTGGTCGAAGAGGAACATCCGGCTTGTGGATTTTTGAAAGACAATAGCATCAGGAGTACTGGGATCTCTTACAATAAGCTGTTTGTTTTTCTTCTCTTCAAAGGATGATTCTTTTATGAGTTTTTTGGTTGAGGTATCGATTTTTCCAAGGAGATTTCCATTTACAGGAGAATAAGCAGCATCAGACAGAAGATTAGAGATCTTGGTATCATAATCGCAGGTGTTCATTACAGCAGTGTCATTACCTTTGCCCGCCCTCAAGATCTTCATTTATGTATCGCTGCACAGACCTTTCAATACTCTCTTCTCCTCTCGGTAAACATTAGGCAGAGGTATTTTGGCTTTATGTAAAATTCTTGAAGTCTCAGTTCCAATTTCATCTGCTGAAGTCACAGGTAGGTAGAGAATTGAAGATTCCACCCCACATACGTGGTTTTCGATTGGTAATGTGCTTGGTGTGACAGTAAAAGTCATGCCCTTGGCCAGAATGGTAATGGTGGTGTGCACTAAGAGGACAGTTAACAACCAAACACGCCACGAGCAACCGCAAGGGTAACAGTGGTGACAAAAACCTTTCAGAACGAAACCACTACAAAATTTTCAGAGCTCACAGCAACAAATCAGAAGACATTTTTCAAAGCATTATCAACCAAGTTGGTGCAAAAGTAACTTCAGTACTACCAACAGTGAATGCCAACAATTCGCTCCCGATTTATTGATGGGATCAGATAGTGAATTGCAAAAACTTTTCGCCTGCCAAAATTTCCACCAACGAAATCAACCCACAGGAATTGAGCCGCAACGAGTATCATCACCAGTGTTACCACCAACACAGATAAGCGAACAGGATACACAGTCAGCCCTGGCATGAGTTTTGGTGGCTTCAGCACACCTGTCCAAAGCAGGATGCGAGCTGTCATGGCTCAGGAGTCACGACTTTGCGCCATGCCTACCTCGGCGGCGATAAACACCCCGCTAAATGACAAGCCGACCGGTGCGCGCTTGAGAGCAACAGCGGCCTAACTCACGCCACACTTTGCAGCAGTGCAGCGGACTGCAGAATGCCAGCTCAAACTTTGCACCCGCCTCATCCCTGCAGGTACTGCACTACTAAGCGGAACCATTGGCACAGCGTAAGCCGTAACAGACTGCGTGCGGCCCGCAAGACCATCGAGGATGCAGAGATGTGGTCGAACCAGGCGAGTGATAGTACAACCACACAAGAAGTTTCCATGTGTTCGGTCCCTGCAGATCAAGCACTCATGTGTAAACAAATGTAATTTACTCCACCACCCACCATGTGTGAAACAACCACGTGTCATACCACACCGATGCAGTGTGTGGACAGTCACAGCGAGGAAAAATTGATACAGTGCTCTTGCGGAAACATGCACAATGTGTGCAAGTACCATTATGCAACCACAAATGCAAAAGGTCACCAAACAACAACAGCCGAAAGACATGTTAACAATCGCGTGTGTTAGTTTGCCTCATTGCCCTGGTAATTCATCAACTGAGCGCACCATTTCACACATGTTTACATTGCTCATGCAAAGGCAAGCGACCAGCACGAAAGTGTCTCTGTGTGAAGTATAAGCAAGTGTTCAGGCCACCAAGGCCTAGCGATGGGTAAATTTTGTAATTTAATTTTTGTGTTTCCAATTGTGAATATCGAGTTGTCCAAATATAAACATTGTGACATTTTCAACCCAGCAAGACGTTTTTAAAGTGAACGACAGTGTAATTCGTTTCAAATTGCATTCACACCTGTTTGTTTTGGGTTGGCAGTGCGTGCATCGACAGCCACATGTGTTTGTTGACATTCGGACCACTTATTAATTGGCCAGGCAGCAGGGTGCGGTAGACAAGTCACCCTCCTTCCCCCTTCCTCTCATACCACCCATCAACACATCTGTCATCACGGTGCAACGGGCGAGGAAGCTTCATTCCCCTCTCCTCACCTCTGCATCATCAGCTCAGGGTCATGGGTTCGAGCTGCACATCAATCATCATGCCGAATGTCACAGCACCGTGCATGGGGATCGTTGTGCCATAAAGACAGCAGCACATCCTTCATAATCATCACTTCATCCATGGCAATTCAGCAATAGAGTACATCCGGGTCCACCAGGTCCACCGGGGCAACATCATGCTGTCACATGGTAACATCACCTACACAGTCGTACGAGGTACCCAAGTGACACACACCGGCGACCACGATGTGAACTCCAGCAAGAACATATGGGGGAGGAACGTGCATCGGCACCTCCCTCAGGAGGATCTCCAGTAATGACACCAAGGGCGATGTCGCCTGGTGCACCAGCAACATGCAGGGTGCGATTGAATGGATGTCCAGGTGCTGTGGACGGCGCTGCACCTACAAGCGATACCGTTCATCCATGAGTGTCATCACAGGCAATGCCACTTCTGGAAACGGCACAGTCTGCAGAAGTCACATTGCATGGCATCGCGGCGTCATTAACATCGGATACATTCACCCTCCCTCACTTCTCGCCTGCACCTGGTGACAGCTCGGGATCTCCTGCCACTATGTCGAAGGCGACAGGGCGATTATAAGGGATTCCCACAATCGGCAAGGGGGGGGGGGGGTTGACCGTCCACAGTAAGCCCACAGTAAAATCGCCGGCATCGGTTAGGGTGCCACCATAAAGTGGGTACCACCACTTGGTCGCTGCCTGCCTGGGTCACTACCAGTGGCAGCCGAGACGACAGTATAGCAACATCAACATCAACATCAGTAGCAGGGAATTTGGCATGTGCTCGCATATCTCACCTTCAGCCCATTTGCCCAGCATTGTGCACCACCACAGCATGCACCGACACTCTACCAGCACACCACGAGTGTAACAGTGCAGCATGTGGAGGGGTGCAAGAGAGGAGTGAGCAGTACCACGAGGGGCAAGTTAGTGAATGTGAGTGCAATGTGGAAATAGGGTGACTCACAAAAGGGCTCAGCAGCTGATGCCGCAGGAACCCTAATTAAGGGGACTATCAGGGCCTCCCTATAATATATATATGGATTGTTATGGTTTTGTCATATCTTTATCGCAAGAGGTAAGTTATGTTCATTCCAAACATGTCACCCTTATTTCATTCCATAGAATGCGAAAATTTTTCTGTTCTCTTTTAACATGATGCAATATATATTATTAATCATGTAGCTGCAAGTGTTTGATGTTTTTACAATTTTGTTTTGCAAGTGTGACAGAGTGTAGTTCCAGTGTGGCACGTTTACCTGCCAGGTGAGGTTTGCGCAGTACAGTGGAAGATTCAATAGCGTCTGAGACTCGCAAGAGCAAGGCTGAGTCATGCGCTCCAGTGGCCCCTCACCGTTTTCGCGCCAATCATGTAACAGGCAATAGTTTAGTTAATTTTACCAGAACCTTTTGTATTTCTAGCCACCATAGACGCCTTTCCTCTTCCCCTGTGGGCTGTGTCGCCCAGGGGAGCATAATATTTCACTTAATTTAATTTTGCGTACAGTGTAGCCTTTCCGATGGGCGTACACCCAGCAACCAATGTAAAGTTTCTCCCGACAGAGAAGTATTCATGTAATTCACGAGAATTATATGTGAGATGAAATCTCAGTGTAGTATTTCGCACATGACACCTTATGGCATTTCAGGGCATGGGCGTTTATAATATATGCCAACAGTGATATGTCTATTCTCAAGTTTTTGTGTATTTTATCAATCTTGCTATGTGTATGTTATAATTACCTATTTATCAAAGGTGTGTGGAATAACCAAAATATGCCACCGTTACACAAACAAACCAGATTTATTTCATGAGTCTTACTACGCTTGTGTTGTAATTAATTCATTTATCAAAGGCGTGTGAACCAGCCAAAATAGGCCACTGTTTAACCAACAAACCAGCACTACATTAATATTTAATATAAGGGGTAACAGACTTCGATAACTGAAAATCTACTTCCCGGTGAACGGCCCACACACCCCAAGGTAAGCAGAGGCACCAGCTCCAGAAATTTTGGTGCTTCCTCCCAGTGACACTTGGCACATAGACGGGTAAATCACCATCATCATAGGATTTTCCCTAACCTGAAACCTGACCGCCCCCTAAAACTCCACGTCACCCTCAGTCACTCTACCCCATGGCGTCGTAATCCTTGCTGCTTGCATCTTTGTCACCATGTATTAATATAGTTTGAGAACTACACACACAAAACACATAATTAAGATAGTGAAAGTGAAATCTCAAATTTTTTTCCTATACTGCTAAAACTCAAATTTACACACACAGAAATAAGCTAAAATAAAATTAACGCACCTGCATCACAGAAATGTCAATTTTAAACAAAATCGCCAATACATTTATGGAAGTCAATGATATCACCAGAGATGGGTAGCGATTAACTCTATTAGTTTGCTCGTTTACTCAGTAACTAGCTAATGATTTGGTGTTGATTGCTATTATTAAGCATGACAGCAGCAAACATCAGCATATGGGAAGTTACATTAATTTCTTATTGTTATTGTTAATGGCAAAATTTATCTCCTTGTAACATGGATTTTGTTTAATTGACCATACATACTACAATTTGTATGATCTGTTTTAATGCCTATAACAATTAAGTTAAGGAGGCCAGTGGAAAATGATGCATGCCACAAAACTATTTAATATGGAAGAGAAGTCGGAGCCTCTCGAGTGAAAATGATTCATGTAGCCTAATTAAAATGAGTTCTTAAAAAGGACAACACTACACAAAAATATCCAGCCATTTACCAAGTACTTATTTCCATTGGGCTAAGTATAAATTACTAGATTGAGTCTAAGTTTGGAAAATTTTTAATGTAAATAAAATTGTGGATGCAGGCATACCAAAAGTTATTATTGGATAGAAAAAAATCAATGTAGGATATAGCCTTTAATATTAATCCTGCAGTCAAAGTTTATTACCTATTTTGTCTCAATTTAGTAGGCTATAAATATAACACACCTGTACCTTCTAAAACGTCAAGTGTAATGACATATGACATAGGGATGGGTGAAGTGGTGTATACCGCATGAGAGAGGTCCCGGAAACGAGGCTACAGACTGCAGATACTCCACTACCCGTACGCCCTTCACCCTATAATGTGATTGGTCGTTGGTTGTTGCAGACCATCCAACATTTAAGCCGTAAACCATTTCTGGCAAAGTTAATTACGAGTTATGTCAGATTTTATTTGTGAGTTAGATAGGTGCTAGGATTGCTTAATGTAATGCTAGTTTCGAACTTGTGTTCGATTATTGCTCAGGGCATGTAATATTATTTTATTTCCGATTTTAACCAGATTTTATTTGTGAGTTGGGTAGGTGAGAGTATTAGTTAATTAAATGTTGATTTTGGATTTGGGTTCGATTCTCGCTCAGAGCACATAATATTATTTTATCTCTGATATTAACCATATTTTATTTGTAAGTTGGGTAGGTGCTAGGATTACTTAATGTAATATTAATTTAGGATTTGGGTTTAATTCTTGCTCAGGAAATGTAATATTATTTTATTTCCGATTTTAACAAGATTTAATTTGCGAATTGGGCAGGTGCTAGGATTACTTAATGTAATGTAATTTTTGGATTTGTGTTCGATTCTCACGCAGGGCACAAAATATTGTTATATTTCCGATTTTAATCAGATTTTATTTGTAAGTTGAGTCGGTGCTAGGATTACTATATTTAATGTTGATTTCAGATTTTGGTTCGATTATTGCCCAAGGCATAAAATATTATTTTATTTCCGATTTTAATCAAATGTCATTTGTGAGTTGGGTAGGTGCTAGGATTACTCACTGTAATGTTAATATCGGATTTGGGTTCGATTCTTGCTCAGGGCACATAATATTAAGGTATTTCTGATTTTATTTGTGAGTTGCGTGGGTGCAAGGATTACTTAATAAAATGTTAAGTTCGGATTTGGGTTCGATTATTGCTCAGGGCACATAATATTATTTTATTATCGATTTTAACCAGATTTAGTTTGTGGGTTGTGTATGTGCTATGATTACTTCATGTAATGTTAATTTCGAATTTGGGTTCGATTCTTGTTCAGGGTACCTAATATTATTTTATTTCCGATTATCACTGGATTTAATTTGTGAGTTTGGTAGGTTCTAGGATTACTTAATGGGATGTTAGTTTCAAATTTGTGTTCGATTCTTCCTCAGTACACATAATAGTAGTAAGGGAAAGGCTGTTCTAACCCACTTTTATTAATCGGATGATTGATTCGATATCAAATTGATTGACCAAAATGATATGGTAATTAATCCATAGCAATTCTGATCAAACATTGGATAATAGTTAATCTGCTAGTTTTAATCCGGTAAAATTAATGTAATTAATTGATAGATTTAAAAAATTAAATTTTAGATTTTTTAAATTATGAAAAATACATTTCTGTGATTGTATATAATTGGGATGTGTGATAAGGGTCCTTAATTTTTTTTATACAGCGGCAGCATCGATGTTCACGCTTGGACATCTGGTGTTGTACTGAGGTGTAATATGTTGGGGAAGGGGTTTATATCTCTGTATTGTGTAATATTTAATTATGGGGTTGAGGAGGGGGAGAGTGGGGCATAGGAGTTCGTTTACCATCTGGCAGGCGACTGAGGGACAAGACACATGTACCGCGGGCGGCGTCTGATTGTAGACTGAGGTTATGATGGAAATGCGTAAGTCGAGAATTGTAATAAATGAATGTTTTAAAATAACAAAGTATCAAAATTTTAAAAACATACTTTTATAGAACATGCCACAAATAAACTATCGCAAATCAATTAGAAGGACCAACCCCGATTGCGATGCAAACAACCCATAACGAATCTAGCACACGAATGTTAAAAAAATATGAAGAACTCCTAAAAACTATTTTCCTACCAATGTAATATATTTCAAACACCAGAATAAATTACACGAATCTACTGTTACCCAAAATCACATGGACGTACTAGATAAAACAAAAGGAAGGAATTACCCCAAATCTAGACGAATTACAGCCAACTTACCCTATTTCCACATCAAAATGAAGCCTCACTACCGCCCTAGCAATCCTGGTGTCATAAAGTAAAACTAAAAAGATTTTGAAAAATGTATATTAACACCCTAATGAAATGTCCAACATGGAACAAAACAACGCATTCTGAAGTATATGTACAACGAAGTAATTAACAAAGTCGACTGATTAAAAATGCAAAGCTTTATATTAATACCCTACCAAAATGAAGGTGTTATAAATTAACGACGAACAATTTAAGCATAACTTCTGTATTGGCCACAATGAAATATTCTTGGCATAAAAATGCACAAAGTTATTTAACTATCGCATAGAGTTTCATAAAATATTCGTAACATTTTAATTTTTTTTTTTAGCACAGACAAAAATTTAGCACGAATCGCACACAAAACTAAGAATTTACTTCATTCCAAGATTTACATAAATATCATAAAATCGTACTACCCTGGAAAAAGTTATTAACTCACATGAAGCACAACCACATGAATGAGATATATAAATTAACAACCTGCAAGAATAATTTGAAATAAATAATTTTTAACAGAAATTCCCTCGAAGTCTACCAACTTTCGCGACAGCATTTCGGTATAATTATTCAGGTGTAGATGAATTTCAGAAATGGAATTCTCACACAGGTAACCCGGAAAAAAAATCGCATTAAATTTGTGAGAAAAATAGAAATAGTAGCTGAATTACTTGAATGAAACATCGCCCATATTATTTATTTTTTAAAAGCAATCTTATGTTTAAAAAATAATAAACGCATGTATACATTAAATGTTTTTAGTTTTTCAGATTAAATAAATACCGTGCAATCGCACTTCTTAACACAAACTCTCATGATGGCATCTCTGTATAATTATCCAGACGTAGGTTGGCCTCAGAAATGTAGTTCACACACACACACACACATTTTCTGATAATCCACATTTGACAAGAAACATAATGTAAAAAATTTATTAAACTATTACATCGTGTCTTACAAGGGAAGTTTATGAAAGGATAACTATGTTCGATCTCCATATCCGAAACCCAGCCTTCCATCAGCTCAAAACAAGATTTGTTGCAGCACTGGAAGATAGTCGCTAAGAACGAGATGCACTACCATGTCTGCATATGTGCATGCAAGGTTATGCTAGCCATCCCCCACCCTCCCTCCTTCTGCACCCCAACCCACTTCTTTGTCTGTGCAAGCCGGGATGCTTGTGCCTGGGTCAACACCCTCCATACCTTTGTGTTCGAAGGGCGTTTGAAAAACTTCGCAGCCTCGCCTGCCAATGCTTCTTCCTAGCCAATATATTTTAACAAATCCAACTGAACAAAATATTTCCTCAGTGGTAAGAATTTCTTTCCAACCAGCACATTTCCAGGAAATACTGTATATCAGTAAATTAATAATAGTTTCACAAACCAAAAACAATAGATATATTCACTAAATACATGCTACTCGATTCCAAAACTTTTTTTATAATTTGTGTTGTAAATATTGTTTTTTAACTATTTTAAAATAAATATATTGAAAGAACACCATTCTCAAACATGTATCATTGGATTTATTAAAATGAATGTTCACAATACCTAACTCATAGGTTTAACATCTAACTAACATGATGTAAAACATACATTAAGCAAAACACACAAAAAATTTTGTTCTAATATTAATATTATAGTATATCCGAGAAAATAAAATACGTTTTTGTATGAATTTTTCGTCCAGATTTCTCTACAGACCAAACTTTAGAATACAAAATTTTATGTATGTGAAAGTAAAGTATGATTTTATAAAGTTTTAAATGTTTCCACTCAAGATTTTTTTGTATACGCCATCATGCATATATGAGATGTGTATATCTAGACAAAGATATGGAGGTATCATTAGTTATTTACCCTGTGATGAATATTGTACATACGATACACCGGCGCTCTTTAACGATCCGAGCATACATTATTTGAGAAGGAATTGTGTTGTGCGAAGGTGGCAACAGAAAATGGAACTTGCCAGTAATAATCATCCCTAATTACCAATGGACGATTCCAGGATTGATGAAGTAGATTCTGAAGCGACAGCGAATATCCTATAAGCAAATTGTGATATCATAGTAAAGATAAATGTTATGCCTTCATTAGTTTCAACTCTTATGTAGCCTTGAATGAATCAGTCTTACCACGATTTGTTATGTACAAGGCTTTGAAAACCATTAAAATAAGTATTTTATTGCAAAAGAAGTTGATATATCGTATGCGAATGATGATGACACTAAATTATTAAGCTTTAAATCTCCCGAACTGTGGTCTATCCTAAACCCTGAAGTGAAAATTATGTTTCGCTATCAAACATATGAAGTACATGTTTCGAAATGGGATTCGGGTATTTTAGTATATGAAGACAGATTCCAGCACATAAATAATGCACTCTTCGAAGAATATCCCGTACATGTACTGGGAAAAAACGCAAAAGGAACTTATGAAGATGTTAATTAAAGCACAAGTTATAAACATTAGAAGATATTACGAATGTCCTATTATCAATTCATCTGCACAACATTATAATAATCATCCATGTTCGAAAAAAATGTTTTGTTCACTGTGTAAAAGTGAAGTGTTAAGGGAATATATGTACCAACATCCCTGGTACATTTAACTATAGTAATATATATTTGTTTCAACATATGTTGAGAAAAAGGTATAATACAGGGACATTTACAATTCTTACATCAGTTTACGCACGTCATTGAAATGGAAGGGTTAAATCCAGCAAGGTCTTATGAGAGCATAGTATGTGTTTACAGGAAAGTGTGGTTCCGGCCTAACTACAATACACCATACCAAATATAGTTCTGCAATGGGGAAGAACAATGGAGTTTCTCACACACTAGTGTGGAATATACGTGCGAAGATTGGAGTTTATGCAACGAAGACATATGTCCTGTATTCAACCTTCGACCCAGTATGGAACTGTCATGTACTCCAACTGATCTAAGGTTTTGAATAGATGTGAATAAATAACGGAGTATCCCGGATACAAACAAAAATATATAAATTAATTAGGGAATTCTATGACAGTCCTACATTGTGTACTGAAACCTGGAATAATAAGCAACACACCAATCAAATTCATGGAAGTAATCGATGCCTAATCTCGCCCTGTGGAATGTGGAAGTGCAAGGTATGGCTAAGCAACACTTGTGCATTGAAATTCGATTTAACGAAGATGTCACTGGGAAAATATTAAACTCCAAAATGGTGTTAAAAAAAAACTACTCTGTGATGCACTCCTGACTAAATTTTGGAACTTTTCAAAAATGAGAAGCTATATAAAGAACGATCTGTTTACCAGAACGTCACTTACAATGGAGAGGTTCAACCCATCACTTCAATATGCAAGCAATACTCTTGGATATAGGAGAATGTGGTTTCGAGAAGAAGAAGAAACCTCACTACACATACAAATGTGTAACGGGGAAGAGCATTGGTGTTTCTCATTTATTAGTCCAACATATACTTTAGAAGTTTTCGATGCTTCTGGGGCAAATTGAGCAGATAGAGCAGATGGAGCAGATAGTGCAGATGGAGCCGATTGTGTTTGCTGAGAATCAGTGCTACAAGTTTTATAATGTTTCTTTAATGCATCTCTCCGAGAAAACCACCCATAGCAGAAATCACATTCAAATGTCAGATTCGAAGTTTTCATCTTGCAGGGCATTATTCATGTCATTGTAATTTCTGCAAAGCTGTAAATGCTTTACCACAGAAGCGAACAAGTAGTTGCATCATTTATATTTTACGTACGTATGGTTCCAAGTCTAGAATGTTACTGAAACGAAAAGTTATAAAATGAGTGTATTTATACCTTTCTCATTAAGTTCTCCATGATGTCTTAACGAGGTAAGACCTCAGCTGGAAGCAGGGTCACCGATGTGCTTATCAACAGTCTACTATTCGAGCTGCACATTCCTGGATAAAATTTCTGTGGGCCCGGGACCAAGCTTGCCAAAAGACTGTCACGTGGTGATAAGGGCATCAATTCACTGTATGAGACATGCAAGCAACACGACATCGCCTACTCCCAGCACAAGGATCTGGAAGCTAGACACCAGGCAGACAAGATACTTGCACAGAAGGCGGACAAAATAAAAAAATCATCAGACACCAGACTCGGAGAAAAAATAGCATCATGGGGCATTTCAAATGTGATGAAGGCTAAAGTGAAGATGGGCATGGGAGCAAAGAGCAAGCTGAAGGCACAAATGAAACAAAAAGTGGTGAAAAAGGGAAGAAAAGCATGCAAGTTCAAAAATATCTACCGGTGGATTATTTCCATTGCTTCTGCCTTCACTCGGAGCCCTAGGAGGTCTAATCGGAGGCACGAGCGGTATTGTCCGAGCCGCCAGCATAGCATCGAACGAACGTAAGCAGTTGTCCGAAGCCCAAAGGCATAATGCACACATGGAAGCTATTGCTATGTGTAAAAAAAACGGCCTAGGTCTCTACCTAAGGCCATACCCAGAAGGAGGTGGAACTGTATAAAAGTGACTATGCAGGAGGAAGCAATAATAAAATCTCTACCGAAACGGCCGCTCACGAATGTGCATTTGGAACTGTTTGCATGCAAATTTAAAATAACTAATTTTCATAGAGTGTTTTGAGAGATGGTTTGCCTGCTAGACCCAAGAGAGAAGAATTTGCCATAATATATCTGGATATGACAGCAAGGCCTGGCACCCTCTGGTTAGCATATGCAATAAAGAGTAAACATTCAGACTATTAAACAGTTTTGGGAATTTGCATCCTCCACCCGAACTGCGACTGTACCTGAAAAGTTGCAAACTAACCTACAATTACGAAACAGAGCAGTTACCAAACATGTGGAACTGCGGGCACTTATGTCTTTGCTTCCTAGTTCGCTCGTAGAAGTAATTGTACAAAATGTCTATACAAAGTGAGGAAACCATCAGTCATGTCGATAACGTTTACCTTGATGAGCCATAGCTCCAAGCTGCATGCTGTAAATTTTCCCCCACTCGACCTGGAGGGGGAATGGTGCATAGGTTTGATATATTTTCCAACTTACAATGCTATACTAAACATTGATGAAAAAAATTGCATGACGTATCTCGTAAAAAGTGGCAATGTCTCCCATGAGGTGTCGCTGCCCATAGGATCTTACGAATTAGACGACATTACAAAGTACATCGAAGATTCGCTGTCTCCCAACACAAAATTCTAACTACATGGAAATTCTAATATTCTGAAGAATGTCATCAGATGCAGCAAAGATATCGACTTTACGAAACCGGATTCCATCGGACCAATGCTGGGGTTCGAGCCACGCATTTACAAAGTTGGAAAAACACACATGTAGTCGCATCCTGTAAACATCTTACCAGTCAATGTGATACGAATAAACTGCAATTTGACGAGTGGAACATACCTGAACGGCATGCCGAGCAATAAACTGCATGAGATTCTGCAGATGGTTCCTCCAGGTTATAAACTGGCCATGGCACCACAAAGCATCATTTATGTTCCAGTCATTGCGAAGAGAGCACACGAGGTGGTAGTGACAGTCGTCGACCAGCATGGAGAGTTGGTGAACTTTCGAAACAAATAAATCTCCTTATGCCCGCATTTGAGAAGATAGGAATAAGATTTACACGGACCAGGAGCTATAAAAACCAAGCAGCACATTAAACTGGCAATCAGTAGGTCACATGTCTCCAAGGCGTTAACACGTGTTAAAGAGATTTTCCTTCGCAGTCTCGGCTGCGAGGTCGATCGTCATGGAAGATTTTCTAAACATCGAAAAGCCAGCCATTTTCGAAGACAGCATAACGAAAGTGAAACTTCATACATACAAGCCTTTCCTGACAGGGCCATGCATACTACAATAGGAAGTTCGGATAGCAGTCCAACACCAGGACTCTGCACTCTTCCTTGCCAGTCTTTACTGCGAATCAGGGGGACTCTAACAAAAGAAGAAGGGTCCAACCCAGCATCGATGAAAATAACGAACAAAGGAATTCTTCACCTGATCGATTGTATCACCAATTTGCTCAACGGTGTCGTGGTGGACCAGTCGCGAGATGTGGGCATAATATCATCTATCAGAAATTATATTTCGCTCATGCTGAATGAGCTGTCTGCAGCCAAGATGGCAGACTGGAGAATCGACGATGACTACAGTGTTCTGATATACCCTGGAGGCAAGTTCGAAGTGTGTATGATGCCCTCCATGCTATTGGGATTTGCTGAAGACTATACACGAATTATCTTCAATTTGAAGCAGGGACTGATGTTGCTTCTAGCCAATATGTATGTGGACACCATCGTTGGTATGGGAGAAAATCGAGAGGCAGTGCAATTGAAACTACAGTCTATCGACTGGATGCTGCATCATGTGCAGTTGAGTGCTGCAGAACGTATAAAAATGTTGAAGAATGTGGAAGATGGTAACAAAATCAGTGTGGCTTTCAGGTCGTGCAGTCTCGAAACATACCCCGGATTGCTGACAAGCCAGTGCATCAACTGGATGGTGAAGTCCAGCTTTGCTTCCGAGAAACTGAGGTACGTCATCGTTGGGCTACAGACCGGAAGACAGTACAATGTGAGCGTGAGCAGTTCGCAGTTCGACACATGTCAAATAGAAAATGTGAAAATGTATTTGAATAGCTAAAGCTACCCATATGTAAATTTGAGCATGGACTTTGAAAATGGGCAGTACCTGCTGGCATATCAGATGTACGCTCAATTCCAATCATCGTATTACAGACGCATCCAGTCTACGATATTGGGCGCTGATACTTTCAAGAGATTGGCCAGGCTCATGGTATTCGATGTGAGTAAACAGGATGAGCATATTATCTCCACTGTAATCGACTGCAGGACCGAATTCACTACACAAGGAAATATTCCTGCCAACACGTATGGATTCTGCCTGATACTTCACGACTGGCTTGTATCGTACAATTGTCGAGACAAGACTGTCCAAATACTGTCATAAGCACAGCTGAGAATATATCAATACTATTCCTCACACACTAGAACTTTTAAGCCGACTTCGAACATAGACAGCAGCAAGATTTACTGCAATCTGTAAGGCTTCTAGAGCCAGAGAGGCTATGTGCTTAATGAGATCGCAGTGTAGTATGACGAAGATGGTAAGATGTGCAGTGCGAGTATGGCTGTCCTTCGCTATGCAAGCTTACGAAATGTTATGTCGACCAGCACCTACATGTCTGCGACAGGTCAGAACCTGCACCGACACACCTGCGAAAGGTCAGAACCTGTGTGGACATGTGCGTGCAGGAATGCACAGCTGCTGCTCAAATGGTGTGCCTCGTCCTTGGATTGTGAATCTGCTGCCTTCGACTAGACACGAAATTGGCCAACTCGAAGCAGATAAATAAAAATAATTGTATTTTGCTGATTATGTATATTTTATTATGTGTACAATAAATTTTGTGTAAAAAAGTGTGCTGTGTTTTATTTCTTAGCTACACCTTTCATGATGTTGACTAGAGTGTGGTGGTTTGGTTAAGTGGATGTCGAGTAAAGATGGGAAATTAGCCCGTACATGTAAATAAAATACTTAAGTCTGGGATAGTCAAAAATATTATATTTTAATAAAAATGTAAAACTTAGACTAAATTGTTAAAATGTAAATGAAAAATAACTATGACAAGATATTTATTCGTTTTTGATCAATTTTTTGCTCTTAAATCCAAAATGGTGGTGCTTTCATTTGATAACATAATTGATATGACATCATGATCGTATGCATCTTGAAAAGACTTATGCCTCTAAATTTTTTAATTATCAAAATATATTTAAATTTAAAAAAAAGATTATAATTTTTTAGATTTTGGGAATTAAAGGTCAAAAGTCCTAAATCCTGCTCTCCTGACCCCAAGAGCAAGCCGGGTCACTGATCCCTGTTACTGAAAATGGACTTTTCTGGGGAATCATGTTTGGCAAAATGGGAAAAACTGGACTTTTTTTTAGTGAAAAAAGGGAAATTTTAAGGCATCTTTTGGGCTAAAGAAACGATTTTGTGCGAAAATGAGCAATTTTTGGAAGAAAAAATTTCAACATAGCGACCACGTGACATCATCCAAGGTCAGAGCCAGAGAGCCAGCTCCTGGCTACTGCACCAGCTCTCTCCTTTCCCTACTACTGCCACGGATAGTAAGTAAACAATCACAACTCGCAGAACATAAAATACAAGTATCTCAGAATGGAAGGTTTCAAGGTTAATAAAGAAAATGCGACAAAACGACAATATAAAAAAACCAACATTTCAACTATTTACATAAATACATATAAATAAAAATATGTATAACATCCTATTCAACAAGTTGTATGCAATATGCACGTTCTTCAGGTTTGAATCTCGGATGAGCCATCGATGGGTTTTAATCTTTTTACTAAACACCATTTTATGTACCAATATAACACTAGTAAACGAAAATGTTGAATATTGTCGTAGTAAAACCATAATAAAACTCCATTAATAATCTGTCAAATGAATTAAAAATACATTTGCAACAATATGGAATTTCTTTAAATACACAGTAGTGTCTTACTCAAATATGTGCCTTTTGGTTAGGGCAAGCAAATATGTTGTATCATTCTATTTTGTTGCATCAACAGTATATTTGTTTCACCATATACAAACTAACGATTTGGTTATCTCAACAAAGTTTGGTTCCCATTATTTTTCTCAGTTCAATGGTGGTGATGTTCACACCACTACATACGATGTCGGGTGGTGGTTAATGTAATGAATGGCTTCCTGGCAATGGCATAACCGTAAAAACCAAATTATGTAATTTCCTGACAGTAATATCAGTAGTCTCTAGATTTGTGCTGCAACAGAAATCTTCTGCCACAGCAGACGTGTCTGAATTATAAACCTCACTACAATTTTTAGAGTTCGCCGGACCCTATAATTAGTTTTCCTAGCCGACCAGAATGGTGCTTGGGGTCAGGTCTTCCATGACGTTTCCACTTTACAACGGCATTCCTAACAATGGACAGAAGCACTTTCAAATGCTGAGAACTACCTCTGGCAAAATTACAGAATTTATCTAACCATAAATTATGCCCCTTTCAAAGCCCACAACTATGTTAATTCATCATGACATCAAACATACGTTTGTGTTCAAGCATGTCTGCCTTGGCTTTGTAAAATACTTCTAGCTAAGTATACGGGAACAAAGCGGTGTCTGATACTTGTTGGCCACTAGCGTGTATAAAATATAATGTAAGTGTATTATGCATCCGAAGACTTAAGTTATCTGTATAGCTTATTATTTACAATATCTTGCATCAGTATCTATAGGAAAGTGGCATGCATAAACTTATAACAAAGAAGCTGAGAAAATTAACTGTCTAATAAATTCACCTTTCTGTTGAATATTGTATTCCCCAATTGTGCCTAAAACATGTTGATGAATTTTACTGATAATAGGCCTATACAAATGCTCTATCTGGATCTGTATAATATTATAATATGTTTTTACTAAACTTAAAGTATGTAGTTTACAAATTCTTATCCTCTGCTATATATTTAAATATTAACTCAAGCGGAGCAAAGTTCCTCATTCAGTGTACTTGCCCGAATAACGAACTATACTAGTATATACTAAAATCACCTAATATTATATATGTATGGTTTATTTAATATTTTTTTCGTATAGACTATGTAATGAGTAGCACGGATATTGTTATAGCAGTAGAAAATTGCTTAATATACCATAATATGTAAAATGTTTCCTTTTCTCATAGTGCAACACAAAAATTCAATTTTTTATTTTAATTTTACAACCCATACCTGAGAAGAAGTAGACTCTGTCTGAAGTTCCTGGGAACAAGGAACGCTGCAGCGAAAAATATATTCGCTGTCTGAAACAAATTGTGCTGAGCAGCTTCCCATTCTTCACAGAATTTTATTTCTTCTTTAGGAGTTACATGTGTTGAATTTATCGCCGTAAATGTGAGCGAAGCAACTGATGATGATAAAAAATATGTGGTATTCAAATATTCGTCCGTTGATGTTGAGCTAAAAAAGGGTTTAGCAACTGTCATTAATGGTACTATTCGTGATGTCCCCATGATTGTTGTAGTCATCATTTTGTGGCTGCTACGAAGATATTTCTTCTTTTTTCACAGTATATTTCTTAAAAAGGTAAATGTAGAAATTTTTGAAGATTTAATGATGGGTTTCTTGTGTTCCTTCTCACCCATTCATTTCTTATGGTGGATAATCTGAAAAAAAAAATAAATAAATAAAATATCATTTACCACTTACAACAAATATACACACACTGTTGTTTATGAAAACTGCAACAACCAGAAATAATGGACTGAATGAATCCGAACTAAGAGGATGTGTAGAACAGTGTACCAGCAATAAGTTATTACCATTGCAGAGACATGGCTTACATGTAGGCCAAGCAGCACCCTCTCATGTGTGACCGGGAAGGTCAGTGTAATGCCAAGCTGAGTCAGTGAAGAGCCATCAAACGAAGTAAAAGCAAGTGCCACTACGGTTCGTCAACATCAAAGGGTGCCATATCAGCATGTGAGTTCGATAGGGCCAGAGTGATCGGTCTCCGAGAAAGGGGTATGTCATACCGTGACATTTCGGCTCGTACAGGTCATGCTGGTACGACAGTGATGCGAGTGTGGAACCAGTGGATAGAAAAGGGCCGTACGCAGCGACGAGCGGCTATTTGACCACGCAATGTGACCACAGCACAGGATGACTACCATCTTGTCCTCATGGCTGTAACGGAGCTTATAGCCTCGTCCACAGTGTTGGCTCGACACTGGAGCACTGCAACGGGTGTGGACCTTTCTGCATCGACAGTTCGATGACGTCTGCGTGGGCTGGATTGGTGGCACACATGTCATTGCGTCGCTTCCAGTGCCCAGAAACCACAAACGCCTCCTACTGTAATGGGCACATCATCACTGGCATGCTGAGTGGCAAAATTTAGTGTCATTGAAAGAGTCCCGCTTTAATCTACCCTACAGTGATGGCCGCATACGTGTTAAATGCTACGTGGTGATAGCAATCTTGCAACCTTTTTTGTGGAGTGGCATAGCGGACAAACACCAAGAGTGATGGTGTGGGACGCCATTGGATACAACATAATATCTCGACTCCTACATACTGAGGGCAATATAAAAAGCAACCCGCACATAAGGAAGGTTTTAGAGCCCGAGATATGCCCCTCCTTCAGGTAACTCCACATGCCATATTTCAGCAGGGCATTGCCCGGACACATGTGGCGAGGACTATGCAAGCATTCTTCAATGAACGACGGGTACCACTGCCATGGGTTCGCCTGACATTTCGCCCATCGAACATGTCTGGGATATGGTATGGACTTTTTGGTCACTGTCCTCCAGCAACCACTGTCGATGCTTTGTGGACTCGCATACAAACTGCATGGAGGTATATTCCCTGGGAACATATCCGGCCCCTCTTTGTTTCGATGCCACGTCGTTTAGGGGTTCCACACCATACTGAAAATTCAAGGACAGAACTAATGTAGAGTTCTGTAATCCTTATCAATTGTGTTCTGACATGGCTCAAATCTGATGTATAATGTTAGTTTCAATCACATGCATCCTTCTTGGTGTTGCATTTCTCACAAACGTTAGTATTTATATCAGTACAGTAATTTCAACTCAAAAATTTCAATTTAAATAAAAACTCATACAGCAAGCCAAGTGGTATACACACCGCTCAAGACTTCCTGAATAACATATTATAAGTCCTTGGGTAAAATCCTGGTGCTATAGACACCATATTGCAAAATGGCGACCAAAAAACTGGTTTTTGACATATATTGAGAAAATCTCACACATAATAAAAAAAATTACATAACACATTCAGAACAAATATGTATTCAAAAAATAATTCCATGCATTTTTGCTACGACTAACCATTTTGTCGAATAACTTAATTAAATTATTTAAAAAAATTAAACTTACTTGTAGACCATTATTATATCTTATGTCACAAATGTATACTCTGACAAAAAATGTAAATGAACACAAATTTGTAGACATTTGTAGTTTATGAATAGTCATGCTACATTTGACTTCATGTCATAAAATTGTACCGAAAAAAAACAATAATTCATATTTTTTGGAAGTGTTATCGTTTTCATCTCAATTAAAAAACTACCTTTAAATAAATGTTTTAATCAAATCAATATTTTGAAGGTTTTCTTTCCTTTGTTAGAATTTACACAGTCCCGTGGCGTCATCTTTTTCTATTAAAATTGGGTAGTGTTACCAGTTCCATTCGTAATTTAAGATCCAAATAATATTACTACATATAATTCTGCATTGACATTTGCTGCATCAGAGTGCCATTTGGGAAAAGTACATTGTACTGTAACATTTAACCAACTCCTTTTTATTAGCGCATGTGAAATAGTGGCAGCAGCAAAACAAGGCACCCTTAATTCTTCTGTAATCTTCATGTGAGGTAGGTTTCACTGGCTGATGAGTGTTCTGTACTCTGCAGGGTTTATTATGAAGGTAAGTGGAATCGAATAGCTGTGGTCAAGTTTTTATGCAATAAAAACAGTTCCTCACTTGATATCAAGCCATGCATTTCCACACGCTTTACAAGCTTATATTTCCACATTCTGTACTTTACTAAAATACATGGTACATAAAATATCCATTTCTAAATGTATAGATTTCAGTTCTCTAATTATTGCTAGTAAAGGACTCTTAAGAAAAGTGATATTACCTGCAATAATCCTGTCATAAAAGTAGGGATTATTTATATCAATCAGGCTGAATGTAAGGAAGAAGAAATTAATATATCTGTGAAAGTATGGATTCAATCCATGCACAAGGTGGACTTGTTATGTAGTTAATTACAACAGACAATACAGGAGACCATTCACTTAATTTGCTGCTGTTTTCGGAGCTCTTTCCTAGTAAATGCTACTGGCCATACCTTATATGCAAAATAAGCTCATATTTATGTGCAGAAAATGTTTAACCTGGAATCCCATATGACAGCAGATTACTTCAATCAGTTTACCGATGGGAGTTCCTTTGCATTAAACGAGCAAAAAGATCTTAGGCTGGAATATGGAGTTATATGGTATTCGAACAGTCATTGATGAGAATGAAGTTATAAGTGGACATGACCATGGAAAGAGGATAATGGAAGAAACACTTCATGATGGTGTCAGCCGACACATTCAAATAGGATTTCGTCTCTGTTTCCTCAGGAAGATGTTCGGTTTTCAAGGAATAGAAATCCCCCTCCCCCTCCAGCACTCCCAAATCCACAAGGTTTGTGTGGCATTAAAGGGTATCATAAAACTAACTTTGGGTTTTCCCAGAAAACAAATACTTACGAAACTGCTATATATCTCCCCCTTTTTGAAATACAAAATGCCAATTCCCAATATGGATTTAAAAATTCTAGTAAAAATATTTAATAAAATACCATGACTTTAAATCCCTTACAAAGACATGATATTTAATTTTTAATGCAATTATAATAAAAATTGTATTTACATATATTTGATTGTTATGCAAAACAATCCCCTTTCCCTTAACACATTTTAAACAGCGGAACAGCAGTTCCTTCCTTAATAAAGTTCTTGGCCTGTCTCCCTGATCAGGGGAATATACAGGCCTTTTATACAAATTTGTCGTCGTCTTCTCGAACATTTTCCGACATTCATGGAGCAGAAAGGCCCCTGGTGGTGTCTAGGCTTGCCAGCATCACGTCATGGTGACGCTAAGAGAAGCGAAGGGGAAGAAGAAGAAGCTTCGAAACACCACACTAGCATGCCACGCACCTTTGCCGTTCAGCACTCATGCATTTAGCAGCAGTAAGATGGTCTGTTGAGCGAGTCCCATCGCACCAAAGGTAAGCCATTGTCCATAACCCTCACGTAGAAACAGCAATCCAATGAGATGTGAACTTAGGCGATTTCTTGACATGCATAGGCCATTACAAATTCTGAGATGGTTTACTTCACTGTGACTTTGCAGTGAGGTTACAAATGCAGTTGAAAACTTTATTCGTGTGTTCTTAACCACATACGATCAACATGCATAGGAATGCACAAGCCGACAAATTTGAGATTACCATGATAAAAACATATTTTGCCAGAGACTGCGGAAACATTGCCAGATTCCACTCTGGAATCTGGTGAGTTGGTATGTCTTTCAATAGGACTGATAGGAGCTAAATCAGAAACGTGTGACAAGGCAAAATAAAAATAAACAGATTCCATTGCAGGAATGGAAAGGAAAGACTTTGGTTCAGTCACATTACGAAACAAAGAATAAAGTGTTAACACAGACAGTAATGAATTCTGCAATTGCAGCACGGGACTACAATGTGCTAGATAATACTCAGCAGATTTTCAACAGCTGCATCTGTGTAGTTAAATAACCACATCAGATAAAAAAAACTGTTGTAAATTTGAGCATGCACCAAGTCCACCTGTTTTGTTTGACAATAAATCTTTAGGAAAATGTTTTAAGTCATATATTGTCACAGTCTTCAAATACGAAGAGACATAAAGAATCCCTGACGACAGAATATATATTATAGTTAGTGGTCATTTGCACCAATCTGTAAGGTGGCCGAGACCTGCAAGTTATGGAGCAATAGTCGACTGTTACATTACATTCATTGGCTCTCATTATGTAAACAACTGTGTTGTGGTGTTTGAAGACTGTCCAGAGGAGCCAAGAATCAAATTCTGCGAACAGTAGAGAAGAGCTTCTTGCACATCTGCATCTATTCATATCCAAGAAGACACAATAGCTACAATAGCACGAGGAGAATTCTTCGCCAATACGAAAACTAAACATATCACATAGAGATCCTTCATATGTCAATGAACAGCTTCAAACATGTTTGGCAAATTCTGACAATAGTAGTAGGTATAGGCCGGTTAGCAGACATCGGCATCTGGCACCGGACTCAGAGAAGCCTTGATCTCAAAAAACACTAAAAACATTTAAAAATTCCAAAAACTCCTCAAAAAATTCAAAACAACTCTAAAAATACAAAAAAAAAATCATTATTAAAATTGTTTAATACTATTTAAAACTTCATAAGAAATTATTTAAAAGGTCATCAGAATTGGCCAATTTTTTCCAGAAATGCTGACAGGGATCAGCGACTCTAGTGACAGTGATAAGTGACTCCAAGCCAGGTGACCCAGATCAGTACCTATGAACGTTGATCTTGATGTTTAACCTTTCACCTTGAAAATGCAAAATTCTAAAAAAAAAAAAAAAAATTATAATGAAAAATTTAATTCAAAAATTGTTAAAAAATTGTAAAATCGATTAAAATGTATAAAAATTGATAATTTAATAATTTAATTAAAATTTTCAATAAAAATATAAATAATCTATTAAGATTTTTATTTTATAAAATTTTATTTTAAAATTTCCTTAATTAAAAAGTATTTGATCCAGGCGGCCATTTTCCCCTTTTTCCTTCGAAATTTCCCTTTTTCCTTAAACAATTTTCCTTAACATATTTATAAAAGATTTAATTAAAAACTTACATTTCCTGAGGTCTCCCCTCCACACCACCATTTACTCACCTCTGTTCGAATCCAGCTGACGACTGACTACCTCACCTCCACTCCCCTCACATATACTCATTCTGCCATCTTGGTTTTTGTTCATTATTTGTTTACATGCTAATAGTGGCACCAATATTTGTTTATATTTTACTGGAGGCCAACATATTGGTAGGCGACCATCACGTTGGTAGGTGATAGGGATTGCAATTTACCATCCCATGTTTAAAAAACACAGTTTTTCGAATAAATTGTATAGCTACAGGCATGATGCATAACTGACTACATGCTTAATTCATTAAATATTTTTAATACATATTGTTGTTATTGAAAATTTAAAGACCAACAGGAGGATACTACACACAAAAATTAAGTACAACTAATAATTTTAATAATAATAATTTATTATTATTTTGTAAATACATTTTCAGAAGAAAGCACTTCATCACAATATCTTATATATATCCCAGATCCTTAAGTGCTCTTGTGATCGAAACAACCTCTTTCATGGTCGAGTAGTCCCCACATTGTTGCCTATCAAGCAAATATTTAAGTCTGTCTACAAGTTTGTTGGGATCATCGGTAAACTGGATCACTTGTCGAAGGAAACTTTTTGGGGAAATATGCAGAACTGTCGAGGAAATAATCATTGTCTTCAACACTATCACTGTCATCATATTCATTATCGATGCTATCTTTATGATCGCCTACACTTCCTGCTGCATCCACATTATCAAGTTTACTATTCTGTATAACAGGAGTTGCATGTTTTTGAGTTTTCCGACTTCACACGAACATCTTGCAAGTGTACCATCTTCACAAACCAATATTTCTGCACTCATTCTGTGTTAAGCATTAACTGTAACATTATAATTGTCTGCGTAAACAGTACCCATAGATGTAGCAGGAGGTATTGATGGCATCACGTGCTGGTTACCAGTAGACGAAGCCTCTCGACAGACAGTGATAAATTGATCGAACCCATGCCTGTAACTTCCCCTATCTAGCTGACAGTCCTTAACGATAATCCAAAATCAATATTTCTCTTTCCAGCATAAGACACATATCTAAGAAATCTGATAGTCATGTCCATATTAACATGATTGTTGTAAATGTGGCATACATTTGTATTGTCCATGTGAAACAGCACCAACATGTTTAGTTGTTGTAAAGCATCTGGTTGGGTATGCGCGAATAAGACTGGCCGAGGTACAAACAGTCCACTTTCGTGTGTCAACACATGCTAAAATATTCTTGAATACAAGTTTGTTTCTCGCAGCTAATGTCGTCAAAGACAAATATCGAGTTTCGCAGTGCTTTGTTCGGAGGTACAACGGCTTTGTTATCACTGCATGGGAAATAACCCATGCCTTTCATGGCCTGCAGTACTTGTACCAATCTCTGATATTTTGGTAGCTAGAGTGATTTCGAATAAACGTACACATTCTCAAACCAAAGGACATTCGGTTCTTGCAGCAGGCTCAGTAGGGCACACATCTTTCTGCAACCTGGTGGCCCTGCGATGCTGCACCTCACTGTAATCGGAATTGGCTTCTATGTCACGATTCGTGGGAGATAGCTTCATCCTCAGCATGAATGTGTATGTGTATAGTAACAACTTGCTTGATAATATGTATGTTACCACTACTATCTTGCATTGATTGCAGTGCTTATTGCATTGCTGATTGTGGTGCTGATTATGGTGCTGATTGTGATTGTGATGAAGATTGTAGTTGCAGAGAACCACTGCTACAAATTTTAGAACGTCTATTCAAAATATCATTCCATGTTAACTGTCTATGGCAGAAAATGCACTGATATTACATTCTTAAAGTTTTCATCATGCAGTTCATTTTTCATGTCGATGCACGCTGCACAGAGCTGTAAATGTTTTACCACAGAAGCGACAAAGTAGATGCATCATAGGCATTTTTATGTCCTTACTGTTCCAAGTCTGGAATGATACTGAAACTAGAATGTATAAAAGTATTGTATTTATTCCTTTCTTGCCTTCTCATGCCACCATACATTGTGAACATAGGCGAAAACTGTTGCAGAATTGTCACAGGTAACAACCAGTTAGCAGTGATGCAGATCACAGCTCCATGGTCATCGAGGTAAAAAGGCAGCCCTCTGAATTCACAATTCATTTACCTGGCAAGGGAGTACTCTGAGAAAATCTAGAATATCACATGCCGGTACTATAATATATAAGATAGAAAATACATTATTATTAATACAATTTTATATAATATAGAGATAATCATACATTGAAGCACAAAATATGGAAGAAATTTGCTTTAAATGGCAATTACAATGAGTAAATATATTATATGAATTAGTTAAATAATACAACAATACCAAACATAGAACCATTGGTATGTAACTAAATGAGGTTTATAAGACAAATTAAAAAAATTAATGCAAACAAATTTTGTAGACATTATTGCAAAACCAAAATACAAAGTTGGTAATATTATCCATGTAAGGAAGAGTAAATGAATCTTTGAAAAGTGTTGTACAGCTAATTGGACAACAGAATTATTTACCATTTTTTGATGTTTTAAATAATTATGTGTAAACTTACAAACTGAAAGATGATAAAGGAGAAGAAATAAAGTGTAGTTTTTATAAATACAAGATTATTAAAACCAACTATCCTGATGAATATTTAGTTGAAAAAGTTTTAAAAACTAAATGTGATAAAATGTATGTTAAGTGGTTAGGTTTTGTTAATTCTCATAACTCTTGGATTAATAAAATAGATGTTTTGTGAAATTAAATATTGTTTGTACTTAATTAATTCAAACACAATATAAAGACACTTGTTTATTGCTTGTGTAATCAACATAAAACACATTCAGTGTTAATTCAACATTCGTTTAATGCACATTTCACCTATGGTGAGCTTCATTTTCTTTAAAAATTACAAAAGCTTTACAGATATTACATTGTGCCAGGGACCTTTTTAAGGGTTTAGAGAGATATTTATCATGCCAGTGACCCAATTTTTCCAGCTTTAATTAGCACCGGCAAAACTCTAATGGAGAAACCCAATCACCTCCCCACTCGGCCAGCCAGTTTTTTTAAGTAGAGAGGTCATTGTGTTTTTAATTTTAATTATTTTATTTTTTGTTTTATGGTACTCCCGATTTATGTAGTGGGGCACCTTCCATTATATGAATCACACCACAATATTTATCTTATATGCTACATTATAGCATAGAGCATATTTGTGAATTGGTAATTAAGAAGTAAATCAAACACTTTGTCACTGAGCCACCACGACAAGACAAGTAAGACAATGATTAAAAATCTTAATGTGGAGCACTGGAAGCTTGTTATCAAGAGTCGTGCAGATTGTTTGCAGCACTGCGAGTAGATAGCGACACAGCTGTGACAACATACGTCAATGTTACAGAAGGAGCTCACTGTCGTCACTGACAAGTAAAATTTGTGTCGAGGCAGAGTACACTCAAAAATCTTTTTTTCTTGTAGCTAGTAGGTAGGGCGATAGTCGTAGAAAAGATAAAGAATTCTTGCATAAAATTCACAAGTCAGAGAATTATAATATTACATTTTTTAAATAGAATGATCTACTTCCCCTCCTTTATTTTTCTGCTCAAATATATTGCCATAGAAACCAAAATCTTTGTCCTCCACAGTTTGCACAAAGCTCTGTGAATTTATCAAATGTCATATCTCCACCAACCAAATCACTATGAAAATGACTTAAATTTGTATTATCTTGTCGAAATACACATAAAAAGTTCACGTTATCCCTTGCTAATTGTTCAGGTACTTTTGATTATGTCTGTACCAAATGAAATACATCAACATTTTTAAGTCTCCCCATAGTAAAGTACTTGTGAATTACATCTTGATTCTTTAAAATTACATCATCGAAAATAATCAGTGATTAATTTTCACACTGTTCTAAAGTGGGCATTTCGTCATTGCTATTTAAAATATAAGCCATCTTTTAACTAAACTTGTTGGATATTACATGAAAGTCATTTTGTAACTGAATATATTTTAGTTGATTTAAACTTTTTGGCAAACATACAATTTATTAAAATTTAACCAAGTTCACCATTATTTTTTATTAGCATCTCCTTCAGAAATCAAAACACCAACTCCTCAGTAAGCCTTTTCACATAACATAATTTAAAAAATGGATAATAATAAAGTGTTGGAGTTAAATAGTAGCTCCATTCTAAGGAACAAGCTTCACTACATTATAAGTCATCAAGACAAATCAATTGCCTTTGTTAGTTTTCATACAAAATTCTTGACTCCAAATATAAACAATAATACTATAAGAGCAATTCAAAAATTAAGTACTGTGGTTGATAAAAATGTATTTAGAACCATTCTTATAGGTCAATTTAATATTGAATCTTTAAAGGAAAGAACAAATTTAATTGACCTATTTTTAACAAATAACACTGAACTGACATCAGACAATGTGCAATATAGAGTTGTGGTTATATCAAAGTTTGATATTAAACATGATAGATTATCTGATATGGTTGGTTTTGAGAGTAATATACTTATTGAAAAAGACAAAGTTGTTGTAGGTACTAAACCTACGGAATGTTTATAAAATATGACAAATTTCATAATTTAAAAACTGATATATTGCTAATTATATAACCAAAAACTGTGTTTGGCTCAGAGAATATGTTAGTTATGAACCACCATATCCAATTATATTTAGAATATGCAATCAGCAGTTTAATCACATTGTTTTTTAATTAGTGTTGAAAATGGTAAACTGATTGATTTTGATGGTTCTTATATTGACATTGTTTTAGAAATTAAAGATGTTAAAAATATAATGTAGAAATATAACAATATAATAATTAATTTAAAATTACACATTTTGATACCCATATGGTATGTATCTATTTTATTATCTTATAATCCTTTTACTATTGTAAGGACTTAATGCAATTTTACTAACTTCTGCTGTATATATTTCATGCTTTTTAACCCTTATTAAATTCATTGTTCTATATCATATTATCTCTTTAAACAAACTATTCTTATAGTCCTCAGATGTCATTCTCTTGTTAACAACACACTTATTTACTCCTTTTTATCTCTTATTTTCTTTATTATCAACACTATAACATACATTTTTGCTCTTAAACAAACAAATTCTTTCATTATTTTCACATTACATTCGCCATTTATCTTACTTATAACTTTCTTATTTATTTGTGGCATGTTATAGATATTGTCATATGAATAATCACTTGTATCGAATTTTTCTATCACTTACTTCTTATCTTCACAAAAAACTTCTGTTTTTATGTTATAAATGTACGAATCAGTTTCTTCATAGCACATTTCTATTTTATCGCCATATTTTGGTTTCATTACTTTATAATAAAAATCATACATTAATTCTTTTGATTTATCTAAAATTGACATACCAACATAAATAGGCTTATTAAATTTTACATTTGTCTTGTTCACATGTATAGCTGCAAGATTCTCATTAAATGTAGTACTTATTTTGAAATTTGGTTTTGGTACTAATTTTTGCAAACTTTTCCATTTGATATCAGTCTTATATCTACTCTATTCCTAATATTTTCCTAAGTTTTACCAAACACAGAATTATTCATCAGTTTATAAAATCTTTTTCAATGTCAATTTTAGCATTAGTTATCATTGATGTATTAAAATCTATATAGTTCTTCAACCAATCAGACTGATTAATTTTCAATATTTTAGTATATTTTAATCCATTATTTAGAAACTTTTTTAAATTACGATAGTGCATTACATACTTTTGTTTATTATCTAAAGTTGTTAATAATTTTGAATGATTTGTTCCTGGAACTACCATATTTTCTGGACAAAGTGGTAGATCTTTATGAAAATTATGTAGTTGTTGTGGATAATCTAAATCTACTTCCAAAACGTAACCATGATCAGAATCATCCTTAAGATTTAATATATAATTTTGCCAGAATCTAATTTAAATTCTGGATAATGAACCCATTCAAAAACTCCATATGGTAAGTGTTGTGACATTGCCCAACCATAAAGAACATTGTCATCGATATATGCTAAATAATTAGACTCTTTATTTGAATTCTAATCTTTTAAATATTTGTTATTGGCTTTACATATTGCCTACAACATTGTGATATACCACCTCTAATTCCTTTTTCAATCATTAAAATCATATCATAATTGTGTAATAAATCTAATGGTTGTTTATTCATTTTTAACATTGCATCCCATGATAAACCTGGTGCTGTAAAATACCACACAGGATCTAAATCATAAGGATTTATACATGTATTTCTAAAATTTCCGAATATATATGCTAAGTGTAATGCCTCACTTTAAAAATACAAATCATGGCATTCACCAAAATTTTTAATAGTAAATTGGTTCCATACAAGTTTTACATACTCAAAATCGGCATCAGTTATGTCAGATTCATTTAATTTATTGTAAAATTCACTCTTTGGTGGAAGTTCAGTATCTTCAAATTTCTTCCAACTATCCATATAATCATATGGATAAACACACTTTCTTATAAATAAATTAATTTTGATCGTTTGAAAAATTCTTTAATTTATTCTTTAGTTAAATTAGATGGTAATTTACCTAATCTATAGCCATAAATTTAAATGTTCCTAGCATTCTCCTTTTTTTAATTTTGTGTTGCTTTCCAAAAAGTAGTAAACATTTCTTCATTATTTGTAACTAAATCGATTTTTTTATCATCATATCTTAACTCTTGTTAAATAAATTAGCATAATACATGACTAAATTATGAAAATATATTGGAACAAAATTAGGTAATTTTAATTATAGTTTACAATTATTACATACAGCATTAATGAATATTCCTGTTATATGATCATGATGATGTACTTTTTTTTTTTTTTTCTCTGTATAGTAACATTCACATACAGTACATTTTTTTAATTACTATATAATATTGTTTATTCATCTGTTAGTGGATAGTTTGGTTCATTTTGCGAATATATTTCTCCGATTTATTCTACTTCCTTTTTTATTAATTGTATAGCTATCTTATGTGCATTTGGATCTCTACGTACTACTGGAGGCTTATAATCGCCATAAGCAGATACATTATAATAGCAAAAACCAGAAGCTTCATGTATTTGATATTTAATTGTGTATTAATCGTCATTCATATTTAAAACAATGGTATTTATTTGTTCATTAGTAAGATTATATGTTTCTTTAAGTATCTCCTTATAAAAGCCATTATCAATATTGTGCTCTGTTAAAATTGGATATTTTTTGATTAAGTCAAATTTAATTAATTCTGTCGGGTTTGGTTTAGTGGGTAAAATTATCTTTACAATTGATTCAAAATCTGCATATATTGTAAAAGGAACCATCATAGTATTTTTATAATTCTTAAATATTATTTCCTCTCCTTTCGAAGGTAAATTGATTCTTACTGATTAATTTTTTTAACAATCTTCTGTGTGTTCATTTAATTTATCTTGTGATGTAAAGAATTGTGACACATATCACATATATATGTTTTATGTTGATGTTTATGTTTTTGTACTGAAAGCAGCTTCAATAAATCTGTTATCTAACAATAATGTGGGTTTTTATCATGTTTGAATTAAAGTAAATTTATGTATTTATCCCTTTTATTTTTGGTGAGTTTAAATGGATATACTGTGGATTTAAGTTCAATAGAGTATACATATATAGATGTATCAATATTATTTTATATTCTTTTGTTTATCACGAATTTTAATAGGATATTCATAATTATTTAATACTTTGACAATATTAAGACCCACAGTTTTATATTTAGTAAATCTTTGTGGGTCTTTTTCTACTGGAAACCATACAGAATTTATTGATGGAAGAAACCCTTTTTCATTATTAGTTTTCACGTTAATACATGATTTTTAATTCTTAATTACTTCTGGTAGTTCAATGTATGATGCTCCATTTAATGTATCTTACTTTTTTATAGCTAATTGTATACCAGTTACTCTATCTTAAGTCCATCCTAAACCTCTTCTTTGAAATTCAGATAATTGTGTAAGTAATTCATGTTTTATGATTTTGTATATCTTTATAATTCCTACTTTTTAAAAATATTCTATGATTAAATGACTAAAATGTAAATAATTCTACTTTATTATTTTCCTGCTTGCGACAATTTGTGTATAATTTAATGCTAGTATTCAGTCCTCTAAATGTTCTAAGATTATCACATATTATCTCAAATACCTTATTTTCTACTGAAATCAAAAAATGATTAGTCTGTATTAAATTTAAGGATTTTTCAATATTATGTGTTGATATCCTCATATTAAAAACTGTATTAACTAAGTATTTTTTATTGATTCTTCTATTTATTTTGCTTACGAATATGTTAGTAGACTAGGGAAATATTTCTTATAATTATTTTCTATCTTTCTATCTATTAATTGATATTGGCACCTGATAAAGGTAAATTTGTAGAATTATTATTTGTTATCTATTATGTTACCCACATTATTTTATTTCTAGGTTGTACAAATAGATTATTAGAGAATGGAAATATTTTTTAAACAGTCATTTCTATATTTTGAATATAGTTATTTGATATTGACATATGAAAATGGGAAATTTGGAAAGTTTTTTTTTCTTTGCTCATTTATAATAAATAGTATAGTAACTACAATTAAATCAGCTTACCTTAGATTATACCAATATTAAATTTTTTACTCTCTACCTATAGTATCTTAATTCTCTCACTCTCTTCTCACCCAACTCAACTGCAAGATTGTTCGCTAACATCATTGATTGTTTCTTTATAAAGAAAAAAATTTATGAAGCTTTGAAATTTTATATAGGCAATGAAGAGCTATGAGAATAGTAAATATATTGGAAAATGAAATCTATAAAATGTTTAAATTATTAATAATATGTTAAATCGTTTTTAACTGTGTAACTTACATTTCGATGTGTTTTTAAAAGTGTCTCTTCTCTTTCAGTTGAGTAAATTTTTTGTTATGACGATAATTCTTATTATATTCACTAAAACAATTCTCACATATTGTTCTAAATTTGGCCTTATTTCTTGTATGAACTGAAAATAATTTTATATATTTATTTTCATTACATAATTTACATGTTTTTGTTGGGTAATTATCATGTTGAATTTCATTTAGAATATCCACTAACACGTTGTGTGATTTAGTATTTTTATTCTCTTTGATAGATGCAACATAAACATATTTTCAACATTTACAGAATTTTTTTTCCCTTTTTAACACAATTTATTTTAGGTGTTTTCAATGACACATTTTTTACAGTTGTTATAAAGTCTATACTTATTTGTTTTGAAGGTAGTAGAAAATGTTCTATGTTTAATACTACACCACACGTTTTACATTGCTTAGATATTGTAATATTTTCTGTTTCATTGTTTAGCAGCAGTTCCATTTTGGTATATAATATTTCAACCTCCTTATACTAATTGTCGGAATTTGATGGAATGTTAAGAGAATAAAAAAAACCTCTTGGCAATTAGCAAATATCTAAGGTGACAAAAACTACAAGACGTGGGAGTAACCTTGCCTGTGTTGTCCCTACATTGCGTAATGTAGGTTCACTTTCTTATATACTCAGAAACAGTTATTGTTGATATCACTTTCAAATATGAAAATGTTCATAAAATAAAATAATCACTTAGATTTTGTGTGCCTTGCTCGAGTGAACACGTACTTTTCTCTGGTTATTCATGGAAAAATTTGCAAGAACTGGTTTGTTAGCATGTTAAAATTCAACATGGCGTCGCTTGACAAATTCGTAAGCTTCTTAAACAATTTAAAGCTGATGCCCTATACCACACGTAAAATATATTGCAATGAAAACTTGTCTTACAGAAATCTGGATGCTCTCGCTGTTCTGTTACGACATAAAACTACCTCCCAAAATAAATAATGTCCTCAGGGAAGGTAGATGTAGGGTTACATATATCCAGGCCTCGACATTGTGGAGAAATATGTACGCTCTTACACAGATGCGGGCGAGCTTCAAAACTATTAAATTAACCTAGCAAGGAGCTTAAATTGCACTCACACTTACTAGAACAACACTTAAAAATATAATAGAATGGGAGGAAACTAATACACCGTGCATTCTAACTTAAAGCCTAACTCGTCACCTATGTTCAGGTGAGAGACCTATCCTTACGTCTGACGGAAGCTGGGGTTCGTTGAAGAGAGATTTAAGCTCTGTTGGCTGGACACGGCTTAAAGGGACCTAACGTTCCAGCCAATTGGCGAGCCAGGATTCGAACCTGAGACCAATAGGAGAATACAAAATACCTCCACCCCCTTACGGGACAATCCCCACATCCTAACTGCTAAGAAAACACATAGAACACTAGGTCTCGTACGTCTAACTAATCAACCTATTTTTAACCATAATAGAATTGCCACGTTACATCTAAGAGAAAATATCCTAAAAAAATGTGTAATAAAGAAAACAGGAGAAAAATAAATATTCAATAAATTATGTATCCCAATTATATGAAAAATACCACATGTGACGAGGGAGAAAATGTATGTTTACATTAAGACAAATAATATCATGTTACATGTAAATAAAAAGATTAACATTAAATATAAAAATTAACAAATGTGACAACGTACATTTTGACAGTATTACAATGGTAACCGACAATGCTATACTCTGTTTCATCTAAGCTCACTAAATTTTAACAATTATGATGATATATATATTATTTGATGACGTGCTCACAGGTAACAATGCCAGTCCAAATTTACTATTCTACTGGTTAATCAAGGGTCTCAGATTCAGATTCGTGCAAGAAATGTTGACTATCATTGTGACCTGCAAGTACATCCTCAAATAGTACATTTCCACAGAACTGTCAAAATTAAGTGAGCTTACATGAAACAGAGTATACTTACGTTTCTAGCATTGAGATGAAAAATCTGATGGTTTCATGGGGAACTAATCTTGGGCAAACATCGCTATATTACCCTAAAGCTAACTTGGCAGAAAAAAGTTAATAGAAATTCGAATGTTGCTTTTCGCGCATTCCAGGCTGCTACTCAACGAGAATGTATCAGTTATCCCAAGGTTTATATGTTTGGCATTATGCCACAAACCAAGAACCTCGAGATTTTTGCAGAGTACTGGTTTGTATTATATATGTGAATTTTGTTGGGATTCTGTGGTATACAATAATTTATATCAGATATGGAATCATGATGCAAAAGTTCTGCACAAATATCACCAGAAACTGTCTAGGAGGCATGATCAGTAAGTTGACGATGTTTCATTTAATGTTGGTGATGAATTACTTCTCGTAGCTCATTTTTTTTAGCTCTAAAGCTGCAAATTTTAGTGTAATGTTAGCTCCTAAGTATATGGAGCCCTTTGTGATAAAGAAGGTTTTGTCTCCAGTTACTGAGTTACTAGATGTCTAGAATTCCCACAAGAGAAATAAAGAAATAAAGACCCACTTATCACAACTAATATGTTTTTTTTTCGTGTAAATGTTGTCAGTGTTTTAGGACAGGAGTCGAATTCCCCACACTCATTTATATTTGTGTTGTGATTTTATCTTCATTTAGAGTTAAGAGTTTTTAAGTGTTTTATTAACTTACAAGGAAATGCTAAACTAGGCAAAGGGAAGGAAAGGGGTTAGGAGCAGGACGACGGGAGTCAGAATTAAAATGCCGATGAGGAGGATTGACTGAAAAAAAAAATTGTTTTTGGAGCTAACATAACTTCAGATTTCAGGCTGATAAATTCTGAATAAGGAGATCATTTGAGTTTATCTATTGTTTGTTTTGGTGGAGTGTATCCTGGCTGAAGAACCTTTACACTGTTTTATTCATGCTGGGGAATTGGTGGTTCAGCTGAGAGGTCATTTGGGGGTTCGCTGGGACTGGCCATCTTGACAGGTCTCCGGGGGACACTGACCTCCTCCTGAGAGCTCCTCAGCTTCAAGGGACGGAGAATTAGATTCCTGGGAATCTCTTCGTGGCACCTTACGTGCCACGACCGAAAAATTCCTCATCCTGGTTGAAATAATTACGTGCAGCCTGAAAGAGGGACTTTATGGTGTTGAATTTATCGTCTGCTGGGTTGTGAACCTCTACACCCTTGTCGAAAAACCGACCACCGATGCCGAAAAATGGGCCGGCCCTCTAGCCATGACCGCAGCCCGGCAGCCTGGCCTCTTTGTGCACATCAAAATTCATACTCCTGGGCACAACGAGTGTCGCCCCTAGTGCTGCCGGCAGGGTTATCACGTGACTAATGACGTCGCCGCGCCATGATTCATCCTCTACCCAAGTGTCGGTGGAGTTTCAAGATGTACCAGAACGAAGTTAAGAAAAAAAATAAAAGACTGTTTTTGGTTCCTGCGATTGCGTCTATTTAAATAAAGAGTTTAGGTTGGTTACGATGCCGCAATCCAACTGATTATTAAAATCACTTTGTTGCAATATTTCTTCCCCAGTAGAGAGGAGGTGTAAATTTCTTATGTATAAAATGGCCAGGCTGGGGCCATCTCGATGTATTTTGCTCCCATCTGCGTCATCATGCATTTAAGATAAGCTTTTATTAAGGGGACCTTCGGGTCAATGCTAATATGGTAAGGGTATGCTTCATATTTTATCTTAGGGTTTCATTATGGAAATTTCTATCTGCATGATTGCCTGTTTTATTGCATGTTCTTATAAAATGTAGAAGTCTTTAATGTTCCATACATTTTGAGAAGCCATGTGACTTTGTATATTATGTAATCTCCATAATGTTTGGTTATGCTCATGTGAGCATAACTTATATACCTGTTTCTTTGTAATATCACATTAGATGGACAATTTTTTACATATTTATTTATACCACTATGCCCATTTGTATTAAAGGAAAGGGATTTTAAATAGGAAACTGTACCTGAAATATCATCATATTTTTTAAAGATGTATCTCTGAAATTTCATACTATATAAAATGCAATTAATTAACTTTTATTTTTTCACTCGGCGTGTGAAAGAATTCCTGTGGCAAATTATCCTGGGTTTTCCCCTATGCCTTTAACTTATTCTGGTTTTCGTAGTATGAGGAGTTTGGGCTGTTTAGGAGGAATAATTTGAATCAATATTTTGTTATAAGTTTGCCAACTGCTAAGTTGTTGGTGGTTGTTGGACTCGGGATGGTCGGGGTGTTGGCACCTGCACACGTGTTGCCAGTGACGATCTCCTGGGGTCTCAACTTGTAACGCTAAATGCCTGTTCTGCCAAGTGACTGTTCGGCCAAACGACTATTCAGCCAAATGCCAGTTCTCCCAAATACCTGCGTGGTAAAACAATATTCCAGCATGAAAACTACAGAAGATCGATTCTGGGGACAAGACAGAGTTCTGGAATTTGTAGTCGTACAAATCTCCACGTGATAGCTCTGCATGCTCGGCGTTCGTTCCATACTAAGCATTGAGAAACATTGACTTTCGAACTAGACATAGCCTATCAGCAATTATTTACGTGACTACCTGTAAAATGATTTTAGTGGCTAGCATGTAAGTGTCCATAATATAATTCTCATAATACAGTAGCAAGTAGTCTTTATACCCATGTAGCCAGCTACAGTCGGCCGACTGTGGTTTTACTGCTGGCACTGCTAGATGACTGCTGGCACTGAATACTTATGGGTTTAAACAAATGGCCCTGTTATGGCTGACTGCCGGCAACATGTAACTTGGTATGCCATCAATGGCACGTTAATTGGATGTTCGTGGAAATAAAACTGATGGCTAAGTGTGAGTACACTGCTAATGATCCACAAATGGCTTGCAAACTGTATTTCAGCATTGGCAGTACTTAACTTATCCATTTTTGGGTCATTGATGGCACTTCGCTATAGTATTTTGCGCACTTAAGAGACATTCGGCCGACTGTGGTTTTACTGATGGCATTGCTGGGTTAGTGCTGGCCCATAATATTTATGGGTCTACACAACTGGCCTTGCAATGGTTAATTGCCGGCACCAAGACATTTGGCATGACATTTATGGCCTACTGATGGAATGTTGATGGAAATGAAACTGTTGGTTGAGAGTAAGTGACCTATTAATGACCCATAAATAGCTTACCAACTATATTCCAGCAATGGCCGCACATAACCTATACTGATTGCTGGTAAAAGTATGGATAGCCATCTATAGGCCATTTGATCACTGTGAAGTGGTACATCGATGGACCATTGCGGGTGCAATTTGGCTAATAATGGGAATTTTTATGGATTCCGCTCTTCACAGAGAACTTCTTCAAACTACACACATATATATATATGCATGTATGTGCATCCAATATAAATATAGATCATATGATATAATGAGTTGAATATTTGTAAATATAAAGTGATGGAAATATCTTATCTAAAATGCTCTAAATACAGTATTATGTGTGACTTTGTGACCAGTATTGAATAATTTGTCATACATAATGTTTTGTATGTATCACTGCATATAATTAAAATGAGAAATTAAAAAAAAAAATAACAATATATAACCACCTTTATAAAATTAACCTTGAAGGGCTTTTGTTGTTTCAAATCATTAAAATATTCATAACTGGCGATTGCATTTAAAAACGGAATAATAGAATCCAGGTGACATACATATGGCGAAAGATTACATCAAAGGCAAGTTTTTGGCTTAATATCGCTATTCATGTGGAAGATATCTCTGAACGACAGTATAATTTTTGTTGAACTGCATATTTTTAAAATCTGATTTGTTCGCATGATAAATTTTAAGGCTATGGAATATCTGGTGTAATTTATATTATAATAGTGTTTGTCATTAATTAAAGTCCAAATATATTCTAAATAAGTTCATTTGAACTTAAGAATACACTGGACTGTCAATGCAAGTGGTGTAGGTTAGCGCCTTCTCAACTCCTCTGGTAAGTAAAGGAAATTAAAAACAAAGAAAAGTTGATATTCATGGTAAAAAAATTATTTTCAAGAAATAGTGCTAGACATATTGTGAAAGAATGGATAGCTCTCTGATGGCTGTGAAATGGTACATCGATGGGCCATTGCAGTTGTAAGTATGAGAGTTTCCTGATAATGTTATATTTAATGAAATACTAAATTTTATCTTATATTTAAGAGTCTACTTTTAGGTAACTTTTCACTCATGCGGTAAACATTCTAATCAGGAAACAATACTGTACATTATACGAAAACAACTCCTTTTCTGGCAAAGCCAAGATGTTTGGAAGCGTTGTAAGTAATGCTTTCAGCAGGTAGGAGGACGCAATGGTTTCCCGGCCGATGAAGGGGTGACAGGGTAGGAAGACCGCCCGGGGTGGGGCGGGGGCTTGTGGCTGCATCAACCTGTGTTAGAAGCTACAATGGTAGTAATTTCTTCATCGAACCGAAGCGGACATAGCCGAAGCTGACCTAGCCGCAGGCAGTTGGCGTGGTGTAGTTTACAGTAGCTAGATCGATGCATGGGCAAGTTCATGCGCACAACACGAATTGTATTGTTTATATTTAATTAAGTTTTGGTGCTGAGAATGTTATACATATTCGTGAGCGATGTATACCCTACATAATAAATTATAAATTACCATGTGAGACTGAGAACTGAGTAAATAGAATGAGTACAACAGAAACATGTGGATGTAAGTGTGGATTATGAGTGAAGTATTTTACCAGCAGTGCTTTCACTTTTCAGGAAATATGTGACATCATAAAAGATGGTAGGATGGCACCTAAACTTACGATCACGACAAAATGCAAGAAATGTAATTTTGTACGTCATTTGCAAACAAAAAGTTTATCAGAAACACTCGTGGTTAGCTGAATGTAACAGCCTAAACATACTGTTTTGCTGGCCATTTTTATTGTTTTCAAAAGATGTTGACACATGGACTGCAACTGGGTATTGTGGCATTAACAATCTGTGCAGAGCTGTTCGAAAACATAAACGTTCTGAAGTTCACATAAATTCGTTTTTTTCTCTTAAAGAATTTGGTAAAAATTTAGTTGATTTTGGTCTAGATAGACCCAAACAATTAAGCATACAAAGATATAACGAAAAAGTTAAAAGAAACAGAGCAATTTTGAAGCATTTAAGAGATTTTGTTTGTTTCTTGGGTGTACAGGAACTGCATTTACGCGGTCATGATGAAACAAAAGAATCAGAAAACCGTGGCAATTATATTGAGTTACTCGCATTAATTGTTTTAATTGGACAATGTTCCGAGTTCGATGATGGTATCTTTGTAATATTTTTCACTCGGGCATATTTCATGTTAAAAAATATTAATATTTTTACAAGCGGTGTAGTTTTAATTACGTACGAAAAAATGTTTAAATGGCACCATTTTGCACCTTTAAATCCAAATTTTCCCGGGGGAGGACCCGCTGACTCTCATTCCCCTTTATTGGGGAGATCAACGCCACTACTGCCCCTGCACACAGTAGCTCACCCATGAAATTATAGCGCGCATCGCCAGTTTGCTACATGGGTAGTGTACTGCGTACACACGAGAACAGCACATTCATTCGTGTCTCTTGCGTTTAGCAGGAAAATCATCTCTCATAAACACTCCTCTAAAATTAGTTATTTACAATTTGCACGCAAACAGTTCCAAATCCACATTCGTAAGCGCTCTTTTCAGTAGAGATTTTCATTATTGCCTCTTACTGTTGTATCACTTTTGCACACTTCCACCTCCTACTGGGTATGGCCTTAGGTAGAGTCCTTGGGCATTTTTTTTTACCCATGGAGACAGCCTGCATATTTGTAATGTGTCTTTGTGCCTTGAACAACTGCTTCCGTTCATTCGATACTATGTTGACGGCTGAAACGATAACACATGTGGCTCCGATTAGCCCTCCGAGAGCCCCGAGTGCAGGCAAAAGCAATGGAAGAAAACCGACAGTAGATATATTCTTACATTTACATACTTTTCCTTTCTTTTGTCACCATTTTCCATTTCACTTGTGCCTTCCGCTTGCTCTCTGTACCTGTTTCCGTTATAACCTTTGCGTTTCTCTTGCTCTTATCATTCATGTCCATATTATCTTTGGCATTCAATATGTTGGGAACGCTCTATGCTGCTATTTTTCTCCGAGTCTGGTGTCTGATGTTTTTATTATTTCGTCGATATTCTGTGCAAATATCTTGTCTACCTGGTGTCTGGCTTGCAGATACTTGTGCTGGCAATAGGCGATTATGTGCTGCTTGCACGCCTTGTCCAGGGTGTTTATGGCTGTCTCATTGCACGGCAGTCTTATAGCTAGCTTGTTTCCTGGTCCGCAGAACCTGTATCCAGGAATGCACAGCTCGAACAGCCATTTTTGATAATGGCAAACTGCAAAATTTGGAAAAACTGCTTAGTTCTATTGAAGGAAAGCAAGACAAAATTTATATCGATGTGTTGCAAATCACATTATTTTTGTGTTTATAAAGAATATTGAAATTCTAATAATGGATATTTTAAATATAAAGATATGTTTGATGTTAAAATGGATATGGGTGGTGAATAATTATTTTATAAAGAATTATGTAGATGTATAAATAACTTTCAGAAAAATAGAATATTATATGATATCCCTAGATTATTATAAAAATCAACAAATAATATTTATAAAAATTAAGTAATCAAATGTGATTCTAATCCTTATGCTCTTAACGATGCAGTACATTAAATATTTTTCCAAGCTCATAAAATATAACAAATAAATAGAATTTTAATACTGATGAAAGTTAAAACTATTTGTTTATGTACAAATCTAATAATAAACCAAAATTTAAAAAACCGAGAGAAAATTTTTCCATTCGCGAAAATATTAATGAATTGTATAAACCAGTAAGAAAAAGTTTTCTAAAGGAAAATTTTTGAGTTTTGAAATTTATGATTTCTGGCAAGCTGATTTTGTTGAAATAAGTTATGGTAAAGATATTTTAATGATAATTAAAAGGAATAAAAGTACTAACTATTATTGATGTTTTTTTCTGTGTATGGGTTTGCTACTCCAGTTAAAAATAAATGTAATAAAAATATTATGAAAGTTTTTGAATCGATTTCTGAAATGAGAAAACCAAATAATTAAAAAAAATGAATAAGAAACAATTGTATAGTAAAATCCTTTACAATAAATGGAGAAAATATAAAATTAATCAATAGTCACATTCTTCTCAAATTATAGATAGTTTTATTAAAAGATAAAATAAATGTGCTAAAACTTTGTTTTAAATGAAAATTATGTATGTATAGACCTTTCACATGATTTAATAAAATAACATAACATCCAATACATAGATATGAAATTAGTAGAAGTTATTCAGAAATTGTGGAAAAAATGTTCACTTTGTTTTTTTTTTAATTATTCACTGGTAGATATTGAAAGTAATAATAGTAATATTAAAAATAATAACAGTAGTAGTTAAAATAATCAAAATTAAATAATATTTATAAGCATGTACAGCTAATTATTAAACATACTTGATTAAAATCTATAAAGTATTAAAAGATAATGTAACTACTATTACTTAAAAATGTATGAATAATGAATTGATAAAAAGGAAATAAAAAAGATCAAACATTTTCTGTTAAATGGTTGGGCTTTGATAGTTCACATAATAAATGGATTAAGTAACATTATGCTGTTTTATAAAAGTAATTAACTTTTTTTAATAAAAACGTATTACTATTACTTAAACACTCAACCAATGCTCATTAATACAGTTACACAAACACTATTCATACTGTCATAAAATACGTAATCATATTTCTGTATTTTCCATTACTAAAGTTTATATTCTTATCAATGAATAAAAATCCATAAACTTCATCCCTAAGCTTAGCACATGTTTCTTTAAATTTTCGTAATCTATATCATCTTGCACATCAAATGGGACATTTTTTACGAGAGAGTTTTAATTCCTTTGTAATAACTTATATAGTATAGTGTAAATGTGAAATGATTTTGTCGAGTTTTTAAAGGGCCTGTTTAAGAAAAAATATTCTTGGAATATGTTTTATTCCTGGCTTATCATTGAGGCTGTAGATTCTTTGGGTAAAAAAATGAGTTTTAAAATTATGGGTTTCTGATATACAGTATTTTGAGGTGAAATTTCGGCATATTGAGCCTTTTTCCGAGCCAATTGAATGTTCAAATGTAATTTTTTTAAAGTTTGCATTGGTTGTTTTTTCTTTGCCCTCGCACACTGTTCACTTGGCATGTATGTAATAAAAAGAATGTTTAATAAAGCCAGTATTAGTGGTTAGGGATCCTGTAGAATTTATCTGGTGGTGTGTTGGTAAAGATAGAGTTAAAATGAGGTGTGTAAAGATATAATCGAATTGTGATCATATGTGAAATGTAAACATTGGGTTTTGAGTAAATAAAAAAATAACCAAGGTTTTCTTTGGGTGTTCTGATATTAGTAGTTGGTTGTGAACCTGTCCCCAAAATTTTACTGGACAAAGTACGATGCATACAGTCTTACAATGATCCTTACTCTGCTGCTATATGTTTGTGTGGAAAGTGTTTTCTGTGAAACCCATCCTTTCTGTCCTTGTAGAGTGAGTTTAGGATAAAGTGTCGGGGTAAAGTTGTGCTTCCAGTGTGTAGGCATTGGGGGTACACGATGATATCCCATATTTAAGGGCATCATCGTTTTTTGGCTTTGAAACTGCCCACGAAGAAGAATCTTTCGCTGTCTGCTTACAAATTGGACACTGCAATGTACAGGCGTAAGTCAAGGCACATAGAACTTTGCCATCAATCATTGTCAGTAACATACGACATGCTATTTGTAATCCTTATTACTTGAAATGACAAATATTTAATATGATTTCTAATGTAATTCCCTTCTTAAATAACTTTCTTAGACTCTTTAACAAACTTGAGTCTTATGGGCCAACTAAAAGACGTGGAGATGAGTCGAGGATTATTCCACACATCACTATATTTCCCTTTCAAAAACAGCGGGACTAACGAACTAAGTAAAATACTTTCGTCACTAGCCTCTGTATTCTCTTCCCAAGCCTGCTTGTATGGAGAATGCCCAGATGACCCATCGAAACTCCACTTACAAAGCAATGTAAACTCATCTTCATGTTGGCTGTCCAATGTCTGTAATGTTCGTATCAGTGTATGTCAAGTAAATTTTGCAATAGAACAACACAACCAATTCCTGAGCACTGAATATTGCCTCGAAAACCTAGTTTCTTCGCTTCGACCAAATCCGAATAGGTGGGGTAAATATCAGCATTTCGCATATTTTATGACAGTCTGATTAAATTGCATGATTGCTTCGACAATTTGGCTTCAATTAGTAGAGACAACGCTTTTCCGGGTGAATAAGGAAAGCATGCTTTTTCATGTGTCACTGTTGCTAATTTCCTAAGTAAATTTTTTGAAGTCGTTGGTTTACTACCAGCCACAAGTTTTACTGCAGACTCTAGAGCTCTGTTGCCTTTACCTCTTAGGCGAGAAGAGAGAATTATGACTGCTTCAGGAGTAGTAACAGCATCGGATGCACGTTTTATGATTCTTCTTTGGTCCGCTCGCTTGCCTCACAGTAAGATTTTTCTGGGCCAACTCCGTTATTTTGGTGTTTCCATTTTTGCTTCACTCTGTCCAGGGATTGAAACTATGTGTTCAACAAAATTTACATTATCAAGCCATTAAGACTAATTCCATTCTAACGTTTTCCGATTGCGGCAAGATTTTTCCACCTTAATATAACATATTTTTAGACTTTTTCAACTTTAACTTCAGTGAGTCTTTGTGCTAATGTAAACCATAATTTTCTAAAGCACGGGCATTGAATTTGTCAAAATCCTTTGAATTAATTATATAAAATTTCCTAATTGTCTTCTAGTTACCATTTTGATTACTGTAAAATGAAAACCGAGGAATTAAATACTTAATAGAGTAATCTGGGTTCATTATACACTGTAATTTAGTGAACGTTTTAATTGTGGAGTTATAAAAATACTATTCGAATTCTTGAAATTATATCATAACGTTTTTTATATTAGTTTTTTTAGAGGATAGGGGCTTACCTTATTTCTAGTTATGAAAACATTAACTCTAGAAACGCTAAAAATGAGTGACTAAAAAAAAATAAACAGAATTCCAATCACCTGATATGATACATCCACAAGTACACAAAAGAGCGAGTGCACTCGAGATACTCACTGTTGTTGCTGTTCTCTTTCGACATAGACACTGACTGCCCAATACTGACCAGGCTAAGGTTTCAAACTGGGTGCAGCAGCTATCATAGCCTTACATATAATTTGCCATGACTCACCAGAAATGTCTCACGGTCTGAAGGCACGTCCATGGGATACACAGGTGTTGACAAAAGTGTAGGCCTACTACTCAATGCATGGAAGTTCTCGCTGTAGCCTTGGATCACGATTCAGCCGTAGCATCCCAATTCAATTTTATCTGTACACCAAAGCCGCAATTTGACGCAACCAAACGTTACATCCCTTGATTCTCTTATGTTTTATTTACACTATAAGCTGAGAAACTCCGTGAGCCTAGGTAATCCTCGAATTGTACGACTTGATTTACATCGAAATGTATGGAAAAAATTTATGGTTTTTAAAATAGTTTTTCTGTTTTATTATTAATAAATTAGTAAATTTTAAATACTATTTTCATGTTAAATTCTGTGTTTTTTATATCAAAGATAAAATTATTGCAACTTCCCCAAATAAAGAAATTCTCGTGTGAAAGAAACAAATATTGTCGATAGTTCCTAGTGTGACCTGAATCTCCACAAATTAGTAACTTTACGTAAATACCACGAGCTTACTATTTTACCAAAATTAAAAGTGTTTCTCTCACATTTAGAATACATCGTGTAGAAGATGTCGAAATTATTTCCGTTCAAAATAAAAATTCTTGGTTTCTCGATTTTGACACAATTATGGTTGGATTCAGCCCACTGTGCGCCGCCCTGGTAAATATATCAAATGCATGCACTGATATCATTAGTACCAATTTCCACACAAAATGGAACGTCAAATAAAGAAAATATCATCTTGCACCGAGTATCGTCTTACGCTGCATCACCTTTGAAAATCGGTGTAAAATTATATCATATGTTTTTAAATAAGGAAAAATGATTTCACTCAGAAAGCCTTAGCAATTGTTTATTATTGTTTTAAAACATAACGCAAATTTTACAAAGATTGTATTGGATAGTCGTTCCATTTTTTTCCTTAATGTTTTCACAACAAATAAGTTTAGATAATAACCGCAACTGCTTTGCTCAATGAATGGACATTGAAATTATAAATAAAAGACATAACATTGTATTTTATTTTCATGGTATGTTGTTTAAAACGCGTAGAGCAATATTTTGCCAATTGACGAAATCCACGATTGTTGGTATTTTTTACTGTCACTTTTCTTTGCTTTTGGGGATTTTGCCATATTTCATTTTTCAAAGAAAAATCTCAAGAACGCATAAAATTTACTTATGTTTGAGTAAACGCGATGACACAATGACACTTTTTTTAAAAATAAAATTAGAGGAAAAGATGAAATTCAAAATCTATTCGGTTAATGGAACCACTAGAATGAGCGAATTGTTCCTATTACTTGACATGTAAACAGCTAGTACCAATTTCCACACAAAATGGAACGTCAAATAAAGAAAATATCATCTTGCACCGAGTATCGTCTTACGCTGCATCACCTTTGAAAAGGCTTCTGTTCCATGCCTCTGTGTTGTTTTGTCTACTAATTTTTCAGGGTTTTTACTAGACTCCCTAAATGGATATCTATACTTGTCTGGATCCTCAACAATCCTCTATTGATACGTTTTACGTCACTGGCCCACAGCTAAACTTTGGCATGGAATCTACACGCAATGTGTAAATGACTAAATCTTCCTTTAACAAGTTTAAATAATTTATAGACGTATTGTAATCTTTCTTTATATCGCTATGAAGTAAGTTGCAATTTGCCATTTGAATATACATTTCAAATAGTTTACTCTTTATCGAACAAAGCAAACTGATTACGAAGTGCCTACTAATGTTCTTACCTCGCCTGGTTTTCGAAGTATGTAACCACATGACTTTACGCTGTAAGAGTAGCAGTATTTTTTTCAACCTAAAAGGGGGCAAAATCTTTTAACTTTCAAACTCGTAAAGTAACAATTGTGTGTTAAAGCCTAAATAAATGAATCACGTATAGCCGTCGAGCGTATGAGAGCTAATCCATTTCGGGTGTTTCAACAAGTTCCTTTCGCGCAAATTTTTCGTTTCTGCTATTACCCACATTTATTATTTTTTATTTAAGGTTTTGTTGTGTCCACTTGTTACGTTTTCTTGTTGCTTCCTGACTTATTTCCTTGTTCGGAATTCTATGCGTTTGTTTCATGTATATCTAATGACGAAAAACCAACATGGCTTCTGTTCCATGCCTCTGTGTTGTTTTGTCTACTAATTTTTCAGGGTTTTTACTAGACTAGGTTACGTTTATAGCTCCCTAAATGGATATCTATACTTGTCTGGATCCTCAACAATCCTCTATTGATACGTTTTACGTCAGTCTAGAGGGCGCTGCAGCATATAGGCATGCGTAATCATTCTCAATATCTAATCATCCACATATTATGCACTGCTTTCTATTTCATGGCAGTTTCCTTCGTGGTGTTTCATTTTTCACACACGAGTGTTTTAGTTTTTTTCTTTAACTTTGTGGTTATTTTACTTAAACATTTAGACCTTTGTGACAATTTTATGTGATCACAAAAGTGTAAATTTACAACTTCAGTGATGCTGCACTTGTTACGAATTCCTAAAAGCTGAGTTAATATGTTTTAATTTCTGAAAGTTTCGTCCGCATATTTTGCGTAAATCCGAGTACACAGACTACCAGATGACATTAATAATAATTTTGCGGTCTTCACGTTTTTTAAGGAATGTGTTCATGCCAGTATATGAGTTTATAATAAATAGTGTAACTTCATAATGAAGATAGTATCGAATAGACTCAAAATCCGGTACTAAAAGGTAAATTAATTACTATGCAGATATTCATACAGTCTGGTATCGAAAAATATTAAATGTATACATTTGTAATTGAGATTTAGCACTGTAAGTTCGTAGAATATTACCTATTTAAATCATTTTAGGTACATTTAGGACATGTCTCTTTGGCACAATTTTCATAACAAAATGTTCATGTAATCGGTTTTGTTGATAAAACTGATGACATATTTTTTTAATTGGCTTTTACAATTTTGTCAACTGCGAAACACCCCAACAAACCCGAAAAATACGGGCCGGAATCAGGCCGGTAAAAGATAGCCGACAAACTCTGGCCAGATGATGTCGGCCCATTGTCTTATGCCGGAAGTGGCCAGATGGAAATATGGACTGGCGGCTGACTGTTTGCCCACAGTGTCAAAAATACACTGTATCCCTAACGGCAAGATACAAGTTTCGGAATCTGCAGCTGCTGATTGGCGGAAAGATGCCGGGCCTGCGGCTGCTGGATGGCGGCAAGATGCTGGACCTGCAGCAGCTGGATGGTGGCAAGATGCCAGGCCTGCGGTGGCTGGATGGCGGCAAGATGCTGGTCCTGCGGCGGATGGATGGCGACAAGACACCGGGCCTGTGGAGGCTGGATGGTGGCAAGATGCTGGGCCTGCGGTGGATCGATGGCAACAAGACGCTGGGCCTCCGGCGGCTGGATGACGGCAAGTTGTCTGGCCTACGGCAGCTGAATGGCGGCAAGATGTCAGGCCTACGACGGTTAGATGTCGTTACGATCCCGGGCCTACAGCAGCATGATGTCCAGAAATAAGCAGTGTAACAATGAAAAAAAATCAACTTTTCGATTAAAAATGTTAATTATTATATCCTCTTTACACGTATTCATTAAATTTACTTCTCAACACATTACATGATATGAAAGTTTTTTTGCTTGGCGAGTGTGGTATTCAAACCTAAGATCCTTGAGTTGACAGTCCAGCATATTTTCCTATATATCACGGGGTAATTTGTTTACACTCTCCAGTCATTTCAAATTTTTCGTGACACAAATTATTATAAATAAACGTATAAATTCCGTGACAATATAACAAATAATTTTAAAACACTGATATTTTAAAACTGTTTCTTCGTTTCTCCAAAGGCTTACAAACAAAATAGTTTTTGTTAGGTTTTAATATATCTGTCGGATGGTTGTACAAATGAAAAAAAAAAATTCAAAGTAAAAAATGCCATGACACATATATATTGATGAAAAAAACATGCTAATATCTAACACATGGCCTCAAAAATACATCATGCCATTAACAGCTAGTTAACATCTTGCCTATTCTAAACACTTTACAAAAGTTTGTCGGCATGAAGACATTATATTTGTTTCTTTATTGTGATAAAGAGCCATGGCTCGAAAACGTCAGCAGACCGGAATAAATAAGATGATATTCATCTTACCAAAAAAAAACAAAGATGCTATATCGGAATAGGGCCAGAATATAATTTTTGTTATTGGCGACATGTTGGCTGTGAGATTTCACGCCGACATAATTTAGGTGATATCCATCTGTTATCCTAAAAAATATAGTGGGCCGTTCTCTTTTTTTTAACGGTAAATCTAAAAAAATATGTGCCGTTAACAGCTTGCTAACGTCTTGCCTATACAAAACACTTTACAAAAGTTTGTCGGCAAAAAAGATATCATATTTGTATCTTTATTGTGATAACGAGCCATGTCTCGAAAATGTTAGCAGCTTACCAAAAAAATAAAGACGCTATATCGGAATCGATCGAGAATATTATTTTTGCTATTGGCGACATGTTGGCTGTGAGATATCACACCGACATAATGTAGGTGATATCCATCTGTTATCCAAAAAAATACAGTAGGCCATTGTCTTTTAGCTAACGCCATACATACTGTCTCAAAAAAGACGTCACGCTGTTGTCAGGTGGCTATCTTCTGGCAATGAAATGACAGTAACAATTTGCCGACACTTTGCCGACAGGTTGTGTTTGCTGGGTACAGATACAAAACACACATTTCTAAATATATGTAATATTGTATTTAGTGTATTGGAATGTCCGGTATTAGTATAGATGTTATTTCAATCATTAATAAGGCATACTTGTCATATCCATAATTATTATTCTTTAAATTGCATAACTGAACTATTAACGAAATTTGTATTGCCTTGCTCAGTTTTCGTTTAACAACAATTTTACTTCGGAATTACTTTACTAGAATATTAAATGTAAAAATATTGTACATGCTTTCGCCAAGAAATGTTGTTTAAAAAACACGGGTTTATAGTTTTAAACAAATTATTTCATATTTATCTGGAAACAGCAGTGTCACATTTTCCAGAAAAATTGTTGTTTTGTCTTCTGTGCATACTGATGATGCGGTGTTTCAATTCAATGCCTTGTAAGCGTTAAAATATAAATATCAGAATACGAAATTCAAGTGAACTAAAACATAACCTCTGTCCTGATAAGATACGTATTTGCTGGAATGCAAATACAATGATTAATTAAACTTTCCATTACAAATGTAATGTGATAAAGTCATAATACTGGCAATTACTTAAGGAAACCCGGGCCAAAACGAAGTACCAGGGTACGAAGGGTTACTATGTTTTACGAAACTTCTATTCCTTAACACCTAATTGACATACTGGAAAGTTTTATAACTAGAAGTTACTCAAGTTGACGCCAAGTTTTAACAGAATAAAACACTTAAAACCTGTATTTATTAAGAGTTATTTTAACACCTACTGAATTACTATTAAAATTATATATTTGATATTTGACAGTTCCAGTATTTACAATCAAGTCTCTATCACTCGTCCATTCATTTTAACCTAGTTTCGTTCCAGATATAACCAGTTAGTTCTGGAAAGCCTCAGGTGCTCCCATACCCACCCTCACTCTAATTTGCAGCACACTCTCATCCGTCCCTGCCGCGCGCACGCACACACACACACACACACAGTTGTCCACCGTAGTCGCTCACACTGTCGCTCGCCATCAGTTCGCTCTTCGCCGCACTTCACGAGGTGACTGTCACAGACTGACTGCCGACCCTCCAGATGTGGTGGTATTTATAGTGTCAAGCATCCTGACCCTAAGTCTTAACTCCTATAGAAGTTACCAGAAAATTCAAGCAATAGCCAATCACCGCCGTGTGGCCGTAGAAACTGCAACAGCAGTTTCTACGGCCACAACCGAATAACTACAATACTATATTTTCTATGTGACACAAACGGATGTGACAGCAATCCATGAACCATCTAACGCTGTTCTGCAGCCACAGAGCCCAGCTCGAATACCATGCAACTTAGCTTCCCGACAGTCTTCTCTTTCTTGCCTAGGTTGCTGGCCAATATGTGAAGTTAACTTTGTAAGCCTCACAGAAAAATAGGTGTGTGATTGGGAAACCACTAATTTAGAGTTCTCTACAACTGGTTGGAACAGACTTAAGTTCAAATTAAATTTAATAAACTAAATTCAAATTATTCTAAGCGAACCAAAAAATATATCCAGTTGGTCACCAATAAGAATCCCAATTTATTAGATACATTTCAAAACAGTAAATAAACAACACCAAAATTTTAATATAGTATTATAAAAGAAAACTTTCTTTTTTAAGGCATGCTACTTATTATCACTTGTTAGCTAGAAAACTAACATTTTATCAAAGGCTAACTGAATTAATTTTTCATGTGTGCCTATAATACGAAAGTATAGTAACTTTAAGAGATTCCTTACTGGTATAAAATGGATATCTCTACGTAAATAAATGTTGACCTATACCTTAAGTGAAATACAAACCCTATATATAATTAATCATTTCAAAATATACACAAATCGGCAAAAAAATAATTATTGCGTACAAAAAAAAATTCCAAAATTCTAAAAATGGCACACCACCACTGTGTACTGGGCTGATGAGAATCGCCACATTGTGGTAGAACAAGCAATTAATATTACTTTGTTATCATTTTTTGGTAGGTGGGTAGGCCGACGAGGACAAGTTGAATATCCACACAGCTTTTCATATTTATTATTGTTAGGTGTGTGTCTGTGGACAACTCTGAAGAATCGCAGAGTATGCCACAAAATCACGGATAGTGGTAGAGTGAAGAACACAATTGTGACTGCCTGTAAAACTGTTCCCATGGAAGTAGTATATAAAATGAAGGAGCTTGTATAGTACTAACATTTTTTTTAAATATCGAGATCCTAAAATTCTCAGATAATATCCCACAAAAATCAAGAACCTAAGTATTTGTTGAAGTATCAAAAACTTCAGAAAAATAAGCTAATACTAACAAAATAAATTTTTATATTTAAAAATATCATTTATTCGAGATAAAGTTTTTCATTATAGAATGTAATATAAATATTAAAAATATTCTATACTATATAAAATACTTCAAATTATTAATTATTAGCAGTGAATGAAATATGAAAATATTAAACCTTAAACATAAAATTTTAAAAAATTAAAAATTGTTGGTGATTGGAAAAAAATGTTATATTAGATATTTTTTTAATTATAATGGCGGGAAAACATTAAAACCCGAAATTTTAGAATGTAGAAGGAAAATAAATAATTTTTTATCCTAATACTAAATATGAACATCTTAATATATGAAAAATATGCTGTAATATAAATAGAAAAGAATAATATAATAACAAATAACGCTATAAAAAGAATTTTGTGAATGTAGAAAATATATTCACATATAATAATTCCAAAAATACAAATGAATAAAATAATTACTGCAAATATTATTATAAATATTTTTTTATGAACATTAAAAAATTCAATTATAAAGAAAAAATGTGAAACAAAAATTATTTTTGAAAAGTATATTAAATACATTTTTGTAATAAACAAAACCAAACAAAATTAAACCATAATTTCGCAATTGTTACGAAAATATAATTAAATGAGGAAATAATGATAGAAAAATATTCAAATTTAACTTTTAAACAAAAGTACAAGAAAAATCATTCATTTTATTGGTCTTCCTGTATTAATATACATTTTTTATTTTTTAAATGGAATAATATAAAAATAAATTAATGAAAAACAAAATATATATTTGATAAGTATAAAACTAAAATACCCTGTAGTTTAAAATTATTAATATATTCTAAACATAATACAGAAAAGTTAAAATTTTAGAAAAAAATTCAATAAATTATTCTCATATAGAGGCTACAAGTATTTGGAAAAAATATACAATTAAAAAGATTTAAGATAATGTACAAATTTTATCTTGATATAAGAGCATTTATTTATTTTATAGGTTAATATTAGTGCCATTATCTGATTACATTATATATATGCATATAAGTATTTATAAAAATTAAATAATTTAAAATTTTTTGATATAAAGCTTAGATGTTTTAACTCAATACTAATATATTTTTATAAGAGAGAGTATTGACAAAAAATGTGTATCAATTACATTTTTAAGTGGTTTTGCATTCAAATTAATAGTTTATAAATCAACCTTAATTAATTTTTACTAGGAATACGTTTCATAAATATTCCTTTTTCTGTGTATATTAAAAATATTTTTTAAATATTATACTTATGCAAAATGGCATTACATATTGTATTAGCAGGAACTGGTTTACTAAAATCAACTCAATGTTACATTAGTTGTAGTTTTTACATGGCAGTTTTATTATATGAACAGTCAATAATAAACATTCATCTTTTAGAATGAAATATATAATCAATATTTATTGTTGGCCTAAAATAAAGTTTGATTTTTCTATAATTTGTTCCAGCTTTGTTTCAGAATTTCTTAAATCTTTGTATGTAAGATACATTTTATAAATCTTTGATCAAAATGTAAATTTCAATATTCATTGTAAAGTGATTAATTTCTACAATTTCTAATTAAATATTTTTTACACGACAATGATTAAAATTAGAAGCATGTTCATCTTGACTACGAAAATTTTTTCCTTCAGTTTGAAATCGTATAATAACAAATGCTGCCATATCCAATTAAATATTATTAAATTGATATAGTTTATACCAAATAAAACACAGCTGAATCTACAGTAGCTTCTTGCCTAAAAAATGCCAATATTTAAAAGTAATTGTATATACCAGATTTTTATAATTTTTATTGTATCTGAAGAACAGAACAGTCAACTTGATATTCAATAAGAGGCGTATTGTTTAACGATTTTTCAATGACAATTTTTTCCCAGTTCTTCAGCTAGTTTGTCAATAGAGCCATCATCTTTTTTGGTTGAGTAATCATTTATAAATTGTTATAAAAAATACTATAAAAAGGCCACTTATAACCTACTTCCCGACATATTTTATCATTTTATTGAATAAAATAAAATAAATTTCTCAACATAAATAAAATTATATTATGTTCATCAGAAACAATTATTAATTTCATATTTATTAGCAATATAGTATATTTCCAAACACTTTTTTACTTGGATATATTAATAAAGCATCACTTATAGCATAATTAATACCAGGATTATCTACTTCTTGAATAATTTTACCATGTTTCTAATTATTATTTGTTAAAAATGTCTACGCTAAACAATTCAGACAAATATTTATATTAAAATCTTTTAGTTAATCACAACCAACATTTCTTTTTTAAGTCTATATCGTTCACATACATATGCATATTTGAAAATGATAAACCATCACCAATAGGAATATCGAATTCTATATTAACATTATGGTTATATAGATTTTCATGAGTTTGATTTCTTGGTTGAAAAGTTTGTCTTTCAGTGCTTTAGATTTTTTTAACTCATTTAAATAAAAAAACTATTGAAATGAGAAAATAATTTATACATGCACATTGAGTTAATTGATGCAAAAATTAAGAAATTTAAAAAAGTAAAATGTAGACTTTGACAAAATAAAATAAAAAAATCAGACTCGCCTTTTATAAGTGAATTTCAAAGATGAAGGATGTTGACAAAGTAGCACAAAAAATAAAAGATTTATAGCAAATTTAGTTCCTGTTTCTGTTAAAAATCACATCGTCCAGCAACATAAGAAAAAAATAGAAATAAAATAAAGAAATTACTACGGCTGTAATAAAATTAATAATTAATACTAAATTAACTAAGCTTGTGGAAAAATTATAACTTAAAAAAAATTACCACAACTGGTATTTTGGGTAAAGGACCTAAAAATATAATTTGTAATTCAAATGGAGATATTGCTAATAAAAGTAAAAAAATTAAAAATATGAAAGATCTGAAGAACCTTTAAAATTACTTAACCAAAGAGGAATAAATCAAAACATTCTAACCAAAATTACAATATCAAACATTACTGCTATTTGACAAAGATTAGATCCAACTACTAAACAATATAAAAATTCTAAACCATAAAATAGTGATATATATATATGTTTCAGATTGGAGCCAAATCCTTGAAAGCATATATATATATATATATATATATATGCTTTCAAGGATTTGGCTCCAATCTGAAACATATAGGATCCCTGTCAAATACTCCTTAAATGATTGGCGAAGGAATAAACTTTATAGAATTACTAAAGAATATTTGGATGAATTATCTTAGAAAATAAATTGAAAGATTATTTGCTATTCATAGCAAAGAATACACTGGAAGAAAAATTATCATAATTAAAAAGTTTTTGTCAAGGACATGTTCAATATTACATTTACAGATATCGCGGTAAATAATACCAAGGAGTTTCAAAATAAATCATGTTTTAAAGTTATTCCTGGTTTCTTTTGAAAACCAGAAGATCGATGAAAATAAATTATAACCTGCATTCTAAATAATTTAAAATTTCTAGAAAGGCATTCACAAGGACATAATTTTTGTAGTCCTTTTATACAATTAAATGAAAGATTAACTTGCTGAGATCAAGGAATAGCTTGTAATTATTGTGATATTGTTTATAGAATTTATAATATAATAATATTTAGAATTGAAATATGAATATAACAAAATTTTACAAAAATCAGCTAAATAAATAATGTTAAATTAAAACCCTAATTTAATAAATAACAGTTTCCGCAGTGGTAGTTGGACCCATTTCAGTAAAATTCAGTTTGGAATTTATAATGAAATATTAAAAAAGGTACTTATTATTTAATGTAAAATATTTATAATTTATATATTAAAATTAAATAAATTTACTTTTGAAAACCTTAATAGTTAATTAGAAAAAGCTGATATGAATAATTTTTTTACAAAAACTCATATTTAAATTAAATATAATTTTTACAAAAGGGAAAAATGTTAAAACTGTTATGAAAACCAGCATTAGAAAATTACTAAAACTGTAAATTGATTAAAGCATTGTGGATTATTTCAATTTATAGCAGCATTAACAGCTGTAGTTGGTACTTTAATTTGCGCTAGAAAAGCTATATAAATTCAGTACAAAATATGAATAAACCATTATCAGAAGAGAAAATAGAAATAAACCTGTAATAAAAATACATTAGTCTCTGGACAATGAGTTAAAAGGAAGAAGAAGAAAAGGACAACTAAGTTCTTATCGATTACACAATGTTGGTTTGAAATATTGTGTAAAAATTAAAAATGTTTAAGATATTTATATAATTAATTTAAAAACTAACCAAAATAATAATAACTATTGAGTAATTGCGTATTTAGATATGTCATCAAATCTCAGTACTCATTGGGTATGTTATTAAAAAAATTATAGGCTTATTTTCCATTTTGATTCATTTCGTGAAAATATTCGTAAAAAAATTTGTAATTAAAAATAAATGAATTCTAATAATATTCGAATACAAATTTGGAGACTGTTATGTGAATATTTATGTTTAATAGTTAGATATGTTTTCGAAAATTATAGATGTTCACACATAATTTTGTTATTATATAATTATATATGTTTCATAAAAGCATTAATCAATTATTGAAGATAATACTTTTATACTGCCACAAGAATGTATGATAAAATACATAGTTTTAAAGAATATAATTTAAATGTTTTTGCACAAATCAGATTCAAATTACTATGTAGAAAAAATTCGATACTTTTAAAGAAAGACTCCAACATTATTACAAAAATCGTAATAATGATACAAATAAATAATGTGTTAATTTTAATTCTTTATCCTTGATGCTATTAAAATTATATTAACTAAGTTTCATACTAACATATGAGAAATATATGCTCATAAACCTAATTTAACTAAATATGTTTAAATAATATTTTTTATCAGTTTTAGACAACGTTAGTTCGAAAACTAAATTAAGTAATTATATAAAATATTGAAATTTAATAATTTTCTCATTAGGAGCAGTTTTTATAAAAATAATTAAATAAAACTACAAATTAGTATTATATGATTTTGAAAAGACAGCAAATAAATAATATGCCAAACAGCTAAATTATTTAATTTCTCACGATGTGTATTAGAATATTTCTTATTTAAATCATACAATATATTTTTTTTAAATTAATTATGATTGAAACTGTATTTGTATCATTATATAGTAAAAATTTTAAACTTAATAATATTCAAAATTAAAACTTCAATGATAGTGCTCAAAGAACAATGAGATTTAAAAATATAAAAATTATATTATATGCAATATCACAGACCCAAAGATACATAACTATAATAACACCTTGACTCTTGAATTGAAAAGAAAATATTTCTTAAAATAGTTCTTATGTAATTATAATAAAATAAAAATTTGATAACTTAAAAAATGTTGTTCCTTTGAAAACTGACCTATCAAGTATTTATTGATCTCTTACTAATTAACATGATAGTTATCAAATATATTTAATAATTTTAATGACATTTTTTAATTAAATCATTAACTATGGTGTTTTTAATACAGATTAAAATAAAATGCAAATATTTTAATATAATAAATAATATATAATATAATATAATAAATATAATATAATAAATCAAATTAAAAGAAATGAAGACTTCTTAAAAACAAAAGAGAATACAAATGAAATAATTTTTATTTGTATTTCATCTATTTTTTTTAGTTTCTTATTGATTTTGTGTTTATAAATTAATTTTTTTCTTAAATTGTACCTCATAAAGAATTTATAATATTACATAGAACTGTAAAAACAACTACTTTGTAATTTAGTGTTGCAATGAGCAGTTTTTAGCAAATTAAAATAAATTGTAAAAGCATTTCATATTATAAAGATGGTTAAAAATTCTCATAATGGATACTTTGCATATAAAGTGATTTTTAATATTAAAATGAATATGGGTGGTTAATAATTATTTTATTAAGAATTATGTAGATATAAAAATAACATTCAGAAAAATATAATATTAAAAGATATCCCTAAATTATTATCAAAATAAACAAATAATATTTATAAAAATAAAGTAATAAAATTCTATTCTAATCCTTATGCTCCTAATGATGCGGCAAATTAAAAAATTATCCAACCTCATAAAATTTTAAAAATAAATTGAATTTAAAAACTGATGAAAGCTAATACTATATGTAAATTTAAATGGTGAAAAAAATATTTTAAAAATAATAAAAAAGAACTTAAAAATTAAACAATTATTAATGTCTTTTTCTAAATACTGTTTCGCTACTCTAATTAAATATAGATGTAATTAAAATATTATGAAAATTTTCAAACAAAATCTAAAATGAGAAAACCAAATAATTTACAAACAGATGAATAGGAAACATTTTTATAGTAAAATACTAAACAACAAGTGGAGAAAATATAAAATTATTCAATAATCACATTCTTCTGAAATGAAAGCTAGTTTTATTAAAAAATGAAATAAAATGTGCGAAAAAAATTATTTTAAATGAAAATTATGACTATATAGACATCTCACATGATTTAATAAAACAACATAATATGCTATACATAGATATGAAATTAGTAAAATCTATTAAGAAATTGGGAACATTTTTTCACTTTTGGATTTTAAAACTTATTCAGTGGTATATATTGATAGTTATAATATTAATATTAAATGTAATAATAATAGTAATAGTTAAAATAAACAAAATGAAAAATATTAATAACCATATACAGCTAGTTGCTCGACCTAATTAATTAAAATCTATATATTATTAAAAGATAATTTACATAGTATTATTTAAAAATATATGAATAATGATATAAAAAGAAAGGAAATGTTCATGTAAATTATGAAAAGTAATTATCCAGATATATGTCTAAGGGAAAATTAAAAAAAAAAGATAATCCATGTTCTGTTAAATGGTTAGGCTTTGATAGTTCACATAATAAATTTATTAATGAAAAATATACTGTTTTATGAAATAAATAAATGTTTTTTATTAAAATGTAACACTAATGCTTAAACACTCATCAAATGCTCATTAATACAATTTACACAAACACTATCCATAGTGTTATAAAATATGTAATCATATTTCTGTATTTTCAATAATAATTTTTTTATACATATCAATAAATAAAAAATAATATACTTCATCCCTATGCTCAGCACATGTTTCTTTAAAAGTTTGTAATCTATATAATCTTGCACATCAAATACATTATAAATATATTTTAAAGTTTTGTCATCTTGTCGAAATATGAATAAAAATATTGTATTTTCTCTTACTAATTGTTTTGGTAGCATTGAAAATATTTCTGTCTAATGAAATTAAAAATATTTTTATGTCTAACTGAAGTAAAATATGCTCGAATTATATATTGTTTGTCTATAAAGACACCATCAAATATAACTAAAGAATTACTATCATGTTAATTAAAAAAATATTTAATCTGCATTATTAAAAAATAGTCTAATTTTGAATGAGTTTTTCATAACATTGGGGTTGTTGCATTAAAAGAACATATTTTAATTGCTCTAAGCTTATTGAATAAACACATAATCCGTTAAAATTTAACCAACAATTTGAATACATAAATTTAATCATTATATTAGATTTTCTACATTTTCTCAGACTAGGAATTATCACTCTAATATTTTCTGATAACAAATGGGCATTTTATATTTCTCATATCATTTAACTGATTAAAACAACTACCCACTTAGTTATTTCAACTTATACGACTTTAATTTATTAAAATTATATTTGTCTTTATTAATTAATGAACCATACATTTGTTTTGGGAGTAAATTGTTTTCCTATATAAAAGAAAAATCCAGCATTATGATATTCGGCACAATGAATATTACATTGCTATATCTAGGATTAAAACATCTTATTTAACAGCATATATCAATAATGACAAAAGTATTGTTGATCAAGCAATATGAATTATTCGAAAGGACCAATAGGATATATATTGATTTTAAATGTCAAATTTCTATGACACTTTTAAACAGATAGTATAACTTTAGAAACAAATAATATAATTCATAGTATTAATGTTCAAATCAAATGTAATTTAATTAGATTATAGATTTTCAGAAATATTAGTATCGAAAAAGATAAAATAACTAAATTTAAATTAATCATCATAAATTTAATTTTAAACCATTAAAAATTATAAATATTTATTGTAATTTAGCTTAATGTAAGTTTATAAAAATCATGAAAGGAATAATTTTTATGCCAACATTATAGCTAGTTTAGAACCGAAAACTGGGTTTGGACTTAAAGATTTTATACTTTACTAACGAGTTTATTGTTTAGATTTTAAAGCTAATAATAAAAAATCAATTTCATCATCTTAGAAATAAAAAAAGAAAACAAAATTAATAGATTGGAGCGATACTAAGTTTTGAGACGGGGTGCCTCATTTCCTGAGGAACTATCTTCTTACCCAATTTAACTAGCCATTCTACGCACCGAAATGTCATATTCCTACCCGCCTGAAGTAACTACGCAGTTTTTGACCGGCAATAATTTCAAGCCTAAATCTGCAAAATAAAAATCTACTTTGTTGGAAGATCTATGTCTTACCTTAAAATTTGCAACTGGTGTGCGCGACGGCGATCAATACATGAAGTCACCTCGGACAATAATTTGTGCCTTGTATGGTCGCGGTAGCCTATGCGCAGCCGCATGGCGCAGCATAACTTGACAAACTCACAGCTGTTTCGCTGGTTCCCTCATACCCCGCGTGCGAGCGCAGCAGTCGCCGGCGAACATGGGAGATGCACGAAGTTCAAATAGAGACAGCACTACATATGTTTGATTTCTAAGAATTGTAATAATGTTCCAGAAGCAAGCATGTTTCTGACTGGCTAAAATTACATTTATATTGTTGCGCCCCAGACATGGAGGGGGTGAGCTCCCAAAATGTTGGTATATAAATTCCCCAGACGCCGAGAGATTGGCGAAAATTTACTTCTTGGGACCAAACCAAGATAAGGTATGTAAATTATGAGAGCAAAAGTACTTCACGTTAACGTAATGGTAAACAGTAAAGTATTGTTATGTAATATTTGTTAGAAGTACAAAGTTTCCCGGAATCATTCTTATCCAAAGACTGTTTTAAAATGATAGAATATTTTCCAGCCTTAATGGAATATATGGAATGTAATGTATAATGGAATGTATTTTATAGACATTTTTATATGTATGTCCAGGTTTATAATATAAAATGTATGCTAAAGTAAAAGTTATGTTAAGCCACACAGTATGTGTAAAAGTCCCCAGCGAGTTTATTTTATGAAAATGCTGTTTTATAGGTTAAGTGTTTTGTCAGCATATTGAATGTTAAACATTTCATATGAGATTATTTTTATTTAATATTAATAAAATGTGAATACTAAATAATTATGAGCATCCCAATGTTGAACAAGCTACCAATTGAATGTGATGTTTTAAGTAGATTTTTACTGTTTGGGTCATGATAAAGACAGAATATTCGAGTAAGTAGTCAGCTGTATTTTCAAAAGAGAATTTTAGATTGCAGATTTAAAATGAAAAGTATACATATTGTATATGAGCAAATGATGTACATCAGTATTATTAGGTCATACGTTGATTTAAAGAAAATCTAGCATGTTGTTTATAAAATATACTCAGATTTTGTATTGTAATATTGAATGTTTCAAAATATACAATAATACACTAATGGCTAATGTGTGTCTATTGTACTGATTGTATATTAACGTGATTTCAAAACATTTTCTTTCCGCTGGTAGACTTAAGTCTGGGATTTCCTTGTGAATCGGTTTACCTTGTGTCACCCTTCAATACAGGGCATATCAACAGCTTCAGTTTGAAGTTATTTTAAAAATGAAAGTTAAATAATATTTTTATTAAATTTACCCTTATAAATTGTTACATTCACCAAAACATACAAAAAATATATTGACAATAAAACTATAAAATCAGCAACATTTGTTGATGAAAAAAATCTAGTTAATTTTCAAATTGTGCTTTAAATTAATAAATGGTTTTAAAATACAATGAAGTTTCATAATTTGAAGACTTTATAAAAAACCGGGCAAGTGCCAAAATGTTACTTTTCAGATATTTACTTGTTTTTTTGGTAAATCACTAAAAATACACATTAGGTGTTCTAGTAATTATTTATTGGTTCACCAGTACCAAAGAAATAGGCTAGAGGAAAACCAAATCCACCATTACCTTCAAAGTCACACAAATATTATCAATCCACACAAAATTATAGAAGGTGCTAACTAACTCACATGTAATACATATATAATGGGCTATGTGGCAAGCCACAGATACAAGGTAATGTTTATCAGGAATGTTATTATAGGTTAGAAGTTGGTCATAACTGTATAAGATACGTATGTCTTTTTCTTTTTAGGTAAACAAAAAATAAGTTGCCTAGTCTCATCGAGTTAATAGCTCTTCATAGAAAGGTTTGTTCTCGCTTTTCAGGTAAGGGAGCATCTGTGCGAGGTCATTCTTCTTTTCTTCAGAGATCCTGGAGTAGCAATTTAATTGGGGTAGCATATTTTTTATTGCCTCGTTCGTCACATTCTTCTTCAAAATGCGAAAAGATGACCAACTTTCGAACTCAGACAATGTCGTTCGTGTTCTCAGAGTTCCAGGATAAGCCTTCGTCATGTTGGTCCACTGAACTTTGGAAATCGGCACTTTAGATGTGCTAAGTGCTTTATCTGCAGCAGTCTTAAAGTCGTAGGAATCATCTGGTTGCATTAGTGTTGCCATAAAAGGATTTTTGTGGTTAGCATTCACCATTACTTTCATTAAATCTGTAGGCACTCGACAATGTTCGACACGTTTTCGTTTCTCTACATTGGCAAAATCTCTGCCACAACTTAAAAATGAGTGTCCTGAAACTAAGTACTTGTGGTTCGCTTCATTAACATATACCTTACATAGCAAATAGCACCACAAGAATAAAAGCATGCGGTTTTTATTCTGGGCTACGCAGTGGTCACTCCACACAGTTAATATTTTCTTCCTAGTCACACCAGATGTGATTGCCTTGAGAATACATGATGCCACTTCGTTACCGCCACGCCTTTCATGCCAAATAAACATGTGCCCTCTGTTGTTGTCTCCAATGTGTACACACAGGTTATATATAACACGAGAACTGACGCAAATAATACATCTGAGAATATGTTAACGTTGGAAGAGACAGAACTTTCTGAAGATCCACTGAAATCGTGGTAGTCACTTGATGGAAGCTGTGATCTGGTGTGATCCTCCTGCGTTGTCTTCATAGCCTTTTCAGCTTTACGGTCATGAAGCTCTAAGTTCTGTACTGCTTGTGTAATATTGTTAATTTTTATTTCCATATGCAATCGATCACATGTCCCGCATGTGTCAGTTCGTGGATGGTGGAATGCTAACATAGGGACAGTACATAACAAAAGATGTTGGGTACTTTTCTTTGAAGGTAAGGCGCAGTTTATTGATGCTCATATCTGTGCTGAGATATTCTATCTGACTTTTCATTCTAGAGTAATTACTCTGCTCCTTCGGAAAGCTTTGTATGTGTTCTAAAACGACTGCTTCGTCATCTACTGAAAATTTCCTGTGTGTTCTTTTGCTACCTCGTTTCTCCGTGTACACTGTTTCGCCATTCTTTTTTGCTTTAACTAAGGTCTCAATTATTCTCTTAGGCATACTAAACACTTCCATGAACATTTGTTTACACACTTGCACAATATTTCCTTTGCCATTATGTAAAGCATAGGAAATAGTGGCTTGTTGGTGGCATACCTCTTCACCATCTTTATTTCCATGCCACCTTTTGCTGTACTGGGATGATGACAAGAAGACCCGTTAAATACGAATTTTGTTTTTCATTGTCCACTATAGCATAAAAGTCCATGAAAAGTTTCAGTTTGTGGTCATGAGCGATATTGTTGCATTCATACTTGCACCTGCAGGTAATCTAAAACAGGGCATAAAAGAATGTTTACTGTACCTTCTATATTAGTAGGGAAAATTATGTGCGATAGATGAAAACTAGTAAGTTTCTAATGACATTGCTTTAATAAAAATGGTACCCGACTAATGTTAATGGACTTATAACAACTCTAGCGGTTCTACTGTGAGTTGTGCCATAAAATGTGCTGCTGTTTTGCAACTGCTGTAAATGTAAAACAAAAATTATGTGTAACAATATTGATGGTTATATTCCATTAATAAATTAATATATTTTGAACCAGCCCAGATGCTTCTAATAAGTAGTTCGTTATGGTACAGCTTACCTGTTCTGCAGGTTGTGTTTTAGTTGGCACTTCTTTTTGTTGGCTATTTACATACATTTCACCAGAACATCTCCGATTTTTCATTTCAGAATGAACATTACCTTTCCCTTTGCGTATTTTCTTGCACGAAGAACGCCCTTCCATAATGCTGGATATTAATGTTCGGTTCCTTCAATAACAACAAACAGCAACTAACTAACTGAAACAACGATGCAGCGATTTTAAACACTCATCTCTGATGCTTTGGCACTTATCCGGGTTTTAATGTACACGCCGGCGGATATGACCTTAGCCCGTTATTTGTTATAGAACACATTTCAACAAAACAATTTGTTTACATTTTGACACTTAGCCCAGTTTTTATATCAAGTCTTCATTTAAAGAAATATGTTTTAAATTCGGATTATTGTAATAGTTTTAATTGTGTTTTTAATGGAAAATACTTTTTTTATTTTAGTATTATAAAATTTGAAAAAATCGTCTTTGTGGATAACTTTTGTTGAATAAAAGTTATTCATAATATTTTATTTTTAATTGATATAATAATATAATTATTTATTTTTCTTTGTAATCTTCACTATGTGACAAAGTATCAATTTAACTTTCCAAAATTATTTTATCATCATCATAGATTAAAATCTTTCATAAGTTTCAACAGTACAAAATTCATGTTCATAAAAATCTTATAAAATTAATTTTCACATAAATTTTTATATTTTTAAGACTTTACAATTACCAACTGTTATTTAATTTTTTTCAACAGAGGTTTTGACAACATTCGTTTTTTTTTTCGTCCAAATCTTTTAAAGTAAAATTTTCGATCCTAAACATATAAATTCTGTTATATTATTGCCATTAATTAATTTTTCATTTTTTAATATATTTGTTATTAATGTGTGTTGTATCAAACATTATTGTATAATACAGCTACTTGAACTAATTCTTTGATGGTTTCTTTCTTATATGATTATAAACTATCTGTACTCACATTATATATTAAATAATATATACCATGGTAACATATTTCTGTATTTGCTTTATTATGCAAAAATTTGTAACAAAAATTATTGACTCAATTAGATATTTCTAAGATTAACATTTCGATATAAATTAGTTCCTTAAATATTATTTTCTATTTATTCATATGAACAGTAAATCAATTTTTACTAAATATTGTTGCTCTATTAAAACTAGGTTTATTACTAACTTCTTCGAATATTTTCATTTATTAATTCAATATTTTGTCTTTTCATTATATCGCGCACACAATGTGTCTCTTAAGCCACGTCTACATTAGTAAAATTTTCCAATGTGCAATGTATTCGGCCAATAATTATCCGAGCGTGAACATAATTTCATAGGTGTGTACATATACATCACACACGAATGCACGCAAGAAATTTCACCAGATTTAACGAACGCGTCACATCAAATGATGGTTTTTGAAAGACTTCGCAGTAGCGGAATGTGGATGCTCGTGATATCGAAACACAAAAGCATAGCATTTGTTGCACTAATTACTGTAGTCATTTTATTCCTACTGCTATCTTTATTAAGGTATTGTCTTAATTAACAATGGAGACTAAATATGATGCTTTCATTGTTATGTACATTTAGTAAACGGTAAGCAGAATAAGTGCAATAAATTGTGTGTTGTATAAGCCCTATGTATGGGAACAAAAATATAAGTGGTATTAGTTACAGAATAATTTTATAATCGGTGGATGAAAACACATAATATATTTTAAATCTATTATAATTTAATATGAATGATTATAGAGATTATCGGTAGATTAAAACATCTATCAGATGTTTTAATGAGCAGATATTAATTGCAAAGTACTCCCAAATAATTTTAAGCCAAGTGACTTCAGGCTAAATAATTATAGTCCGAATGACTTTAGGCAAAATCATTTTTGGCCAAATGATTAGAAATGTTATTTATTTCAGAAATGTTCTGTTAAAGTACCCCAAAGATATATAGATATAATTAAAAACACGTTTTAATATTTTATATCTGTTCGTTGGATAAGTAATTTCCCCTCTTCGAATTAAAAATTAAATTTTATATTATTTTGTTTTTCACTCTTCATTTTTAATATATTCTAGGGCTCATATGGGCCTCCTCGCAGGTCTAGGCTCCTCGCTTACAGCCGTGGCTTCCACCTCCTTTCGACGCACCTGTAGAAACACGAGAAACATTGTCCAGAAGCTACCCTATGAGTGTATTTTTCAAAATGTACGAAACAGTTTCCATTCATTGCTCCCATATCGCGAAGATGAATTGGGAATACGAAGGGTTGCCTTTACCTCATCGATCATGGAGCCGTGACCGCCATCATTGCTAACTCGTTGTCGCCAGTGCCGATTCTGCGAACGAGTTTTCACCGATGTTCAAAATGATCATCTTGGTCTTTTTTATTTGTTGCATTTTATCTATGGAGTGGTGTCATTAGTTACATATTATTGTGCAACCATGACACTGTAGTGTTAGTATATAAGCTTCTGATTTGTTCGTGTGCGTTACTTTGCCCCGTAATGCATTCTAGGCATATTCGCATGGCAAGGTAGTAACCTAGTAAGGTGTACCGTAATATTTTGCTAGTGAGTTACGATGTTGTAAAGAAGATAGTGTTTGGTGTTTCAGAGTTTTAGCTGCTGAGGAAAGTTACATTTTGCTTTCATTTTTGTTTCGTTTTGGTCTACAAGGTGACACTGCGAAGGCAGGTAGTGGTCTTTTGGAATTTTGTTTCTTCAGGAAACCTTATAACGCCAAGGGACCAAAGTAAATCATGGATTTGAATGACATCAATGTTCGTGATATTAATTGTTGGAAGAATTTTCCAGTCCATGAATCTGTTGTCAATCAGACTGCTGTAATTAGTAATTTTGTTAATGATCTTTTTTTTCGCATAAGAAGACGAAGTTTGAAATTGGTGATCAAATATTGTTGTATCGAAAGTTGGTTGGTATCAGTGGAAACATGCACGTACTTGGTAATGTAGAGCCCGAAATATTCCAATTTGCCCACTTCCACGACCATCGCCACCATCATCGCCACTATCACCACCACCATCACCACCATCATCAATATTTGCTCCACTGCTCCACCTGCTCCACTGCCCCACCTGCTCTACCACAACCAAATTACTCCAAATTACTCCAAAATAATGCCAAATGACTCCATATGACTCCAAAATGACTCCACCGCCCCTTCCAACACCACTATCGCCACCACCACCTCACATGATTGGGCCAGCTGCAATCATGTGGCAACTCGGTGATTGGCTGGTCGGTGTCCACACAATGTATTAATAGTGCAATACGATTTGTTCAGAGTCAATATGATATCATAGGGCTTGCATACTAATGTATAAGCAGTTGGTAGGTCAGTTGAGAGGCTTAGTTTGACAATGGATGCTGTGAAAGATACATCGTCTTGGCTAGTTTCTGCATCTTCGATTGTTTTTTTGTTGAATTTTTGTTTTCAAGGTCATTCAAGGTCATGATAACAATGCCAAGGTAATCTGAATATAATATGGTGGTAGTAGTCTGTAATGTAATATGCTTGCTGACTTTCTTGTATTTTTATCGAGTTTTTGGTTCAAGGTCATTCAAAGTCATGGGGTCAAGGTCGAGGTTACCTGCATCCAATATGGTGGTAGTAGTCTGTAATTTAATACATTTGTTGACTTTTATGTATTTTTCTCGAGGTTTTGTTTTCAATGTCATCTGGTCAAGGTCGAGTTTACCTACATCAAATATGGTGGTAATAATCTGTAATGCAATATGCTTATAGAATTTAATGCTTTTTCTCGGTTTTTGTATACAAGATCTTTCAAGGTCATGGGGTCAAGGTTGAGGTTCCCTACATCCTTTATTGCAGTGTTAGTCTGTAACATCATATGTCTGTTTGCTTTTATGCATTTTTCTCGATGTTTTGTTTTCAAGGTAATTCAAAGCCATATATTTTATCTTTTTTTCCTTTATGTTTGTGTTTATTTTCTTCTTTTTTAGCTGACACTAATCGTACTCCTTTTGATTTTGCTGAAGGTGAATCTGAATTAGTTTCATGATTTAATGTTGAATACAGTAGAGGTGGTTTTATTTTGATTTTTTAAAGAGAATATTCTATAATTTTATTTATAAGAATATTATCTTGTTTTTTTTTGGGTGCGATTTATTTTCTTTAATTTATTTTATTAAAATAATGTTTATTTCGTTTTTATTTGTTTGGGTTCGTGGTACTTTACCTCGATTTCGTTATGATAAACTCTTATATACCTCTAATCCCTTACTTTTTTTCCTTTAAGTGACAAAAAAAATGAAAAAGGTAAGGGAGTATTTATATTAATTACTGTTGATATAAATATTTATCTTAATAATTATACATTTTGGTAGTAATTATTTATATTCTATTAAAATTTTATTGTATGTTATCTAACATCTACTTATGTAACACATAAATATGATAAGATCGAGGTTCCTGCATCCAATATGTTGATAGTAGTCTGTAATGTCATATGTTTGTTGATTTTTATGTATTTTTTCTAGTGTTTTTGTTTTCAAGGTACTTCAAAGTCATGGGGACAAGTTCGAGGTAGTCTTATTCTAATGAAACTGTGTTGGTTCGTAGACTGGAAAATGCATGAAATGTCTACGCTGCATTGCAGGTCTCGGTGTAGATGAGCAGATATCCATTTTCTGTGATAAATCTGTATTCATTGCTGCCATAGTCAGGCTTGGCATTTAGATAACTGTTCGTAGGACAGAATGGAGAAATTGTTACGATCAGACCTCCAGGTGACGACTAAATGAGCTCACCGATTGCTCCCACTTATGTATAATACAGACGATGATCAGGTGTGCAACCATATAAAAAAAATAAATTCTCAAATATTTCGTGTGACTTCGTGTCTAGTCGTAACTTGCCGATTCACAGTCCAAGAACGAGGCACACCATTTGTTCAGCAGCTATGCATTTTTCCATGTGTATGTCCAGTCTGGTTGTGACCTGTCGCAGACATGTCGGTACTGGTCGTTGTAAAATTTCGCCAGCTTGTGCAGCGAAAGTCAACCATACTCGCACTGCACTTCGATGATTTCAACTTCGTTTTTGCACCAGTGACTAGGCCATTTTTTCTGCTCAGACCCTGCCATGTAAACCAGTCTTTGCAGATACTGCATCAGCAAGTCTCGCAGCAAGTTACCCACTTGGTGGTATGGAATCTTGCCTTTGTCCCACTCCAGTCTGTGGTGGTACTTGGTCAGTCAGCCATTTATCTTCTTGCGTTTCTCGCCCAAGAGTTTGTTTCCACGAATAAGGGGGTGGAAGGAGCACGTGAGTATTTTGCTATCGTCGTCATATCACTGCGATCTCCTTGAGCAATTAGCCACTCTGGCTCTGGAAGCCTTGCAGATTACAGTACAACCTGATACAAACTGAGGTGAGCAGAAGTGATCATCTCGTTTATATACACGTTTATATACGTGGTGAACATTCACCAGCTGCAAAAAGCAGCAGTATCTCACTACTATTTCGTGTAAAATCAAACAGTACACAGCAGTGTTCACAGGAACGTTATTATTGGAAATAATTTTTATATTATAATCCACTACACCATTTTGAACTCGCTTGTTTTGTTTGAACATGTTGAAGACCAGTAATGGTGCCATTTCCAGGAATCTTTCTGGGCTCAGGGCAGAGTAGGTCACATGCCCTTAGTAACAGACTTGAAATTGAGTATACAGATAATATGGCAACTTAAATCCTTTTTCGAAGGAGGTGTTCAAATCAACATACGGATAGCTTTCGCTATTCAAAAATATTTTTACATTCGGGATTTTGTAGTGGTCGAAGGTAGATTTGCCTGCCTAGATGTTGTGTTGGTTGTTCGTTAAAATTGCCAGTATGACATTTACCTCCAATTTCTTGTGTTCGTTTGAGGCTTGTTTGACCATACTAATAATATTCGTTATGGCCCCGACAATACCGCCTAGAGCACCAATTGCCGGTATCAAGGCAGGAAGGAATAATCCCATCTTTTTCTTCCCTCCCCTCTTGGAACTTCGTCTCGCTTTCTTAGCCACCATGCCCAACTTCGACTTGGTTTTCGTCGTGTTGGAAACACCCCACGCTGCTATATTTTTTTACCGAATCTGGTACGTGACGATTTTCTTATCTTGTCAGCCTTTTGTGCAAGTGTTATGCCACTTGCATGCCTCGTCCTGTGAATTAATGCCCTTATCGCAGTGTGCCAACATTTAAGCTAGCTTGGTTCCTGACCCACAGAACATGTATTCGGGAATGTGCATCTCGAAAGTGACTGTGATCAGAGTATCGACCATCCCTCATCCAGATTTGATCTTTCTTCTCTGAGTCATCCCATGTTACTGTGCTACGAACCAATATGTATCCGACCTTTATAATGTTTATTTTCAATATCATTCTAGACTTGGAACAGTACACGTGTAAAATGCTAATGATACAGCTGCTTTGTAATTTCTGTGGTAAAGCATTCACAGCTCTGCACAGTGTGCGCCGATATGAAATAACGACCTGCAGACTGAAAACTTCAAAAAGGCAATTTCATTGCGAAATCTGCCAGAGGTACTTTACTTGGAGTGATATTTTGAAGAGACATGCTAAAACTTCTAGCTCTGGTTCTTTGCAATCATCACAACAGGCACCGCAATTAGCACTGCAGGCACCACAGTTAGCTTTGCAGACACCACTGTCAGCACTGCAGGCACCACTGTTAGCACTGCAGGCACCACAGTTAGCACCAATCCACCACCACCTATACAAGATTGTAGGGTAACATACATATTATCGAGCAAGATGTTTCTCTACCCATATGAATTAGTACTGTTGGTGAAGCTATCTCCCATGAATCGCGACATGGAAGCCTATTTCCAAATACGGTGCACTGCATAAACACAGGTCCATCAAATTGTGGGTAAACACGTGTCCTACTGAACCTGCTAGAAGAAGAGAATGGCTTTCGCATCGAGAATGTGTACCTGTACTCCAAATCGCTCCATCGACCAAAATACCAACGACTGGCATAAATACTGCACAGTGTGGTTGGTGTGGGTTATTTCCCTTGCAATAATAATGAAGCAATCATGCCGCCAAATGAAGCACCACCAAACACGATATCTGTCTTTCATGGCATTGCATGCGAGAAAGAAATCTGTATACAGGAATAATTTGGCATGGGATGGCGACTGTGTGTACCATAGTCAGACTTTTTTTTTGCATATACGAACAACTGCTTTGCAATAATGCTGATGTTTTAGTGCTCTTTCGCATGGACGATATGAATTTGCGACATGTGTATGACGACCACATCAATATGGACATGACATCAGATTTCAAGAGCCTGTGTGCCTTATGCTGGAACAAGGACTATGGATATTTTGGTGATTGTTAAAGACTGGTCTCTATACAATGGCAATTATAGACGTGGCTTCGATCAGTTTATAGTAAGATACTGTCCATGAGTCAAAATACAAATGCCAAGTTCGGAGATGGTCTATGCTCTGATGATGATGATGGATAAAAAATGCTCTAATGGAAGATAACCTCACCACTGTTTGCACAGTGTCAGTTGCTTCTTGGGCAAAAGATCGATAGCATAAAAAATGAAGTGGTGGAAGATTTGGTGTCTATCGACTGGCACAAAGGGGGGGGGGGGGTGATGGCATGGATAATAGACCTGATCAATGTGTCGAATGTACAGAGGTGGAAAGAATTGAAAACTCTTCAAAATACATTAACATCCAAATTGGTTGCCAAAACTGATGTTGTGAGGCATAGCAAGAAGGTGCTAGATGCATGCATCGACCGACTGGAAAGGATAGAACATTTACTTTCCTCAAATCGAGAGTGAATATGTATACATACCTGTGTAGTTGTGTGTTTATTACATTCTATGAATTATGGTGAACAGAACCGAACTTACGAATGAGCTGCAGCAAGCCATCGAAGCAGTTTGTGCGAAATATCTGCTCGCGAAAAGTTACAAACTGTCTCTCGAGAATCGAAGGTAAGATGCTTACAAGCCGATAACCAGCTGTTTCGATACACTTGGTCGACGAAGCAGGGAGAAAGCTTTGCCACTGCTAGTTCTGAAATATGAAATCTAGAAGGAAGTACGACCCAAATTCGTAAAAGGAAAATAAGCCAGGAATTGCGCGAATCGGAAGGTGGCATCACTAGCGAATAAGTTGATCTACCCCTGATCGATTTGCTGCATGTATGGTAACAGAAACGAACACAAGAGCGCGGACCCGAGGTGGGCATGCTGGTCGAGACTAAATTGGTATTACTCCGATCGGAACAGTGATAAGACGTACAGCCTGCGACACTGCGACGCAAAATGGTTTCTCGGAAACAAAGAAGATATGTCTTTTCTAGGAGATGCGATACAAATCGGTAAGCGCAAGATGAAAATGACAAATAGTCTGTGCGAACATTTGTTTCATAGATCTCCCAGACACTACACCGAATCTGATTTACACAAGTACTGCCGCCTGCTACAGTCCAGTCGTGCTCATTATGCGAACGAAAACCCCTCAATATGGCTATTTAAGGAAATGACCCATGCAAAATTTGGCATTATCGCAGGACTGTTTCCACGATTGGCCGAAACTATTGGATTGGGTCTGCTGCTGCAGAAGATCGACACCAAATGCAAGCTAGACTATGTATTTAGGGACAATCCGAACGAATTCATCGATAGACTACGGCTACTGGTCGCTTCTCAGTCTGTGGACAACCAGTCGCACACCAACGAGATTATATCCATCATCGAACAACCCGTCGAAGCTGCCTATGTAGTGTGATTACGAAATATGAGGTTTCTAGTCAATTGCACAGGTCGGCCAGAAGCAATTATCCTCGAAGAAAGTACATAATGAAAGGGCTTGACGATAATTTCCAATCTGACCTGATCGAAATGCAAGACTTTGCTCGTGCAAATAAAGTCCACCTCTACATTTTGTCCGTAATAGACACGTTTTCCAAGTATGTCTGGGCGAGACCACTCAAGACGAAGAATGCACATGACATCACCAATGCCATGGCTGGTGTGTTGAGCAAAGGATGAATACAAAAAAATCTCCAGACCAACAATGGTAAAGAATATTTTAATACCAGTTTTCGTGCACTGATGTAAAGGCACAGCATAAATCACTATCCCACATACTCTGAACTCAAGGCTAGCAATGTCGAGCATTTTCACTGGGCTCTAAAAGCCAAATTGTAGAGATATTTCACGGCGAATGGAAACTACAAGTGGCTTTAGCTACTGCCGAAACTCGTTCGCGAGTATAATTCTTCTGTTCATTCTACCATTCACATGAAGCGTGAAGATGTCGAGAACGACTCCCTGCTTTTGTATGTTTTTGCTATTCCGATGAGGACGGGCACACACAAGCCTAAAGCCTAGATCGGTAACCTGGTGCGCAGCTCCAAACAGCATGGCAATATTCACAAGGCCTATCATCACAACTGGTCGGCAGAACTGTGCAAGGTGGTTCGCATACGACATTGGTACCACTGCACATATTATCTGGAGGACCTATGAGGCGAACCCATTGTCGGAGGATTTTATGCAGAGGAGATCCAGCCTACGAAGTTTCCCGATATTTATTTGGTGGAATAGGTGCCTAAATGGTGTAATGGATGTGTGTATGTGAAGTGACTCAGACACTCGAAGCAGGATGACTCTTGGTTCGACGAGAAAGATTTTCTGAAATACGACTTATGAATGTTTTTTTTTTGTGGTGATTTGTACATGGAATATTTTTAGAAATAAAAGTTTTTTTTATCTTTATTTGCATTAATTTTATTCTTGACTGTCCTCATACGCGATATTGGATTGTGCAGGTGTAACCTGTGAAAATGTGGGGATCTACCACACATTGTTGAAATATCTTCAATCATCAATGAACTGAAGGATTGGGGGTTACATCAAATTAGAATGTTGGCTACTATCCATGATCTCCAACATCTGAGAAATGTAAAGATCGAATGTAAAACATAATTAGAAACATAAAAAGTAAATAATAATTCAAATTTATAAATACATCAAGGTATGTGTATCTGCTTATCTGAAATACATATTAATTCAGGGTATTTGAGAGTCTGTTTTAAAACCGACATGAGAAGTGCAGCAATAACTTTGTGTTTATCAGCTCTAAAAATGTTTATGCATGAAAACTTTCAATATTGCTTGCTGGTTAGAATTTCTTTGCAAGGCGCTCTTTTACAGAAAAATAATTTAATATGTCAGTTAAAATTTGCTTTAAAATTTTTCGTAAACATGAAGTCGTCATATTAGAATCTATAATATTTTGAAGGGAACAGCATTATCTGCTGTGTGGATAAACATAGAAGTCTCACAGGGTGGAACTGCTGCTGTGTATTCATTGGGGATGAGTGGCTAGAAGTAGAGTCACTACTAGCATAAATGCTGCTGGAGTACATAAGCTGTGGTTCATGGTGCATGAACAAACATATCTGAATTAATTATATGGTCTAGTTTAAATCGATATGAAAGGTTTGGGGGAAATCTAACTTCTTGAAGCAGTTTTTGCCAATATATGGAGCATAAAATTTATGCACTCGGTGTATCCATTGTCAGTAAACGACCAACTATATCTTTCTTAATACTACTATAACGTTGTTTACCATCATATAATTCTCTGTACATTATGTTCTTGGCCTCCCTGGGCATCGCATAAGACAATGCTAGCTTCGGAGCACAGAGTTGAAGATACAATTACTATATTTGCACACAAAGCTGAATACTACCATGAAGGTTCGTTATTGTGAAAACTATTTCCTCTGTAGATGGAAATGTATGTCATCACTATACATTTAAAAGTATAACGAGCTATAAATATCCCCAAGCTCATTTTAAAAGTAATAACATACTGCACACAACGTAAGCCTTCGTGCATGTACTCGTAGCAAGTGCTGGGGTTGTACATTATGCATGGTGCTGACTTGGTGCTAGTAGACTCAGACAACAGGAACACTTCTTCATCTTCCTCGCAGTCTTCAGAAAATGGTTCGTTGCCATCGTATGCCGGGTCCATGGCGGCTGGGCTGGCTGACTGGTTGGCTGCTACTTACCACAGACTAGGCAGAAAAAAACTGGTTGCAGACCGATGCTCAGAGTACAAGTGCACGTTCACATTACAGGTTAGTGGGGTGCACATAGTCTGCCTTGTTATTTTGCCATGGTTCAAAATTGGTGGTGTGATGTTTTCCATTTCAGTGCTCGAACCACCATGTAATCTTGTAACTGTCTGGTCTTCTGAGTTGATATAAGTTACAAGTTTACTATTTACCTAAACTTGATATAGACATGCTTCTTTCATTTTACTTATCAACTCGCTGGTTGTGCAGTGTAGCTTCGAGTATGGCCGGAGGTGGTACACTGGGCAGGTAATAAACTGCATATTACTGGAACCAAGCTGAAAAAAAAAATCTTCATTCATGCTGACACTGTGTTCAATTCTGTTGCAGCCTTGTACTTGCTCTGGCATATCAGGCATCGAGAAATGCATGTAGCAGTAGCCCATATTAATATCGGATTAAATGGCTGAATTTTCAGGTCGGAACTGCACACACATGATGTGATGAAACTTATAATATGAACCTTCTCCTCCAATTTTATGTATCAACTTCCCCCTCTCCACTGTCTTTCCCACTCCTCCACCATTCTGAATGGGCCAGTGTTTGCTTGTTAAGCCTGCTGACTCATTCTCTTTAGTTAAATACAGTTACCTGACACCAAACCAGTGCAAGACTGTGAAAATGCTAACACAGCTATTCCCATGCACATGGTCATTCGACACCATGCAGATTGTGAAAACAACCTGGAAGAACATACAGACTGCAGTTTCCAGACACAGTTCAGGTTCAAGCCTGTGATAATGCTATGTGCTGACTTGGAATATCTGACACAATGCAGATTGTGAAAATGACGTGAAAGCACGTACGCATGTAGTTATCAGACACCGTGCAGGTGCAGACCTGCTTACACTGCTCTTGCCATTGTTTTAAACTTTTACAAGGTCAGGTGCCCTGCCTGTCCATGCATGCTCGCAAACTCTACTCCAGTAACCTATATGGTATACATACTTCATTCAGAAAGTAATTTTTTACATTATTTATCTCCTTATTGTTTTAGTTTCGTTTCTCTGTTTTGAACAAAAAATAAAATATTTACCAAGTTTTTTTCACCACTACCTTATCTCTGAATTGGTTGGGTACATGACAAACAATAACATAAGAGGTAATGATTTTTTTACTTAAAAATTTATTTTATTCCTTAAATTCTTTTACTATATTTCGCATACATGTTAAGCAATATTAGTTTACATTGACAGGAAAAAACTATTTTTATTGTCATTTTTATTTTCTGCTCATATGGTGCAATATATTTTTGCATTACTCATACATAGATAAAGGTAATTTTCCAGATAAAAAGATTTTTAATATAAATTCCCTGCTCCTTCCTTGTCCACACCCGGTGAGCTTGTTTTTACCTCGTATGGAAGGCTGCTTCTAGTCGTGGTCCACTCCACAAACAGAATCGTGTCAGCTTCTTCATCCGGTAGGAGTCTGTGTGACTCGCCATCGCATTCATCACTGAGGCGAAGCACTGTTTCCTAGTCCCTATGCAGGATGCCTTCTTCAATGATGATTGTTTCACCATTGTTCATATCCAATAGTTCATCAGCAATGCATGGAAGGGTTACGTCCTGCCTCATGTTGTACACTGCGCAGATTTCACTATCGCACTGGATTCTATCCACAAAATACCCTTTTGACTTGTCTTCAGCATTCATGATGCTCGGGTTTTACACAGGCACCAAAGTATAGTACAGGCAGGAATGATTCACACCACCAAAGGCTTCTATGCCTTTCACAGAATCCCCATACCGTGGGTCGCCTAGCCAGTCTCCACTCGCCCGAACCCGGGAATGGCGTTGGCATAACACTTCACTATACCTGACATGAAGGAGCTGGTATACATCACCTCGCGCATCGAAGATCGTGGTGGTTGTGTGATAGGAGTAGCTGTGGCAGGCGTCAGCCGACTGCTGTTGGTGGCGATAGTAGTCTGCTGGGACCACTTATTTGCTGGAAGCTGTTCGTCGCATGTCGTCGAGATGAACATATTGCTGGGTCAAAGACCTGACGTGATAAGTTGCAGGAGGTCGGTGGTAGCTTGGTCTGCAGAGCCGTTCATGTTGTTCACTGTGCGGACCCCTTGTCGATGGAGGAGGAGGTGTCGGTGGTGGCTGCTGCTGCACGACGCCACATCTTGCAACAGCTCTGGGAATGAGGAGTGTCTGGAATGGAAATGGTGCAGCCATCGAAGTACTCCTTGCAGGGCAGGCAGTCGCAAATATCTTCCGTCTTGCTGCAGGATGACTGGAAGTCTATTGTATGCGTACCGAACTTCGTGGTGTGCATACCTCAGCAGGAACTCATTCTGTACAAAGGACAGTTATTTTTCTGTATTGAGGGCTGCGAGCGAGTGTAGCTTCCCATACACGACGATAGCCGAGATTATTTTCTGACTGATGTTACAACGTGCAGACAACTTCTAAAACTCCAGACGAAAAATAAGCTGTACACTCTAAGGCGAGCAGGTGGCAGTGACGACTGTAGCAACAGGCAGAATACTGGGTCCCGAGACTTTTTATATGCTGGTATTTGAGTTCAATGGAGGGGGTAGGAGAAGGTGCCTGATTGGCTCTGACAAACTAGGCAATGGAAAAAAAAGTAAGGCTGCTAAGGAGGGGAGGTGAAGCGTGTTCTGGCGATGACTAGAGTGAAAATTAGGATAAATGAAGTAATATTAAGGGATGGTGTGTGGGAATAAACTTCATTTATACAGAACAGGTGAAAAGTTTTCCGACCTTTTATGATTTAGTGTTCCATTCTAAGGCAGTGGACATAGCATCATTGCAATAGTATATTAAGGGGTTAATTGGTGCAGGCTAGTTTTGTATACTCTTGGCTTTGTTTGCAAATTTGTTTTTTTTTTCACTATTATAGTAATATTACGTTTTCTTTTCTGTGAGTAGAAATTTCAACCATCATGGAGTGTTTCTGAATTACTTGGTTTATGTATGTGAATACTCATTATATGTATCATGTATTTTCTTTATTTGTCTGGAATGTTATGTATGATTAATGGATAGTGTAAGCCAGTAGGACAGGAATGTGGGAAAAAATTTACAAGTCCTATCATTACATTACATAGGGGTAGGAAATATTCCATGTTAAAAGTAGGGGGTATAAATTTTTTCTGTGTTCAGTGTGAGTAACAAAATGCCTACACATAAATGAAAATATACTGAAAATAAGTCTGTGATAGTAAAAAAAACGTAATAAATAATTATACCTTTATGAGAAAAATCATATTATACATAAAACTTAGAAATATTCTTTAAAAAATTTATTTCATATTTATGACTATATGAAAATATTCTGAAAAAAAGGCCTGAGATAATCAAAAATATGATATGTAAATAAAAAATCAAGTACTTAAAAATATTTAAAAAATGCTTATTGCTGCGATAGTCAAAAAATTAGTGATTAACTTTTTAAAATATTCACAACAAGATATTTATTCGTCCACATACACAAGCTATATAATCCTTATAAACCCTTGTCCTAGCACATGCCACGATAGCCGAGCAGTCTAGGGTGTCAGTTTGGCGACCCAAGGTTCAACAGTTCAATCCCGCACTCTTCCAGCTGGTATTTTGAGTTCTAAAAAAAGCAGCACCCCTAGTCGCCTACTCCAAAACCAAATATGGAAATCGAACCAGAGCAACACCAGCACCCCTAGCAGCCAACTCTAGTACCAAGATGGCAGTTGAAAACAAATGACAAACAAAAAACCAAGATGACGCCCTCCAGCAACAGCCGATGTAAACAAATATGATGGTCGAATTAATGTATAAACGGATGACAAACAAAAACCAAGATGGCAGCCAGAAACAAATGGCAAACGAATGTGGGAGATAAGAGAGGAAATGAAGATATGTAAGGAGAGAAAGAAAGAAACGAAAGAAGAGGTAATTAGAGAAAAACGGAAGGACTTTGAGGAAACCCTCGGAATGTTAGAGGCAACATGGAATGATAGAGAATGAAAAAACAACATGGAATGATATAGCATGAAAAAATTACATCCTGGCTACCAAAATGGCATGTCAAAGATGGTGGTGTGCCATCTACAAAGATGACAGCCCACTTGCTACCAACATGACGGAATCCAATATTGCGGACATACGACCGGATTGACAGAGAAGGAAGTCTGGAATCCTAGACCTGATGATGGCATACAGAGCCTGAGTCAGCACCTTACTCCTGCGCCAGAACTTACCATAGCCTATTACTTGGTTTATCGTACATTTGTTTTAAATAATTTTTAGGTTTTGTGGTTAGATAATGGAAATCCGTTCATTGAAATAAATGTTACCTTCTGTCACGGACATGTCCTCATTTAAGTGAATCTGTCGAAGATATTTGTTCTACAAAAGTGCTTAATTTTTCTTGTAATGTCTCTCGCCGAAATCAAAGCTATTGTGTAATTTCAGCTAGAAGCAGATCAGCATGATAGCTGTGTTATTCAGTATTTTTTTAAAATTATTCTTTGAAAAATACGTAAATATTGTTACACTACGATATGTAAGTCATGTCATTATAATGTATGATGATTGCAACGAATCACAGCAATACAAGCGACAGTGCGGACTAACCACGACCTTCGCATAGGTGTATTGCTTCACTTTGTTGTTCCGATTAACAGCGTACGCGCAGTACAACAGCACGTTGTGTCCTACTTAGAAGAAAGTACGTAAATTTCACACAACTGAGGGATTGTGGAGGAGCCTGTCCATGAAAATAGGGCACAAGGTTGGAGCACCGTTCAGCATTATAGGTATTCCACGTGGCACAATTGAAAACATCGAAATGAAAAATGTAGTTACGTGTGGTTCTCGGTAAACTGAGCATTTTTGTAAACCCTGCATAAGATCTATTTGTATGCACATTGTGTATTCTTACACCATATGTAAAATTAACTTTGCCATGGGCCATATCACTTTATTCATGCGTTGGACAAGCGAAAGCCTGAAATTATTAGGAAAATAAATATTTAACAAATTATCTACACTCATATGTAGGCCTATTAAAAAAAGAAAAATGCGAAAGACGTCATTAAAGTATTTATAGGTGTTTACATAACATACTTAATTCAACGTGGAGACATGGAACAACAATCTGTGCGTCGCCACTAACTTTACAGAATGCTTGCCAGTCAGTCTGGCCAATAAAATATATGCACATAGTGGTAGTGATATTATTTAAAGTTTGATATCAAAAGAGCTCTATTAACTATGGGTAGCCAATAAAATATGCTGGCCACTACGCACTGAAGATTGCATTACCTTCAAAATAAACATTGCATTATAATGCATTGGAATGTGAACACATAAAATTAATTCTTAAGAATAGACTTAGAAATCTAAGGCAAGGGAGCCGATAACGCCATCTTTACTTAGATAAATAAGGAAAAGAAATCTGTGTTTAGTTTCTCGAAATATATCACCTAGTAAAGGAAAATATAGACTGGATTAATTGGGTTTCACGCCAAAATAAACTACTTTGAAGTGCAATTGTATTTGGTTGCAAGGATTACATTTGCGGGCGGGAAACAAAAAACATAAACATTCAAACGCCATCCAAGAGATAAAAATATGAAACTTTGGTTTAGGCATATGGTTATGCAATTAACGAAATAAGTGTATTTATTACACAATAAAGTACTGTTAACATGTTGACCAAAACGCCATTTATAGGGCATCTCTCCCATACATGGTGGGGAATATCACACAAAGGGAGGAATATATAACCTCGAATTTTATTTTTACATTTATAATAATAATAATAGTAAATCTAACATTATAGGAAGGTATACGGGATATTTTTTCTTTTCGTTTTTAAATTATTCTAAATTATTAAAACAGGGACAGTGTTGCACAGGTACTGTATGATTTTTAACTATGATTTTTTCCTTGAGTGGGGCAACGCTCCAAAATTTAGTTGGGTTTGGAGAACAAATCAGCTATGAGAATGCGCCATCAGCAAATGATAGATGGTGCATGCTGAGGGGTTTTCAACTAGTGATGGCTGATCAGACCTGCAATTTTCCCAGGAGAGGGTCTAGCACTTGGCGGCAGCGAGGCTAGGATGGAAATGGTCAAGTTAGTTGGATAACGACAAAAGCAAACGTCGTGGCATGGTTAGGCGATATGCGAAACTGATATACGAAACACCACAATGAGAATATACATTACGAGTAAAGTGATTGCCAACGATTTAGGGGCTTCACTACGAGGACACGCAACTTATTTCGACGGTGGTCCAGAGATATTGGCCGAGTTCCGGTCGCAATGGGCGTAAGGTGTTCAACCCCACAGAGATGGATGGTATGAGAAATGAAATGTTCGGAGGAAAATATGGATAAAACACTTATAATTAATACGAGACCAGCATCGAAAAAATTGTTAAAAATAATTGTCATTAATTTTGCATACCACGGAGACGAGTTTATTATAGTCTGGTCCTGGGCCGGCCTCACTGTCATGCTGAGTCTCGGGAAGTCCTTCGGACCGCGGGCTTGAGAGAATTTTCAGGAAATATTTTGGTGAGGAGCAGGAAGAGCGCTGCATGTTGTCTGCACTCACGCCGCACACGACTGACTTTTCTACGAGCTGCTTTGCTCCGTGCCTTTGCTGTGTGCAGAGCCCATGCGGCATTGAGCTTGCTCTATGGTACACGGCAATACGGTGGTATGTAATCCGATGCATGAATATTTAAAATCTTATAGATGCATGAGATAGAGACACGTGATTAAGAAAATTGGCAGCATGTTATTACTAGTACTTTTTTTTTTTACTGAAATTTAGAAAAAATCAAAATCGGACGCACATACATAGTGTCACGCTACTATATAAACTTATTTTACAAGAAATGAAGACTACAAAAATAGGCCCCATACGTTACATTTCACATGGCGGTAGCTGTTAATTTCATTAGTTTACCAAATACATTGCTTTAATACAACTGAATTTTATAATTTATCACGTATTGTATTTCCAGACCACCTTCCTCAAAATCCCTTTCATTTGTTTACAATACAAGTTGGACTCTAGATAGCGTAAGTAAGTCATTTTATTTTCCGGTCAGGCATATCTTCAGTTTGTAAACTATAAAGTGAAAATCATTTAATCGATTTCGGTAAAATAAACTTTATTGACATTTATGCATTATACACAAGCTCTAGATGACCAAGAAGAAGCAAATTTACAGTTGTGCCTATTAGCTTCATATAAATCCATATTTCATCTCCAAGCTCGAAGTACATCTTCTTACGAGAAAACAGAACAGGTAATGTATAAATAATAATAAGAGCAGACTGATTAAAAATACCTTCATGTACTGGCACTGTCCTCTAACAAATTATATCACGTGGATCCATTTCAGCCAAACTGGTAAACGTCGGGTTACCTGTATTATGACGTTAACGAAAAAAAAACAGAACTCCAAAAGTCCACTTCCAGCTTGAGATGTTATACCTGGCAGACCGAATATGTACATATAAGTCAAAAGAATATAACTCTCGTCAACTTTAAGGGATATAACTTTATCATCTTTCATTGCTTATAGTCTAAAAGGAATGCATCCACAATACACAGATTCTTACAAAAAAATTAAGAAAATCCCGCAAAAATAAATCTTGCAACTTAGGAGTATCCATAATATATATTACTCTGCAACAGCAGTTTCACTTAACTTCTTATAAGTTACGTAATGCACTGTACATGATAAATGAAACTTGCGAACTGTGAAAGGGCATAATGTGCGATATCTATCAATAAAGATGTACAAACTCATTGTAAATTTTCCTCTTTACACAAATGCATCACTTCAAGAAAAAGTTTTTTTTGTCTAAGTTGGTAATATTTCAATTTATCTTTTACTCAGACTTGTATATGTAACGCTTTTTTTTCGACTTTTCCTGCGTATGACATATGGCACCTTACGTATAACCAAATCTATGTTATATTCCCTTAAAAAATGTAGTCTCTCTGCCAATCACATGAAAAATAATAGGAAGTGCAGGTACAAACAAAAAAACAGAAGGAAACACCACAAATGTATTTGATATACCATGTTTATTTCCACAAGTTGCAACAACACAGGTATTTTTTATTTGATAAAAACAGCTATTCACAACAATCAAAAAGTTTTTGAATTAGTTTTACATCACATCCCGTGTACCTACAAATGCAGTAAGTAAAAAGTGATTATTTTCATTGACAATTGAAAAATACATTTTGTCCACTGATGTGTAAATTTGTTCACACTGCTTTGCAGTTTTCTGATGCAACATTAAATTCGTTCTGTTGCTGCTTTGTATTCGTACCTCTTGCCATGAATTTATACCCAGAAATAGTCTGAAACAAAACACATTTAAAATGAGTGAAGAGTGTGGATGTATTCTGCTGATTATTACAGCTTAATTAGGGTTGCCAGATATTCAGAAAGGAAAGTCAGTGCATGTGTTGGTGACGTTAATTTTCGACTCATCCTAAATTAACAAGGTCTTGTACATGTTTAACAGAGGCGCATTTAATAAATCAAACTTTCATGCTAATACGCGTACTAAACAGAACAAAATTGTACATATTTTTTGTTCGAAAATAGTTTTGGTTGATTATGTCACATTTTTGTTCATGAAATTACATTTTCTGGTATGTCTTGGGACTGTGAGAATCAAATTATTTAAATGCCACGAGTGTGTTCGAAAATAATAAACATTTCTTCTTCAAAGGATGCTACAATTATTTATTTGTTATCACATTAACATTCATTAGGTTGTGCAGTTGAAATTAAAAATTGGAACATTGAGGTGTTACAGACAAGAACAGTGCGCGGAAGAAAATGAGCTAAATCTGAATTGTTCTGGGTAAATCGGTACATCTGGCAACCCTAATTATAAATAGCACTGACTGAAAGACCACAAAAACACATCAAAATGAAGGTCCGTTACTCTCACAACACACAACCTGCAGTCTATTCCCGGTTTCTTCACACTTTTTGAATTAAAACTTTTCAAAGGCATGACGTGTTTGGTTTTTCACTAATTATGTTGCCAATCACAAGCATTTTATACTTGTATAACATAAAAGTATGTTATTTCTGGTTATGTTAAAAATTTGAGTGTATTTTATCCATGAATCGTAATGTTATTACACTGAGTGCGCACGAATATGGTACGTTTTCACTTCGGTGTAGTTTTCTATACACGGTGAAGCTTTGTTTGCATGAGACGGAGGAATAGTTAGGAAGTAGAACTTAAGCAGGGATTCAGAAAAGCTGGATGTAACCGTGAATAGATTATAGTAATAGTTATCCACAAGAAGCAACACTAGCAACAAAAAAATATGAGCTAAAACTAATCATAAAATAACTTAAGTATGTGTTTCTAATCTTGCAGAGTAAAAAAAAAAAAAAAATACACGTGTGGTTTTGCATTTTTAAATATTGTACACAACTTCAGCTTGAAAGGGCAGAGACTCGTGCTACTGGTAGAAGGAAAAGTGAACTGTTAAACAAATTGTATCAAAATACGACACTGCACAGTTTGAATTTGGGTGAAGCCGAAGCATTCAAGAGCTTGGTGATACTTGTTTAATATGTCAAGTTTGAAGGCTAACTTAAACACACACAATTTGTGTAGGTAAATTTCTTTATAGTGAATTAAAGCATTTAGTTCGGAGCAATTCCATCTCTGACCAAAGCGAAGTTTACAGTGGAATAAAACAACCTGTCAAGGGTAGGTTGAACTTAACATCGCTAACGGTTAGGTCATTAGAAACTGAGCAGTTTGCTCAGGGAAGCAAGAACCGGGCAGATATTTTCCATGTGCTGCATTCGCTTGCAGTGGTTTTCAGAAAGCATGGAGAACTGCCATCAGAAAGGTTGGACCAGGAATAAAACCCACATTCTTCTGAATGTGAGCGCTGTGGTTTGCCGCCGTGCCACCTTGCTCAGTTACAATATATCACACCAATAAATAATACATTACTTACATTCCTCAGTTACAATATATCACACCAATAAATAATACATTACTTACATTCTCAAATAAAGTAATTCTGGGTTCAACGGACGTTGATGCACAAAGTTTGGAAACAAATAATTGTGGGTATTTACATTGTGTAAGAACTTACTATGCAGGGATTCCAGCATATCAGAAAATTAAGGCGATTGAAATGAACATAAATTGACATGTTAACTATCCACAAACTATGCACAACATGACTAAGAACATTGTCGTGATAGTCTGTACACCAATTCTGATGGAACATCATTATCGTGGATATTATATATATATATATGAAAGACAGGAAAACTATCTAGCAATAAGATATGCAAATGGTTTACTTGGTTAGTACTAAATGTTCTTGCAGGTTTATAGTATTAAACTTATGGTATGTGCGATACTTGTATTTTTTTGTTACAAAACCTTCTTACTTAGTTATGTTGTTTGAGGTTTAACTGAAGTGCAGTGCTTCGCTAACCAGTTTTTCATACTACTGTGCAACATACAAATGTTACAATTATAACAAATGGCATGCCAATTAAGTCAAAAACTGTCGAGAAAACTAGTTTGATTAATGATTATAGGGAGATTTGAGGAAATTTGCCATTGCGATACAAATGTCTTGTCATAAAAAAACAAGACTGAACGCGATTAATCTCTTGAACTAAACATATGGTTAATACCACCAATATATATATATATATATATATAAATGCTACATCATCAACAAAGTAATGAGAAAAAACATTTTTAAGTCAAACAGGGTCAGATTAAAGTACTATAGTTTGTCTTCATATGTTGACCAGAAATAACAAATTGTGATATAATTTACTTAGTTTTAATAACAAATTTCATCAAAAGTGATTCACATGCATGCATGACTGCCCCCCCCCCTTTTTTACACGCACACACACAACCACCAACCCAAAAACTACAAAGTTGGTGTGAAATAAATATACTGTCCAAATATGCACACAAGAATTATACAAAGCCAGCCTCCTCCTGAGGTAACATGTAAATGCTGCGATGAGATAACAATTTATGCAAGTTTCGTAGAGTATTACAAAATATAAATATATAACACTCCTCTTAATGTTAAAATATATATGTTCAAAGTCATATTGCTCACCAGAACAAATATTTTATTCAAGAATACTACTCAGATGATTGGGCGTAGTGATTACAATAAAATAGATATCTATAAGGACCCACATTTTTGGTAAATAAAATTAAAGTTATTTAATGATAAAATGTTATCGTTAGACACGAATCTATTGCTTTATGTAACACAAATGTAGTTTGTTATTCATTAATTCAAATTGGTACATATTTCCATGAAAACTTTAGAAAACATTTCACAGTAAGGAAGAAAGGACAAAATGATGAGAGCACACTTGACCATATAACTCACATCGTTACACTCATAGTAATTTTTATGGGATCGGTCTTGTACTTTGACAAGACAATTAAAACATTCTATGTACCGTTCCAAGCATTTGAGTTTCCTAAGAATAGTACACCACTCACATACAGCTTCTGTTCATTTGTGCATAATATTTTCAATAGAACACAAAAACACACTATCCCTGTTAATCAGACGTTACATCCCACATGATCGCCACATCGTAACCTTCAACAGCCTTGCAACTTTTGTTCCTGCACTTACGAATATTTCGGAAACATGATTCCCTTAGCGATTTTGTACTCCTATTAAGTATACGACCATTTGCTTTTTAATAAATTAGGGACAGGAAAACAATAATACTGAAGTAAAATTAAAATAACAGCAAACATTGGCAAAATGATTGTTTGCGGTTAACTATTACTCCAGCACAAATTTCGCAACCTAACTACATAAATCAGTAAAGTTTTATCATACGCAAAATAAAAATACTCCTTACATAGTAAAAGTGTTTCCACAAAATTCCCTATAGTAAAGTTGTCGGGATTTTGTAGAGACTTTTTCTTGGAAATCTGAAAATTGCTGCCAACAGATATCTGCTTTTACACCAATTCAGTTCCATTATAATTGTCTTTTTATTTTCTAGTACCACACTATTACTGTTCAGAATATATTTGGTACGGCAGTTTTTCCGTATGTCTTTTTATGCTGACTCAATGTTTCAGCTCGCAACACACCTTGAGGTAGTATATGGGTTTCTACAACCTGGTCTGGCTTGGGATGGCTGCGCGAACTCTTCATAGTTACTTCAAAAGTATCTAAATAGCATATCTACAGTGTACATTTTTGTACCATATGACACTGGACATGGTAACGTGACTCAATGACTCAGGCATCATATTCGAATTCGCCTTATAATAATGAGTCCTAATATTTCCGGATGAAGACTCGAGCCAGACTACCGGATATGGAGAACACACCATAGACACCAGATGCTTGGGAGCATGGCCATGACAGAGGATGTCATGCCATCTGATCGGGTTTGTGCTTGACACCACTCTTTGGTTCTCAAGACCTCGCTGTTAAGAGTCACCCAAATCTCTCATTTCGGTTGAACTTAACACCACTCTCACTGTCATTTTCGATCCCATATGTGAAGTGTGTTGTTTTAAAATACATCATTTATTTTACTGTTACTTCACTGGTACCACTTTTAAATATTTTTTGAAGTCTCATTTTCAGTATTTCAATTCAATAAAAATTATTGGTGTAGTATTTTAATTGTCTTGTTATGTCTTGTATATAATTAAAACAGTAAATAATGATTTTTTTATCTATTTGAGCAAACTAAAATTTATTGGATTTTATTTGAGTTCTACGAGTCTGGTATTTATTTGTGACATGACTCATGATATTAAATATTTTATATATGTTGATTTAATTATATGTCAGGGTGTAATAAGAAGTTATTTACGTACCATTTACATATTTTTCTCGTTACTTTGATGCCAGTTCAGTTATGGTCTGTGCTTTGAAAATTATGTTTTTAATCCAGTGTCGCCTGCCGACTGGTCTTCATGAGATTTGTTTCTCTACCTACCAGATGTTCATTGTAGCGGTGCAGATCAGTTTCCACTCACTTCCCTGAAATTCCAGCGCACGACTTCATATAAAACAATGTGCTTCTGTTCACATAATCGTTTCCCCCACCTCTGTGTCTGAGTGGTTTCGCCTCTTCTGGACATCCTGCGACATTTATAATCAAAATTCTAAGCTTTTCATTCGGATATTGTTTCAATCTCCTGTGTGCTCCACGAGCTTTCCTTCAGGAACTTCCTGTCTAGCCATCGAGTCAAGAGTGCATGTGGCCGGCTGGCTCTGATGACTGTGTTCTTCGGAACTTGAGTTTCTTCGAGTTTATAGTTTCATTTCTGTTGTGGCGATGTAGTTTTCAATGTTTTTCTTTATCTTCTGTGGTGTGTGTTCTTGTTGGGGTTTGTTGGGCAATTGACACCAATGTGTCGATTGGTATCTACTTTCGTCTGTACCTTCTGTGAGGAGTAACACTACAGTTGATTCATCGTCATTCACCAAGTATTTAATTCTTTTATTGATTTTCCGGAACTTTCACGTGTTTCTTATTAGGGCTACCGTTCATAGACCCAGCCCTTGACTACCCTGTCTGTTTGTCTCAATTTCTCAGCTGGTTTGATGATGTGTGGGTACATGCAGCCTTTTCAGAAGAGTTATGTTTAATAGCGAAAGTGTGCAGCCACCTGCGACTGCACAGTCACCCGGGAACTGTGTCGACCTCTGCATTCCTGGCTCTCAACTACTGCGTGTTAGTTATCAGGACAGCATTGTCACAATGGAACTTCTGTCACTTAAGAACTAAATATACACAAGAATAGTAGGAGTGGAGGCATCCTACCCCACTTTTGAATAATCGGATTATCAATTTGATAAATCGGTGTCGGAATATCCATTTGGATAGTTTTTAAATAATAATTCAAACAATCCTTTACTCACATCAGTTATGTAATCAGCTATTTTAATTCTGATCTGAAGTAAAAATGTAATTACTGAATCTCCCAGAAACCATGTGTTTCCATTTCGGTATACACAAAATGTCGTATCGTGCATAGGTGAAGAATGTTTTAAAGCTAGATAACATTGTGTTAAATGGAAAAGGTTTTCCTTCTTCTTCTTTAAATTTTCTTTTTCCGATTTTTTCTAAAGGTGTTTCATTAGGCGTATTCAACACAGAATGTAATGTATTTATTCTACTCATAACAGGTTTAAATATTTCTTCATTTAAAACAACTCATTCCATAAGAGATTGTTTGGCTTCTAAATATTTCTCTTTTACAGCAGCTGTACACTGTGTGATTCCGAAGCAGAGTTAGAAATGTTTTTATTATATTATATTAAATTCCCACTATTTATATATAAATTAAATCATTGGTTTTCTAATTACTGCAATAGGCCGACTAACTGCTACACTAGATCGAATACTTTGCACCTTTTCAATCTTGTCGATTTTACTTAAAACAGTGTCTAATTTAATTACAGCTTTCAAATAATTAACAAAATAATTGATTCGTGTTTCCAAACCATTATTTTGTTTTCTCAGATCTGTTTGCATAATTAAACCACATCTTTTATTCATCAATTCATCACTTACATATAGTGTAATTTCTTCCATTTGTGTTTCAAGTTGTTTTGTAATAGTGGCAGTTACGACTTCATTAATTACAACTCTTAGATTAGCTTCCAATTGTGCAAGTTGCATTGTAAATATTATATTTTCAATATCATTGAAGTCTTTAATAACGTAATTTATACGTTCTTCTATTCTAAATTCTTTACTCTGCAAATCATTCTGAATTTTTTTTTATGTTTGCAATTACACTCGTATTTTTATCAACATTATCATTCAAATCAAGTAACTTTATTTAGTTCTCTTGCATATGGGTCGATTGCGATTTAAATACATTTAGTGTAATGGTGATTAAATCTTCCATGTATGTGTATATTTGCAGCATCAGTTTCTAAGTCATACCCACATTACACAATATATGTCCGTTCAAATCACAATTCTCATCGTGATTTTTGGTTAAACAGGAATTGTAATGATTGTGTTTTACACTGCTATGTCCAAACTTTCAAGTAGTCATTATTCTTGCTCGGGAAGTAAAAAACTGTCAAATCCAGACCTATATCTGCCTTTATATAGGGGAAGCGTCGGTATAATCACCAGGAAACCATACTTGTTTTCTAACAGTTAAAACACATATCTTTCAACTTTGTATATGTCATATCGCCCAAAACATGATCGTTGTAAATATGTTGCAGATTCATATTGTCCATTTTAAAACCAATTATCCAATTTGCATTATTGCGCAAATTATGTTTCGGAATACTTGCATAACCCTGTGATAGATAAAAACAATCAACATTTGAATGTTTACTAAAACTAAAATATTGCTGTATTTCACCCTGCGGTTCGCACCAAACATCGTCAAATATAAATACAAAATTGGGTAATGCTGCATTCAGAGGCACGATATCTTCTTTACTAGTAAAGAGGAAATATCGCATTTTTCAATTAATGACAAAATGTTCGCTAATCGTTTATATTTCTCGTGTTGTATTGTATTAGAAAACACATAAACGTTTTCAAACTTAAGACCATTTGGATGTTCCAACAGCGACATAATAACACAAGATTTTCCACATGAAGAAGGACCACTTATTATACAAGGTTTATTTGGAGGTAAAAGAATTCCATGTTTCTGTTCGATTACGTTTTCTTCAATATTCACAATTACTGGAAGACGTCTTGTTTTATAACCTTCATTTATACAGTCTTACATAACGTAATGTACTAAAGTAAAACTATAAATGCAGGGCTGTATATAGGTTCGTGTTCAGTTGAAAATAATGGCTCATACCAAACATATCAAAAACGGGCACAGTGTATTGAATACATTGATTAATAAATTGCCATTTGATTTGCATTTACCAAAATACAATTATTGTGGACCCGGAACTAAGCTTGGAAAACGTCTTTGGATAACGCTTGTAAGGAACACATCATAGTTTACGATCGAACAAACGATTTGAAACAAAGACATATAGCAGATATCTTTATTGCCAATAAAGCAGCAAATATAAGGAAGAATCCATCCACATCACCAGGTAAAAAACTCGGTGTTTGGGTTGTGGATAAAGTGATGAGAGAAAGGTAAAAATAAGCATGGGCATTAAATGCAAGACTAAACGAAAAACCAAGAAAGGAGGAATAATTCTGTTCCTTTTCCAGCAATAACAGCTCTATGTTCGCTGCTTGGAGGAGTTTCGGCAATTAGTAGAGCAGTTAAATCAAGTGGTAAAGGAATGTATTTGAAACAATATAAAGTTGTGGACATTTATATCTACTTTTTTGTCTCTAAATAATATATAAGTAAGTGCAATAGTTAACATATTAGTAATATGTCAATAACATTGATATTAAGTAGTTATTAGTCGCTATTGCATGCAGTATATTTCCCAGCATTTGAATTAGATCGAGAATAGCAAATAAGTATAATCGAATTAGTAACTTACAACAGCATACCAAACATTGATATGCACAACCAATCATTCATGGTTAAAATTGGTGAAAAACCTACAAGATTGTGGTACCGGTATGAGTTTATGAGTTGGATGACTTAGAAATGTTCATTAAAGTGGTATTACCTAAATATGTACATTTCCAGTTACATGGAAATCCAAATACGTTAACTAGTGTGATGTTCAGTAACGTCGATATCGATTTCATGGAAGACAATTCAATTCCGAATATGTTAGGTTACAAACAGAGAGTGTATCGTGCTAATTAATTACATGAATCATCAAACCATGTTAATATATTGTCGGTAAATGCATGTTGTATAAATGTCAATATTGTAGGTGGTTCATATTTGCATGGGAAACCAACAAATACACAACATGAATTCACGTCTGTGGTGGCTCCAGGATATAAAATAATTGAAACCCCGAATACATTGATATATCTTCCAGTAATAATGAGTTGTTTTTATGAAATAGTTGTTGGAAATTGTCGATTAAGATGATAAACTTATTAGATTTAGAAATGAAGAAATTACTGTTTATTTATATTTAAAAAAAGATATATAAACAGTTGCATTTCATGTGCATTGCAATCATAATGGGTATTGTGTATAATAGTCAATACACATGTAAAAATGGCGATTCTTTTAAGAACTATGTCACTAAGGAACGTATTTCGAAGAATGTAAATTTAAAAAGACTTCAATACAAGTATAAATCGCTCACTTCAAATAAGTTAACTGTGAAGTTAACAGTAGGCAACGAATTGTTTTTAAAGGAATTAGGATATACAGTTAATAGAAATGGAAGACATACTTAATGTGAAGAAGCAACAAGCTATGAAGATGCAATCACCATTATGGAAATACATGTACATGAACCATTCTGAGCAAGCCTGTACACATTTCCATCTGAAATAAGGATTTCAATACAAAATCACGATATTTATACATTAACATCGAAATCAAGTTTAAGGGTTAGAGGAATATTTAAAAAGATAGCCGATGCAAGTAATCCTGTAACTACAAAAATAGTTAGGAATGGAATACTTCATTTAATCGATATAATTGCATATTTACTCAATGGTGTTGAAATAAATCAAACAAGAGATGTTGGAATTACTTCAACGATGAAGAACTATCTATCTCAAACTGTAAACATTCTTTATACAGAGCTTATGGCTGGATGTAGCAATGCTAGTGATTATTCAATACAAATAAACCCAGGCAGTAAATAAGAAGTTGTTATACCTTAAGTATGGTACTTGGCTTTGCTGAAGACTATAAATACATCATATTAAATGCTAAACAAGAATTAGTTATTATATTTGGTAATATGCATTTGAATGCTATATATGACACAGCTAATAATGAGGAAGGTGTAGCATTTTAATTAAACAGTGTCGAATAGCTAATGCCACATATTGAAGTTAACACTTGTGAACATGTCAAGTTTTTAAAATATATCGATAAAGGGAAAAATCTAGATATTGCTTTCGGATCATAGGGTTTGAAGTCATTTCATTCACTACCAACTTCACAAAAATAATGTGGAGTGTGAAATCAAGTTTATCATCAGAAAATTCGAGATATGTTGTCATTTGTTTTCAAACAAACAGACAAAACAATTTAAAAGTGGATCGATCATTATTCTATAATTGTGATATGAAAAATATTAAACTACTATATCTATAAAAAAAAGCCAAGCTTATCCCTATGTTGATTTTAATATGAACTTTGATAATGAGGAATTCCTTATTTGGTACTAAATGTACTCAAAGTTTCAGGAAACATATAACAAAATCAGTTCACCAATACTAGAACCCAAAGCATTTAAAACTAAAGGAATGTCTGTATTTGATGTAAGCAAACAAAAGAACACCATCAGCAATAATGTCATAGATTCAAGAATTGAAATAATTGCAAATACACCCATTCCCGAAAATATGTAAGCTTTCACTTTGATAATTTACGATATATTGGCTAGCTATAATGTAAAAAATAAGCTGATGAATATTATGACTTAAGTCAGTAGCTGACGAACCACGATTGTGGCGAGATATTTTGCAATGAGCAGGGATTTCAATCTCCAGATACATTTATCATTAAAGAATTAGCTATTACTTATATGGAAGAACACACAACTGTATTCAGCTTCAAAGCACCATTCGATTGTTAATATCTAACTCCCAAATACAATAAAACTAATAGATGGGTTACCAAGCTCCACCACAGTTTAAAATGGGAGAGTGGTTATATGGAGTATGAGAATATAGAAGATATTTGCAAGCAATACTTTAATAATTGTGAAATATATTGAGGTCGAATCAAGCAAAAACATATTTTAGAAAGTGTGTGGAATGGGAAAGTAACATATTCAAAAAGAATACAATTGGCTATCGTTCAAACAATTATCTAAAACATATGGATATAAATCGACATTCTTCTCTGCAGAGGAAAACTCTAGATTAATGCTAACTAGGGCAATGATGACTGACTGGGGTGAAGTAGATGATGATGATTCTCCTCTTGAGTCCACAGTGGATATTATGTGAGTAATATGACACTATTTGGGATGAGAGGACATTTTGGACTAACAAGTGAAATTTAGTATATATAAAAGTGTTTTGTTTTATGTAAACCATTATTTTGTAAAAATGAATCAAGACGGCAGTGAAATCACATGCTCTTGTATACAGAAATCAAAGTGTACATTGAATATCAGTACATGATTAGCATGTCAGAGTAAACCATTTTTTCTTTAATTCGGAAAGTATTGATTTTTAATATTTTGAAAGATCCTATGTAAAAATGTTGTCCATAAATTTGTGAAACAAGCTTTATTTGTATATATTTTGAAAGAATTTGTCATTAAATTTATGTTTAAAATGAATTACTTTGGTATGTTTATTTAACCTCTCCTTTTAAAAAAGTGTATTTGTTTTCCTAAGAAAGGAATAATATTGACGAATAAAATCTTGCAACATGTTAAAATATGTTTTGTTTCTATAAAAAAAACCGGTTGCTTTGACCTAAATGAATCACCATGAATATTTCCCATGAAACCATGTTAGCTGAATAATTTATACTCGATTCGAACTGGTAAACTTATAGCATTTGGAAATATCTCAAGACGTACAAACCCGTAATGTTTAGAGGTCTACGACCTTAATAGTGTTGCCACCCCTTGACCAGACTCACAAAACATTCAGGCTTAAATTCAATGCCTTTTCAGTATTACCAACCACAAAACCGAGATCTCAGAGGGTACACGCCTGAGTCCAACGACCCTCGCCGGAAACACTTTAGCTTCACAATACCCTGGAGACATCTCTAGTATAGCTTTTCATGAAGCAGGCCACAAGAAGCCCTGGACCACCCTGCTAGTAGCTAGGTCATTGACTTAACCGTTGACCATAATAAGACAAAAACATCTTCCTACCTGAGTGCAAACTCTCTAGCAAGGTATTTTTTATTAATTTAATATAATCAATCTTCACTCTCCAATAGAGTTTTAACAACCCACAAAATAGTACAAAAAATTTAATGCATTTTGTTAGAAAACACATAAAATTAAATCCATGAAATGTTGCACTTACATTCTATCGAAACATACACAAACGTATTCTAAAAATCTGGTTTTGATTATTAAAGAGGGTTTATTCACCTTTCACACCAACCTTTACAAATATCATAAAAAAATTCTATAGTTTTGTATATATCCCATCTTTTTAGTAGTTACAATCGAGAAAGAGTTAAAAATTGTTATAGATTACCAAAAAAATGATTAGATGTGTTTTATTTGATTACTCAAACACAGCTATAATTTTAACCACAATGAAAACATTCTCGTACACATTAACAGAAGATGTTTGTAAGTGTTCAGCACAAATATGATTAACAAAATACACATTAAGATAATGGGAACATTGGTTCCAGCTTCTATGCTGCCTCCAACTTCATCGTCTCCAGCTCCCACATCAATTCCAGCTTCTACGTCGGCTCCAACTTCAGCTTCACTGCTTCCTACTTCAACATAATCATTCTCACAACAAGCAGTAGATTTAGCTCTCCCAAAATCAGTTGAGCAACGTCTACAAGAGCAAAAGGAATGCTGTTGCAAACCTTTAAAAATAATAATTGCCACATTAAATGATGCACATTTAGAGGTTAGTGAGAATTATTTATTTTATGAGTTGGAAGAATTTTTTAATTTCAAATTTTTGTCCTTCACCTGATCCAAATTTACCTTCTCAAGACATGATATTGCCAGAATAATCACAACAAAATTTAATTTCTTTACCTCCTCCTTCCTTTACAGAATCACTTAATGAAATAAGATATAGTCCTATCTTGTCACCAATATCACCTCCAACACCACCACCTGATGATCTTTCTAATGAGGCATAAATTGAGTTTAAGTGTTATCTCTAAGCGGATATTGTAGTGATGGTGGTGTTTTCTGTTGCAATTTTGTAAGCTTTAATGATTTTAATGATTTCTGATGTAAAATGGTGAAAATTTTTTTATGATCTCCATACATAAAATGATTTCACGCATAATATGTTGAACAATTTGTAATGATTTTCATGATGTAAGGTGATGTTTTAAAGTTTTAATGATTTCTGATTTAAAATGGTTACAAGTTTTTAATGATTTTCCTTCATAATATGATTCCAGGCATAACACATTGAAAAGTTTTTAACGATTTTCAGAAGTATTATGGCGAACAATTTGTAATTATTTTCATGACATCAAATTATGTTTTTTAATTTTTATGATTTTAATGATTTCTGAAGTAAAATGGTGAAAAGTTTTTAATGATTTTCAGATGTAAAATGATTTCAGGCATAGCACTTCCATAATGTAATGTGATGTTTTTAAAGATTTATTGATTTCTGATGTAAAATGATGAGACGTTTTTAATGATTATCAAATGTAAAATGATTTCAGGTTTAACATGGTGAAAAGTTTGTAAGGATATCCATGTTGTAATATGATGTGATGTTTTTAAAATTTTAACATAACATGATTTGATGTGCTGTTAACATGCAGTCATTTCCTTGTGAGTGATTTTAGAAACGTTTTAATAAAATAATTGGTTTTTGAGAAATTTCTAGAAAACAAGGGGTCATTAAGATGTATTTTATACGTTCTTTTTTTTTTTTTTTAAGAGATTGTTAACATTCTTTTGTGTGTATGTTTTCATATTTTCTGTTTAAAAAATGTTTCAATGTTAAATTAATTACATAAATTTTTATTTAAAAGTTTTAAATTCCTTACAACACTTTATTGTATAATATGTTTACAATATTAAACTTTGCATGAATGTGAAAGATGAAGTACTTGGAATGAAATAGTGATAGTTTCAATACAAAAATTTTATATTACGTTTAAAACTTATTTATGAAATTCTTTTTTAATACTAACATTTATTATTCCTGCAGAGAACTTCGAAAAATTATGGTAAGTGTGAAAGTTTTCTCAGTGGTATTGTTGTCCAACAGTAAAATGAATCATTTTTCAAAGACATTATCCTCAGGTAGCAGGCAACGCTCATACTGCGTCCTTGTTCGTGAAAGAGAGACACATGTTTATACATTCAACTATGACGCCATTCACTTATGATTATATTGATTTAAATCCATAACATGAAAGAAACAAATTTAATTCGAGATATTTTTTACAATAAATTTGTAGTATAATATTATTTATCATCTCAGGATAAACAGCAATGAGATTCTAACTGAAAATATTCTATGGGAAACTTCTTTACACATACATGAAACTTCAGTTATAGTTAAAAATTTGAGCGAACTCTATGTGCAAAATGTATTTTTCTCAGCTATGTACAAATATTTAACTGTTTGAATATGTACTTTTTACTTAATTAAAACTTTTGACTTGTGTATCGTGTAAATTTTAGTAAATCGAATTACATGTGTTTTGAAAATGGTGTAATTTCAGTATTTATATTATATTAAAAAGTCTCTGAATCGCATAAAATTTATTTAATGAAGATATTTCTTGTATGAAACTATACTTAGTTGCAGTTTCTGTGGGATTTTAAAAATTATTAAGTTTGTTGGAAACTGTATAAACTTTAAACTTCAAATTTCTTCTAAGTTATCAGATTAAACTCAAAAATTTCTTAGAAAATGCTTTTATTTCCATTGAATTTTGTGGATTAAAGATATCTGGAATGTAATTTTTACTGTTAATGAAATAGTTTTTTTTTTTTTCATAGGCAGTTGTGAAAATTCTATTTCGCTGGAAGCAAATATTCAAAGAAACTAGTGTCTGGGTTGGAGAGTATGGCAAACCATTTATCAGGAGATGTCAACACACTTGGAAAGTCCAAAATTCCTGGCCAGAGGGGAGGGAGGCAGACAAGCAGCCCTCGAGCTGGACAAACAAACACTTTGTTGCTAGAGTCGGTAGGGTGGGGGGGGGGAAGTGGTGTAACGGGATCATCCAGCCGCCTTTGCTGGACAGGGCAGAGAGGCCATCTTAGTTATTCTTTAACCCTAGTACTGCATACATGGATACCTGCATCTGCTCTAGGAATTAGTACTTCACCGCTCGCATTCGGAAAGCTGCCGGCCTCTCGCCCGACGTTGGAGGGTGTCCGGATCCATGGAATGCCTAACTGCTAGACGCGATTCTCATTAAGTGCTTTCTTCAATTATGTGGCCAGGGTTCAAACCTCGCTCCTAATATTCGTAAATTACAGTGGAAAATATTTAACCTTCTCTAATAATATCAGAAAATAAAATTGCTTGTGAATTCCTCTAGGAGTGTTAACTACGGGATACGCTAAACTTTTATTCCCGTAAATTTTCGGCGAGAGCTGTGTTAAAATTATTCGAACCGATAAACTTTGTTTCCGTTAATACATTTACGGGATTATTTTTCATGTGAAATGTTTCGTTGTAGGTATAATTCACAATGTGTATGAATGGTGTGCAAATTGTTTCCTTCATTTGGAAAGCTGTGTGTCTATTATTTTTTTTAATAATCTGTGCGGTTTTTCATTCGGCTAAGATTTTTAAATGTGAATTTCCAATATTGATTTTGTAAGACTTAAACAAAATGTTTGTTAAAAATTGTTCGGGCCGATGTAGTGCGTTTATGTACATATGTCTATATCTATTTTTTAAAGTAAATTAGTATTGATTTCATTGTTCTTCTTCGATCAAGTGTCTGGATCTTCAACAAAAGTTTTATTGCTTGTTAAAAGTGAATTATAAAATTTTAAAATCACGGAAATGGTGTAAGTTTTTCAGTACTTGTTTGCGTGGGAAATCTTTATTTGTATGTTGTTTATAATTTCTAGTGAAATATTTTTTGGGAGTTCTTCATATTTTATTAGGCTTTATATAAACTGGTGAATTCGTAAACAGGACATTTTCATTGATTTTTTAAGTATTTTAATAAGTAATTTTTGGGTGTCTACTTGCCTGTGCATTACAATGTTAAGAATACGAGGTGCTTAAATTTAATTTTGTTAATTTATAACACCTAGCTTGGAAGGGGACATAGGATACCTATTCGGCTTTGTTAATTACATTGTATCATTTCGTTAGTAAGTTTTTGTATTTTGTATGTGTTCTTTAATTCAAGTCGTTTGCTTCCATCTTGGATATTATGTTAGGATATTACATCAGGATTGCTGGGGGCAGTAAATGAGTTTTCATTTTGATGTGGAAATAGGCTCAGGTGATGGTAATTCGTTTTTCACGTATTTTGTAAGGATAAATTTGTTTCATCTAGTACATGAATCATAAACATAATTTTAATCAATTTGTCATAGTCACATAGTTGTGTATTCGGACATAAATCATATTCATCTCTCTTTTCAATAGCAATTTTTTAACCATTTATTTCGCCGAAATGTTCCGAGTTTTTGCATATCTAGAGCTCAGTCACCTGCCAGACAGTCTACGATCAACATCCCTCACGACACACAGCATATAAGTCGCCACAAATCCTATACTGGAGTCATTCCTACAGCAACCTCCCGATCTAACAGATGTAAATTAAAATCATTTAACATCGTAAGGTATGTGTTTTCAAATCTGTTGTTAATGCGTTTATGAATAGTGCCATTTAATTCAAGTCATGTAATTTATTCTGTCTTAAATTATATATAGATAGAGAAATTGTAGCTATTACTCGTTACTTTATTTATTTATGACGCCAGGATAACTGGGGTCTGTAATTCATTTGAAATTTGTATTTGCAATTCGATGAGTTGTTCATGTTAATTATATTGCTAGCATACAGGAAATCGTATTCACATCTCTTTTTGTTTAATTCATTATGTATTTAGTAAGAATTTAATTAAATACACCATAACCTGTATCTTCTGCCAGGTGGCGGTCGAAGCAGACGTGTCTTACCCTTCAGTCGCCTGCTAGATGGGAAGGAATTCAATACCATTGAAAATTAATATTACACAATACCTATATACACCACTTCTTCAACACATTTCACCTCAGTACAACGCCAGACCTCCGAGAGTGTGGACGTACCATGGTGCTCTCCAGAAATAAAAAATATAATAAAATTAAGAACTGTAGCACACTCTTACACCATAATACACACTTATCAACTAACACAAAATTCAAAAATAAAAATAATAAAATAATAAAATTGTTCTGAATATTTAATTTGATTGGATCAATTAATCAAAATTAAGTTATCGGATTAAATTTTTTGATTGGATTATGATTTGATTAATCCTTAACATAATGAATTAATTTGATATCAAGGTGATATTCCGATTAATCAAAAGTGGGTTGGACGCCCCTGCTCATGCTACTCACTAGTATTCAACTTTTCACAAAATCACACTTTTCCAAAGAATTTTGATTGTCTCTGCATTTTTCTGATTCGTAATGTTTATTCTTAAAACCTTATTAAATTTTGTTTGAGATTATCACATTCTATTGTATTTTATAATACGGTACAGAATTAGTTGTTGATGTATCCCAGAAGATTCTGTGTTATTTATTTCATAATATTTAAAGAATTTAATGTCAACTTAATTAATTTGTTTGTGGTAAGTATTTGCTCTATACAGTTCTCCCAGCATTTTAATGGATATTTGGATAATATGGATCATGGGAATTATTGGATGGTTTTGTCGCCTTTGCGACATTTTGTGTCCACTATAGCAGAAAAACCTGTTATTTATGTTATGAATAAAGAAAGAATACAAGTTCAAAGGAAATAGTTAGTAACAC